>CM066985.1:21576284-22776284 GCA_033977485.1 Hydrangea macrophylla
TACTCTCGATCGTCGTAACAGATTTACATTCATCCTCGTACTGGGAATATAACGAATTTATATTCTCGATCCTCATAACGGATTTACGTTGATCCTTTAGAGTGTAACGGATTTTCACTCTCAGTACTCGCAACATATTTGCGCTAACCCTCGTTTTGGGAATATAACAGATTTGTATTCTCGATCCTCATAACAGATTTACGTTGATCCTCGTTTTGGGAATATGACTGATTTATATTCTCGAACCTCGTAACGTATTTACGTTGATCCTTTAGAGTGTAGCAGATTTGCACGCTCGGTTCTCGCAACTTATTTGCATTAACCCTCATTTTGGGAAGATAACGGATTTGTATTATTGATCCTCGTAGTAGATTTACGTTGATCCTCATTTTGGAAATATAACGGATTTGTATTCTCTATCCTCGTAACAGATTTACGTTGATCCTCATTTTGGGAATATAACGGATTTGTATTCTTGATCCTCGTAACAGATTTACGTCGATCCATGTTTTGGGAATATAACGGATTTATATTCTCGATCCTCGTAACGGATTTACGTTGATCCTTTAAAGTGTAACGGATTTGCACTCTCAGTACTCGCAACATATTTGCGCTAACCCTCGTTTTGGGAATATAACAGATTTGTATTCTCGATCCTCATAACAGATTTACGTTGATCCTCGTTTTGGGAATATGACTGATTTATATTCTCGAACCTCGTAACGTATTTACGTTGATCCTTTAGAGTGTAGCAGATTTGCACGCTTGGTTCTCGCAACTTATTTGCATTAACCCTCATTTTGGGAAGATAACGGATTTGTATTATTGATCCTCGTAGTAGATTTACGTTGATCCTCATTTTGGAAATATAACGGATTTGTATTCTCTATCCTCGTAACAGATTTACGTTGATCCTCATTTTGGGAATATAACGGATTTGTATTCTTGATCCTCGTAACAGATTTACGTTGATCCATGTTTTGGGAATATAACGGATTTATATTCTCGATCCTCGTAACGTATTTACGTTGATCCTTTAGAGTGTAACAGATTTGCACACTCGATTCTCGTAACATATTTGCGTTAACCCTCGTTTTAGAATATAACGGATTTGTACTCTAGATCCTCGTAACAGATTTACGTTGATCCTCGTACTGGGAATATAACGAATTTATATTCTCGATCCTCATAACAGATTTACGTTGATCCTCGTTTTGGGAATATGACTGATTTATATTCTCGAACCTCGTAACGTATTTACGTTGATCCTTTAGAGTGTAGCAGATTTGCACTCTCGGTTCTCGCAACTTATTTGCATTAACCCTTGTTTTGGGAATATAACGGATTTGTATTATTGATCCTCGTAGTAGATTTACGTTGATCCTCATTTTGGGAATATAACGGATTTGTATTCTCGATCCTCGTAACAGATTTACGTTGATCCTCATTTTGGGAATATAACGGATTTGTATTCTCAATCCTGGTAACGGATTTACGTTGATCCATGTTTTGGGAATATAACGGATTTGTATTATCGATCCTCGTTACGGGTTTACGATGATCCTTTAGAGTGTAACGGATTTGCACTCTCGATTCTCGTAACATATTTGCGTTAACCCTCGTTTTAGAATATAACGGATTTGTACTCTAGATCCTCGTAACAGATTTACGTTCATCCTCGTTCTGGGAATATAAAGGATTTATATTCTCGATCCTCGTAACGGATTTACGTTGATCCTTTAAAGTGTAACGGATTTGCACTCTCAGTACTCGCAACGTATTTGCGCTAACCCTCGTTTTGGGAATGTAACAAATTTGTATTCTCGATCCTCGTAACGGATTTACTTTGATCCTTTAGAGTGTAACGGATTTGCACTCTCGATTCTGGTAACATATTTGGTTTTACCCTCGTTTTAGAATATAACGGATTTGTACTCTCGATCCTCGTAACAGATTTACGTTGATCCTCGTTCTAGGAACATAACGGATTTATATTATAGATCCTCGTAACGGATTTACGTTGATCCTTTAGAGTGTAACAGATTTGTACTCTCTATTCTCGCAACATATTTGCGCTAACCCACTTTTTGGGAATATAACGGATTTGTATTCTCGATCCTCGTAACAGATTTACGTTAATCCTCGTTTTGGGAATATGACGGATTTATATTCTCGAACCTCGTAACAGATTTACGTTGATCCTTTAGAGTGTAGCGGATTTGCACTCTCGGTTCTCCAACTTATTTGCATTAACCCTCGTTTTGGGAATATAACGGATTTGTATTATTGATCCTCGTAATAGATTTACGTTGATCCTCATTTTGGGAATATAACGGATTTGTATTCTCGATCCTCGTAACATATTTACGTTGATCCTTGTTTTGGGAATATAACGGATTTGTATTCTCGATCCTCGTAACAGATTTACGTTGATCTTCGTACTGGGAATAAAACGAATTTATATTCTCGATCCTCGTAACGGATTTACGTTGATCCTTTAGAGTGTAACGGATTTGCACCCTCAGTACTCGCAACATATTTGCGCTAACCCTCGTTTTGGGAATATAACGGATTTGTATTCTCGATCCTCATAACAGATTTACGTTGATCCTCGTTTTGGGAATATGACTGATTTATATTCTCGAACCTCGTAACGTATTTACGTTGATCCTTTAGAGTGTAGCAGATTTGCACGCTTGGTTCTCGCAACTTATTTGCATTAACCCTCGTTTTGGGAAGATAACGGATTTGTATTATTTATCCTCGTAGTAGATTTACGTTGATCCTCATTTTGGGAATATAACGGATTTGTATTCTCGATACTCGTAACAGATTTATGTTGATCCTCATTTTGGGAATATAACGGATTTGTATTCTCGATCCTCGTAACGGATTTACGTTGATCCTTGTTTTGGGAATATAACGGATTTGTATTCTCGATCCTCATAACAGATTTACGTTGATCTTCGTACTGGGAATAAAACGAATTTATATTCTCGATCCTCGTAACGGATTTACGTTGATCCTTTAGAGTGTAGCAGATTTGCACGCTCGGTTCTCGCAACTTATTTGCATTAACCCTCGTTTTGGGAAGATAACGGATTTGTATTATTGATCCTCGTAGTAGATTTACGTTGATCCTCATTTTGGGAATATAACGTATTTGTATTCTCGGTCCTCGTAACAGATTTACGTTGATCCTCATTTTGGGAATATAACGGATTTGTATTCTCGATCCTCGTAACGGATTTACGTTGATCCATGTTTTTGGAATATAACGGATGTGTATTCTCGATCCTCGTAACAGATTTACGTTGATACTCGTACTGGGAATATAACAGATTTGTATTCTCGATTCTCGTAACAGATTTACGTTGATCCTCGTTTTGGGATTATGACGGATTTATATTCTCGATCCTCGTAACGTATTTACGTTGATCCTTTAGAGTGTAACAGATTTGCACTCTCGGTTCTCGCAACATATTTACGTTAACCCTCGTTATGGTAATATAATGGAATTGTACTCTCGATCCTCGTAACAGATTTACGTTGATCCTCGTACTGGGAATATAATGAATTTATATTCTCGATCCTCGTAACGGATTTACGTTGATCCTTTAGAGTGTAACGGATTTTCACTCTCAGTACTCGCAACATATTTATGCTAACCCTCGTTTTGGGAATATAACATATTTGTATTCTCGATCCTCATAACAGATTTACATTGATCCTCGTTTTGGGAATATGACTGATTTATATTCTCGAACCTCGCAACGTATTTACGTTGATCCTTTAGAGTGTAGCAGATTTGCACGCTCGGTTCTCGCAACTTATTTGCATTAACCCTCATTTTGGGAATATAATGGATTTGTATTATTGATCCTCGTAGTAGATTTACGTTGATCCTCATTTTGGGAATATAACGGATTTGTATTCTCGATCCTCGTAATAGATTTACGTTGTTCCTCATTTTGGGAATATAACGGATTTGTATTCACGATCCTCGTAACGCATTTACGTTGATCCATGTTTTGGGAATATAGCGGATTTGAATTCTCGATCCTCATTACGGATTTACGTTGATCCTTTAGAGTGTAACGGATTTGTACTCTCGATTCTCGTAACATATTTGTGTTAACCCTCATTTTAGAATATAACGGATTTGTACTCTCGATCCTCGTAACAGATTTACGTTGATCCTCGTTCTGGGAATATAAAGGATTTACATTCTCGATCCTCGTAACGGATTTACGTTGATGCTTTAAAGTGCAATGGATTTGCACTCTCAGTACTCACAACATATTTGCGCTAACTCTCGTTTTGGGAATATAACGAATTTGTATTCTCGATCCTCGTAACAGATTTACATTGATCCTCGTTTTGGGATTATGATGGATTTATATTCTCGATCCAACGTTGATCCTTTAGAGTGGAACAGATTTGCACTCTCGGTTCTCGCAACATATTTGCGTTAACCCTCGTTATGGGAATGTAATGGAATTGTACTCTCGATCGTCGTAACAGATTTACATTCATCCTCGTACTGGGAATATAACGAATTTATATTCTCGATCCTCATAACGGATTTACGTTGATCCTTTAGAGTGTAACGGATTTTCACTCTCAGTACTCGCAACATATTTGCGCTAACCCTCGTTTTGGGAATATAACAGATTTGTATTCTCGATCCTCATAACAGATTTACGTTGATCCTCATTTTGGGAATATGACTGATTTATATTCTCGAACCTCGTAACGTATTTACGTTGATCCTTTAGAGTGTAGCAGATTTGCACGCTCGGTTCTCGCAACTTATTTGCATTAACCCTCGTTTTGGGAAGATAACGGATTTGTATTATTTATCCTCGTAGTAGATTTACGTTGATCCTCATTTTGGGAATATACCGGATTTGTATTCTCGATACTCGTAACAGATTTATGTTGATCCTCATTTTGGGAATATAACGGATTTGTATTCTCGATCCTCGTAACGGATTTACGTTGATCCTTGTTTTGGGAATATAACGGATTTGTATTCTCGATCCTCATAACAGATTTACGTTGATCCTTTAGAGTGTAACAGATTTGCACACTCGATTCTCGTAACATATTTGCGTTAACCCTCGTTTTAGAATATAACGGATTTGTACTCTAGATCCTCGTAACAGATTTACGTTGATCCTCGTACTGGGAATATAACGAATTTATATTCTCGATCCTCATAACAGATTTACGTTGATCCTCGTTTTGGGAAGATAACGGATTTGTATTCTCGAACCTCGTAACGTATTTACGTTGATCCTTTAGAGTGTAGCAGATTTGCACGCTCGGTTCTCGCAACTTATTTGCATTAACCCTCATTTTGGGAAGATAACGGATTTGTATTATTGATCCTCGTAGTAGATTTACGTTGATCCTCATTTTGGAAATATAACGGATTTGTATTCTCTATCCTCGTAACAGCTTTACGTTGATCCTCATTTTGGGAATATAACGGATTTGTATTCTTGATCCTCGTAACAGATTTACGTTGATCCTCGTACTGGGAATATAACGAATTTATATTCTCGATCCTCATAACAGATTTACGTTGATCCTCGTTTTGGGAATATGACTGATTTATATTCTCGAACCTCGTAACGTATTTACGTTGATCCTTTAGAGTGTAGCAGATTTGCACTCTCGGTTCTCGCAACTTATTTGCATTAACCCTTGTTTTGGGAATATAACGGATTTGTATTATTGATCCTCGTAGTAGATTTACGTTGATCCTCATTTTGGGAATATAACGGATTTGTATTCTCGATCCTCGTAACAGATTTACGTTGATCCTCATTTTGGGAATATAACGGATTTGTATTCTCAATCCTGGTAACGGATTTACGTTGATCCATGTTTTGGGAATATAACGGATTTGTATTATCGATCCTCGTTACGGGTTTACGATGATCCTTTAGAGTGTAACGGATTTGCACTCTCGATTCTCGTAACATATTTGCGTTAACCCTCGTTTTAGAATATAACGGATTTGTACTCTAGATCCTCGTAACAGATTTACGTTCATCCTCGTTCTGGGAATATAAAGGATTTATATTCTCGATCCTCGTAACGAATTTACGTTGATCCTTTAAAGTGTAACGGATTTGCACTCTCAGTACTCGCAACGTATTTGCGCTAACCCTCGTTTTGGGAATGTAACAAATTTGTATTCTCGATCCTCGTAACGGATTTACTTTGATCCTTTAGAGTGTAACGGATTTGCACTCTCGATTCTGGTAACATATTTGGTTTTACCCTCGTTTTAGAATATAACGGATTTGTACTCTCGATCCTCGTAACAGATTTACGTTGATCCTCGTTCTAGGAACATAACGGATTTATATTATAGATCCTCGTAACGGATTTACGTTGATCCTTTAGAGTGTAACAGATTTGTACTCTCTATTCTCGTAACATATTTGCGCTAACCCACTTTTTGGGAATATAACGGATTTGTATTCTCGATCCTCGTAACAGATTTACGTTAATCCTCGTTTTGGGAATATGACGGATTTATATTCTCGAACCTCGTAACAGATTTACGTTGCAAATCCGTTACACTTTAAAGGATCAACGTAAATCCGTTACGAGGATCGAGAATATAAATCCTTTATATTCCCAGAACGAGGATCAACGTAAATCTGTTACGAGGATCTAGAGTACAAATCCGTTATATTCTAAAACGAGGGTTAACGCAAATATGTTACGAGAATCGAGAGTGCAAATCCGTTACACTCTAAAGGATCATCGTAAACCCGTAACGAGAATCGATAATACAAATCCGTTATATTCCCATAACATGGATCAACGTAAATCCGTTACGAGGATTGAGAATACAAATCCGTTATATTCCCAAAATGAGGATCAACGTAAATCTGTTACGAGGATCGAGAATACAAATCCGTTATATTCCCAAAATGAGGATCAACGTAAATCTACTACGAGGATCAATAATACAAATCCGTTATATTCCCAAAACAAGGGTTAATGCAAATAAGTTGCAAGAACCGAGCGTGCAAATCTGCTACACTCTAAAGGATCAACGTAAATACGTTACGAGGTTCGAGAATATAAATCAGTCATATTCCCAAAACGAGGATCAACGTAAATCTGTTATGAGGATCGAGAATATAAATTCGTTATATTCCCAGTACGAGGATCAACGTAAATATGTTACGAGGATCTAGAGTACAAATCCGTTATATTCTAAAACGAGGGTTAACGCAAATATGTTACGAGAATCGAGAGTGCAAATCTGTTACACTCTAAAGGATCAATGTAAATACGTTACGAGGATCGAGAATATAAATCCGTTATATTCCCAAAACATGGATCAACGTAAATCTGTTACGAGGATCAAGAATACAAATCCGTTATATTCCCAAAATGAGGATCAACGTAAATCTGTTACGAGGATAGAGAATACAAATCCGTTATATTTCCAAAATGAGGATCAACGTAAATCTACTACGAGGATCAATAATACAAATCCGTTATCTTCCCAAAATGAGGGTTAATGCAAATAAGTTGCGAGAACCGAGCGTGCAAATCTGCTACACTCTAAAGGATCAACGTAAATACGTTACGAGGTTCGAGAATACAAATCTGTTATATTCCCAAAACGAGGGTTAGCGCAAATATGTTGCGAGTACTGAGAGTGAAAATCCGTTACACTCTAAAGGATCAACGTAAATCCGTTATGAGGATCGAGAATATAAATTCGTTATATTCCCAGTACGAGGATGAATGTAAATCTGTTACGACGATCGAGAGTACAATTCCATTACATTCCCATAACGAGGGTTAACGCAAATATGTTGCGAGAACCGAGAGTGCAAATCTGTTCCACTCTAAAGGATCAACGTTGGATCGAGAATATAAATCCATCATAATCCCAAAACGAGGATCAATGTAAATCTGTTACGAGGATCGAGAATACAAATCCGTTATATTCCCAAAACGAGGGTTAATGCAAATGAGTTGGAGAACCGAGAGTGCAAATCTGCTACACTCTAAAGGATCAACGTAAATCTGTTACGAGGTTCGAGAATATAAATCCTTCATATTCCCAAAACGAGGATTAACGTAAATCTGTTACGAGGATCGAGAATACAAATCCATTATATTCCCAAAAAGTGGGTTAGCGCAAATATGTTGCGAGAATAGAGAGTACAAATCCGTTACACTCTAAAGGATCAACGTAAATCCGTTACGAGGATCTATAATATAAATCCGTTATGTTCCTAGAACGAGGATCAACGTAAATCTGTTACGAGGATCGAGAGTACAAATCCGTTATATTCTAAAACGAGGGTAAAACCAAATATGTTACCAGAATCGAGAGTGCAAATCCGTTACACTCTAAAGGATCAAAGTAAATCCGTTACGAGGATCGAGAATACAAATTTGTTACATTCCCAAAACGAGGGTTAGCGCAAATATGTTGCGAGTACTGAGAGTGCAAATCCGTTACACTTTAAAGGATCAACGTAAATCCGTTACGAGGATCGAGAATATAAATCCTTTATATTCCCAGAACGAGGATCAACGTAAATCTGTTACGAGGATCTAGAGTACAAATCCGTTATATTCTAAAACGAGGGTTAACGCAAATATGTTACGAGAATCGAGAGTGCAAATCCGTTACACTCTAAAGGATCATCGTAAACCCGTAACGAGAATCGATAATACAAATCCGTTATATTCCCATAACATGGATCAACGTAAATCCGTTACGAGGATTGAGAATACAAATCCGTTATATTCCAAAAATGAGGATCAACGTAAATCTGTTACGAGGATGGAGAATACAAATCCGTTATATTCCCAAAATGAGGATCAACGTAAATCTACTACGAGGATCAATAATACAAATCCGTTATATTCCCAAAACAAGGGTTAATGCAAATAAGTTGCAAGAACCGAGCGTGCAAATCTGCTACACTCTAAAGGATCAACGTAAATACGTTACGAGGTTCGAGAATATAAATCAGTCATATTCCCAAAACGAGGATCAACGTAAATCTGTTATGAGGATCGAGAATATAAATTCGTTATATTCCCAGTACGAGGATCAACGTAAATATGTTACGAGGATCTAGAGTACAAATCCGTTATATTCTAAAACGAGGGTTAACGCAAATATGTTACGAGAATCGAGAGTGCAAATCTGTTACACTCTAAAGGATCAATGTAAATACGTTACGAGGATCGAGAATATAAATCCGTTATATTCCCAAAACATGGATCAACGTAAATCTGTTACGAGGATCAAGAATACAAATCCGTTATATTCCCAAAATGAGGATCAACGTAAATCTGTTACGAGGATAGAGAATACAAATCCGTTATATTTCCAAAATGAGGATCAACGTAAATCTACTACGAGGATCAATAATACAAATCCGTTATCTTCCCAAAATGAGGGTTAATGCAAATAAGTTGCGAGAACCGAGCGTGCAAATCTGCTACACTCTAAAGGATCAACGTAAATACGTTACGAGGTTCGAGAATACAAATCTGTTATATTCCCAAAACGAGGGTTAGCGCAAATATGTTGCGAGTACTGAGAGTGAAAATCCGTTACACTCTAAAGGATCAACGTAAATCCGTTATGAGGATCGAGAATATAAATTCGTTATATTCCCAGTACGAGGATGAATGTAAATCTGTTACGACGATCGAGAGTACAATTCCATTACATTCCCATAACGAGGGTTCACGCAAATATGTTGCGAGAACCGAGAGTGCAAATCTGTTCCACTCTAAAGGATCAACGTAAATACGTTACGAGGATCGAGAATATAAATCCATCATAATCCCAAAACGAGGATCAATGTAAATCTGTTACGAGGATCGAGAATACAAATCCGTTATATTCCCAAAACGAGGGTTAATGCAAATAAGTTAGAGAACCGAGAGTGCAAATCCGCTACACTCTAAAGGATCAACGTAAATCTGTTACGAGGTTCGAGAATATAAATCCGTCATATTCCCAAAACGAGGATTAACGTAAATCTGTTACGAGGATCGAGAATACAAATCCATTATATTCCCAAAAAGTGGGTTAGCGCAAATATGTTGCGAGAATAGAGAGTACAAATCCGTTACACTCTAAAGGATCAACGTAAATCCGTTACGAGGATCGAGAATACAAATTTGTTACATTCCCAAAACGAGGGTTAGCGCAAATATGTTGCGAGTACTGAGAGTGCAAATCCGTTACACTTTAAAGGATCAACGTAAATCCGTTACGAGGATCGAGAATATAAATCCTTTATATTCCCAGAACGAGGATCAACGTAAATCTGTTACGAGGATCTAGAGTACAAATCCGTTATATTCTAAAACGAGGGTTAACGCAAATATGTTACGAGAATCGAGAGTGCAAATCCGTTACACTCTAAAGGATCATCGTAAACCCGTAACGAGAATCGATAATACAAATCCGTTATATTCCCAAAACATGGATCAACGTAAATCCGTTACGAGGATTGAGAATACAAATCTGTTATATTCCCAAAATGAGGATCAACGTAAATCTGTTACGAGGATAGAGAATACAAATCCGTTATATTTCCAAAATGAGGATCAACGTAAATCTACTACGAGGATCAATAATACAAATCCGTTATCTTCCCAAAATGAGGGTTAATGCAAATAAGTTGCGAGAACCGAGCGTGCAAATCTGCTACACTCTAAAGGATCAACGTAAATACGTTACGAGGTTCGAGAATACAAATCTGTTATATTCCCAAAACGAGGGTTAGCGCAAATATGTTGCGAGTACTGAGAGTGAAAATCCGTTGCACTCTAAAGGATCAACGTAAATCCGTTATGAGGATCGAGAATATAAATTCGTTATATTCCCAGTACGAGGATGAATGTAAATCTGTTACGACGATCGAGAGTACAATTCCATTACATTCCCATAACGAGGGTTAACGCAAATATGTTGCGAGAACCGAGAGTGCAAATCTGTTCCACTCTAAAGGATCAACGTAAATACGTTACGAGGATCGAGAATATAAATCCATCATAATCCCAAAACGAGGATCAATGTAAATCTGTTACGAGGATCGAGAATACAAATCCGTTATATTCCCAAAACGAGGGTTAATGCAAATGAGTTGGAGAACCGAGAGTGCAAATCCGCTACACTCTAAAGGATCAACGTAAATCTGTTACGAGGTTCGAGAATATAAATCCTTCATATTCCCAAAACGAGGATTAACGTAAATCTGTTACGAGGATCGAGAATACAAATCCATTATATTCCCAAAAAGTGGGTTAGCGCAAATATGTTGCGAGAATAGAGAGTACAAATCCGTTACACTCTAAAGGATCAACGTAAATCCGTTACGAGGATCTATAATATAAATCCGTTATGTTCCTAGAACGAGGATCAACGTAAATCTGTTACGAGGATCGAGAGTACAAATCCGTTATATTCTAAAACGAGGGTAAAACCAAATATGTTACCAGAATCGAGAGTGCAAATCCGTTACACTCTAAAGGATCAAAGTAAATCCGTTACGAGGATCGAGAATACAAATTTGTTACATTCCTAAAACGAGGGTTAGCGCAAATATGTTGCGAGTACTGAGAGTGCAAATCCGTTACACTTTAAAGGATCAACGTAAATCCGTTACGAGGATCGAGAATATAAATCCTTTATATTCCCAGAACGAGGATCAACGTAAATCTGTTACGAGGATCTAGAGTACAAATCCGTTATATTCTAAAACGAGGGTTAACGCAAATATGTTACGAGAATCGAGAGTGCAAATCCGTTACACTCTAAAGGATCATCGTAAACCCGTAACGAGAATCGATAATACAAATCCGTTATATTCCCAAAACATGGATCAACGTAAATCCGTTACGAGGATTGAGAATACAAATCCGTTATATTCCCAAAATGAGGATCAACGTAAATCTGTTACGAGGATCGAGAATACAAATCCGTTATATTCCCAAAATGAGGATCAACGTAAATCTACTACGAGGATCAATAATACAAATCCGTTATATTCCCAAAACAAGGGTTAATGCAAATAAGTTGCAAGAACCGAGCGTGCAAATCTGCTACACTCTAAAGGATCAACGTAAATACGTTACGAGGTTCGAGAATATAAATCAGTCATATTCCCAAAACGAGGATCAACGTAAATCTGTTATGAGGATCGAGAATATAAATTCGTTATATTCCCAGTACGAGGATCAACGTAAATCTGTTACGAGGATCTAGAGTACAAATCCGTTATATTCTAAAACGAGGGTTAACGCAAATATGTTACGAGAATCGAGAGTGCAAATCTGTTACACTCTAAAGGATCAATGTAAATACGTTACGAGGATCGAGAATATAAATCCGTTATATTCCCAAAACATGGATCAACGTAAATCTGTTACGAGGATCAAGAATACAAATCCGTTATATTCCCAAAATGAGGATCAACGTAAATCTGTTACGAGGATAGAGAATACAAATCCGTTATATTTCCAAAATGAGGATCAACGTAAATCTACTACGAGGATCAATAATACAAATCCGTTATCTTCCCAAAATGAGGGTTAATGCAAATAAGTTGCGAGAACCGAGCGTGCAAATCTGCTACACTCTAAAGGATCAACGTAAATACGTTACGAGGTACGAGAATACAAATCTGTTATATTCCCAAAACGAAGGTTAGCGCAAATATGTTGCGAGTACTGAGAGTGAAAATCCGTTACACTCTAAAGGATCAACGTAAATCCGTTATGAGGATCGAGAATATAAATTCGTTATATTCCCAGTACGAGGATGAATGTAAATCTGTTACGACGATCGAGAGTACAATTCCATTACATTCCCATAACGAGGGTTCACGCAAATATGTTGCGAGAACCGAGAGTGCAAATCTGTTCCACTCTAAAGGATCAATGTAAATACGTTACGAGGATCGAGAATATAAATCCATCATAATCCCAAAACGAGGATCAATGTAAATCTGTTACGAGGATCGAGAATACAAATCCGTTATATTCCCAAAACGAGGGTTAATGCAAATAAGTTGGAGAACCGAGAGTGCAAATCCGCTACACTCTAAAGGATCAACGTAAATCTGTTACGAGGTTCGAGAATATAAATCCGTCATATTCCCAAAACGAGGATTAACGTAAATCTGTTACGAGGATCGAGAATACAAATCCATTATATTCCCAAAAAGTGGGTTAGCGCAAATATGTTGCGAGAATAGAGAGTACAAATCCGTTACACTCTAAAGGATCAACGTAAATCCGTTACGAGGATCGAGAATACAAATTTGTTACATTCCCAAAACGAGGGTTAGCGCAAATATGTTGCGAGTACTGAGAGTGCAAATCCGTTACACTTTAAAGGATCAACGTAAATCCGTTACGAGGATCGAGAATATAAATCCTTTATATTCCCAGAACGAGGATCAACGTAAATCTGTTACGAGGATCTAGAGTACAAATCCGTTATATTCTAAAACGAGGGTTAACGCGAATATGTTACGAGAATCGAGAGTGCAAATCCGTTACACTCTAAAGGATCATCGTAAACCCGTAACGAGAATCGATAATACAAATCCGTTATATTCCCAAAACATGGATCAACGTAAATCCGTTACGAGGATTGAGAATACAAATCTGTTATATTCCCAAAATGAGGATCAACGTAAATCTGTTACGAGGATAGAGAATACAAATCCGTTATATTTCCAAAATGAGGATCAACGTAAATCTACTACGAGGATCAATAATACAAATCCGTTATCTTCCCAAAATGAGGGTTAATGCAAATAAGTTGCGAGAACCGAGCGTGCAAATCTGCTACACTCTAAAGGATCAACGTAAATACGTTACGAGGTTCGAGAATACAAATCTGTTATATTCCCAAAACGAGGGTTAGCGCAAATATGTTGCGAGTACTGAGAGTGAAAATCCGTTGCACTCTAAAGGATCAACGTAAATCCGTTATGAGGATCGAGAATATAAATTCGTTATATTCCCAGTACGAGGATGAATGTAAATCTGTTACGACGATCGAGAGTACAATTCCATTACATTCCCATAACGAGGGTTAACGCAAATATGTTGCGAGAACCGAGAGTGCAAATCTGTTCCACTCTAAAGGATCAACGTAAATACGTTACGAGGATCGAGAATATAAATCCATCATAATCCCAAAACGAGGATCAATGTAAATCTGTTACGAGGATCGAGAATACAAATCCGTTATATTCCCAAAACGAGGGTTAATGCAAATGAGTTGGAGAACCGAGAGTGCAAATCCGCTACACTCTAAAGGATCAACGTAAATCTGTTACGAGGTTCGAGAATATAAATCCTTCATATTCCCAAAACGAGGATTAACGTAAATCTGTTACGAGGATCGAGAATACAAATCCATTATATTCCCAAAAAGTGGGTTAGCGCAAATATGTTGCGAGAATAGAGAGTACAAATCCGTTACACTCTAAAGGATCAACGTAAATCCGTTACGAGGATCTATAATATAAATCCGTTATGTTCCTAGAACGAGGATCAACGTAAATCTGTTACGAGGATCGAGAGTACAAATCCGTTATATTCTAAAACGAGGGTAAAACCAAATATGTTACCAGAATCGAGAGTGCAAATCCGTTACACTCTAAAGGATCAAAGTAAATCCGTTACGAGGATCGAGAATACAAATTTGTTACATTCCTAAAACGAGGGTTAGCGCAAATATGTTGCGAGTACTGAGAGTGCAAATCCGTTACACTTTAAAGGATCAACGTAAATCCGTTACGAGGATCGAGAATATAAATCCTTTATATTCCCAGAACGAGGATCAACGTAAATCTGTTACGAGGATCTAGAGTACAAATCCGTTATATTCTAAAACGAGGGTTAACGCAAATATGTTACGAGAATCGAGAGTGCAAATCCGTTACACTCTAAAGGATCATCGTAAACCCGTAACGAGAATCGATAATACAAATCCGTTATATTCCCAAAACATGGATCAACGTAAATCCGTTACGAGGATTGAGAATACAAATCCGTTATATTCCCAAAATGAGGATCAACGTAAATCTGTTACGAGGATCGAGAATACAAATCCGTTATATTCCCAAAATGAGGATCAACGTAAATCTACTACGAGGATCAATAATACAAATCCGTTATATTCCCAAAACAAGGGTTAATGCAAATAAGTTGCAAGAACCGAGCGTGCAAATCTGCTACACTCTAAAGGATCAACGTAAATACGTTACGAGGTTCGAGAATATAAATCAGTCATATTCCCAAAACGAGGATCAACGTAAATCTGTTATGAGGATCGAGAATATAAATTCGTTATATTCCCAGTACGAGGATCAACGTAAATCTGTTACGAGGATCTAGAGTACAAATCCGTTATATTCTAAAACGAGGGTTAACGCAAATATGTTACGAGAATCGAGAGTGCAAATCTGTTACACTCTAAAGGATCAATGTAAATACGTTACGAGGATCGAGAATATAAATCCGTTATATTCCCAAAACATGGATCAACGTAAATCTGTTACGAGGATCAAGAATACAAATCCGTTATATTCCCAAAATGAGGATCAACGTAAATCTGTTACGAGGATAGAGAATACAAATCCGTTATATTTCCAAAATGAGGATCAACGTAAATCTACTACGAGGATCAATAATACAAATCCGTTATCTTCCCAAAATGAGGGTTAATGCAAATAAGTTGCGAGAACCGAGCGTGCAAATCTGCTACACTCTAAAGGATCAACGTAAATACGTTACGAGGTACGAGAATACAAATCTGTTATATTCCCAAAACGAAGGTTAGCGCAAATATGTTGCGAGTACTGAGAGTGAAAATCCGTTACACTCTAAAGGATCAACGTAAATCCGTTATGAGGATCGAGAATATAAATTCGTTATATTCCCAGTACGAGGATGAATGTAAATCTGTTACGACGATCGAGAGTACAATTCCATTACATTCCCATAACGAGGGTTCACGCAAATATGTTGCGAGAACCGAGAGTGCAAATCTGTTCCACTCTAAAGGATCAATGTAAATACGTTACGAGGATCGAGAATATAAATCCATCATAATCCCAAAACGAGGATCAATGTAAATCTGTTACGAGGATCGAGAATACAAATCCGTTATATTCCCAAAACGAGGGTTAATGCAAATAAGTTGGAGAACCGAGAGTGCAAATCCGCTACACTCTAAAGGATCAACGTAAATCTGTTACGAGGTTCGAGAATATAAATCCGTCATATTCCCAAAACGAGGATTAACGTAAATCTGTTACGAGGATCGAGAATACAAATCCATTATATTCCCAAAAAGTGGGTTAGCGCAAATATGTTGCGAGAATAGAGAGTACAAATCCGTTACACTCTAAAGGATCAACGTAAATCCGTTACGAGGATCGAGAATACAAATTTGTTACATTCCCAAAACGAGGGTTAGCGCAAATATGTTGCGAGTACTGAGAGTGCAAATCCGTTACACTTTAAAGGATCAACGTAAATCCGTTACGAGGATCGAGAATATAAATCCTTTATATTCCCAGAACGAGGATCAACGTAAATCTGTTACGAGGATCTAGAGTACAAATCCGTTATATTCTAAAACGAGGGTTAACGCAAATATGTTACGAGAATCGAGAGTGCAAATCCGTTACACTCTAAAGGATCATCGTAAACCCGTAACGAGAATCGATAATACAAATCCGTTATATTCCCAAAACATGGATCAACGTAAATCCGTTACGAGGATTGAGAATACAAATCTGTTATATTCCCAAAATGAGGATCAACGTAAATCTGTTACGAGGATCGAGAATACAAATCCGTTATATTCCCAAAATGAGGATCAACGTAAATCTACTACGAGGATCAATAATACAAATCCGTTATATTCCCAAAACAAGGGTTAATGCAAATAAGTTGCGAGAACCGAGCGTGCAAATCTGCTACACTCTAAAGGATCAACGTAAATACGTTACGAGGTTCGAGAATACAAATCTGTTATATTCCCAAAACGAGGGTTAGCGCAAATATGTTGCGAGTACTGAGAGTGAAAATCCGTTACACTCTAAAGGATCAACGTAAATCCGTTATGAGGATCGAGAATATAAATTCGTTATATTCCCAGTACGAGGATGAATGTAAATCTGTTACGACGATCGAGAGTACAATTCCATTACATTCCCATAACGAGGGTTCACGCAAATATGTTGCGAGAACCGAGAGTGCAAATCTGTTCCACTCTAAAGGATCAACGTAAATACGTTACGAGGATCGAGAATATAAATCCATCATAATCCCAAAACGAGGATCAATGTAAATCTGTTACGAGGATCGAGAATACAAATCCGTTATATTCCCAAAACGAGAGTTAGCGCAAATATGTTGAGAGTACTGAGAGTGCAAATCCGTTACACTTTAAAGCATCAACGTAAATCCGTTACGAGGATCGAGAATGTAAATCCTTTATATTCCCAGAATGAGGATCAACGTAAATCTGTTACGAGGATCGAGAGTACAAATCCGTTATATTCTAAAATGAGGGTTAACACAAATATGTTACGAGAATCGAGAGTGCAAATCCGTTACACTCTAAAGGATCAACGTAAATCCGTAATGAGGATCGAGAATTCAAATCCGTTATATTCCCAAAACATGGATCAACGTAAATGCGTTACGAGGATCGTGAATACAAATCCGTCATATTCCCAAAACGAGGATCAACGTAAATCTGTTATGTGGATCGAGAATACAAATCTGTTATATTCCCAAAACGAGGGTTAGCGCAAATATGTTGCGAGTACTGAGAGTGAAAATCCGTTACACTCTAAAGGATCAACGTAAATCCGTTATGAGGATCGAGAATATAAATTCATTATATTCCCAGTACGAGGATGAATGTAAATCTGTTACGACGATCGAGAGTACAATTCCATTACATTCCCATAACGAGGGTTAACGCAAATATGTTGCGAGAACCGAGAGTGCAAATTTGTTCCACTCTAAAGGATCAACGTAAATACGTTACGAGGATCGAGAATATAAATCCATCATAATCCCAAAACGAGGATCAATGTAAATCTGTTACGAGGATCGAGAATACAAATCCGTTATATTCCCAAAACGAGAGTTAGCGCAAATATGTTGTGAGTACTGAGAGTGCAAATCCGTTACACTTTAAAGCATCAACGTAAATCCGTTACGAGGATCGAGAATGTAAATCCTTTATATTCCCAGAACGAGGATCAACGTAAATCTGTTACGAGGATCGAGAGTACAAATCCGTTATATTCTAAAATGAGGGTTAACACAAATATGTTACGAGAATCGAGGGTGCAAATCCGTTACACTCTAAAGGATCAACGTAAATCCGTAATGAGGATCGAGAATTCAAATCCGTTATATTCCCAAAACATGGATCAACGTAAATGCGTTACGAGGATCGTGAATACAAATCCGTTATATTCCCAAAATGAGGAACAACGTAAATCTATTACGAGGATCGAGAATACAAATCCGTTACATTCCCAAAATGAGGATCAACGTAAATCTATTACGAGGATCAATAATACAAATATGTTATATTCCCAAAATGAAGGTTAATGCAAATAAGTTGCGAGAACCGAGCGTGCAAATCCGCTACACTCTAAAGGATCAACTTAAATACGTTACGAGGTTCGAGAATATAAATCCGTCATATTCCCAAAACGAGGATCAATGTAAATCTGTTATGAGGATCGAGAATACAAATCTATTATATTCCCAAAACGAGGGTTAGCGCAAATATGTTGTGAGTACTGAGAGTGAAAATCCTTTACACTCTAAAGGATCAACGTAAATCCATTACGAGGATCGAGAATATAAATTCGTTATATTCCCAGTATGAGGATCAGCGTAAATCTGTTACGAGGATCGAGAGTACAATTCCATTATATTCCCATAACGAGGGTTAACGCAAATATGTCGTGAGAACCGAGAGTGCAAATCCGTTACACTCTAAAGGATCAACGTAAATACGTTACGAGGATCGAGAATACAAACCCGTTATATTCCCAAAATGAGGATCAATGTAAATCTGCTACGAGGATCAATAATACAAATCCATTATATTCCCAAAATGAGGGTTAATGCAAATAAGTTGCGAGAACCGAGCGTGCAAATCTGCTACACTCTAAAGGATCAACGTAAATACGTTGCGAGGTTCGAGAATATAAATCAGTCATATTCCCAAAACGAGGATCAATGTAAATCTGTTATGAGGATCGAGAATACAAATATGTTATATTCCCAAAACGAGGGTTAGCGTAAATATGTTGCGAGTACTGAGAATGAAAATCCGTTACACTCTAAAGGATCAACGTAAATCCGTTACGAGGATCGAGAATAAAAATTCATTATATTCCCAGTACGAGGATCAACGTAAATCTGTTACGAGGATCGAGAGTACAATTCTATTATATTACCATAACGAGGGTTAACGCAAATATGTTGCGAGAACCGAGAGTGCAAATCTGTTACACTCTAAAGGATCAACGTAAATACGTTACGAGGATCGAGAATATAAATCCGTCATAATCCCAAAACGAGGATCAACGTAAATCTGTTACGAGAATCGAGAATACAAATCTGTTATATTCCCACAACGAGGGTTAGCGCAAATATATTGCGAGTACTGAGAGTGCAAATCTGTTACACTCTAAAGGATCAACGTAAAAGCATTACGAGGATCGAGAATATAAATTCGTTTTATTCCCAGTACGAGTATCAACGTAAATCTGTTACGAGGATCGAGAATACACATCCGTTATATTCCCAAAACATGGATCAACGTAAATCCGTTACGAGGATCGAGAATACAAATCCGTTATATTCCCAAAATGAGGATCAACGTAAATCTGTTACGAGGACCGAGAATACAAATACGTTATATTCCCAAAATGAGGATCAACGTAAATCTACTACGAGGATCAATAATACAAATCCGTTATCTTCCCAAAACGAGGGTTAATGCAAATAAGTTGCGAGAACCGAGAGTGCAAATCCGTTACACTCTAAAGGACCAACGTAAATCCGTTACGAGGATCGAGAATATAAATTCGTTTTATTCCCAGTACAAAGATCAACGTAAATACGTTACGAGGATCGAGAATACAATTCCATTATATTCCCATAACGAGGGTTAACGCAAATATGTCGCGAGAACCGAGAATGCAAATCCGTTACACTCTAAAGGATCAACGTAAATACGTTACGAGGATCGAGAATACAAATCCGTTATATTCCCAAAATGAGGATCAACGTAAATCTACTACGAGGAACAATAATACAAATCCATTATATTCCCAAAATGAGGGTTAATGCAAATAAGTTGCGAGAACCGAGCGTGCAAATCTGCTACACTCTAAAGGATCAACGTAAATACGTTACGAGGTTCGAGAATATAAATCAGTCATATTCCCAAAACGAGGATCAATGTAAATCTGTTATGAGGATCGAGAATACAAATATGTTATATTCCCAAAATGAGGGTTAGCGTAAATATGTTGCGAGTACTGAGAGTGAAAATCCGTTACACTCTAAAGGATCAACGTAAATCCGTTACGAGGATCGAGAATATAAATTCATTATATTCCCAGTACGAGGATCGAGAGTACAATTCCATTATATTCCCATAACGAGGGTTAACGCAAATATGTTGCGAGAACCGAGAGTGCAAATCTGTTACACTCTAAAGGATCAACGTAAATACGTTACGAGGATCGAGAATATAAATCCGTCATAATCCCAAAACGAGGATCAACGTAAATCTGTTACGAGAATCGAGAATACAAATCTGTTATATTCCCACAACGAGGGTTAGCGCAAATATATTGCGAGTACTGAGAGTGCAAATCTGTTACACTCTAAAGGATCAACGTAAAAGCATTACGAGGATCGAGAATATAAATTCGTTTTATTCCCAGTACGAGTATCAACGTAAATCTGTTACGAGGATCGAGAATACACATCCGTTATATTCCAAAAACATGGATCAACGTAAATCCGTTACGAGGATCGAGAATACAAATCCGTTATATTCCCAAAATGAGGATCAACGTAAATCTGTTACGAGGACCGAGAATACAAATACGTTATATTCCCAAAATGAGGATCAACGTAAATCTACTACGAGGATCAATAATACAAATCCGTTATCTTCCCAAAACGAGGGTTAATGCAAATAAGTTGCGAGAACCGAGCGTGCAAATCTGCTACACTCTAAAGGATCAACGTAAATCCGTTACGAGGATCGAGAATATAAATTCGTTTTATTCCCAGTACGAAGATCAACGTAAATCTGTTACGAGGATCGAGAATACAAATCCGTTATATTCCCAAAACAAGGATCAACGTAAATCCGTTACGAGGATCGAGAATACAAATCCGTTATATTCCCAAAATGAGGATCAACATAAATCTGTTACGAGTATCGAGAATACAAATCCGTTATATTCCCAAAATGAGGATCAACGTAAATCTACTACGAGGATAAATAATACAAATCCGTTATCTTCCCAAAACGAGGGTTAATGCAAATAAGTTGCGAGAACCGAGCGTGCAAATCTGCTACACTCTAAAGGATCAACGTAAATCCGTTAAGAGGATCGAGAATATAAATTCATTTAATTCCCAGTACAAAGATCAACGTAAATCTGTTACGAGGATCGAGAGTACAATTCCATTATATTCCCATAATGAGGGTTAACGCAAATATGTTGCGAGAACCGAGAGTGCAAATCTGTTACACTCTAAAGGATCAACGTAAATACGTTACGAGGATCGAGAATATAAATCCGTCATAATCCCAAAACGAGGATCAACATAAATATGTTACGAGGATCGAGAATACAAATCCGTTATATTCCCAAAACGAGGGTTAGCGCAAATATGTTTCGAGTACTGAGGGTGCAAATCCGTTACACTCTAAAGGATCAACGTAAATCCGTTACGAGGATCGAGAATATAAATTCTTTTTATTCCCAGTACGAAGATCAACGTAAATCTGTTACGAGGATCGAGAATACAAATCCGTTATATTCCCAAAACAAGGATCAACGTAAATACGTTACGAGGATCGAGAATACAAATCCGTTATATTCCCAAAATGAGGATCAACGTAAATCTATTACGAGGATCAATAATACAAATCCGTTATATTCCCAAAACGAGGTTTAATGCAAATAAGTTGGAGAACCGAGAGTGCAAATCCGCTACACTCTAAAGGATCAACGTAAATCTGTTACGAGGTTTGAGAATATAAATCCGTCATATTCCCAAAACGAGGATTAACGTAAATCTGTTATGAGGATCGAGAATACAAATCCGTTATATTCCCAAAAAGTGGGTTAGCGCAAATATGTTGCGAGAATAGAGAGTACAAATCTGTTACACTCTAAAGGATCAACGTAAATCCGTTACGAGGATCTATAATATAAATCCGTTATGTTCCTAGAACGAGGATCAACGTAAATCTGTTACGAGGATCGAGAGTACAAGTCCGTTATATTCTAAAACGAGGGTAAAACCAAATATGTTACCAGAATCGAGAGTGCAAATCCGTTACACTCTAAAGGATCAAAGTAAATCCGTTACGAGGATCGAGAATACAAATTTGTTACATTCCCAAAACGAGGGTTAGCGCAAATATGTTGCTAGTACTGAGAGTGCAAATCCATTACACTTTAAAGGATCAACGTAAATCCGTTACGAGGATCGAGAATACAAATCCTTTATATTCCCAGAACGAGGATCAACGTAAATCTGTTACGAGGATCTAGAGTACAAATCCGTTATATTCTAAAACGAGGGTTAACGCAAATATGTTACGAGAATCGAGAGTGCAAATCCGTTACACTCTAAAGGATCATCGTAAACCCGTAACGAGGATCGATAATACAAATCCGTTATATTCCCAAAACATGGATCAACGTAAATCCGTTACGAGGATTGAGAATACAAATCCGTTATATTCCCAAAATGAGGATCAACGTAAATCTGTTACGAGGACCGAGAATACAAATACGTTATATTCCCAAAATGAGGATCAACGTAAATCTACTACGAGGATCAATAATACAAATCCGTTATCTTCCCAAAACGAGGGTTAATGCAAATAAGTTGCGAGAACCGAGCGTGCAAATCTGCTACACTCTAAAGGATCAACGTAAATACGTTACGAGGTTCGAGAATATAAATCAGTCATATTCCCAAAACGAGGATCAACGTAAATCTGTTATGAGGATCGAGAATACAAATCTGTTATATTCCCAAAACGAGGGTTAGCGCAAATATGTTGTGAGTACTGAGAGTGCAAATCTGTTCCACTCTAAAGGATCAACGTAAATACGTTACGAGGATCGAGAATATAAATCCATCATAATCCCAAAATGAGGATCAATGTAAATCTGTTACGAGGATCGAGAATACAAATTCGTTATATTCCCAAAACGAGAGTTAGCGCAAATATGTTGTGAGTACTGAGAGTGCAAATCCGTTACACTTTAAAGCATCAACGTAAATCCGTTACGAGGATCGAGAATGTAAATCCTTTATATTCCCAGAACGAGGATCAACGTAAATCTGTTACGAGGATCGAGAGTACAAATCCGTTATATTCTAAAATGAGGGTTAACACAAATATGTTACGAGAATCGAGAGTGCAAATCCGTTACACTCTAAAGGATCAACGTAAATCCGTAATGAGGATCGAGAATTCAAATCCGTTATATTCCCAAAACATGGATCAACGTAAATGCGTTACGAGGATCGTGAATACAAATCCGTTATATTCCCAAAATGAGGATCAACGTAAATCTGTTACGAGGATCGAGAATACAAATCCGTTATATTCCCAAAATGAGGATCAACGTAAATCTACTACGAGGATCAATAATACAAATCCGTTATATTCCCAAAACAAGGGTTAATGCAAATAAGTTGCGAGAACCGAGCGTGCAAATCTGCTACACTCTAAAGGATCAACGTAAATACGTTACGAGGTTCGAGAATATAAATCAGTCATATTCCCAAAACGAGGATCAACGTAAATCTGTTATGAGGATCGAGAATATAAATTCGTTATATTCCCAGTACGAGGATCAACGTAAATCTGTTACGAGGATCTAGAGTACAAATCCGTTATATTCTAAAATGAGGGTTAACGCAAATATGTTACGAGAATCGAGAGTGCAAATCTGTTACACTCTAAAGGATCAACGTAAATACGTTACGAGGATCGAGAATATAAATCCGTTATATTCCCAAAACATGGATCAACGTAAATCTGTTACGAGGATCAAGAATACAAATCCGTTATATTCCCAAAATGAGAATCAACGTAAATCTGTTACGAGGATAGAGAATACAAATCCGTTATATTTCCAAAATGAGGATCAACGTAAATCTACTACGAGGATCAATAATACAAATCCGTTATCTTCCCAAAATTAGGGTTAATGCAAATAAGTTGCGAGAACCAAGCGTGCAAATCTGCTACTCTCTAAAGGATCAATGTAAATACGTTACGAGGTTCGAGAATATAAATCAGTCATATTCCCAAAACGAGGATCAACGTAAATCTGTTATGAGGATCGAGAATACAAATCTGTTATATTCCCAAAACGAGGGTTAGCGCAAATATGTTGCGAGTACTGAGAGTGCAAATCCGTTACACTTTAAAGGATCAACGTAAATCCGTTACGAGGATCGAGAATATAAATCCGTTATATTCCCAAAACATGGATCAACGTAAATCTGTTACGAGGATCAAGAATACAAATCCGTTATATTCCCAAAATGAGGATCAACGTAAATCTGTTACGAGGATAGAGAATACAAATCCGTTATATTTCCAAAATGAGGATCAACGTAAATCTACTACGAGGATCAATAATACAAATCCGTTATCTTCCCAAAATGAGGGTTAATGCAAATAAGTTGCGA
Organism: Hydrangea macrophylla; assembly: GCA_033977485.1. Lineage (NCBI taxonomy): Eukaryota > Viridiplantae > Streptophyta > Magnoliopsida > Cornales > Hydrangeaceae > Hydrangea > Hydrangea macrophylla. The sequence goes on from CM066985.1 coordinate 21,601,347, forward strand.
GAACCGAGCGTGCAAATCTGCTACACTCTAAAGGATCAACGTAAATACGTTACGAGGTTCGAGAATATAAATCAGTCATATTCCCAAAACGAGGATCAACGTAAATCTGTTATGAGGATCGAGAATACAAATCTGTTATATTCCCAAAACGAGGGTTAGCGCAAATATGTTGTGAGTACTGAGAGTGCAAATCTGTTCCACTCTAAAGGATCAACGTAAATACGTTACGAGGATCGAGAATATAAATCCATCATAATCCCAAAACGAGGATCAATGTAAATCTGTTACGAGGATCGAGAATACAAATTCGTTATATTCCCAAAACGAGAGTTAGCGCAAATATGTTGTGAGTACTGAGAGTGCAAATCCGTTACACTTTAAAGCATCAACGTAAATCCGTTACGAGGATCGAGAATGTAAATCCTTTATATTCCCAGAACGAGGATCAACGTAAATCTGTTACGAGGATCGAGAGTACAAATCCGTTATATTCTAAAATGAGGGTTAACACAAATATGTTACGAGAATCGAGAGTGCAAATCCGTTACACTCTAAAGGATCAACGTAAATCCGTAATGAGGATCGAGAATTCAAATCCGTTATATTCCCAAAACATGGATCAACGTAAATGCGTTACGAGGATCGTGAATACAAATCCGTTATATTCCCAAAATGAGGATCAACGTAAATCTGTTACGAGGATCGAGAATACAAATCCGTTATATTCCCAAAATGAGGATCAACGTAAATCTACTACGAGGATCAATAATACAAATCCGTTATATTCCCAAAACAAGGGTTAATGCAAATAAGTTGCGAGAACCGAGCGTGCAAATCTGCTACACTCTAAAGGATCAACGTAAATACGTTACGAGGTTCGAGAATATAAATCAGTCATATTCCCAAAACGAGGATCAACGTAAATCTGTTATGAGGATCGAGAATATAAATTCGTTATATTCCCAGTACGAGGATCAACGTAAATCTGTTACGAGGATCTAGAGTACAAATCCGTTATATTCTAAAATGAGGGTTAACGCAAATATGTTACGAGAATCGAGAGTGCAAATCTGTTACACTCTAAAGGATCAACGTAAATACGTTACGAGGATCGAGAATATAAATCCGTTATATTCCCAAAACATGGATCAACGTAAATCTGTTACGAGGATCAAGAATACAAATCCGTTATATTCCCAAAATGAGAATCAACGTAAATCTGTTACGAGGATAGAGAATACAAATCCGTTATATTTCCAAAATGAGGATCAACGTAAATCTACTACGAGGATCAATAATACAAATCCGTTATCTTCCCAAAATTAGGGTTAATACAAATAAGTTGCGAGAACCAAGCGTGCAAATCTGCTACTCTCTAAAGGATCAATGTAAATACGTTACGAGGTTCGAGAATATAAATCAGTCATATTCCCAAAACGAGGATCAACGTAAATCTGTTATGAGGATCGAGAATACAAATCTGTTATATTCCCAAAACGAGGGTTAGCGCAAATATGTTGCGAGTACTGAGAGTGCAAATCCGTTACACTTTAAAGGATCAACGTAAATCCGTTACGAGGATCGAGAATATAAATCCGTTATATTCCCAAAACATGGATCAACGTAAATCTGTTACGAGGATCAAGAATACAAATCCGTTATATTCCCAAAATGAGGATCAACGTAAATCTGTTACGAGGATAGAGAATACAAATCCGTTATATTTCCAAAATGAGGATCAACGTAAATCTACTACGAGGATCAATAATACAAATCCGTTATCTTCCCAAAATGAGGGTTAATGCAAATAAGTTGCGAGAACCGAGCGTGCAAATCTGCTACACTCTAAAGGATCAACGTAAATACGTTACGAGGTTCGAGAATATAAATCAGTCATATTCCCAAAACGAGGATCAACGTAAATCTGTTATGAGGATCGAGAATACAAATCTGTTATATTCCCAAAACGAGGGTTAGCGCAAATATGTTGCGAGTACTGAGAGTGAAAATCCGTTACACTCTAAAGGATCAACGTAAATCCGTTATGAGGATCGAGAATATAAATTCGTTATATTCCCAGTACGAGGATGAATGTAAATCTGTTACGACGATCGAGAGTACAATTCCATTACATTCCCATAACGAGGGTTAACGCAAATATGTTGCGAGAACCGAGAGTGCAAATCTGTTCCACTCTAAAGGATCAACGTAAATACGTTACGAGGATCGAGAATATAAATCCATCATAATCCCAAAACGAGGATCAATGTAAATCTGTTACGAGGATCGAGAATACAAATTCGTTATATTCCCAAAACGAGAGTTAGCGCAAATATGTTGTGAGTACTGAGAGTGCAAATCCGTTACACTTTAAAGCATCAACGTAAATTCGTTACGAGGATCGAGAATGTAAATCCTTTATATTCCCAGAACGAGGATCAACGTAAATCTGTTACGAGGATCGAGAGTACAAATCCGTTATATTCTAAAATGAGGGTTAACACAAATATGTTACGAGAATCGAGAGTGCAAATCCGTTACACTCTAAAGGATCAACGTAAATCCGTAATGAGGATCGAGAATTCAAATCCGTTATATTCCCAAAACATGGATCAACGTAAATGCGTTACGAGGATCGTGAATACAAATCCGTTATATTCCCAAAATGAGGAACAACGTAAATCTATTACGAGGATCGAGAATACAAATCCGTTATATTCCCAAAATGAGGATCAACGTAAATCTACTACGAGGATCAATAATACAAATCCATTATATTCCCAAAATGAGGGTTAATGCAAATAAGTTGCGAGAACCGAGCGTGCAAATCTGCTACACTCTAAAGGATCAACGTAAATACGTTGCGAGGTTCGAGAATATAAATCAGTCATATTCCCAAAACGAGGATCAATGTAAATCTGTTATGAGGATCGAGAATACAAATATGTTATATTCCCAAAACGAGGGTTAGCGTAAATATGTTGCGAGTACTGAGAGTGAAAATCCGTTACACTCTAAAGGATCAACGTAAATCCGTTACGAGGATCGAGAATATAAATTCATTATATTCCCAGTACGAGGATCAACGTAAATCTGTTACGAGGATCGAGAGTACAGTTCCATTATATTACCATAACGAGGGTTAACGCAAATATGTTGCGAGAACCGAGAGTGCAAATCTGTTACACTCTAAAGGATCAACGTAAATACGTTACGAGGATCGAGAATATAAATCCGTCATAATCCCAAAACGAGGATCAACGTAAATCTGTTACGAGAATCGAGAATACAAATCTGTTATATTCCCACAACGAGGGTTAGCGCAAATATATTGCGAGTACTGAGAGTGCAAATCTGTTACACTCTAAAGGATCAACGTAAAAGCATTACGAGGATCGAGAATATAAATTCGTTTTATTCCCAGTACGAGTATCAACGTAAATCTGTTACGAGGATTGAGAATACACATCCGTTATATTCCAAAAACATGGATCAACGTAAATCCGTTACGAGGATCGAGAATACAAATCCGTTATATTCCCAAAATGAGGATCAACGTAAATCTGTTACGAGGACAGAGAATACAAATACGTTATATTCCCAAAATGAGGATCAACGTAAATCTACTACGAGGATCAATAATACAAATCCGTTATCTTCCCAAAACGAGGGTTAATGCAAATAAGTTGCGAGAACCGAGCGTGCAAATCTGCTACACTCTAAAGGATCAACGTAAATACGTTACGAGGTTCGAGAATATAAATCAGTCATATTCCCAAAACGAGGATCAACGTAAATCTGTTATGAGGATCGAGAATACAAATCTGTTATATTCCCAAAACGAGGGTTAGCGCAAATATGTTGTGAGTACTGAGAGTGCAAATCTGTTCCACTCTAAAGGATCAACGTAAATACGTTACGAGGATCGAGAATATAAATCCATCATAATCCCAAAACGAGGATCAATGTAAAGATGTTACGAGGATCGAGAATACAAATTCGTTATATTCCCAAAACGAGAGTTAGCGCAAATATGTTGTGAGTACTGAGAGTGCAAATCCGTTACACTTTAAAGCATCAACGTAAATCCGTTACGAGGATCGAGAATGTAAATCCTTTATATTCCCAGAACGAGGATCAACGTAAATCTGTTACGAGGATCGAGAGTACAAATCCGTTATATTCTAAAATGAGGGTTAACACAAATATGTTACGAGAATCGAGAGTGCAAATCCGTTACACTCTAAAGGATCAACGTAAATCCGTAATGAGGATCGAGAATTCAAATCCGTTATATTCCCAAAACATGGATCAACGTAAATGCGTTACGAGGATCGTGAATACAAATCCGTTATATTCCCAAAATAAGGATCAACGTAAATCTGTTACGAGGATCGAGAATACAAATCCGTTATATTCCCAAAATGAGGATCAACGTAAATCTACTACGAGGATCAATAATACAAATCCGTTATATTCCCAAAACAAGGGTTAATGCAAATAAGTTGCGAGAACCGAGCGTGCAAATCTGCTACACTCTAAAGGATCAACGTAAATACGTTACGAGGTTCGAGAATATAAATCAGTCATATTCCCAAAACGAGGATCAACGTAAATCTGTTATGAGGATCGAGAATATAAATTCGTTATATTCCCAGTACGAGGATCAACGTAAATCTGTTACGAGGATCTAGAGTACAAATCCGTTATATTCTAAAATGAGGGTTAACGCAAATATGTTACGAGAATCGAGAGTGCAAATCTGTTACACTCTAAAGGATCAACGTAAATACGTTACGAGGATCGAGAATATAAATCCGTTATATTCCCAAAACATGGATCAACGTAAATCTGTTACGAGGATCAAGAATACAAATCCGTTATGTTCCCAAAATGAGAATCAACGTAAATCTGTTACGAGGATAGAGAATACAAATCCGTTATATTTCCAAAATGAGGATCAACGTAAATCTACTACGAGGATCAATAATACAAATCCGTTATCTTCCCAAAATTAGGGTTAATGCAAATAAGTTGCGAGAACCAAGCGTGCAAATCTGCTACTCTCTAAAGGATCAATGTAAATACGTTACGAGGTTCGAGAATATAAATCAGTCATATTCCCAAAACGAGGATCAACGTAAATCTGTTATGAGGATCGAGAATACAAATCTGTTATATTCCCAAAACGAGGGTTAGCGCAAATATGTTGCGAGTACTGAGAGTGCAAATCCGTTACACTTTAAAGGATCAACGTAAATCCGTTACGAGGATCGAGAATATAAATCCGTTATATTCCCAAAACATGGATCAACGTAAATCTGTTACGAGGATCAAGAATACAAATCCGTTATATTCCCAAAATGAGGATCAACGTAAATCTGTTACGAGGATAGAGAATACAAATCCGTTATATTTCCAAAATGAGGATCAACGTAAATCTACTACGAGGATCAATAATACAAATCCGTTATCTTCCCAAAATGAGGGTTAATGCAAATAAGTTGCGAGAACCGAGCGTGCAAATCTGCTACACTCTAAAGGATCAACGTAAATACGTTACGAGGTTCGAGAATATAAATCAGTCATATTCCCAAAACGAGGATCAACGTAAATCTGTTATGAGGATCGAGAATACAAATCTGTTATATTCCCAAAACGAGGGTTAGCGCAAATATGTTGCGAGTACTGAGAGTGAAAATCCGTTACACTCTAAAGGATCAACGTAAATCCGTTATGAGGATCGAGAATATAAATTCGTTATATTCCCAGTACGAGGATGAATGTAAATCTGTTACGACGATCGAGAGTACAATTCCATTACATTCCCATAACGAGGGTTAACGCAAATATGTTGCGAGAACCGAGAGTGCAAATCTGTTCCACTCTAAAGGATCAACGTAAATACGTTACGAGGATCGAGAATATAAATCCATCATAATCCCAAAACGAGGATCAATGTAAATCTGTTACGAGGATCGAGAATACAAATTCGTTATATTCCCAAAACGAGAGTTAGCGCAAATATGTTGTGAGTACTGAGAGTGCAAATCCGTTACACTTTAAAGCATCAACGTAAATCCGTTACGAGGATCGAGAATGTAAATCCTTTATATTCCCAGAACGAGGATCAACGTAAATCTGTTACGAGGATCGAGAGTACAAATCCGTTATATTCTAAAATGAGGGTTAACACAAATATGTTACGAGAATCGAGAGTGCAAATCCGTTACACTCTAAAGGATCAACGTAAATCCGTAATGAGGATCGAGAATTCAAATCCGTTATATTCCCAAAACATGGATCAACGTAAATGCGTTACGAGGATCGTGAATACAAATCCGTTATATTCCCAAAATGAGGAACAACGTAAATCTATTACGAGGATCGAGAATACAAATCCGTTATATTCCCAAAATGAGGATCAACGTAAATCTACTACGAGGATCAATAATACAAATCCATTATATTCCCAAAATGAGGGTTAATGCAAATAAGTTGCGAGAACCGAGCGTGCAAATCTGCTACACTCTAAAGGATCAACGTAAATACGTTGCGAGGTTCGAGAATATAAATCAGTCATATTCCCAAAACGAGGATCAATGTAAATCTGTTATGAGGATCGAGAATACAAATATGTTATATTCCCAAAACGAGGGTTAGCGTAAATATGTTGCGAGTACTGAGAGTGAAAATCCGTTACACTCTAAAGGATCAACGTAAATCCGTTACGAGGATCGAGAATATAAATTCATTATATTCCTAGTACGAGGATCAACGTAAATCTGTTACGAGGATCGAGAGTACAGTTCCATTATATTACCATAACGAGGGTTAACGCAAATATGTTGCGAGAACCGAGAGTGCAAATCTGTTACACTCTAAAGGATCAACGTAAATACGTTACGAGGATCGAGAATATAAATCCGTCATAATCCCAAAACGAGGATCAACGTAAATCTGTTACGAGAATCGAGAATACAAATCTGTTATATTCCCACAACGAGGGTTAGCGCAAATATATTGCGAGTACTGAGAGTGCAAATCTGTTACACTCTAAAGGATCAACGTAAAAGCATTACGAGGATCGAGAATATAAATTCGTTTTATTCCCAGTACGAGTATCAACGTAAATCTGTTACGAGGATTGAGAATACACATCCGTTATATTCCAAAAACATGGATCAACGTAAATCCGTTACGAGGATCGAGAATACAAATCCGTTATATTCCCAAAATGAGGATCAACGTAAATCTGTTACGAGGACAGAGAATACAAATACGTTATATTCCCAAAATGAGGATCAACGTAAATCTACTACGAGGATCAATAATACAAATCCGTTATCTTCCCAAAACGAGGGTTAATGCAAATAAGTTGCGAGAACCGAGCGTGCAAATCTGCTACACTCTAAAGGATCAACGTAAATACGTTACGAGGTTCGAGAATATAAATCAGTCATATTCCCAAAATGAGGATCAACGTAAATCTGTTATGAGGATCGAGAATACAAATCTGTTATATTCCCAAAACGAGGGTTAGCGCAAATATGTTGCGAGTACTGAGAGTGAAAATCCGTTACACTCTAAAGGATCAACGTAAATCCGTTATGAGGATCGAGAATATAAATTCGTTATATTCCCAGTACGAGGATGAATGTAAATCTGTTACGACGATCGAGAGTACAATTCCATTACATTCCCATAACGAGGGTTAACGCAAATATGTTGCGAGAACCGAGAGTGCAAATCTGTTCCACTCTAAAGGATCAACGTTGGATCGAGAATATAAATCCATCATAATCCCAAAACGAGGATCAATGTAAATCTGTTACGAGGATCGAGAATACAAATTCGTTATATTCCCAAAACGAGAGTTAGCGCAAATATGTTGTGAGTACTGAGAGTGCAAATCCATTGCACTTTAAAGCATCAACGTAAATCCGTTACGAGGATCGAGAATGTAAATCCTTTATATTCCCAGAACGAGGATCAATGTAAATCTGTTACGAGGATCGAGAGTACAAATCCGTTATATTCTAAAATGAGGGTTAACACAAATATGTTACGAGAATCGAGAGTGCAAATCCGTTACACTCTAAAGGATCAACGTAAATCCGTAATGAGGATCGAGAATTCAAATCCGCTATATTCCCAAAACATGGATCAACGTAAATGCGTTACGAGGATCGTGAATACAAATCCGTTATATTCCCAAAATGAGGAACAACGTAAATCTATTACGAGGATCGAGAATACAAATCCGTTATAATCCCAAAATGAGGATCAACGTAAATCTACTACGAGGATCAATAATACAAATCCATTATATTCCCAAAATGAGGGTTAATGCAAATAAGTTGCGAGAACCGAGCGTGCAAATCTGCTACACTCTAAAGGATCAACGTAAATACGTTGCGAGGTTCGAGAATATAAATCAGTCATATTCCCAAAACGAGGATCAATGTAAATCTGTTATGAGGATCGAGAATACAAATATGTTATATTCCCAAAACTAGGGTTAGCGTAAATATGTTGCGAGTACTGAGAGTGAAAATCCGTTACACTCTAAAGGATCAACGTAAATCCGTTACGAGGATCGAGAATATAAATTCATTATATTCCCAGTACGAGGATCAACGTAAATCTGTTACGAGGATCGAGAGTACAATTCCATTATATTACCATAACGAGGGTTAACGCAAATATGTTGCGAGAACCGAGAGTGCAAATCTGTTACACTCTAAAGGATCAACGTAAATACGTTACGAGGATCGAGAATATAAATCCGTCATAATCCCAAAACGAGGATCAACGTAAATCTGTTACGAGAATCGAGAATACAAATCTGTTATATTCCCAGTACGAGTATCAACGTAAATCTGTTACGAGGATCGAGAATACACATCCGTTATATTCCAAAAACATGGATCAACGTAAATCCGTTACGAGGATCGAGAATACAAATCCGTTATATTCCCAAAATGAGGATCAACGTAAATCTGTTACGAGGACCGAGAATACAAATACGTTATATTCCCAAAATGAGGATCAACGTAAATCTACTACGAGGATCAATAATACAAATCCGTTATCTTCCCAAAACGAGGGTTAATGCAAATAAGTTGCGAGAACCGAGCGTGCAAATCTGCTACACTCTAAAGGATCAACGTAAATCCGTTACGAGGATCGAGAATATAAATTCGTTTTATTCCCAGTACGAAGATCAACGTAAATCTGTTACGAGGATCGAGAATACAAATCCGTTATATTCCCAAAACAAGGATCAACGTAAATCCGTTACGAGGATCGAGAATACAAATCCGTTATATTCCCAAAATGAGGATCAACATAAATCTGTTACGAGTATCGAGAATACAAATCCGTTATATTCCCAAAATGAGGATCAACGTAAATCTACTACGAGGATAAATAATACAAATCCGTTATCTTCCCAAAACGAGGGTTAATGCAAATAAGTTGCGAGAACCAAGCGTGCAAATCTGCTACACTCTAAAGGATCAACGTAAATACGTTACGAGGTTCGAGAATATAAATCAGTCATATTCCCAAAACGAGGATCAACGTAAATCTGTTATGAGGATCGAGAATACAAATCCGTTATATTCCCAAAACGAGGGTTAGCGCAAATATGTTGCGAGTACTGAGGGTGCAAATCCGTTACACTCTAAAGGATCAACGTAAATCCGTTACGAGGATCGAGAATATAAATTCGTTTTATTCCCAGTACGAAGATCAACGTAAATCTGTTACGAGGATCGAGAATACAAATCCGTTATATTCCCAAAACAAGGATCAACGTAAATACGTTACGAGGATCGAGAATACAAATCCGTTATATTCCCAAAATGAGGATCAACGTAAATCTATTACGAGGATCAATAATACAAATCCGTTATATTCCCAAAACGAGGGTTAATGCAAATAAGTTGGAGAACCGAGAGTGCAAATCCGCTACACTCTAAAGGATCAACGTAAATCTGTTACGAGGTTCGAGAATATAAATCCGTCATATTCCCAAAACGAGGATTAACGTAAATCTGTTACGAGGATCGAGAATACAAATCCGTTATATTCCCAAAAAGTGGGTTAGCGCAAATATGTTACGAGAATAGAGAGTACAAATCTGTTACACTCTAAAGGATCAACGTAAATCCGTTACGAGGATCTATAATATAAATCCGTTATGTTCCTAGAACGAGGATCAACGTAAATCTGTTACGAGGATCGAGAGTACAAATCCGTTATATTCTAAAACGAGGGTAAAACCAAATATGTTACCAGAATCGAGAGTGCAAATCCGTTACACTCTAAAGGATCAAAGTAAATCCGTTACGAGGATCGAGAATACAAATTTGTTACATTCCCAAAACGAGGGTTAGCGCAAATACGTTGCGAGTACTGAGAGTGCAAATCCGTTACACTTTAAAGGATCAACGTAAATCCGTTACGAGGATCGAGAATATAAATCCTTTATATTCCCAGAACGAGGATGAACGTAAATCTGTTACGAGGATCTAGAGTACAAATCCGTTATATTCTAAAACGAGGGTTAACGCAAATATGTTACGAGAATCGAGAGTGCAAATCCGTTACACTCTAAAGGATCATCGTAAACCCGTAACGAGGATCGATAATACAAATCCGTTATATTCCCAAAACATGGATCAACGTAAATCCGTTACCAGGATTGAGAATACAAATCCGTTATATTCCCAAAATGAGGATCAACGTAAATCTGTTACGAGGATCGAGAATACAAATCCGTTATATTCCCAAAATGAGGATCAACGTAAATCTACTACGAGGATCAATAATACAAATCCGTTATATTCCCAAAACAAGGGTTAATGCAAATAAGTTGCGAGAACCGAGAGTGCAAATCTGCTACACTCTAAAGGATCAACGTAAATACGTTACGAGGTTCGAGAATATAAATCAGTCATATTCCCAAAACGAGGATCAACGTAAATCTGTTATGAGGATCGAGAATATAAATTCGTTATATTCCCAGTACGAGGATCAACGTAAATCTGTTACGAGGATCAAGAATACAAATCCGTTATATTCCCAAAATGAGGATCAACGTAAAGCTGTTACGAGGATAGAGAATACAAATCCGTTATATTTCCAAAATGAGGATCAACGTAAATCTACTACGAGGATCAATAATACAAATCCGTTATCTTCCCAAAATGAGGGTTAATGCAAATAAGTTGCGAGAACCGAGCGTGCAAATCTGCTACACTCTAAAGGATCAACGTAAATACGTTACGAGGTTCGAGAATACAAATCCGTTATCTTCCCAAAACGAGGATCAACGTAAATCTGTTATGAGGATCGAGAATATAAATTCGTTATATTCCCAGTACGAGGATCAACGTAAATCTGTTACGAGGATCTAGAGTACAAATCCGTTATATTCTAAAACGAGGGTTAACGCAAATATGTTACGAGAATCGAGTGTGCAAATCTGTTACACTCTAAAGGATCAACGTAAATCTGTTATGAGGATCGAGAATACAAATCCGTTATATTCCCAAAACAAGGATCAACGTAAATCCGTTACGAGGATCGAGAATACAAATCCGTTATATTCCCAAAATGAGGATCAACATAAATCTGTTACGAGTATCGAGAATACAAATCCGTTATATTCCCAAAATGAGGATCAACGTAAATCTACTACGAGGATAAATAATACAAATCCGTTATCTTCCCAAAACGAGGGTTAATGCAAATAAGTTGCGAGAACCGAGCGTGCAAATCTGCTACACTCTAAAGGATCAACGTAAATACGTTACGAGGTTCGAGAATATAAATCAGTCATATTCCCAAAATGAGGATCAACGTAAATCTGTTATGAGGATCGAGAATACAAATCTGTTATATTCCCAAAACGAGGGTTAGCGCAAATATGTTGCGAGTACTGAGAGTGAAAATCCGTTACACTCTAAAGGATCAACGTAAATCCGTTATGAGGATCGAGAATATAAATTCGTTATATTCCCAGTACGAGGATGAATGTAAATCTGTTACGACGATCGAGAGTACAATTCCATTACATTCCCATAACGAGGGTTAACGCAAATATGTTGCGAGAACCGAGAGTGCAAATCTGTTCCACTCTAAAGGATCAACGTTGGATCGAGAATATAAATCCATCATAATCCCAAAACGAGGATCAATGTAAATCTGTTACGAGGATCGAGAATACAAATTCGTTATATTCCCAAAACGAGAGTTAGCGCAAATATGTTGTGAGTACTGAGAGTGCAAATCCATTGCACTTTAAAGCATCAACATAAATCCGTTACGAGGATCGAGAATGTAAATCCTTTATATTCCCAGAACGAGGATCAACGTAAATCTGTTACGAGGATCGAGAGTACAAATCCGTTATATTCTAAAATGAGGGTTAACACAAATATGTTACGAGAATCGAGAGTACAAATCCGTTACACTCTAAAGGATCAACGTAAATCCGTAATGAGGATCGAGAATTCAAATCCGCTATATTCCCAAAACATGGATCAACGTAAATGCGTTACGAGGATCGAGAATACAAATCCGTTATATTCCCAAAACAAGGATCAACGTAAATACGTTACGAGGATCGAGAATACAAATCCGTTATATTCCCAAAATAAGGATCAACGTAAATCTATTACGAGGATCGAGTACGGGTCAGGGTATAGGCCAAATCGCCTCGACATTGCATAAATAGGGAAAGCATTTAATTTTCTTTATGGACCCATAGATCGCGATAGTGAAGGATCAATTATGTCCAAAACGTCACATAATAATATGACTTACATCAACGTAAGAGCAATCAAGGCTTATAAAAATTTTCAAACTTAATAATTATTATATCATGTAGAAATCTTAAGGCACAACCCGTCTTGCAAAAATATTAATATCTATTACATCAGTTCCTAAAACAAAGTTCAATTTATAAAACGAAGCAGTAATGTGTAGGTTCTCTTCACAGATAATTATTCTCAATTCGCATAGTCGTATTGTCCATCCTGATCATAACCTGAAAAACCTAGACATAAATGTCCATGGTGCATCGACACCGTCAGCTTCAAGAAGCCTGTGAGTATTAAAACATACTTTGTTAGCATTTACGTTTCACGACATCATTATTCAACATATTTAGGTAACAACATAAAAATACTATTCATCTTGGGAAATAAACATTTAAAAATAGTGGGTATTACATCATCCACCACTAAATAAAGGATTTCGTCCCCGAAATCAGAGTTAAGTAGTGATAGAACAATACAACCGCAAAATTTTAAAGATTCAAGATACCAAAAACATAACCAAAATAAAATCCAAAACAACACTCAAGCATTGGTAAACAATTCTGGAAACTTCTCTCGCATTTCTGACTCTAATTCCCAGGAAGCTTCTCTTTCATCGTGATGCTTCCACTGAATCTTTACAAGTGGAATCTCTTTGTTTCTTAGCTTCTTCACTCCTCGATCTAGTATACGTATAGGTCTCTCGTTGTATGATACGTTGTCATTGACCTCGATATCTGTGAAGTCGATCTCGTGTTCCGGGTTATGAGCACACTTCCTCAACATACTTATATGGCACACATTATGAACTCCAGACATCTTCGGTGATAGTGCAAGTCTATAAGCAACTTTGCCCACACATTCAAGGATCTCGAAAGGTCCTATGAATCGAGGCGAAATCTTTCCTCGCTTCTGTCCAAATCTCACAATACCTCGTACTGGTGATACCTTGAGGAAAACATGATCTCAAACATTTAAATCCAATCCCCTGTGACGTTTATCTGCGTAGCTCTTGAATCTACTCTGTGATGTACGCATCTTCTCTTTCACAATCTTGATCTTCTCGTTTGTCTCTCGCACCATATCAGGTCCAAGAAGTTGATTATCTCCCACTCCTGCCTAACATAATGGCGATCGACAAGGTCGTCCATACAAGGCTTCAAAAGGTGCCATTCCTATACTCGTATGATAGGAATTATTGTAGGCAAATTCAATCAACGGCAAGTGCGTCTCCCATGTGCTTTCAAAATCAATGCCACAGGCTTGCAACATGTCTTCCATTACTTGATTGACTCTTTTGGTTTGTCCATTAGTCTGTGGATGAAAAGCTGAACTCAAGTTCAATGAAGTTCCCATAGCTTTCTGTAGACTTTTCCAAAATTCTGATGTAAATCGCGAATCTCTGTCAGATACGATTGTAACTGGCACACTGTGTAGTCGTACCACATGTTGTAAATACAATCTACTCATCCTTTCTACTGGATATGTCATACTATACGCAATGAAATGCGCTGACTTAGTGAGTCTATCAACAATCACCCAAATTGCATTGTGATTCTGTTGAGATCTAGGTAAGCCTACCACAAAATCCATGGATCTATGTTCCCATTTCCACTCAGGAATAGGTAAAGGCTGCAATAATCCTGATGGTTTCTGGTGTTCAGCTTTGACTTGCTGACAAGTGATACACTTGGAAACATACTCAGAAACATCTCGCTTCATACCTTCCCACCAAAAGTTTCTTTTCAGGTCATTGTACATCTTAGTACCTCCAGGATGTACAGTCATCCGTGACTTATGTGCTTCATTCAAAATATCTTTTCGGAGAGTACCTGTATCTGGCCCACATAGTTTACCTCTACTCTTTAGAGCTCCATCTGGACCAATACTCCAGTTCTCTGGGTCTTTTGCTGATACCTTAGCAAACCATAACTGAAGTCCTTCATTCTCCTTCTGAGCTTCAAGTATGCGACTGATGATTGTTGGTTGCACTACAAGGCATCCAAAATGTTGTCCTTCCTCTGCTCCAACTGCTATTTGCAGATCATATTCCCCAATGGTCTCTAATGCTCGTCATTCTCGAATTAATAACGTAGCAAGTAACCTTTGAGGTCGTCGACTTAGAGCGTCTGCTACTACATTTGCCTTTCCAGGATGATACTGTAAAGAAAAGTCATAATCTTTCAGTAACTCCATCCACCTTCGTTGTCTCATGTTTAACTCCTTCTGAAAAAATAGATACTTAAGACTCTTATGATCTGAAAACAAATCAAATTGGTCTCCATATAAGTAGTGTCTCTAGATCTTCAACAATGAATTTAATTGTAAAACAAAAGGACAGCATAATAATATTCAAATCAATAAAATATGTGACCTTGTATGTAACAATGCAACCAACTCATCTCACTGACTATTTTACCTCGACTACAAAACACATGATAACAGCATCTAACTTTCTTGTTCTGGTACCTTGAGAACACTAAGGTGACCACACTATAGTACACAGGTACCAGGGAGTGCTCAGTACTCGCAACATATTTGCGCTAACCCTCGTTTTGGGAATGTAACAAATTTGTATTCTCGATCCTCGTAACGGATTTACTTTGATCCTTTAGAGTGTAACGGATTTGCACTCTCGATTCTGGTAACATATTTGGTTTTACCCTCGTTTTAGAATATAACGGATTTGTACTCTCGATCCTCGTAACAGATTTACGTTGATCCTCGTTCTAGGAACATAACGGATTTATATTATAGATCCTCGTAACGGATTTACGTTGATCCTTTAGAGTGTAACGGATTTGTACTCTCTATTCTCGCAACATATTTGCGCTAACCCACTTTTTGGGAATATAATGGATTTGTATTCTCGATCCTCGTAACAGATTTACGTTAATCCTCGTTTTGGGAATATGAAGGATTTATATTCTCGAACCTCGTAACAGATTTACGTTGATCCTTTAGAGTGTAGCGGATTTGCACTCTCGGTTCTCCAACTCATTTGCATTAACCCTCGTTTTGGGAATATAACGGATTTGTATTCTCGATCCTCGTAACAGATTTACATTGATCCTCGTTTTGGGATTATGATGGATTTATATTCTCGATCCTCGTAACGTATTTACGTTGATCCTTTAGAGTGGAACAGATTTGCACTCTCGGTTCTCGCAACATATTTGCGTGAACCCTCGTTATGGGAATGTAATGGAATTGTACTCTCGATCGTCGTAACAGATTTACATTCATCCTCGTACTGGGAATATAACGAATTTATATTCTCGATCCTCATAACGGATTTACGTTGATCCTTTAGAGTGTAACGGATTTTCACTCTCAGTACTCGCAACATATTTGCGCTAACCCTCGTTTTGGGAATATAACAGATTTGTATTCTCGAACCTCGTAACGTATTTACGTTGATCCTTTAGAGTGTAGCAGATTTGCACGCTCGGTTCTCGCAACTTATTTGCATTAACCCTCATTTTGGGAAGATAACGGATTTGTATTATTGATCCTCGTAGTAGATTTACGTTGATCCTCATTTTGGAAATATAACGGATTTGTATTCTCTATCCTCGTAACAGATTTACGTTGATCCTCATTTTGGGAATATAACGGATTTGTATTCTTGATCCTCGTAACAGATTTACGTTGATCCATGTTTTGGGAATATAACGGATTTATATTCTCGATCCTCGTAACGTATTTACATTGATCCTTTAGAGTGTAACAGATTTGCACTCTCGATTCTCGTAACATATTTGCGTTAACCCTCGTTTTAGAATATAACGGATTTGTACTCTAGATCCTCGTAACATATTTACGTTGATCCTCGTACTGGGAATATAACGAATTTATATTCTCGATCCTCATAACAGATTTACGTTGATCCTCGTTTTGGGAATATGACTGATTTATATTCTCGAACCTCGTAACGTATTTACGTTGATCCTTTAGAGTGTAGCAGATTTGCACGCTCGGTTCTTGCAACTTATTTGCATTAACCCTTGTTTTGGGAATATAACGGATTTGTATTATTGATCCTCGTAGTAGATTTACGTTGATCCTCATTTTGGGAATATAACGGATTTGTATTCTCGATCCTCGTAACAGATTTACGTTGATCCTCATTTTGGGAATATAACGGATTTGTATTCTCAATCCTCGTAACGGATTTACGTTGATCCATGTTATGGGAATATAACGGATTTGTATTATCGATTCTCGTTACGGGTTTACGATGATCCTTTAGAGTGTAACGGATTTGCACTCTCGATTCTCGTAACATATTTGCGTTAACCCTCGTTTTAGAATATAACGGATTTGTACTCTAGATCCTCGTAACAGATTTACGTTGATCCTCGTTCTGGGAATATAAAGGATTTATATTCTCGATCCTCGTAACGGATTTACGTTGATCCTTTAAAGTGTAACGGATTTGCACTCTAAGTACTCGCAACATATTTGCGCTAACCCTCGTTTTGGGAATGTAACAAATTTGTATTCTCGATCCTCGTAACGGATTTACTTTGATCCTTTAGAGTGTAACGGATTTGCACTCTCGATTCTGGTAACATATTTGGTTTTACCCTCGTTTTAGAATATAACGGATTTGTACTCTCGATCCTCGTAACAGATTTACGTTGATCCTCGTTCTAGGAACATAACGGATTTATATTATAGATCCTCGTAACGGATTTACGTTGATCCTTTAGAGTGTAACGGATTTGTACTCTCTATTCTCGCAACATATTTGCGCTAACCCACTTTTTGGGAATATAATGGATTTGTATTCTCGATCCTCGTAACAGATTTACGTTAATCCTCGTTTTGGGAATATGAAGGATTTATATTCTCGAACCTCGTAACAGATTTACGTTGATCCTTTAGAGTGTAGCGGATTTGCACTCTCGGTTCTCCAACTCATTTGCATTAACCCTCGTTTTGGGAATATAACGGATTTGTATTCTCGATCCTCGTAACAGATTTACATTGATCCTCGTTTTGGGATTATGATGGATTTATATTCTCGATCCTCGTAACGTATTTACGTTGATCCTTTAGAGTGGAACAGATTTGCACTCTCGGTTCTCGCAACATATTTGCGTTAACCCTCGTTATGGGAATGTAATGGAATTGTACTCTCGATCGTCGTAACAGATTTACATTCATCCTCGTACTGGGAATATAACGAATTTATATTCTCGATCCTCATAACGGATTTACGTTGATCCTTTAGAGTGCAACGGATTTTCACTCTCAGTACTCGCAACATATTTGCGCTAACCCTCGTTTTGGGAATATAACAGATTTGTATTCTCGAACCTCGTAACGTATTTACGTTGATCCTTTAGAGTGTAGCAGATTTACACGCTCGGTTCTCGCAACTTATTTGCATTAACCCTCATTTTGGGAAGATAACGGATTTGTATTATTGATCCTCGTAGTAGATTTACGTTGATCCTCATTTTGGAAATATAACGGATTTGTATTCTCTATCCTCGTAACAGATTTACGTTGATCCTCATTTTGGGAATATAACAGATTTGTATTCTCAATCCTCGTAACGGATTTACGTTGATCCATGTTTTGGGAATATAACGGATTTGTATTATCGATTCTCGTTACGGGTTTACGATGATCCTTTAGAGTGTAACGGATTTGCACTCTCGATTCTCGTAACATATTTGCGTTAACCCTCATTTTAGAATATAACGGATTTGTACTCTAGATCCTCGTAACAGATTTACGTTGATCCTCGTTCTGGGAATATAAAGGATTTATATTCTCGATCCTCGTAACGGATTTACGTTGATCCTTTAAAGTGTAACGGATTTGCACTCTCAGTACTCGCAACATATTTGCGCTAACCCTCGTTTTGGGAATGTAACAAATTTGTATTCTCGATCCTCGTAACGGATTTACGTTGATCCTTTAGAGTGTAACGGATTTGTACTCTCTATTCTCGCAACATATTTGCGCTAACCCACTTTTTGGGAATATAATGGATTTGTATTCTCGATCCTCGTAACAGATTTACGTTAATCCTCGTTTTGGGAATATGACGGATTTATATTCTCGAACCTCGTAACAGATTTACGTTGATCCTTTAGAGTGTAGCGGATTTGCACTCTCGGTTCTCCAACTTATTTGCATTAACCCTCGTTTTGGGAATATAACGGATTTGTATTCTCGATCCTCGTAACAGATTTACATTGATCCTCGTTTTGGGATTATGATGGATTTATATTCTCGATCCTCGTAACGTATTTACGTTGATCCTTTAGAGTGGAACAGATTTGCACTCTCGGTTCTCGCAACATATTTGCGTGAACCCTCGTTATGGGAATGTAATGGAATTGTACTCTCGATTGTCGTAACAGATTTACATTCATCCTCGTACTGGGAATATAACGAATTTATATTCTCGATCCTCATAACGGATTTACGTTGATCCTTTAGAGTGTAACGGATTTTCACTCTCAGTACTCGCAACATATTTGCGCTAACCCTCGTTTTGGGAATATAACAGATTTGTATTCTCGAACCTCGTAACGTATTTACGTTGATCCTTTAGAGTGTAGCAGATTTGCACGCTCGGTTCTCGCAACTTATTTGCATTAACCCTCATTTTGGGAAGATAACGGATTTGTATTATTGATCCTCGTAGTAGATTTACGTTGATCCTCATTTTGGAAATATAACGGATTTGTATTCTCTATCCTCGTAACAGATTTACGTTGATCCTCATTTTGGGAATATAACGGATTTGTATTCTTGATCCTCGTAACAGATTTACGTTGATCCATGTTTTGGGAATATAACGGATTTATATTCTCGATCCTCGTAACGTATTTACATTGATCCTTTAGAGTGTAACAGATTTGCACTCTCGATTCTCGTAATATATTTGCGTTAACCCTCGTTTTAGAATATAACGGATTTGTACTCTAGATCCTCGTAACAGATTTACGTTGATCCTCGTACTGGGAATATAACGAATTTATATTCTCGATCCTCATAACAGATTTACGTTGATCCTCGTTTTGGGAATATGACTGATTTATATTCTCGAACCTCGTAACGTATTTACGTTGATCCTTTAGAGTGTAGCAGATTTGCACGCTCGGTTCTTGCAACTTATTTGCATTAACCCTTGTTTTGGGAATATAACGGATTTGTATTATTGATCCTCGTAGTAGATTTACGTTGATCCTCATTTTGGGAATATAACGGATTTGTATTCTCGATCCTCGTAACAGATTTACGTTGATCCTCATTTTGGGAATATAACGGATTTGTATTCTCAATCCTCGTAACGGATTTACGTTGATCTATGTTTTGGGAATATAACGGATTTGTATTATCGATTCTCGTTACGGGTTTACGATGATCCTTTAGAGTGTAACGGATTTGCACTCTCGATTCTCGTAACATATTTGCGTTAACCCTCGTTTTAGAATATAACGGATTTGTACTCTAGATCCTCGTAACAGATTTACGTTGATCCTCATTCTGGGAATATAAAGGATTTATATTCTCGATCCTCGTAACGGATTTACGTTGATCCTTTAAAGTGTAACGGATTTGCACTCTCAGTACTCGCAACATATTTGCGCTAACCCTCGTTTTGGGAATGTAACAAATTTGTATTCTCGATCCTCGTAACGGATTTACTTTGATCCTTTAGAGTGTAACGGATTTGCACTCTCGATTCTGGTAACATATTTGGTTTTACCCTCGTTTTAGAATATAACGGATTTGTACTCTCGATCCTCGTAACAGATTTACGTTGATCCTCGTTCTAGGAACATAACGGATTTATATTATAGATCCTCGTAACGGATTTACGTTGATCCTTTAGAGTGTAACGGATTTGTACTCTCTATTCTCGCAACATATTTGCGCTAACCCACTTTTTGGGAATATAATGGATTTGTATTCTCGATCCTCGTAACAGATTTACGTTAATCCTCGTTTTGGGAATATGAAGGATTTATATTCTCGAACCTCGTAACAAATTTACGTTGATCCTTTAGAGTGTAGCGGATTTGCACTCTCGGTTCTCCAACTCATTTGCATTAACCCTCGTTTTGGGAATATAACGGATTTGTATTCTCGATCCTCGTAACAGATTTACATTGATCCTCGTTTTGGGATTATGATGGATTTATATTCTCGATCCTCGTAACGTATTTACGTTGATCCTTTAGAGTGGAACAGATTTGCACTCTCGGTTCTCACAACATATTTGCGTTAACCCTCGTTATGGGAATGTAATGGAATTGTACTCTCGATCGTCGTAACAGATTTACATTCATCCTCGTACTGGGAATATAACGAATTTATATTCTCGATCCTCATAACGGATTTACGTTGATCCTTTAGAGTGCAACGGATTTTCACTCTCAGTACTCGCAACATATTTGCGCTAACCCTCGTTTTGGGAATATAACAGATTTGTATTCTCGAACCTCGTAACGTATTTACGTTGATCCTTTAGAGTGTAGCAGATTTACACGCTCGGTTCTCGCAACTTATTTGCATTAACCCTCATTTTGGGAAGATAACGGATTTGTATTATTGATCCTCGTAGTAGATTTACGTTGATCCTCATTTTGGAAATATAACGGATTTGTATTCTCTATCCTCGTAACAGATTTACGTTGATCCTCATTTTGGGAATATAACAGATTTGTATTCTCAATCCTCGTAACGGATTTACGTTGATCCATGTTTTGGGAATATAACGGATTTGTATTATCGATTCTCGTTACGGGTTTACGATGATCCTTTAGAGTGTAACGGATTTGCACTCTCGATTCTCGTAACATATTTGCGTTAACCCTCGTTTTAGAATATAACGGATTTGTACTCTAGATCCTCGTAACAGATTTACGTTGATCCTCGTTCTGGGAATATAAAGGATTTATATTCTCGATCCTCGTAACGGATTTACGTTGATCCTTTAAAGTGTAACGGATTTGCACTCTCAGTACTCGCAACATATTTGCGCTAACCCTCGTTTTGGGAATGTAACAAATTTGTATTCTCGATCCTCGTAACGGATTTACGTTGATCCTTTAGAGTGTAACGGATTTGTACTCTCTATTCTCGCAACATATTTGCGCTAACCCACTTTTTGGGAATATAATGGATTTGTATTCTCGATCCTCGTAACAGATTTACGTTAATCCTCGTTTTGGGAATATGACGGATTTATATTCTCGAACCTCGTAACAGATTTACGTTGATCCTTTAGAGTGTAGCGGATTTGCACTCTCGGTTCTCCAACTTATTTGCATTAACCCTCGTTTTGGGAATATAACGGATTTGTATTCTCGATCCTCGTAACAGATTTACATTGATCCTCGTTTTGGGATTATGATGGATTTATATTCTCGATCCTCGTAACGTATTTACGTTGATCCTTTAGAGTGGAACAGATTTGCACTCTCGGTTCTCGCAACATATTTGCGTGAACCCTCGTTATGGGAATGTAATGGAATTGTACTCTCGATCGTCGTAACAGATTTACATTCATCCTCGTACTGGGAATATAACGAATTTATATTCTCGATCCTCATAACGGATTTACGTTGATCCTTTAGAGTGTAACGGATTTTCACTCTCAGTACTCGCAACATATTTGCGCTAACCCTCGTTTTGGGAATATAACAGATTTGTATTCTCGAACCTCGTAACGTATTTACGTTGATCCTTTAGAGTGTAGCAGATTTGCACGCTCGGTTCTCGCAACTTATTTGCATTAACCCTCATTTTGGGAAGATAACGGATTTGTATTATTGATCCTCGTAGTAGATTTACGTTGATCCTCATTTTGGAAATATAACGGATTTGTATTCTCTATCCTCGTAACAGATTTACGTTGATCCTCATTTTGGGAATATAACGGATTTGTATTCTTGATCCTCGTAACAGATTTACGTTGATCCATGTTTTGGGAATATAACGGATTTATATTCTCGATCCTCGTAACGTATTTACATTGATCCTTTAGAGTGTAACAGATTTGCACTCTCGATTCTCGTAACATATTTGCGTTAACCCTCGTTTTAGAATATAACGGATTTGTACTCTAGATCCTCGTAACAGATTTACGTTGATCCTCGTACTGGGAATATAACGAATTTATATTCTCGATCCTCATAACAGATTTACGTTGATCCTCGTTTTGGGAATATGACTGATTTATATTCTCGAACCTCGTAACGTATTTACGTTGATCCTTTAGAGTGTAGCAGATTTGCACGCTCGGTTCTTGCAACTTATTTGCATTAACCCTTGTTTTGGGAATATAACGGATTTGTATTATTGATCCTCGTAGTAGATTTACGTTGATCCTCATTTTGGGAATATAACGGATTTGTATTCTCGATCCTCGTAACAGATTTACGTTGATCCTCATTTTGGGAATATAACGGATTTGTATTCTCAATCCTCGTAACGGATTTACGTTGATCCATGTTTTGGGAATATAACGGATTTGTATTATCGATTCTCGTTACGGGTTTACGATGATCCTTTAGAGTGTAACGGATTTGCACTCTCGATTCTCGTAACATATTTGCGTTAACCCTCGTTTTAGAATATAACGGATTTGTACTCTAGATCCTCGTAACAGATTTACGTTGATCCTCGTTCTGGGAATATAAAGGATTTATATTCTCGATCCTCGTAACGGATTTACGTTGATCCTTTAAAGTGTAACGGATTTGCACTCTCAGTACTCGCAACATATTTGCGCTAACCCTCGTTTTGGGAATGTAACAAATTTGTATTCTCGATCCTCGTAACGGATTTACTTTGATCCTTTAGAGTGTAACGGATTTGCACTCTCGATTCTGGTAACATATTTGGTTTTACCCTCGTTTTAGAATATAACGGATTTGTACTCTCGATCCTTGTAACAGATTTACGTTGATCCTCGTTCTAGGAACATAACGGATTTATATTATAGATCCTCGTAACGGATTTACGTTGATCCTTTAGAGTGTAACGGATTTGTACTCTCTATTCTCGCAACATATTTGCGCTAACCCACTTTTTGGGAATATAATGGATTTGTATTCTCGATCCTCGTAACAGATTTACGTTAATCCTCATTTTGGGAATATGAAGGATTTATATTCTCGAACCTCGTAACAGATTTACGTTGATCCTTTAGAGTGTAGCGGATTTGCACTCTCGGTTCTCCAACTCATTTGCATTAACCCTCGTTTTGGGAATATAACGGATTTGTATTCTCGATCCTCGTAACAGATTTACATTGATCCTCGTTTTGGGATTATGATGGATTTATATTCTCGATCCTCTTAACGTATTTACGTTGATCCTTTAGAGTGGAACAGATTTGCACTCTCGGTTCTCGCAACATATTTGCGTTAACCCTCGTTATGGGAATGTAATGGAATTGTACTCTCGATCGTCGTAACAGATTTACATTCATCCTCGTACTGGGAATATAACGAATTTATATTCTCGATCCTCATAACGGATTTACGTTGATCCTTTAGAGTGCAACGGATTTTCACTCTCAGCACTCGCAACATATTTGCGCTAACCCTCGTTTTGGGAATATAACAGATTTGTATTCTCGAACCTCGTAACGTATTTACGTTGATCCTTTAGAGTGTAGCAGATTTGCACGCTCGGTTCTCGCAACTTATTTGCATTAACCCTCATTTTGGGAAGATAACGGATTTGTATTATTGATCCTCGTAGTAGATTTACGTAGATCCTCATTTTGGAAATATAACGGATTTGTATTCTCTATCCTCGTAACAGATTTACGTTGATCCTCATTTTGGGAATATAACAGATTTGTATTCTCAATCCTCGTAACGGATTTACGTTGATCCATGTTTTGGGAATATAACGGATTTGTATTATCGATTCTCGTTACGGGTTTACGATGATCCTTTAGAGTGTAACGGATTTGCACTCTCGATTCTCGTAACATATTTGCGTTAACCCTCGTTTTAGAATATAACGGATTTGTACTCTAGATCCTCGTAACAGATTTACGTTGATCCTCATTTTGGGAATATAACAGATTTGTATTCTCAATCCTCGTAACGGATTTACGTTGATCCATGTTTTGGGAATATAACGGATTTGTATTATCGATTCTCGTTACGGGTTTACGATGATCCTTTAGAGTGTAACGGATTTGCACTCTCGATTCTCGTAACATATTTGCGTTAACCCTCGTTTTAGAATATAACGGATTTGTACTCTAGATCCTCGTAACAGATTTACGTTGATCCTCGTTCTGGGAATATAAAGGATTTATATTCTCGATCCTCGTAACGGATTTACGTTGATCCTTTAAAGTGTAACGGATTTGCACTCTCAGTACTCGCAACATATTTGCGCTAACCCTCGTTTTGGGAATGTAACAAATTTGTATTCTCGATCCTCGTAACGGATTTACGTTGATCCTTTAGAGTGTAACGGATTTGTACTCTCTATTCTCGCAACATATTTGCGCTAACCCACTTTTTGGGAATATAATGGATTTGTATTCTCGATCCTCGTAACAGATTTACGTTAATCCTCGTTTTGGGAATATGACGGATTTATATTCTCGAACCTCGTAACAGATTTACGTTGATCCTTTAGAGTGTAGCGGATTTGCACTCTCGGTTCTCCAACTTATTTGCATTAACCCTCATTTTGGGAATATAACGGATTTGTATTCTCGATCCTCGTAACAGATTTACATTGATCCTCGTTTTGGGATTATGATGGATTTATATTCTCGATCCTCGTAACGTATTTACGTTGATCCTTTAGAGTGGAACAGATTTGCACTCTCGGTTCTCGCAACATATTTGCGTTAACCCTCGTTATGGGAATGTAATGGAATTGTACTCTCGATCGTCGTAACAGATTTACATTCATCCTCGTACTGGGAATATAACGAATTTATATTCTCGATCCTCATAACGGATTTACGTTGATCCTTTAGAGTGCAACGGATTTTCACTCTCAGCACTCGCAACATATTTGCGCTAACCCTCGTTTTGGGAATATAACAGATTTGTATTCTCGAACCTCGTAACGTATTTACGTTGATCCTTTAGAGTGTAGCAGATTTGCACGCTCGGTTCTCGCAACTTATTTGCATTAACCCTCATTTTGGGAAGATAACGGATTTGTATTATTGATCCTCGTAGTAGATTTACGTTGATCCTCATTTTGGAAATATAACGGATTTGTATTCTCTATCCTCGTAACAGATTTACGTTGATCCTCATTTTGGGAATATAACAGATTTGTATTCTCAATCCTCGTAACGGATTTACGTTGATCCATGTTTTGGGAATATAACGGATTTGTATTATCGATTCTCGTTACGGGTTTACGATGATCCTTTAGAGTGTAACGGATTTGCACTCTCGATTCTCGTAACATATTTGCGTTAACCCTCGTTTTAGAATATAACGGATTTGTACTCTAGATCCTCGTAACAGATTTACGTTGATCCTCATTTTGGGAATATAACAGATTTGTATTCTCAATCCTCGTAACGGATTTACGTTGATCCATGTTTTGGGAATATAACGGATTTGTATTATCGATTCTCGTTACGGGTTTACGATGATCCTTTAGAGTGTAACGGATTTGCACTCTCGATTCTCGTAACATATTTGCGTTAACCCTCGTTTTAGAATATAACGGATTTGTACTCTAGATCCTCGTAACAGATTTACGTTGATCCTCGTTCTGGGAATATAAAGGATTTATATTCTCGATCCTCGTAACGGATTTACGTTGATCCTTTAAAGTGTAACGGATTTGCACTCTCAGTACTCGCAACATATTTGCGCTAACCCTTGTTTTGGGAATGTAACAAATTTGTATTCTCGATCCTCGTAACGGATTTACTTTGATCCTTTAGAGTGTAACGGATTTGCACTCTCGATTCTGGTAACATATTTGGTTTTACCCTCGTTTTAGAATATAACGGATTTGTACTCTCGATCCTCGTAACAGATTTACGTTGATCCTCGTTCTAGGAACATAACGGATTTATATTATAGATCCTCGTAACGGATTTACGTTGATCCTTTAGAGTGTAACGGATTTGTACTCTCTATTCTCGCAACATATTTGCGCTAACCCACTTTTTGGGAATATAATGGATTTGTATTCTCGATCCTCGTAACAGATTTACGTTAATCCTCGTTTTGGGAATATGAAGGATTTATATTCTCGAACCTCGTAACAGATTTACGTTGATCCTTTAGAGTGTAGCGGATTTGCACTCTCGGTTCTCCAACTCATTTGCATTAACCCTCGTTTTGGGAATATAACGGATTTGTATTCTCGATCCTCGTAACAGATTTACATTGATCCTCGTTTTGGGATTATGATGGATTTATATTCTCGATCCTCGTAACGTATTTACGTTGATCCTTTAGAGTGGAACAGATTTGCACTCTCGGTTCTCGCAACATATTTGCGTTAACCCTCGTTATGGGAATGTAATGGAATTGTACTCTCGATCGTCGTAACAGATTTACATTCATCCTCGTACTGGGAATATAACGAATTTATATTCTCGATCCTCATAACGGATTTACGCTGATCCTTTAGAGTGCAACGGATTTTCACTCTCAGTACTCGCAACATATTTGCGCTAACCCTCGTTTTGGGAATATAACAGATTTGTATTCTCGAACCTCGTAACGTATTTACGTTGATCCTTTAGAGTGTAGCAGATTTGCACGCTCGGTTCTCGCAACTTATTTGCATTAACCCTCATTTTGGGAAGATAACGGATTTGTATTATTGATCCTCGTAGTAGATTTACGTTGATCCTCATTTAAGAAATATAACGGATTTGTATTCTCTATCCTCGTAACAGATTTACGTTGATCCTCATTTTGGGAATATAACGGATTTGTATTCTTGATCCTCGTAACAGATTTACGTTGATCCATGTTTTGGGAATATAACGGATTTATATTCTCGATCCTCGTAACGTATTTACATTGATCCTTTAGAGTGTAACAGATTTGCACTCTCGATTCTCGTAACATATTTGCGTTAACCCTCGTTTTAGAATATAACGGATTTGTATTCTAGATCCTCGAAACAGATTTACGTTGATCCTCGTACTAGGAATATAACGAATTTATATTCTCGATCCTCATAACAGATTTACGTTGATCCTCGTTTTGGGAATATGACTGATTTATATTCTCGAACCTCGTAACGTATTTACGTTGATCCTTTAGAGTGTAGCAGATTTGCACGCTCGGTTCTCGCAACTTATTTGCATTAACCCTTGTTTTGGGAATATAACGGATTTGTATTATTGATCCTCGTAGTAGATTTACGTTGATCCCCATTTTGGGAATATAACGGATTTGTATTCTCGATCCTCGTAACAGATTTACGTTGATCCTCATTTTGGGAATATAACGGATTTGTATTCTCAATCCTCGTAACGGATTTACGTTGATCCATGTTTTGGGAATATAACGGATTTGTATTATCGATTCTCGTTACGGGTTTACGATGATCCTTTAGAGTGTAACGGATTTGCACTCTCGATTCTCGTAACATATTTGCGTTAACCCTCGTTTTAGAATATAACTGATTTGTACTCTAGATCCTCGTAACAGATTTACGTTGATCCTCGTTCTGGGAATATAAAGGATTTATATTCTCGATCCTCGTAACGGATTTACGTTGATCCTTTAAAGTGTAACGGATTTGCACTCTCAGTACTCGCAACATATTTGCGCTAACCCTCGTTTTGGGAATGTAACAAATTTGTATTCTCGATCCTCGTAACGAATTTACTTTGATCCTTTAGAGTGTAACGGATTTGCACTCTCGATTCTGGTAACATATTTGGTTTTACCCTCGTTTTAGAATATAACGGATTTGTACACTCGATCCTCGTAACAGATTTACGTTGATCCTCGTTCTAGGAACATAACGGATTTATATTATAGATCCTCGTAACGGATTTACGTTGATCCTTTAGAGTGTAACGGATTTGTACTCTCTATTCTCGCAACATATTTGCGCAAACCCACTTTTTGGGAATATAATGGATTTGTATTCTCGATCCTCGTAACAGATTTACGTTAATCCTCGTTTTGGGAATATGACGGATTTATATTCTCGAACCTCGTAACAGATTTACGTTGATCCTTTAGAGTGTAGAGGATTTGCACTCTCGGTTCTCCAACTTATTTGCATTAACCCTCGTTTTGGGAATATAACGGATTTGTATTATTGATCCTCGTAATAGATTTACGTTGATCCTCATTTTGGGAATATAACGGATTTGTATTATTGATC
The DNA here is from genome assembly GCA_033977485.1 of Hydrangea macrophylla. Lineage (NCBI taxonomy): Eukaryota > Viridiplantae > Streptophyta > Magnoliopsida > Cornales > Hydrangeaceae > Hydrangea > Hydrangea macrophylla. Next base: position 21,630,524 of record CM066985.1, read on the forward strand.
CTCGTAATAGATTTACGTTGATCCTCGTTCTGGGAATATAAAGGATTTACAATCTCGATCCTCGTAACGGATTTACGTTGATGCTTTAAAGTGTAACGGATTTACACTCTCTGTACTCGCAACATATTTGCGCTAACTCTCGTTTTGGGAATATAACGGATTTATATTCTCGAACCTCGTAACAGATTTACGTTGATCCTTTAGAGTGTAGCGGATTTGCACTCTCGGTTCTCCAACTCATTTGCATTAACCCTCGTTTTGGGAATATAACGGATTTGTATTCTCGATCCTCGTAACAGATTTACATTGATCCTCGTTTTGGGATTATGATGGATTTATATTCTCGATCCTCGTAACGTATTTACGTTGATCCTTTAGAGTGGAACAGATTTGCACTCTCGGTTCTCGCAACATATTTGCGTTAACCCTCGTTATGGGAATGTAATGGAATTGTACTCTCGATCCTCGTAACAGATTTACATTCATCCTCGTACTGGGAATATAACGAATTTATATTCTCGATCCTCATAACGGATTTACGTTGATCCTTTAGAGTGTAACGGATTTTCACTCTCAGTACTCGCAACATATTTGCGCTAACCCTCGTTTTGGGAATATAACAGATTTGTATTCTCGAACCTCGTAACGTATTTACGTTGATCCTTTAGAGTGTAGCAGATTTGCACGCTCGGTTCTCGCAACTTATTTGCATTAACCCTCATTTTGGGAAGATAACGAATTTGTATTATTGATCCTCGTAGTAAATTTACGTTGATCCTCATTTTTGAAATATAACGGATTTGTATTCTCTATCCTCGTAACAGATTTACGTTGATCCTCATTTTGGGAATATAACGGATTTGTATTCTTGATCCTCGTAACAGATTTACGTTGATCCATGTTTTGGGAATATAACGGATTTATATTCTTGATCCTCGTAACGTATTTACATTGATCCTTTAGAGTGTAACAGATTTGCACTCTCTATTCTCGTAACATATTTGCGTTAACCCTCGTTTTAGAATATAACGGATTTGTACTCTAGATCCTCGTAACAGATTTACGTTGATCCTCGTACTGGGAATATAATGAATTTATATTCTCGATCCTCATAACAGATTTACGTTGATCCTCGTTTTGGGAATATGACTGATTTATATTCTCGAACATCGTAACGTATTTACGTTGATCCTTTAGAGTGTAGCAGATTTGCACGCTCGGTTCTTGCAACTTATTTGCATTAACCCTTGTTTTGGGAATATAACGGATTTGTATTATTGATCCTCGTAGTAGATTTACGTTGATCCTCATTTTGGGAATATAACGGATTTGTATTCTCGATCCTCGTAACAGATTTACGTTGATCCTCATTTTGGGAATATAACGGATTTGTATTCTCAATCCTCGTAACGGATTTACGTTGATCCATGTTTTGGGAATATAACGGATTTGTATTATCGATTCTCGTTACGGGTTTACGATGATCCTTTAGAGTGTAACGGATTTGCACTCTCGATTCTCGTAACATATTTGCGTTAACCCTCGTTTTAGAATATAACGGATTTGTACTCTAGATCCTCGTAACAGATTTACGTTGATCCTCGTTCTGGGAATATAAAGGATTTATATTCTCGATCCTCGTAACGGATTTACGTTGATCCTTTAAAGTGTAACGGATTTGCACTCTCAGTACTCGCAACATATTTGCGCTAACCCTCGTTTTAGGAATGTAACAAATTTGTATTCTCGATCCTCGTAACAGATTTACTTTGATCCTTTAGAGTGTAACAGATTTGCACTCTCGATTCTCGTAACATATTTGTGTTAACCCTCATTTTAGAATATAACGGATTTGTACTCTCGATCCTCGTAACAGATTTACGTTGATCCTCGTTCTGGGAATATAAAGGATTTACAATCTCGATCCTCGTAACGGAGTTACGTTGATGCTTTAAAGTGTAACGGATTTGCACTCTCTGTACTCGCAACATATTTGCGCTAACTCTCGTTTTGGGAATATAACGGATTTGTATTCTCGATCCTCGTAACAGATTTACATTGATCCTCGTTTTGGGATTATGACGGATTTATATTCTCGATCCTCGTAACGTATTTACGTTGATCCTTTAGAGTGTAACAGATTTACACTCTCGGTTCTCGCAACATATTAGCGTTAACCCTCATTATGGGAATATAATGGAATTGTACTCTCGATCGTCGTAACAGATTTACATTCATCCTCGTACTGGGAATATAACGAATTTATATTCTCGATCCTCATAACGGATTTACGTTGATCCTTTAGAGTGTAACGGATTTTCACTCTCAGTACTCGCAACATATTTGCGCTAACCCTCGTTTTGGGAATATAACAGATTTGTATTCTCGAACCTCGTAACGTATTTACGTTGATCCTTTAGAGTGTAGCAGATTTGCACGCTCGGTTCTCGCAACTTATTTGCATTAACCCTCATTTTGGGAAGATAACGGATTTGTATTATTGATCCTCGTAGTAGATTTACGTTGATCCTCATTTAAGAAATATAACGGATTTGTATTCTCTATCCTCGTAACAGATTTACGTTGATCCTCATTTTGGGAATATAACGGATTTGTATTCTTGATCCTCGTAACAGATTTACGTTGATCCATGTTTTGGGAATATAACGGATTTATATTCTCGATCCTCGTAACGTATTTACATTGATCCTTTAGAGTGTAACAGATTTGCACTCTCGATTCTCATAACATATTTGCGTTAACCCTCGTTTTAGAATATAACGGATTTGTATTCTAGATCCTCGTAACAGATTTACGTTGATCCTCGTACTAGGAATATAACGAATTTATATTCTCGATCCTCATAACAGATTTACGTTGATCCTCGTTTTGGGAATATGACTGATTTATATTCTCGAACCTCGTAACGTATTTACGTTGATCCTTTAGAGTGTAGCAGATTTGCACGCTCGGTTCTCGCAACTTATTTGCATTAACCCTTGTTTTGGGAATATAACGGATTTGTATTATTGATCCTCGTAGTAGATTTACGTTGATCCCCATTTTGGGAATATAACGGATTTGTATTCTCGATCCTCGTAACAGATTTACGTTGATCCTCATTTTGGGAATATAACGGATTTGTATTCTCAATCCTCGTAACGGATTTACGTTGATCCATGTTTTGGGAATATAACGGATTTGTATTATCGATTCTCGTTACGGGTTTACGATGATCCTTTAGAGTGTAACGGATTTGCACTCTCGATTCTCGTAACATATTTGCGTTAACCCTCGTTTTAGAATATAACTGATTTGTACTCTAGATCCTCGTAACAGATTTACGTTGATCCTCGTTCTGGGAATATAAAGGATTTATATTCTCGATCCTCGTAACGGATTTACGTTGATCCTTTAAAGTGTAACGGATTTGCACTCTCAGTACTCGCAACATATTTGCGCTAACCCTCGTTTTGGGAATGTAACAAATTTGTATTCTCGATCCTCGTAACGAATTTACTTTGATCCTTTAGAGTGTAACGGATTTGCACTCTCGATTCTGGTAACATATTTGGTTTTACCCTCGTTTTAGAATATAACGGATTTGTACACTCGATCCTCGTAACAGATTTACGTTGATCCTCGTTCTAGGAACATAACGGATTTATATTATAGATCCTCGTAACGGATTTACGTTGATCCTTTAGAGTGTAACGGATTTGTACTCTCTATTCTCGCAACATATTTGCGCAAACCCACTTTTTGGGAATATAATGGATTTGTATTCTCGATCCTCGTAACAGATTTACGTTAATCCTCGTTTTGGGAATATGACGGATTTATATTCTCGAACCTCGTAACAGATTTACGTTGATCCTTTAGAGTGTAGAGGATTTGCACTCTCGGTTCTCCAACTTATTTGCATTAACCCTCGTTTTGGGAATATAACGGATTTGTATTATTGATCCTCGTAATAGATTTACGTTGATCCTCATTTTGGGAATATAACGGATTTGTATTATTGATCCTCGTAATAGATTTACGTTGATCCTCGTTCTGGGAATATAAAGGATTTACAATCTCGATCCTCGTAACGGATTTACGTTGATGCTTTAAAGTGTAACGGATTTACACTCTCTGTACTCGAAACATATTTGCGCTAACTCTCGTTTTGGGAATATAACGGATTTGTATTCTCGATCCTCGTAACAGATTTACATTGATCCTCGTTTTGGGATTATGACGGATTTATATTCTCGATCCTCGTAACGTATTTACGTTGATCCTTTAGAGTGTAACAGATTTACACTCTCGGTTCTCGCAACATATTTGCGTTAACCCTCATTATGGGAATATAATGGAATTGTACTCTCGATCGTCGTAACAGATTTACATTCATCCTCGTACTGGGAATATAACGAATTTATATTCTCGATCCTCATAACGGATTTACGTTGATCCTTTAGAGTGTAACGGATTTTCACTCTCAGTACTCGCAACATATTTGCGCTAACCCTCGTTTTGGGAATATAACAGATTTGTATTCTCGAACCTCGTAACGTATTTACGTTGATCCTTTAGAGTGTAGCAGATTTGCACGCTCGGTTCTCGCAACTTATTTGCATTAACCCTCATTTTGGGAAGATAACGAATTTGTATTATTGATCCTCGTAGTAAATTTACGTTGATCCTCATTTTTGAAATATAACGGATTTGTATTCTCTATCCTCGTAACAGATTTACGTTGATCCTCATTTTGGGAATATAACGGATTTGTATTCTTGATCCTCGTAACAGATTTACGTTGATCCATGTTTTGGGAATATAACGGATTTATATTCTTGATCCTCGTAACGTATTTACATTGATCCTTTAGAGTGTAACAGATTTGCACTCTCTATTCTCGTAACATATTTGCGTTAACCCTCGTTTTAGAATATAACGGATTTGTACTCTAGATCCTCGTAACAGATTTACGTTGATCCTCGTACTGGGAATATAATGAATTTATATTCTCGATCCTCATAACAGATTTACGTTGATCCTCGTTTTGGGAATATGACTGATTTATATTCTCGAACATCGTAACGTATTTACGTTGATCCTTTAGAGTGTAGCAGATTTGCACGCTCGGTTCTTGCAACTTATTTGCATTAACCCTTGTTTTGGGAATATAACGGATTTGTATTATTGATCCTCGTAGTAGATTTACGTTGATCCTCATTTTGGGAATATAACGGATTTGTATTCTCGATCCTCGTAACAGATTTACGTTGATCCTCATTTTGGGAATATAACGGATTTGTATTCTCAATCCTCGTAACGGATTTACGTTGATCCATGTTTTGGGAATATAACGGATTTGTATTATCGATTCTCGTTACGGGTTTACGATGATCCTTTAGAGTGTAACGGATTTGCACTCTCGATTCTCGTAACATATTTGCGTTAACCCTCGTTTTAGAATATAACGGATTTGTACTCTAGATCCTCGTAACAGATTTACGTTGATCCTCGTTCTGGGAATATAAAGGATTTATATTCTCGATCCTCGTAACGGATTTACGTTGATCCTTTAAAGTGTAACGGATTTGCACTCTCAGTACTCGCAACATATTTGCGCTAACCCTCGTTTTAGGAATGTAACAAATTTGTATTCTCGATCCTCGTAACAGATTTACTTTGATCCTTTAGAGTGTAACAGATTTGCACTCTCGATTCTCGTAACATATTTGTGTTAACCCTCATTTTAGAATATAACGGATTTGTACTCTCGATCCTCGTAACAGATTTACGTTGATCCTCGTTCTGGGAATATAAAGGATTTACAATCTCGATCCTCGTAACGGAGTTACGTTGATGCTTTAAAGTGTAACGGATTTGCACTCTCTGTACTCGCAACATATTTGCGCTAACTCTCGTTTTGGGAATATAACGGATTTGTATTCTCGATCCTCGTAACAGATTTACATTGATCCTCGTTTTGGGATTATGACGGATATATATTCTCGATCCTCGTAACGTATTTACGTTGATCCTTTAGAGTGTAACAGATTTACACTCTCGGTTCTCGCAACATATTAGCGTTAACCCTCATTATGGGAATATAATGGAATTGTACTCTCGATCGTCGTAACAGATTTACATTCATCCTCGTACTGGGAATATAACGAATTTATATTCTCGATCCTCATAACGGATTTACGTTGATCCTTTAGAGTGTAACGGATTTTCACTCTCAGTACTCGCAACATATTTGCGCTAACCCTCGTTTTGGGAATATAACAGATTTGTATTCTCGAACCTCGTAACGTATTTACGTTGATCCTTTAGAGTGTAGCAGATTTGCACGCTCGGTTCTCGCAACTTATTTGCATTAACCCTCATTTTGGGAAGATAACGAATTTGTATTATTGATCCTCGTAGTAGATTTACGTTGATCCTCATTTTTGAAATATAACGGATTTGTAATCTCTATCCTCGTAACAGATTTACGTTGATCCTCATTTTGGGAATATAACGGATTTGTATTCTTGATCCTCGTAACAGATTTACGTTAATCCATGTTTTGGGAATATAACGGATTTATATTCTTGATCCTCGTAACGTATTTACATTGATCCTTTAGAGTGTAACAGATTTGCACTCTCTATTCTCGTAACATATTTGCGTTAACCCTCGTTTTAGAATATAACGGATTTGTACTCTAGATCCTCGTAACAGATTTACGTTGATCCTCGTACTGGGAATATAATGAATTTATATTCTCGATCCTCATAACAGATTTACGTTGATCCTCGTTTTGGGAATATGACTGATTTATATTCTCGAACCTCGTAACGTATTTACGTTGATCCTTTAGAGTGTAGCAGATTTGCACGCTCGGTTCTTGCAACTTATTTGCATTAACCCTTGTTTTGGGAATATAACGGATTTGTATTATTGATCCTCGTAGTAGATTTACGTTGATCCTCATTTTGGGAATATAACGGATTTGTATTCTCGATCCTCGTAACAGATTTACGTTGATCCTCATTTTGGGAATATAACGGATTTGTATTCTCAATCCTCGTAACGGATTTACGTTGATCCATGTTTTGGGAATATAACGGATTTGTATTATCGATTCTCGTTACGGGTTTACGATGATCCTTTAGAGTGTAACGGATTTGCACTCTCGATTCTCGTAACATATTTGCGTTAACCCTCGTTTTAGAATATAACGGATTTGTACTCTAGATCCTCGTAACAGATTTACGTTGATCCTCGTTCTGGGAATATAAAGGATTTATATTCTCGATCCTCGTAACGGATTTACGTTGATCCTTTAAAGTGTAACGGATTTGCACTCTCAGTACTCGCAACATATTTGCGCTAACCCTCGTTTTAGGAATGTAACAAATTTGTATTCTCGATCCTCGTAACGGATTTACTTTGATCCTTTAGAGTGTAACGGATTTGCACTCTCGATTCTGGTAACATATTTGGTTTTACCCTCGTTTTAGAATATAACGGATTTGTACTCTCGATCCTCGTAACAGATTTACGTTGATCCTCGTTCTAGGAACATAACGGATTTATATTATAGATCCTCGTAACGGATTTACGTTGATCCTTTAGAGTGTAACGGATTTGTACTCTCTATTCTCGCAACATATTTGCGCTAACCCACTTTTTGGGAATATAATGGATTTGTATTCTCGATCCTCATAACAGATTTACGTTAATCCTCGTTTTGGGAATATGAAGGATTTATATTCTCGAACCTCGTAACAGATTTACGTTGATCCTTTAGAGTGTAGCGGATTTGCACTCTCGGTTCTCCAACTCATTTGCATTAACCCTCGTTTTGGGAATATAACGGATTTGTATTCTCGATCCTCGTAACAGATTTACATTGATCCTCGTTTTGGGATTATGATGGATTTATATTCTCGATCCTCGTAACGTATTTACGTTGATCCTTTAGAGTGGAACAGATTTGCACTCTCGGTTCTCGCAACATATTTGCGTTAACCCTCGTTATGGGAATGTAATGGAATTGTACTCTCGATCGTCGTAACAGATTTACATTCATCCTCGTACTGGGAATATAACGAATTTATATTCTCGATCCTCATAACGGATTTACGTTGATCCTTTAGAGTGCAACGGATTTTCACTCTCAGTACTCGCAACATATTTGCGCTAACCCTCGTTTTGGGAATATAACAGATTTGTATTCTCGAACCTCGTAACGTATTTACGTTGATCCTTTAGAGTGTAGCAGATTTGCACGCTCGGTTCTCGCAACTTATTTGCATTAACCCTCATTTTGGGAAGATAACGGATTTGTATTATTGATCCTCATAGTAGATTTACGTTGATCCTCATTTTGGAAATATAACGGATTTGTATTCTCTATCCTCGTAACAGATTTACGTTGATCCTCATTTTGGGAATATAACGGATTTGTATTCTTGATCCTCGTAACAGATTTACGTTGATCCATGTTTTGGGAATATAACGGATTTATATTCTCGATCCTCGTAACGTATTTACATTGATCCTTTAGAGTGTAACAGATTTGCACTCTCGATTCTCGTAACATATTTGCGTTAACCCTCGTTTTAGAATATAACGGATTTGTACTCTAGATCCTCGTAACAGATTTACGTTGATCCTCGTACTGGGAATATAACGAATTTATATTCTCGATCCTCATAACAGATTTACGTTGATCCTCGTTTTGGGAATATGACTGATTTATATTCTCGAACCTCGTAACGTATTTACGTTGATCCTTTAGAGTGTAGCAGATTTGCACGCTCGGTTCTTGCAACTTATTTGCATTAACCCTTGTTTTGGGAATATAACGGATTTGTATTATTGATCCTCGTAGTAGATTTACGTTGATCCTCATTTTGGGAATATAATGGATTTGTATTCTCCATCCTCGTAACAGATTTACGTTGATCCTCATTTTGGGAATATAACGGATTTGTATTCTCAATCCTCGTAACGGATTTACGTTGATCCATGTTTTGGGAATATAACGGATTTGTATTATCGATTCTCGTTACGGGTTTACGATGATCCTTTAGAGTGTAAAGGATTTGCACTCTCGATTCTCGTAACATATTTGCGTTAACCCTCGTTTTAGAATATAACGGATTTGTACTCTAGATCCTCGTAACAGATTTACGTTGATCCTCGTTCTGGGAATATAAAGGATTTATATTCTCGATCCTCGTAACGGATTTACGTTGATCCTTTAAAGTGTAACGGATTTGCACTCTCAGTACTCGCAACATATTTGCGCTAACCCTCGTTTTGGGAATGTAACAAATTTGTATTCTCGATCCTCGTAACGGATTTACTTTGATCCTTTAGAGTGTAACGGATTTGCACTCTCGATTCTGGTAACATATTTGGTTTTACCCTCGTTTTAGAATATAACGGATTTGTACTCTCGATCCTCGTAACAGATTTACGTTGATCCTCGTTCTAGGAACATAATGGATTTATATTATAGATCCTCGTAACGGATTTACGTTGATCCTTTAGAGTGTAACGGATTTGTACTCTCTATTCTCGCAACATATTTGCGCTAACCCACGTTTTGGGAATATAATGGATTTGTATTCTCGATCCTCGTAACCGATTTACGTTAATCCTCGTTTTGGGAATATGACGGATTTATATTCTCGAACCTCGTAACAGATTTACGTTGATCCTTTAGAGTGTAGTGGATTTGCACTCTCGGTTCTCCAACTTATTTGCATTAACCCTCGTTTTGGGAATATAACGGATTTGTATTCTCGATCCTCGTAACAGATTTACATTGATCCTCGTTTTGGGATTATGATGGATTTATATTCTCGATCCTTGTAACGTATTTACGTTGATCCTTTAGAGTGGAACAGATTTGCACTCTCGGTTCTCGCAACATATTTGCGTTAACCCTCGTTATGGGAATGTAATGGAATTGTACTCTCGATCGTCGTAAAAGATTTACATTCATCCTCGTACTGGGAATATAACGAATTTATATTCTCGATCCTCATAACGGATTTACGTTGATCCTTTAGAGTGTAACGGATTTTCACTCTCAGTACTCGCAACATATTTGCGCTAACCCTCGTTTTGGGAATATAACAGATTTGTATTCTCGAACCTCGTAACGTATTTACGTTGATCCTTTAGAGTGTAGCAGATTTGCACGCTCGGTTCTCGCAACTTATTTGTATTAACCCTCATTTTGGGAAGATAACGGATTTGTATTATTGATCCTCGTTGTAGATTTACGTTGATCCTCATTTTGGAAATATAACGGATTTGTATTCTCTATCCTCGTAACAGATTTACGTTGATCCTCATTTTGGGAATATAACGGATTTGTATTCTTGATCCTCGTAACAGATTTACGTTGATCCATGTTTTGGGAATATAACGGATTTATATTCTCGATCCTCGTAACGTATTTACATTGATCCTTTAGAGTGTAACAGATTTGCACTCTCGATTCTCGTAACATATTTGCGTTAACCCTCGTTTTAGAATATAACGGATTTGTACTCTAGATCCTCGTAACAGATTTACGTTGATCCTCGTACTGGGAATATAACGAATTTATATTCTCGATCCTCATAACAGATTTACGTTGATCCTCGTTTTGGGAATATGACTGATTTATATTCTCGAACCTCGTAACGTATTTACGTTGATCCTTTAGAGTGTAGCAGATTTGCACGCTCGGTTCTCGCAACTTATTTGCATTAACCCTTGTTTTGGGAATATAACGGATTTGTATTATTGATCCTCGTAGTAGATTTACGTTGATCCTCATTTTGGGAATATAACGGATTTGTATTCTCGATCCTCGTAACAGATTTACGTTGATCCTCATTTTGGGAATATAACGGATTTGTATTCTCAATCCTCGTAACGGATTTACGTTGATCCATGTTTTGGGAATATAACGGATTTGTATTATCGATTCTCGTTACGGGTTTACGATGATCCTTTAGAGTGTAACGGATTTGCACTCTCGATTCTCATAACATATTTGCGTTAACCCTCATTTTAGAATATAACGGATTTGTACTCTAGATCCTCGTAACAGATTTACGTTGATCCTCGTTCTGGGAATATAAAGGATTTATATTCTCGATCCTCGTAACGGATTTACGTTGATCCTTTAAAGTGTAACGGATTTGCACTCTCAGTACTCGCAACATATTTGCGCTAACCCTCGTTTTGGGAATGTAACAAATTTGTATTCTCGATCCTCGTAACGGATTTACTTTGATCCTTTAGAGTGTAACGGATTTGCACTCTCGATTCTGGTAACATATTTGGTTTTACCCTCGTTTTAGAATATAACGGATTTGTACTCTCGATCCTCGTAACAGATTTACGTTGATCCTCGTTCTAGGAACATAACGGATTTATATTATAGATCCTCGTAACGGATTTACGTTGATCCTTTAGAGTGTAACGGATTTGTACTCTCTATTCTCGCAACATATTTGCGCTAACCCACGTTTTGGGAATATAATGGATTTGTATTCTCGATCCTCGTAACAGATTTATGTTAATCCTCGTTTTGGGAATATGACGGATTTATATTCTCGAACCTCGTAACAGATTTACGTTGATCCTTTAGAGTGTAGTGGATTTGCACTCTCGGTTCTCCAACTTATTTGCATTAACCCTCGTTTTGGGAATATAACGGATTTGTATTCTCGATCCTCGTAACAGATTTACATTGATCCTCGTTTTGGGATTATGATGGATTTATATTCTCGATCCTTGTAACGTATTTACGTTGATCCTTTAGAGTGGAACAGATTTGCACTCTCGGTTCTCGCAACATATTTGCGTTAACCCTCGTTATGGGAATGTAATGGAATTGTACTCTCGATCGTCGTAAAAGATTTACATTCATCCTCGTACTGGGAATATAACGAATTTATATTCTCGATCCTCATAACGGATTTACGTTGATCCTTTAGAGTGTAACGGATTTTCACTCTCAGTACTCGCAACATATTTGCGCTAACCCTCGTTTTGGGAATATAACAGATTTGTATTCTCGAACCTCGTAACGTATTTACGTTGATCCTTTAGAGTGTAGCAGATTTGCACGCTCGGTTCTCGCAACTTATTTGTATTAACCCTCATTTTGGGAAGATAACGGATTTGTATTATTGATCCTCGTTGTAGATTTACGTTGATCCTCATTTTGGAAATATAACGGATTTGTATTCTCTATCCTCGTAACAGATTTACGTTGATCCTCATTTTGGGAATATAACGGATTTGTATTCTTGATCCTCGTAACAGATTTACGTTGATCCATGTTTTGGGAATATAACGGATTTATATTCTCGATCCTCGTAACGTATTTACATTGATCCTTTAGAGTGTAACAGATTTGCACTCTCGATTCTCGTAACATATTTGCGTTAACCCTCGTTTTAGAATATAACGGATTTGTACTCTAGATCCTCGTAACAGATTTACGTTGATCCTCGTACTGGGAATATAACGAATTTATATTCTCGATCCTCATAACAGATTTACGTTGATCCTCGTTTTGGGAATATGACTGATTTATATTCTCGAACCTCGTAACGTATTTACGTTGATCCTTTAGAGTGTAGCAGATTTGCACGCTCGGTTCTCGCAACTTATTTGCATTAACCCTTGTTTTGGGAATATAACGGATTTGTATTATTGATCCTCGTAGTAGATTTACGTTGATCCTCATTTTGGGAATATAACGGATTTGTATTCTCGATCCTCGTAACAGATTTACGTTGATCCTCATTTTGGGAATATAACGGATTTATATTCTCAATCCTCGTAACGGATTTACGTTGATCCATGTTTTGGGAATATAACGGATTTGTATTATCGATTCTCGTTACGGGTTTACGATGATCCTTTAGAGTGTAACGGATTTGCACTCTCGATTCTCATAACATATTTGCGTTAACCCTCATTTTAGAATATAACGGATTTGTACTCTAGATCCTCGTAACAGATTTACGTTGATCCTCGTTCTGGGAATATAAAGGATTTATATTCTCGATCCTCGTAACGGATTTACGTTGATCCTTTAAAGTGTAACGGATTTGCACTCTCAGTACTCGCAACATATTTGCGCTAACCCTCGTTTTGGGAATGTAACAAATTTGTATTCTCGATCCTCGTAACGGATTTACTTTGATCCTTTAGAGTGTAACGGATTTGCACTCTCGATTTTGGTAACATATTTGGTTTTACCCTCATTTTAGAATATAACGGATTTGTACTCTCGATCCTCGTAACAGATTTACGTTGATCCTCGTTCTAGGAACATAACGGATTTATATTATAGATCCTCGTAACGGATTTACGTTGATCCTTTAGAGTGTAACGGATTTGTACTCTCTATTCTCGCAACATATTTGCGCTAACCCACTTTTTGGGAATATAATGGATTTGTATTCTCGATCCTCGTAACAGATTTACGTTAATCCTCATTTTGGGAATATGACGGATTTAAATTCTCGAACCTCGTAACAGATTTACGTTGATCCTTTAGAGTGTAGCGGATTTGCACTCTCGGTTCTCCAACTTATTTGCATTAACCCTCGTTTTGGGAATATAACGGATTTGTATTATTGATCCTCGTAATAGATTTACGTTGATCCTCATTTTGGGAATATAACGGATTTGTATTCTCGATCCTCGTAACGTATTTACGTTGATCCTTTAGAGTGTAACGGATTTGCACTCTCGGTTCTCGCGACATATTTGCGTTAACCCTCGTTATGGGAATATAATGGAATTGTACGCTCGATCCTCGTAACAGATTTACGCTGATCCTCATACTGGGAATATAACGAATTTATATTCTCGATCCTTCGTAATGGATTTACGTTGATCCTTTAGAGTGTAAAGGATTTTCACTCTCAGTACTCGCAACATATTTGCGCTAACCCTCGTTTTGGGAATATAACAGATTTGTATTCTCGATCCTCATAACAGATTTACGTTGATCCTCGTTTTGGGAATATGACGGATTTATATTCTCGAACCTCGTAACGTATTTAAGTTGATCCTTTAGAGTGTAGCGGATTTGCACGCTCGGTTCTCGCAACTTATTTGCATTAACCCTCATTTTGGGAATATAACATATTTGTATTATTGATCCTCGTAATAGATTTACGTTGATCCTCATTTTGGGAATATAATGGATTTGTATTCTCAATCCTCGTAATAGATTTACGCTGTTCCTCATTTTGGGAATATAACGGATTTGTATTCACGATCCTCGTAACGCATTTACGTTGATCCATGTTTTGGGAATATAACGGATTTGAATTCTCGATCCTCATTACGGATTTACGTTGATCCTTTAGAGTGTAACGGATTTGCACTCTCGATTCTCGTAACATATTTGTGTTAACCCTCATTTTAGAATATAACGGATTTGTACTCTCGATCCTCGTAACAGGTTTACGTTGATCCTCGTTCTGGGAATATAAAGGATTTACAATCTCGATCCTCGTAACGGATTTACGTTGATGCTTTAAAGTGTAACGGATTTGCACTCTCTGTACTCGCAACATATTTGCGCTAACTCTCGTTTTGGGAATATAACGGATTTGTATTCTCGATCCTCGTAACAGATTTACATTGATCCTCGTTTTGGGATTATGACGGATTTATATTCTCGATCCTCGTAACGTATTTACGTTGATCCTTTAGAGTGTAACAGATTTGCACTCTCGGTTCTCGCAACATATTTGCGTTAACCCTCATTATGGGAATATAATGGAATTGTACTCTCGATCGTCGTAACAGATTTACATTCATCCTCGTACTGGGAATATAACGAATTTATATTGTCGATCCTCATAACGGATTTACGTTGATCCTTTAGAGTGTAACGGATTTTTACTCTCAGTACTCGCAACATATTTGCGCTAACCCTCGTTTTGGGAATATAACAGATTTGTATTCTCGATCCTCGTAACGTATTTACGTTGATCCTCGTTTTGGGATTATGACGGATTTATATTCTCGATCCTCGTAACGTATTTACGTTGATCCTTTAGAGTGTAACAGATTTGCACTCTCGGTTCTCGCAACATATTTGCGTTAACCCTCGTTATGGGAATATAATGGAATTGTACTCTCGATCCTCGTAACAGATTTACGCTAATCCTCGTACTGGGAATATAACGAATTTATATTCTCGATCCTCGTTATGGATTTACGTTGATCCTTTAGAGTGTAAAGGATTTTCACTCTCAGTACTCGCAACATATTTGCGCTAACCCTCGTTTTGGGAATATAACAGATTTGTATTCTCTATCCTCATAACAGATTTACGTTGATCCTCGTTTTGGGAATATGACTGATTTATATTCTCGAACCTCGTAACGTATTTACGTTGATCCTTTAGAGTGTAGCAGATTTGCACGCTCGGTTCTTGCAACTTATTTGCATTAACCCTCGTTTTGGGAAGATAACGGATTTGTATTATTGATCCTCGTAGTAGATTTATATTGATCCTCATTTTGGAAATATAACGGATTTGTATTCTCTATCCTCGTAACAGATTTTCATTGATCCTCATTTTGGGAATATAACGGATTTGTATTCTTGATTCTCGTAACGGATTTACGTTGATCCATGTTTTGGATATATAACGGATTTGTATTCTCGATCCTCATAACAGATTTACGTTGATCCTCGTACTGGGAATAAAATGAATTTATATTCTCGATCCTCGTAACGGATTTACGTTGATCCTTTAGAGTGTATCGGATTTGCACTCTCAGTACTCGCAACATATTTGCGCTAACCCTCATTTTGCGAATATAACGAATTTGTATTCTCGATCCTCGTAACAGATTTACGTTGATCCTCGTTTTGGGATTATGACGGATTTATATTCTCGATCCTCGTAACGTATTTACGTTGATCCTTTAGAGTGTAACAGATTTGCACTCTCGGTTCTCGCAACTTTTTTGCGTTAACCCTCGTTATGGGAATATAATGGAATTGTACTCTCGATCCTCGTAACAGATTTACGTTGATCCTCGTACTGGGAATAAAACGAATTTATATTCTCGATCCTCGTAACGGATTTACGTTGATCCTTTAGAGTGTAACAGATTTTCACTCTCAGTACTCGCAACATATTTGCGCTAACCCTCGTTTTGGGAATATAACGGATTTGTATTCTCGATCCTCGTAACAGATTTACGTTGATCCTCGTTTTGGGATTATGACGGATTTATATTCTCGATCCTCGTAACGTATTTACGTTGATCCTTTAGAGTGTAACAGATTTGCACTCTCGGTTCTCGCAACATATTTGCGTTAACCCTCGTTATGGGAATATAATGGAATTGTACTCTCGATCCTCGTAACAGATTTACGCTAATCCTCGTACTGGGAATATAACGAATTTATATTCTCGATTCTCGTTATGGATTTACGTTGATCCTTTAGAGTGTAAAGGATTTTCACTCTCAGTACTCGCAACATATTTGCGCTAACCCTCGTTTTGGGAATATAACAGATTTGTATTCTCTATCCTCATAACAGATTTACGTTGATCCTCGTTTTGGGAATATGACGGATTTATATTCTCGAACCTCGTAACGTATTTACGTTTATCCTTTAGAGTGTAGCGGATTTGCACGCTCGGTTCTCGTAACTTATTTGTATTAACCCTCATTTTAGGAATATAACATATTTGTATTATTGATCCTCGTAATAGATTTACGTTGATCCTCATTTTGGGAATATAACGGATTTGTATTCTCGATCCTCGTAACAGATTTACGTTGATCCTCATTTTGGGAATATAACGGATTTGTATTCTCGATCCTCGTAACGGATTTACGTTGATCCATGTTTTGGGAATATAACGGATTTGAATTCTCGATCCTCATTACGGATTTACGTTGATCCTTTAGAGTGTAACGGATTTGCACTCTCGATTCTCGTAACATATTTGCGTTAACCCTCGTTTTAGAATATAACGGATTTGTACTCTCGATCCTCGTAACAGATTTACGTTGATCCTCGTTCTGGGAATATAACGGATTTATATTCTCGATCCTCATAACGGATTTACGTTGATCCTTTAAAGTGTAACGGATTTGCACTCTCAGTACTCGCAACATAATTGCGCTAACCCTCGTTTTGGGAATATAACGGATTTGTATTCTTGATCCTCGTAACAGATTTATGTTAATCCTCATTTTGGGATTATGACGGATTTATATTCTCGATCCTGGTAACATATTTACGTTGATCCTTTAGAGTGTAACGAATTTGCACTCTCGGTTCTCGCAACTTATTTGCATTAACCCTCGTTTTGGGAAGATAACGGATTTGTATTATTGATCCTCGTAGTAGATTTATATTGATCCTCATTTTGGAAATATAACGGATTTGTATTCTCTATCCTCGTAACAGATTTTCATTGATCCTCATTTTGGGAATATAACGGATTTGTATTCTTGATCCTCGTAACGGATTTACGTTGATCCATGTTTTGGATATATAACGGATTTGTATTCTCGATCCTCATAACAGATTTACGTTGATCCTCGTACTGGGAATAAAACGAATTTATATTCTCGATCCTCGTAACGGATTTACGTTGATCCTTTAGAGTGTATCGGATTTGCACTCTCAGTACTCGCAACATATTTGCGCTAACCCTCATTTTGCGAATATAACGAATTTGTATTCTCGATCCTTGTAACAGATTTACGTTGATCCTCGTTTTGGGATTATGACGGATTTATATTCTCGATCCTCGTAACGTATTTACGTTGATCCTTTAGAGTGTAACAGATTTGCACTCTCGGTTGTCGCAACATATTTGCGTTAACCCTCGTTATGGGAATATAATGGAATTGTACTCTCGATCCTCGTAACAGATTTACGTTGATCCTCGTACTGGGAATAAAACGAATTTATATTCTCGATCCTCGTAACGGATTTACGTTGATCCTTTAGAGTGTAACAGATTTTCACTCTCAGTACTCGCAACATATTTGCGCTAAACCTCGTTTTGGGAATATAACGGATTTGTATTCTCGATCCTCGTAACAGATTTACATTGATCCTCGTTTTGGGATTATGACGGATTTATATTCTCGATCCTCGTAACGTATTTACGTTGATCCTTTAGAGTGTAACAGATTTGCACTCTCGGTTCTCGCAACATATTTGCGTTAACCCTCATTATGGGAATATAATGGAATTGTACTCTCGATCGTCGTAACAGATTTACATTCATCCTCGTACTGGGAATATAACGAATTTATATTGTCGATCCTCATAACGGATTTACGTTGATCCTTTAGAGTGTAACGGATTTTTACTCTCAGTACTCGCAACATATTTGCGCTAACCCTCGTTTTGGGAATATAACAGATTTGTATTCTCGATCCTCATAACAGATTTACATTGATCCTCGTTTTGGGAATATGACTGATTTATATTCTCGAACCTCGTAACGTATTTACGTTGATCCTTTAGAGTGTAGCAGATTTGCACGCTCGGTTCTTGCAACTTATTTGCATTAACCCTCGTTTTGGGAAGATAACGGATTTGTATTATTGATCCTCGTAGTAGATTTATATTGATCCTCATTTTGGAAATATAACGGATTTGTATTCTCTATCCTCGTAACAGATTTTCATTGATCCTCATTTTGGGAATATAACGGATTTGTATTCTTGATTCTCGTAACGGATTTACGTTGATCCATGTTTTGGATATATAACGGATTTGTATTCTCGATCCTCATAACAGATTTACGTTGATCCTCGTACTGGGAATAAAATGAATTTATATTCTCGATCCTCGTAACGGATTTACGTTGATCCTTTAGAGTGTATCGGATTTGCACTCTCAGTACTCGCAACATATTTGCGCTAACCCTCATTTTGCGAATATAACGAATTTGTATTCTCGATCCTCGTAACAGATTTACGTTGATCCTCGTTTTGGGATTATGACGGATTTATATTCTCGATCCTCGTAACGTATTTACGTTGATCCTTTAGAGTGTAACAGATTTGCACTCTCGGTTCTCGCAACATATTTGCGTTAACCCTCGTTATGGGAATATAATGGAATTGTACTCTCGATCCTCGTAACAGATTTACGTTGATCCTCGTACTGGGAATAAAACGAATTTATATTCTCGATCCTCGTAACGGATTTACGTTGATCCTTTAGAGTGTAACAGATTTTCACTCTCAGTACTCGCAACATATTTGCGCTAACCCTCGTTTTGGGAATATAACGGATTTGTATTCTCGATCCTCGTAACAGATTTACGTTGATCCTCGTTTTGGGATTATGACGGATTTATATTCTCGATCCTCGTAACGTATTTACGTTGATCCTTTAGAGTGTAACAGATTTGCACTCTCGGTTCTCGCAACATATTTGCGTTAACCCTCGTTATGGGAATATAATGGAATTGTACTCTCGATCCTCGTAACAGATTTACGCTAATCCTCGTACTGGGAATATAACGAATTTATATTCTCGATCCTCGTTATGGATTTACGTTGATCCTTTAGAGTGTAAAGGATTTTCACTCTCAGTACTCGCAACATATTTGCGCTAACCCTCGTTTTGGGAATATAACAGATTTGTATTCTCTATCCTCATAACAGATTTACGTTGATCCTCGTTTTGGGAATATGACGGATTTATATTCTCGAACCTCGTAACGTATTTACGTTTATCCTTTAGAGTGTAGCGGATTTGCACGCTCGGTTCTCGTAACTTATTTGTATTAACCCTCATTTTAGGAATATAACATATTTGTATTATTGATCCTCGTAATAGATTTACGTTGATCCTCATTTTGGGAATATAACGGATTTGTATTCTCGATCCTCGTAACAGATTTACGTTGATCCTCATTTTGGGAATATAACGGATTTGTATTCTCGATCCTCGTAACGGATTTACGTTGATCCATGTTTTGGGAATATAACGGATTTGAATTCTCGATCCTCATTACGGATTTACGTTGATCCTTTAGAGTGTAACGGATTTGCACTCTCGATTCTCGTAACATATTTGCGTTAACCCTCGTTTTAGAATATAACGGATTTGTACTCTCGATCCTCGTAACAGATTTACGTTGATCCTCGTTCTGGGAATATAACGGATTTATATTCTCGATCCTCATAACGGATTTACGTTGATCCTTTAAAGTGTAACGGATTTGCACTCTCAGTACTCGCAACATATTTGCGCTAACCCTCGTTTTGGGAATATAACGGATTTGTATTCTTGATCCTCGTAACAGATTTATGTTAATCCTCATTTTGGGATTATGACGGATTTATATTCTCGATCCTGGTAACATATTTACGTTGATCCTTTAGAGTGTAACGAATTTGCACTCTCGGTTCTCGCAACTTATTTGCATTAACCCTCGTTTTGGGAAGATAACGGATTTGTATTATTGATCCTCGTAGTAGATTTATATTGATCCTCATTTTGGAAATATAACGGATTTGTATTCTCTATCCTCGTAACAGATTTTCATTGATCCTCATTTTGGGAATATAACGGATTTGTATTCTTGATCCTCGTAACGGATTTACGTTGATCCATGTTTTGGATATATAACGGATTTGTATTCTCGATCCTCATAACAGATTTACGTTGATCCTCGTACTGGGAATAAAACGAATTTATATTCTCGATCCTCGTAACGGATTTACGTTGATCCTTTAGAGTGTATCGGATTTGCACTCTCAGTACTCGCAACATATTTGCGCTAACCCTCATTTTGCGAATATAACGAATTTGTATTCTCGATCCTTGTAACAGATTTACGTTGATCCTCGTTTTGGGATTATGACGGATTTATATTCTCGATCCTCGTAACGTATTTACGTTGATCCTTTAGAGTGTAACAGATTTGCACTCTCGGTTGTCGCAACATATTTGCGTTAACCCTCGTTATGGGAATATAATGGAATTGTACTCTCGATCCTCGTAACAGATTTACGTTGATCCTCGTACTGGGAATAAAACGAATTTATATTCTCGATCCTCGTAACGGATTTACGTTGATCCTTTAGAGTGTAACAGATTTTCACTCTCAGTACTCGCAACATATTTGCGCTAAACCTCGTTTTGGGAATATAACGGATTTGTATTCTCGATCCTCGTAACAAATTTACGTTGATCCACGTTTTGGGATTATGACGGATTTATATTCTCGATCCTCGTAACGTATTTACGTTGATCCTTTAGAGTGTAACGGATTTGCACTCTCGGTTCTCGCAACATATTTGCATTAACCCTCGTTATGGGAATATAATGGAATTGTACTCTCGATCCTCGTAACAGATTTACGCTAATCCTCGTACTGGGAATATAATGAATTTATATTCTCGATCCTCGTTATGGATTTACGTTGATCCTTTAGAGTGTAAAGGATTTTCACTCTCAGTACTCGCAACATATTTGCGCTAACCCTCGTTTTGGGAATATAACAGATTTGTATTCTCTATCCTCATAACAGATTTACGTTGATCCTCGTTTTGGGAATATGACGGATTTATATTCTCGAGCCTCGTAACGTATTTACGTTTATCCTTTAGAGTGTAGCGGATTTGCACGCTCGGTTCTCGTAACTTATTTGTATTAACCCTCATTTTGGGAATATAACATATTTGTATTATTGATCCTCGTAATAGATTTACGTTGATCCTCATTTTGGGAATATAACGGATTTGTATTCTCGATCCTCGTAACAGATTTACGTTGATCCTCATTTTGGGAATATAACGGATTTGTATTCTCGATCCTCGTAACGGATTTGCGTTGATCCATGTTTTGGGAATATAACGGATTTGAATTCTCGATCCTCATTACGGATTTACGTTGATCCTTTAGAGTGTAACGGATTTGCACTCTCGATTCTCGTAACATATTTGCGTTAACCCTCGTTTTAGAATATAACGGATTTGTACTCTCGATCCTCGTAACAGATTTACGTTGATCCTCGTTCTGGGAATATAACGGATTTATATTCTCGATCCTCATAACGGATTTACGTTGATCCTTTAAAGTGTAACGGATTTGCACTCTCAGTACTCGCAACATAATTGCGCTAACCCTCGTTTTGGGAATATAACGGATTTGTATTCTTGATCCTCGTAACAGATTTATGTTAATCCTCATTTTGGGATTATGACGGATTTGTATTCTCGATCCTGGTAACATATTTACGTTGATCCTTTAGAGTGTAACGAATTTGCACTCTCGGTTCTCGCAACTTATTGGCATTAACCCTCGTTTTGGGAAGATAACGGATTTGTATTATTGATCCTCGTAGTAGATTTATATTGATCCTCATTTTGGAAATATAACGGATTTGTATTCTCTATCCTCGTAACAGATTTTCATTGATCCTCATTTTGGGAATATAACGGATTTGTATTCTTGATCCTCGTAACGGATTTACGTTGATCCATGTTTTGGATATATAACGGATTTGTATTCTCGATCCTCATAACAGATTTACGTTGATCCTCGTACTGGGAATAAAACGAATTTATATTCTCGATCCTCGTAACGGATTTACGTTGATCCTTTAGAGTGTATCGGATTTGCACTCTCAGTACTCGCAACATATTTGCGCTAACCCTCATTTTGCGAATATAACGAATTTGTATTCTCGATCCTTGTAACAGATTTAAGTTGATCCTCGTTTTGGGATTATGACGGATTTATATTCTCGATCCTCGTAACGTATTTACGTTGATCCTTTAGAGTGTAACAGATTTGCACTCTCGGTTGTCGCAACATATTTGCGTTAACCCTCGTTATGGGAATATAATGGAATTGTACTCTCGATCCTCGTAACAGATTTACGTTGATCCTCGTACTGGGAATAAAACGAATTTATATTCTCGATCCTCGTAACGGATTTACGTTGATCCTTTAGAGTGTAACAGATTTTCACTCTCAGTACTCGCAACATATTTGCGCTAAACCTTGTTTTGGGAATATAACGGATTTGTATTCTCGATCCTCGTAACAAATTTACGTTGATCCACGTTTTGGGATTATGACGGATTTATATTCTCGATCCTCGTAACGTATTTACGTTGATCCTTTAGAGTGTAACGGATTTGCACTCTCGGTTCTCGCAACATATTTGCATTAACCCTCGTTATGGGAATATAATGGAATTGTACTCTCGATCCTCGTAACAGATTTACGCTAATCCTCGTACTGGGAATATAATGAATTTATATTCTCGATCCTCGTTATGGATTTACGTTGATCCTTTAGAGTGTAAAGGATTTTCACTCTCAGTACTCGCAACATATTTGCGCTAACCCTCGTTTTGGGAATATAACAGATTTGTATTCTCTATCCTCATAACAGATTTACGTTGATCCTCGTTTTGGGAATATGACGGATTTATATTCTCGAACCTCGTAACGTATTTACGTTTATCCTTTAGAGTGTAGCGGATTTGCACGCTCGGTTCTCGTAACTTATTTGTATTAACCCTCATTTTGGGAATATAACATATTTGTATTATTGATCCTCGTAATGGATTTACGTTGATCCTCATTTTGGGAATATAACGGATTTGTATTCTCGATCCTCGTAACAGATTTACGTTGATCCTCATTTTGGGAATATAACGGATTTGTATTCTCGATCCTCGTAACAGATTTACGTTGATCCATGTTTTGGGAATATAACGGATTTGAATTCTCGATCCTCATTACGGATTTACGTTGATCCTTTAGAGTGTAACGGATTTGCACTCTCGATTCTCGTAACATATTTGCGTTAACCCTCGTTTTAGAATATAACGGATTTGTACTCTCGATCCTCGTAACAGATTTACGTTGATCCTCGTTCTGGGAATATAACGGATTTATATTCTCGATCCTCATAACGGATTTACGTTGATCCTTTAAAGTGTAACGGATTTGCACTCTCAGTACTCGCAACATATTTGCGCTAACCTCGTTTTGGGAATATAACGGATTTGTATTCTTGATCCTCGTAACAGATTTATGTTAATCCTCATTTTGGGATTATGACGGATTTATATTCTCGATCCTGGTAACATATTTACGTTGATCCTTTAGAGTGTAACGAATTTGCACTCTCGGTTCTCGCAACTTATTTGCATTAACCCTCGTTTTGGGAAGATAACGGATTTGTATTATTGATCCTCGTAGTAGATTTATATTGATCCTCATTTTGGAAATATAACGGATTTGTATTCTCTATCCTCGTAACAGATTTTCATTGATCCTCATTTTGGGAATATAACGGATTTGTATTCTTGATCCTCGTAACGGATTTACGTTGATCCATGTTTTGGATATATAACGGATTTGTATTCTCGATCCTCATAACAGATTTACGTTGATCCTCGTACTGGGAATAAAACGAATTTATATTCTCGATCCTCGTAACGGATTTACGTTGATCCTTTAGAGTGTATCGGATTTGCACTCTCAGTACTCGCAACATATTTGCGCTAACCCTCATTTTGCGAATATAACGAATTTGTATTCTCGATCCTTGTAACAGATTTACGTTGATCCTCGTTTTGGGATTATGACGGATTTATATTCTCGATCCTCGTAACGTATTTACGTTGATCCTTTAGAGTGTAACAGATTTGCACTCTCGGTTGTCGCAACATATTTGCGTTAACCCTCGTTATGGGAATATAATGGAATTGTACTCTCGATCCTCGTAACAGATTTACGTTGATCCTCGTACTGGGAATAAAACGAATTTATATTCTCGATCCTCGTAACGGATTTACGTTGATCCTTTAGAGTGTAACAGATTTTCACTCTCAGTACTCGCAACATATTTGCGCTAAACCTCGTTTTGGGAATATAACGGATTTGTATTCTCGATCCTCGTAACAAATTTACGTTGATCCACGTTTTGGGATTATGACGGATTTATATTCTCGATCCTCGTAACGTATTTACGTTGATCCTTTAGAGTGTAACGGATTTGCACTCTCGGTTCTCGCAACATATTTGCATTAACCCTCGTTATGGGAATATAATGGAATTGTACTCTCGATCCTCGTAACAGATTTACGCTAATCCTCGTACTGGGAATATAATGAATTTATATTCTCGATCCTCGTTATGGATTTACGTTGATCCTTTAGAGTGTAAAGGATTTTCACTCTCAGTACTCGCAACATATTTGCGCTAACCCTCGTTTTGGGAATATAACAGATTTGTATTCTCTATCCTCATAACAGATTTACGTTGATCCTCGTTTTGGGAATATGACGGATTTATATTCTCGAACCTCGTAACGTATTTACGTTTATCCTTTAGAGTGTAGCGGATTTGCACGCTCGGTTCTCGTAACTTATTTGTATTAACCCTCATTTTGGGAATATAACATATTTGTATTATTGATCCTCGTAATAGATTTACGTTGATCCTCATTTTGGGAATATAACGGATTTGTATTCTCGATCCTCGTAACAGATTTACGTTGATCCTCATTTTGGGAATATAACGGATTTGTATTCTCGATCCTCGTAACGGATTTACGTTGATCCATGTTTTGGGAATATAACGGATTTGAATTCTCGATCCTCATTACGGATTTACGTTGATCCTTTAGAGTGTAACGGATTTGCACTCTCGATTCTCGTAACATATTTGCGTTAACCCTCGTTTTAGAATATAACGGATTTGTACTCTCGATCCTCGTAACAGATTTACGTTGATCCTCGTTCTGGGAATATAACGGATTTATATTCTCGATCCTCATAACGGATTTACGTTGATCCTTTAAAGTGTAACGGATTTGCACTCTCAGTACTCGCAACATATTTGCGCTAACCCTCGTTTTGGGAATATAACGGATTTGTATTCTTGATCCTCGTAACAGATTTATGTTAATCCTCATTTTGGGATTATGACGGATTTATATTCTCGATCCTGGTAACATATTTACGTTGATCCTTTAGAGTGTAACGAATTTGCACTCTCGGTTCTCGCAACTTATTTGCATTAACCCTCGTTTTGGGAAGATAACGGATTTGTATTATTGATCCTCGTAGTAGATTTATAATGATCCTCATTTTGGAAATATAACGGATTTGTATTCTCTATCCTCGTAACAGATTTTCATTGATCCTCATTTTGGGAATATAACGGATTTGTATTCTTGATCCTCGTAACGGATTTACGTTGATCCATGTTTTGGATATATAACGGATTTGTATTCTCGATCCTCATAACAGATTTACGTTGATCCTCGTACTGGGAATAAAACGAATTTATATTCTCGATCCTCGTAACGGATTTACGTTGATCCTTTAGAGTGTATCGGATTTGCACTCTCAGTACTCGCAACATATTTGCGCTAACCCTCATTTTGCGAATATAACGAATTTGTATTCTCGATCCTTGTAACAGATTTACGTTGATCCTCGTTTTGGGATTATGACGGATTTATATTCTCGATCCTCGTAACGTATTTACGTTGATCCTTTAGAGTGTAACAGATTTGTACTCTCGGTTGTCGCAACATATTTGCGTTAACCCTCGTTATGGGAATATAATGGAATTGTACTCTCGATCCTCGTAACAGATTTACGTTGATCCTCGTACTGGGAATAAAACGAATTTATATTCTCGATCCTCGTAACGGATTTACGTTGATCCTTTAGAGTGTAACAGATTTTCACTCTCAGTACTCGCAACATATTTGCGCTAACCCTCGTTTTGGGAATATAACGGATTTGTATTCTCGATCCTCGTAACAGATTTACGTTGATCCTCGTTTTGGGATTATGACGGATTTATATTCTCGATCCTCGTAACGTATTTACGTTGATCCTTTAGAGTGTAACGGATTTGCACTCTCGGTTCTCGCAACATATTTGCATTAACCCTCGTTATGGGAATATAATGGAATTGTACTCTCGATCCTCGTAACAGATTTATGCTAATCCTCGTACTGGGAATATAATGAATTTATATTCTCGATCCTCGTTATGGATTTACGTTGATCCTTTAGAGTGTAAAGGATTTTCACTCTCAGTACTCGCAACATATTTGCGCTAACCCTCGTTTTGGGAATATAACAGATTTGTATTCTCTATCCTCATAACAGATTTACGTTGATCCTCGTTTTGGGAATATGACGGATTTATATTCTCGAACCTCGTAACGTATTTACGTTTATCCTTTAGAGTGTAGCGGATTTGCACGCTCGGTTCTCGTAACTTATTTGTATTAACCCTCATTTTGGGAATATAACATATTTGTATTATTGATCCTCGTAATAGATTTACGTTGATCCTCATTTTGGGAATATAACGGATTTGTATTCTCGATCCTCATAACAGATTTACGTTGATCCTCATTTTGGGAATATAACGGATTTGTATTCTCGATCCTCGTAACGGATTTACGTTGATCCATGTTTTGGGAATATAACGGATATGAATTCTCGATCCTCATTACGGATTTACGTTGATCCTTTAGAGTGTAACGGATTTGCACTCTCGATTCTCGTAACATATTTGCGTTAACCCTCGTTTTAGAATATAACGGATTTGTACTCTCGATCCTCATAACAGATTTACGTTGATCCTCGTTCTGGGAATATAACGGATTTATATTCTCGATCCTCATAACGGATTTACGTTGATCCTTTAAAGTGTAACGGATTTGCACTCTCAGTACTCGCAACATATTTGCGCTAACCCTCGTTTTGGGAATATAACGGATTTGTATTCTTGATCCTCGTAACAGATTTATGTTAATCCTCATTTTGGGATTATGATTGTTTTATATTCTCGATCCTGGTAACATATTTACGTTGATCCTTTAGAGTGTAACGGATTTGCACGCTAGGTTCTCGCAACATATTTGCGTTAACCCTCGTTATGGGAATATAACGGATTTGTACTCTCGATCCTCGTAACAGATTTACGTTGATCCTCGCACTGGGAATATAACGAATTTATATTCTCAATCCTCCTTTAGTGTGTAACGGGTTTTCACTCTCAGTACTCGCAACATATTTGCGCTAACCCTCGTTTTGGGAATGTAACAAATTTGTATTCTCGATCCTCGTAACAGATTTACGTTGATCCTCGTTTTGGGAATATAACGGATTTATATTCTCGATCCTCGTAACGTATTTACGTTGATCCTTTTGAGTGTAACAGATTTGCACTCTCGATTCTCGCAACATATTTTCGTTAACCCTCGTTTTGGGAATATAACGGATTTGAATTCTCGATCCTCATTACGGATTTATGTTGATCCTTTAGTGTGTAACGGATTTGCACTCTCGATTCTCGTAACATATTTGTGTTAACCCTCGTTTTAGAATATAACGGATTTGTACTCTCGATCCTCGTAATAGATTTACGTTGATATTCGTTCTGGGAATATAAAGGATTTATATTCTCGATCCTCGTAACGGATTTACGTTGATGCTTTAAAGTGTAACGGATTTGCACTCTCAGTACTCGCAACATATTTGCGCTAACTCTCGTTTTGGGAATATAACGGATTTGTTTTCTCGATCCTCGTAACAGATTTACGTTGATCCTTGTTTTGGGATTATGACGGATTTATATTCTCGATCCTCGTAACGTATTTACGTTGATCCTTTAGAGTGTAACAGATTTACACTCTCTGTTCTCGCAACATATTTGCGTTAGCCCTCGTTATGGGAATATAATGGAATTGTACTCTCGATCCTCGTAACAGATTTACATTCATCCTCGTACTGGGAATATAACGAATTTATATTCTCGATCCTCATAACGGATTTACGTTGATCCTTTAGAGTGTAATGGATTTCCACTCTCAGTACTCGCAACATATTTGCGCTAACCCTCGTTTCGGGAATATAACAGATTTGTATTCTCGATCCTCATAACAGATTTACGTTGATCCTCATTTTGGGAATATGACTGATTTATATTCTCGAACCTCGTAACGTATTTACATTGATCCTTTAGAGTGTAGCTGATTTGCACGCTCGGTTCTCGCAACTTATTTGCATTAACCCTCATTTTGGGAAGATAACGGATTTGTATTATTGATCCTCGTAGTAGATTTACGTTGATCCTCATTTTGGGAATATAACGGATTTGTATTCTCTATCCTCGTAACAGATTTACGTTGATCCTCATTTTGGGAATATAACGGATTTGTATTCTCGATCCTCGTAACGGATTTACGTTGATCCATGTTTTGGATATATAACAGATTTGTATTCTCGATCCTCATAACAGATTTACGTTGATCCTCGTACTGGGAATAAAATGAATTAAAATTCTTAATCCTCGTAACGGATTTACGTTGATCCTTTAGAGTGTAACGGATTTGCACTCTCAGTACTCGCAACATATTTGCGCTAACCCTCATTTTGCGAATATAACGGATTTATATTCTCGATCCTTGTAACAGATTTACGTTGATCCTCGTTTTGGGATTATGACGGATTTATATTCTCGATCCTCGTAACATATTTACGTTGATCCTTTAGAGTGTAACAGATTTGCACTCTCGGTTCTCGCAACATTTTTGCGTTAACCCTCGTTATGGGAATATAATGGAATTGTACTCTCGATCCTCGTAACAGATTTACATTCATCCTCGTACTGGGAATATAACGAATTTATATTCTCAATCCTCATAACGGATTTACGTTGATCTTTTAGAGTGTAACGGATTTTCACTCTCAGTACTCGCAACATATTTGCGCTAACCCTCGTTTCGGGAATATAACAGATTTGTATTCTCGATCCTCATAACAGATTTACGTTGATCCTCATTTTAGGAATATGACTGATTTATATTCTCGAACCCCGTAACGTATTTACATTGATCCTTTAGAGTGTAGCAGATTTGCACGCTCGGTTCTCGCAACTTATTTGCATTAACCCTCGTTTTGGGAAGATAACGGATTTGTATTATTGATCCTCGTAGTAGATTTACGTTGATCCTCATTTTGGGAATATAACGGATTTATATTCTCTATCGTCGTAACAGATTTACGTTGATCCTCATTTTGGGAATATAACGGATTTGTATTCTCGATCCTCGTAACGGATTTACGTTGATCCATGTTTTGGATATATAACGGATTTGTATTCTTGATCCTCATAACAGATTTACGTTGATCCTCGTACTGGGAATAAAATGAATTAAAATTCTCGATCCTCGTAACGGATTTACGTTGATCCTTTAGAGTGTAACGGATTTGCACTCTCAGTACTCGCAACATATTTGCGCTAACCCTCATTTTGCGAATATAACGGATTTGTATTCTCGATCCTCGTAACGGATTTACGTTGATCCATGTTTTGGATATATAACAGATTTGTATTCTCGATCCTCATAACAGATTTACGTTGATCCTCGTACTGGGAATAAAATGAATTAAAATTCTTGATCCTCGTAACGGATTTACGTTGATCCTTTAGAGTGTAACGGATTTGCACTCTCAGTACTCGCAACATATTTGCGCTAACCCTCATTTTGCGAATATAACGGATTTATATTCTCGATCCTTGTAACAGATTTACGTTGATCCTCGTTTTGGGATTATGACGGATTTATATTCTCGATCCTCGTAACATATTTACGTTGATCCTTTAGAGTGTAACAGATTTGCACTCTCGGTTCTCGCAACATTTTTGCGTTAACCCTCGTTATGGGAATATAATGGAATTGTACTCTCGATCCTCGTAACAGATTTACATTCATCCTCGTACTGGGAATATAACGAATTTATATTCTCGATCCTCATAACGGATTTACGTTGATCTTTTAGAGTGTAACGGATTTTCACTCTCAGTACTCGCAACATATTTGCGCTAACCCTCGTTTCGGGAATATAACAGATTTGTATTCTCGATCCTCATAACAGATTTACGTTGATCCTCATTTTAGGAATATGACTGATTTATATTCTCGAACCCCGTAACGTATTTACATTGATCCTTTAGAGTGTAGCAGATTTGCACGCTCGGTTCTCGCAACTTATTTGCATTAACCCTCGTTTTGGGAAGATAACGGATTTGTATTATTGATCCTCGTAGTAGATTTACGTTGATCCTCATTTTGGGAATATAACGGATTTATATTCTCTATCGTCGTAACAGATTTACGTTGATCCTCATTTTGGGAATATAACGGATTTGTATTCTCGATCCTCGTAACGGATTTACGTTGATCCATGTTTTGGATATATAACGGATTTGTATTCTTGATCCTCATAACAGATTGTAACGACCTACCTCCCCATCTAGCAACAATATTGTCCGCTTTGGGCCTAAACACAAAGAACTTCCCAGGGGGTCACCCATCCCTGGTACTGCTCTGGCAGCAGCACGCTTAACTGTGAAGTTCTTTTGTGTTTAACTCCCTCACGGTTTTAAAAGGCCTTGTTGCATATAGAGGGGCGATTAACCCTTATAAACTAGTCCAGGAACTTCACCCCAGGCGATGTGAGACAAGCCCCCACACCCGACCTCACCTCATCCATCTTGGTCATCCTGCCTCAGGAGTATTGGCTCTTGGTCGTCACAATCCACCCTCCTTAAGGGCCACACGTCCTCGTGTGGGACCCGCACTTGTAACGACCCACCTCCCCGTCTAGCAACAATATTGTCCGCTTTGGGCCTAAACACACAGAACTTCCCAGAGGGTCACCCATCCCTGGTACTGCTCTAGCAGCAGCACGCTTAACTGTGAAGTTCTTTCGTGTTTAGCTCCCTCACGGTTTTAAAAGGCCTTGTTAAGGTATTAGAGCTTACACAGCCTACCCCTCTCCAATATTGTCCTCTTTGGGTGCCTACCAGGTTTCGAACACTGGCGCCTGCCCTCAAGGTTTTGTTCCTTCACCACTCGGGCAAGGAGGCCTTGTTGCATATAGAGGGGCGATTAATCCTTATAAACTAGTCCAAGAACTTCACCCCAGGCGATGTGAGACAAGCCCCCACACCCGACCTCACCTCATCCATCTTGGCCATCCTGCCTCAGGAGTATTGGCTCTTGGTCGTCACAATCCACCCTCCTTAAGGGCCACACGTCCTCGTACACGAGGACGTGTGGCCCTTAAGGAGGGTGGATTGTGACGACCAAGAACCAATACTCCTGAGGCAAGATGGCCAAGATGGATGAGGTGAGGTTTGAGTGTGGGGGCTTGTCCCACATCGCCTGGGGAGAAGTTCCTGGACTAGTTTATAAGGATTAATCGTCCCTCTATATGCAACAAGGCCTTTTTAAAACCGTGAGGGAGCTAAACACGAAAGAACTTCACAGTTAAGCGTGCTGCTGCCAGAGCAGTACCAGGGATGGGTGACCCCCTGGTAAGTTCTTTGTGTTTAGGCCCAAAGCGGACAATATTGTTGTTGGATGGGGAGGTAGGTCGTTACACAGATTTACGTTGATCCTCGTACTGGGAATAAAATGAATTAAAATTCTCGATCCTCGTAACGGATTTACGTTGATCCTTTAGAGTGTAACGGATTTGCACTCTCAGTACTCGCAACATATTTGCGCTAACCCTCATTTTGCGAATATAACGGATTTGTATTCTCGATCCTCGTAACAGATTTACGTTCATCCTCGTTTTGGGATTATGACGGATTTATATTCTCGATCCTCGTAACGTATTTACGTTGATCCTTTAGAGTGTAACAGATTTGCATTCTCGGTTCTCGCAACATTTTTGCGTTAACCCTCGTTATGGGAATATAATGGAATTGTACTCTCGATCCTCGTAACAGATTTACGTTGATCCTCGTTTTGGGAATATAACGGATTTATATTCTCGATCCTCGTAACGTATTTACGTTGATCCTTTTGAGTGTAACGGATTTGCACTCTCGATTCTCGCAACATATTTTCGTTAACCCTCGTTTTGGGAATATAACGGATTTGAATTCTCGATCCTCATTACGGATTTATGTTGATCCTTTAGTGTGTAACGGATTTGCACTCTCGATTCTCGTAACATATTTGTGTTAACCCTCGTTTTAGAATATAACGGATTTGTACTCTCGATCCTCGTAATAGATTTACGTTGATATTCGTTCTGGGAATATAAAGGATTTATATTCTCGATCCTCGTAACGGATTTACGTTGATGC
This sequence comes from Hydrangea macrophylla, assembly GCA_033977485.1. NCBI lineage: Eukaryota > Viridiplantae > Streptophyta > Magnoliopsida > Cornales > Hydrangeaceae > Hydrangea > Hydrangea macrophylla. The sequence goes on from CM066985.1 coordinate 21,663,726, forward strand.
TTTAAAGTGTAACGGATTTGCACTCTCAGTACTCGCAACATATTTGCGCTAACTCTCGTTTTGGGAATATAACGGATTTGTTTTCTCGATCCTCGTAACAGATTTACGTTGATCCTCGTTTTGGGATTATGACGGATTTATATTCTCGATCCTCGTAACGTATTTACGTTGATCCTTTAGAGTGTAACAGATTTACACTCTCGGTTCTCGCAACATATTTGCGTTAGCCCTCGTTATGGGAATATAATGGAATTGTACTCTCGATCCTCGTAACAGATTTAAATTCATCCTCGTACTGGGAATATAACGAATTTATATTCTCGATCCTCATAACGGATTTACGTTGATCCTTTAGAGTGTAATGGATTTCCACTCTCAGTACTCGCAACATATTTGCGCTAACCCTCGTTTCGGGAATATAACAGATTTGTATTCTCGATCCTCATAACAGATTTACGTTGATCCTCATTTTGGGAATATGACTGATTTATATTCTCGAACCTCGTAACGTATTTACATTGATCCTTTAGAGTGTAGCAGATTTGCACGCTCGGTTCTCGCAACTTATTTGCATTAACCCTCATTTTGGGAAGATAACGGATTTGTATTATTGATCCTCGTAGTAGATTTACGTTGATCCTCATTTTGGGAATATAACGGATTTGTATTCTCTATCCTCGTAACAGATTTACGTTGATCCTCATTTTGGGAATATAACGGATTTGTATTCTCGATCCTCGTAACGGATTTACGTTGATCCATGTTTTGGATATATAACAGATTTGTATTCTCGATCCTCATAACAGATTTACGTTGATCCTCGTACTGGGAATAAAATGAATTAAAATTCTTGATCCTCGTAACGGATTTACGTTGATCCTTTAGAGTGTAACGGATTTGCACTCTCAGTACTCGCAACATATTTGCGCTAACCCTCATTTTGCGAATATAACGGATTTGTATTCTCGATCCTTGTAACAGATTTACGTTGATCCTCGTTTTGGGATTATGACGGATTTATATTCTCGATCCTCGTAACATCTTTACGTTGATCCTTTAGAGTGTAACAGATTTGCACTCTCGGTTCTCGCAACATTTTTGCGTTAACCCTCGTTATGGGAATATAATGGAATTGTACTCTCGATCCTCGTAACAGATTTACATTCATCCTCGTATTGGGAATATAACGAATTTATATTCTCGATCCTCATAACGGATTTACGTTGATCTTTTAGAGTGTAACGGATTTTCACTCTCAGTACTCGCAACATATTTGCGCTAACCCTCGTTTCGGGAATATAACAGATTTGTATTCTCGATCCTCATAACAGATTTACGTTGATCCTCATTTTAGGAATATGACTGATTTATATTCTCGAACCCCGTAACGTATTTACATTGATCCTTTAGAGTGTAGCAGATTTGCACGCTCGGTTCTCGCAACTTATTTGCATTAACCCTCGTTTTGGGAAGATAACGGATTTGTATTATTGATCCTCGTAGTAGATTTACGTTGATCCTCATTTTGGGAATATAACGGATTTATATTCTCTATCGTCGTAACAGATTTACGTTGATCCTCATTTTGGGAATATAACGGATTTGTATTCTCGATCCTCGTAACGGATTTACGTTGATCCATGTTTTGGATATATAACGGATTTGTATTCTCGATCCTCATAACAGATTTACGTTGATCCTCGTACTGGGAATAAAATGAATTAAAATTCTCGATCCTCGTAACGGATTTACGTTGATCCTTTAGAGTGTAACGGATTTGCACTCTCAGTACTCGCAACATATTTGCGCTAACCCTCATTTTGCGAATATAACGGATTTGTATTCTCGATCCTCGTAACAGATTTACGTTCATCCTCGTTTTGGGATTATGACGGATTTATATTCTCGATCCTCGTAACGTATTTACGTTGATCCTTTAGAGTGTAACAGATTTGCATTCTCGGTTCTCGCAACATTTTTGCGTTAACCCTCGTTATGGGAATATAATGGAATTGTACTCTCGATCCTCGTAACAGATTTACGTTGATCCTCGTACTGGGAATATAACGAATTTATATTCTCGATCCTCGTAACGGATTTACGTTGATCCTTTAGAGTGTAACAGATTTTCACTCTCAGTACTCGCAACATAATTGCGCTAACCCTCATTTTGGGAATATAACAGATTTGTATTCTCGATCCTCATAACAGATTTACGTTGATCCTCGTTTTGGGAATATGACTGATTTATATTCTCGAACCTCGTAACGTATTTACGTTGATCCTTTAGAGTGTAGCAGATTTGCACGCTCGGTTCTCGCAACTTATTTGCATTAACCCTCATTTTGGGAAGATAACGGATTTGTATTATTGATCCTCGTAGTAGATTTACGTTGATCCTCATTTTGGGAATATAACGGATTTGTATTCTCTATCCTCGTAACAGATTTACGTTGATCCTCATTTTGGGAATATAACGGATTTGTATTCTCGATCCTCGTAACGGATTTACGTTGATCCATGTTTTGGATATATAACAGATTTGTATTCTCGATCCTCATAACAGATTTACGTTGATCCTCGTACTGGGAATAAAATGAATTAAAATTCTTGATCCTCGTAACGGATTTACGTTGATCCTTTAGAGTGTAACGGATTTGCACTCTCAGTACTCGCAACATATTTGCACTAACCCTCATTTTGCGAATATAACGGATTTGTATTCTCGATCCTTGTAACAGATTTACGTTGATCCTCGTTTTTGGATTATGACGGATTTATATTCTCGATCCTCGTAACATATTTACATTGATCCTTTAGAGTGTAACAGATTTGCACTCTCGGTTCTCGCAACATTTTTGCGTTAACCCTCGTTATGGGAATATAATGGAATTGTACTCTCGATCCTCGTAACAGATTTACATTCATCCTCGTACTGGGAATATAACGAATTTATATTCTCGATCCTCATAACGGATTTACGTTGATCTTTTAGAGTGTAACGGATTTTCACTCTCAGTACTCGCAACATATTTGCGCTAACCCTCGTTTCGGGAATATAACAGATTTGTATTCTCGATCCTCATAACAGATTTACGTTGATCCTCATTTTGGGAATATGACTGATTTATATTCTCGAACCCCGTAACGTATTTACATTGATCCTTTAGAGTGTAGCAGATTTGCACGCTCGGTTCTCGCAACTTATTTGCATTAACCCTCGTTTTGGGAAGATAACGGATTTGTATTATTGATCCTCGTAGTAGATTTACGTTGATCCTCATTTTGGGAATATAACGGATTTATATTCTCTATCGTCGTAACAGATTTACGTTGATCCTCATTTTGGGAATATAACGGATTTGTATTCTCGATCCTCGTAACGGATTTACGTTGATCCATGTTTTGGATATATAACGGATTTGTATTCTCGATCCTCATAACAGATTTACGTTGATCCTCGTACTGGGAATAAAATGAATTAAAATTCTCGATCCTCGTAACGGATTTACGTTGATCCTTTAGAGTGTAACGGATTTGCACTCTCAGTACTCGCAACATATTTGCGCTAACCCTCATTTTGCGAATATAACGGATTTGTATTCTCGATCCTCGTAACAGATTTATGTTCATCCTCGTTTTGGGATTATGACGGATTTATATTCTCGATCCTCGTAACGTATTTACGTTGATCCTTTAGAGTGTAACAGATTTGCATTCTCGGTTCTCGCAACATTTTTGCGTTAACCCTCGTTATTGGAATATAATGGAATTGTACTCTCGATCCTCGTAACAGATTTACGTTGATCCTCGTACTGGGAATATAACGAATTTATATTCTCGATCCTCGTAACGGATTTACGTTGATCCTTTAGAGTGTAACTGATTTTCACTCTCAGTACTCGCAACATAATTGCGCTAACCCTCATTTTGGGAATATAACAGATTTGTATTCTCGATCCTCATAACAGATTTACGTTGATCCTCGTTTTGGGAATATGACTGATTTATATTCTCGAACCTCGTAACGTATTTACGTTGATCCTTTAGAGTGTAGCAGATTTGCACGCTCGGTTCTCGCAACTTATTTGCATTAACCCTTGTTTTGGGAATATAACGGATTTGTATTATTGATCCTCGTAGTAGATTTACGTTGATCCTCATTTTGGGAATATAACGGATTTGTATTCTGGATCCTCGTAACAGATTTACGTTGATCCTCATTTTGGGAATATAACGGATTTGTATTCTCAATCCTCGTAACGGATTTACGTTGATCTATGTTTTGGGAATATAACGGATTTGTATTATCGATCCTCGTTACGGGTTTACGATGATCCTTTAGAGTGTAACGGATTTGCACTCTCGATTCTCGTAACATATTTACGTTAACCCTCGTTTTAGAATATAACGGATTTGTACTCTAGATCCTCGTAACAGATTTACGTTGATCCTCGTTCTGGGAATATAAAGGATTTATATTCTCGATCCTCGTAACGGATTTACGTTGATCCTTTAAAGTGTAACGGATTTGCACTCTCAGTACTCGCAACATATTTGCGCTAACCCTCGTTTTGGGAATATAACGGATTTGCATTCTCGATCCTCGTAACAGATTTACGTTAATCCTCGTTTTGGGATTATGACGGATTTATATTCTCGATCCTCGTAACGTATTTACATTGATCCTTTAGAGTGTAACGGATTTGCACTCTCGGTTCTCGCGACATATTTGCGTTAACCCTCGTTATGGGAATATAATGGAATTGTACTCTCGATCCTCGTAACAGATTTACGCTAATCCTCGTATTGGGAATATAACGAATTTATATTCTCGATCCTCGTTATGGATTTACGTTTATCCTTTAGAGTGTAAAGGATTTTCACTCTCAGTACTCGCAACATATTTGCTCAAACCCTCGTTTTGGGAATATAACAGATTTGTATTCTCGATCCTCATAACAGATTTACGTTGATCCTCGTTTTGGGAATATGACGGATTTATATTCTCGATCCTCGTAACGTATTTACGTTGATCCTTTAGAGTGTAACAGATTTGCATTCTCGGTTCTCGCAACATTTTTGCGTTAACCCTCATTATGGGAATATAATGGAATTGTACTCTCGATCCTCGTAACAGATTTACGTTGATCCTCGTTTTGGGAATATAACGGATTTATATTCTCGATCCTCGTAACGTATTTACGTTGATCCTTTTGATTGTAACGGATTTGCACTCTCGATTCTCGCAACATATTTTCGTTAACCCTCGTTTTGGGAATATAACGGATTTGAATTCTCGATCCTCATTACGGATTTATGTTGATCCTTTAGTGTGTAACGGATTTGCACTCTCGATTCTCGTAACATATTTGTGTTAACCCTCGTTTTAGAATATAACGGATTTGTACTCTCGATCCTCGTAATAGATTTACGTTGATATTCGTTCTGGGAATATAAAGGATTTATATTCTCGATCCTCGTAACGGATTTACGTTGATGCTTTAAAGTGTAACGGATTTGCACTCTCAGTACTCGCAACATATTTGCGCTAACTCTCGTTTTGGGAATATAACGGATTTGTTTTCTCGATCCTCGTAACAGATTTACGTTGATCCTCGTTTTGGGATTATGACGGATTTACATTCTCGATCCTCGTAACGTATTTACGTTGATCCTTTAGAGTGTAACAGATTTACACTCTCGGTTCTCGCAATATATTTGCGTTAGCCCTCGTTATGGGAATATAATGGAATTGTACTCTCGATCCTCGTAACAGATTTAAATTCATCCTCGTACTGGGAATATAACGAATTTATATTCTCGATCCTCATAACGGATTTACGTTGATCCTTTAGAGTGTAATGGATTTCCACTCTCAGTACTCGCAACATATTTGCGCTAACCCTCGTTTCGGGAATATAACAGATTTGTATTCTCGATCCTCATAACAGATTTACGTTGATCCTCATTTTGGGAATATGACTGATTTATATTCTCGAACCTCATAACGTATTTACATTGATCCTTTAGACTGTAGCAGATTTGCACGCTCGGTTCTCGCAACTTATTTGCATTAACCCTCATTTTGGGAAGATAACGGATTTGTATTATTGATCCTCGTAGTAGATTTACGTTGATCCTCATTTTGGGAATATAACGGATTTGTATTCTCTATCCTCGTAACAGATTTACGTTGATCCTCATTTTGGGAATATAACGGATTTGTATTCTCGATCCTCGTAACGGATTTACGTTGATCCATGTTTTGGATATATAACAGATTTGTATTCTCGATCCTCATAACAGATTTACGTTGATCCTCGTACTGGGAATAAAATGAATTAAAATTCTTGATCCTCGTAACGGATTTACGTTGATCCTTTAGAGTGTAACGGATTTGCACTCTCAGTACTCGCAACATATTTGCGCTAACCCTCATTTTGCGAATATAACGGATTTGTATTCTCGATCCTTGTAACAGATTTACGTTGATCCTCGTTTTGGGATTATGACGGATTTATATTCTCGATCCTCGTAACATATTTACGTTGATCCTTTAGAGTGTAACAGATTTGCACTCTCGGTTCTCGCAACATTTTTGCGTTAACCCTCGTTATGGGAATATAATGGAATTGTACTCTCGATCCTCGTAACAGATTTACATTCATCCTCGTACTGGGAATATAACGAATTTATATTCTCGATCCTCATAACGGATTTACGTTGATCTTTTAGAGTGTAACGGATTTTCACTCGCAGTACTCGCAACATATTTGCGCTAACCCTCGTTTCGGGAATATAACAGATTTGTATTCTCGATCCTCATAACAGATTTACGTTGATCCTCATTTTAGGAATATGACTGATTTATATTCTCGAACCCCGTAACGTATTTACATTGATCCTTTAGAGTGTAGCAGATTTGCACGCTCGGTTCTCGCAACTTATTTGCATTAACCCTCGTTTTGGGAAGATAACGGATTTGTATTATTGATCCTCGTAGTAGATTTACGTTGATCCTCATTTTGGGAATATAACGGATTTATATTCTCTATCGTCGTAACAGATTTACGTTGATCCTCATTTTGGGAATATAACGGATTTGTATTCTCGATCCTCGTAACGGATTTACGTTGATCCATGTTTTGGATATATAACGGATTTGTATTCTCGATCCTCATAACAGATTTACGTTGATCCTCGTACTGGGAATAAAATGAATTAAAATTCTCGATCCTCGTAACGGATTTACGTTGATCCTTTAGAGTGTAACGGATTTGCACTCTCAGTACTCGCAACAAATTTGCGCTAACCCTCATTTTGCGAATATAACGGATTTGTATTCTCGATCCTCGTAACAGATTTACGTTCATCCTCGTTTTGGGATTATGACGGATTTATATTCTCGATCCTCGTAACGTATTTACGTTGATCCTTTAGAGTGTAACAGATTTGCATTCTCGGTTCTCGCAACATTTTTGCGTTAACCCTCGTTATGGGAATATAATGGAATTGTACTCTCGATCCTCGTAACAGATTTACGTTGATCCTCGTTTTGGGAATATAACGGATTTATATTCTCGATCCTCGTAACGTATTTACGTTGATCCTTTTGAGTGTAACGGATTTGCACTCTCGATTCTCGCAACATATTTTCGTTAACCCTCGTTTTGGGAATATAACGGATTTGAATTCTCGATCCTCATTACGGATTTATGTTGATCCTTTAGTGTGTAACGGATTTGCACTCTCGATTCTCGTAACATATTTGTGTTAACCCTCGTTTTAGAATATAACGGATTTGTACTCTCGATCCTCGTAATAGATTTACGTTGATATTCGTTCTGGGAATATAAAGGATTTATATTCTCGATCCTCGTAACGGATTTACGTTGATGCTTTAAAGTGTAACGGATTTGCACTCTCAGTACTCGCAACATATTTGCGCTAACTCTCGTTTTGGGAATATAACGGATTTGTTTTCTCGATCCTCGTAACAGATTTACGTTGATCCTCGTTTTGGGATTATGACGGATTTACATTCTCGATCCTCGTAACGTATTTACGTTGATCCTTTAGAGTGTAACAGATTTACACTCTCGGTTCTCGCAATATATTTGCGTTAGCCCTCGTTATGGGAATATAATGGAATTGTACTCTCGATCCTCGTAACAGATTTAAATTCATCCTCGTACTGGGAATATAACGAATTTATATTCTCGATCCTCATAACGGATTTACGTTGATCCTTTAGAGTGTAATGGATTTCCACTCTCAGTACTCGCAACATATTTGCGCTAACCCTCGTTTCGGGAATATAACAGATTTGTATTCTCGATCCTCATAACAGATTTACGTTGATCCTCATTTTGGGAATATGACTGATTTATATTCTCGAACCTCATAACGTATTTACATTGATCCTTTAGAGTGTAGCAGATTTGCACGCTCGGTTCTCGCAACTTATTTGCATTAACCCTCATTTTGGGAAGATAACGGATTTGTATTATTGATCCTCGTAGTAGATTTACGTTGATCCTCATTTTGGGAATATAACGGATTTGTATTCTCTATCCTCGTAACAGATTTACGTTGATCCTCATTTTGGGAATATAACGGATTTGTATTCTCGATCCTCATAACGGATTTACGTTGATCCATGTTTTGGATATATAACAGATTTGTATTCTCGATCCTCATAACAGATTTACGTTGATCCTCGTACTGGGAATAAAATGAATTAAAATTCTTGATCCTCGTAACGGATTTACGTTGATCCTTTAGAGTGTAACGGATTTGCACTCTCAGTACTCGCAACATATTTGCGCTAACCCTCATTTTGCGAATATAACGGATTTGTATTCTCGATCCTTGTAACAGATTTACGTTGATCCTCGTTTTGGGATTATGACGGATTTATATTCTCGATCCTCGTAACATATTTACGTTGATCCTTTAGAGTGTAACAGATTTGCACTCTCGGTTCTCGCAACATTTTTGCGTTAACCCTCGTTATGGGAATATAATGGAATTGTACTCTCGATCCTCGTAACAGATTTACATTCATCCTCGTATTGGGAATATAACGAATTTATATTCTCGATCCTCATAACGGATTTACGTTGATCTTTTAGAGTGTAACGGATTTTCACTCTCAGTACTCGCAACATATTTGCGCTAACCCTCGTTTCGGGAATATAACAGATTTGTATTCTCGATCCTCATAACAGATTTACGTTGATCCTCATTTTAGGAATATGACTGATTTATATTCTCGAACCCCGTAACGTATTTACATTGATCCTTTAGAGTGTAGCAGATTTGCACGCTCGGTTCTCGCAACTTATTTGCATTAACCCTCATTTTGGGAAGATAACGGATTTGTATTATTGATCCTCGTAGTAGATTTACGTTGATTCTCATTTTGGGAATATAACGGATTTATATTCTCTATCGTCGTAACAGATTTACGTTGATCCTCATTTTGGGAATATAACGGATTTGTATTCTCGATCCTCGTAACGGATTTACGTTGATCCATGTTTTGGATATATAACGTATTTGTATTCTCGATCCTCATAACAGATTTACGTTGATCCTCGTACTGGGAATAAAATGAATTAAAATTCTCGATCCTCGTAACGGATTTACGTTGATCCTTTAGAGTGTAACGGATTTGCACTCTCAGTACTCGCAACAAATTTGCGCTAACCCTCATTTTGCGAATATAACGGATTTGTGTTCTCGATCCTCGTAACAGATTTACGTTCATCCTCGTTTTGGGATTATGACGGATTTATATTCTCGATCCTCGTAACGTATTTACGTTGATCCTTTAGAGTGTAACAGATTTGCATTCTCGGTTCTCGCAACATTTTTGCGTTAACCCTCGTTATGGGAATATAATGGAATTGTACTCTCGATCCTCGTAACAGATTTACGTTGATCCTCGTACTGGGAATATAACGAATTTATATTCTCGATCCTCGTAACGGATTTACGTTGATCCTTTAGAGTGTAACAGATTTTCACTCTCAGTACTCGCAACATAATTGCGCTAACCCTCATTTTGGGAATATAACAGATTTGTATTCTCGATCCTCATAACAGATTTACGTTGATCCTCGTTTTGGGAATATGACTGATTTATATTCTCGAACCTCGTAACGTATTTACGTTGATCCTTTAGAGTGTAGCAGATTTGCACGCTCGGTTCTCGCAACTTATTTGCATTAACCCTCATTTTGGGAAGATAACGGATTTGTATTATTGATCCTCGCAGTAGATTTACGTTGATCCTCATTTTGGGAATATAACGGATTTGTATTCTCTATCCTCGTAACAGATTTACGTTGATCCTCATTTTGGGAATATAACGGATTTGTATTCTCGATCCTCGTAACGGATTTACGTTGATCCATGTTTTGGATATATAACAGATTTGTATTCTCGATCCTCATAACAGATTTACGTTGATCCTCGTACTGGGAATAAAATGAATTAAAATTCTTGATCCTCGTAACGGATTTACGTTGATCCTTTAGAGTGTAACGGATTTGCACTCTCAGTACTCGCAACATATTTGCACTAACCCTCATTTTGCGAATATAACGGATTTGTATTCTCGATCCTTGTAACAGATTTACGTTGATCCTCGTTTTTGGATTATGACGGATTTATATTCTCGATCCTCGTAACATATTTACGTTGATCCTTTAGAGTGTAACAGATTTGCACTCTCGGTTCTCGCAACATTTTTGCGTTAACCCTCGTTATGGGAATATAATGGAATTGTACTCTCGATCCTCGTAACAGATTTACATTCATCCTCGTACTGGGAATATAACGAATTTATATTCTCGATCCTCATAACGGATTTACGTTGATCTTTTAGAGTGTAACGGATTTTCACTCTCAGTACTCGCAACATATTTGCGCTAACCCTCGTTTCGGGAATATAACAGATTTGTATTCTCGATCCTCATAACAGATTTACGTTGATCCTCATTTTGGGAATATGACTGATTTATATTCTCGAACCCCGTAACGTATTTACATTGATCCTTTAGAGTGTAGCAGATTTGCACGCTCGGTTCTCGCAACTTATTTGCATTAACCCTCGTTTTGGGAAGATAACGGATTTGTATTATTGATCCTCGTAGTAGATTTACGTTGATCCTCATTTTGGGAATATAACGGATTTATATTCTCTATCGTCGTAACAGATTTACGTTGATCCTCATTTTGGGAATATAACGGATTTGTATTCTCGATCCTCGTAACGGATTTACGTTGATCCATGTTTTGGATATATAACGGATTTGTATTCTCGATCCTCATAACAGATTTACGTTGATCCTCGTACTGGGAATAAAATGAATTAAAATTCTCGATCCTCGTAACGGATTTACGTTGATCCTTTAGAGTGTAACGGATTTGCACTCTCAGTACTCGCAACATATTTGCGCTAACCCTCATTTTGCGAATATAACGGATTTGTATTCTCGATCCTCGTAACAGATTTACGTTCATCCTCGTTTTGGGATTATGACGGATTTATATTCTCGATCCTCGTAACGTATTTACGTTGATCCTTTAGAGTGTAACAGATTTGCATTCTCGGTTCTCGCAACATTTTTGCGTTAACCCTCGTTATTGGAATATAATGGAATTGTACTCTCGATCCTCGTAACAGATTTAAATTCATCCTCGTACTGGGAATATAACGAATTTATATTCTCGATCCTCATAACGGATTTACGTTGATCCTTTAGAGTGTAATGGATTTTCACTCTCAGTACTCGCAACATATTTGCGCTAACCCTCGTTTCGGGAATATAACAGATTTGTATTCTCGATCCTCATAACAGATTTACGTTGATCCTCATTTTGGGAATATGACTGATTTATATTCTCGAACCTCATAACGTATTTACATTGATCCTTTAGAGTGTAGCAGATTTGCACGCTCGGTTCTCGCAACTTATTTGCATTAACCCTCATTTTGGGAAGATAACGGATTTGTATTATTGATCCTCGTAGTAGATTTACGTTAATCCTCATTTTGGGAATATAACGGATTTGTATTCTCTATCCTCGTAACAGATTTACGTTGATCCTCATTTTGGGAATATAACGGATTTGTATTCTCGATCCTCGTAACGGATTTACATTGATCCTTTAGAGTGTAACGGATTTGCACTCTCGGTTCTCGCGACATATTTGCGTTAACCCTCGTTATGGGAATATAATGGAATTGTACTCTCGATCCTCGTAACAGATTTACGCTAATCCTCGTACTGGGAATATAACGAATTTATATTCTCGATCCTCGTTATGGATTTACGTTTATCCTTTAGAGTGTAAAGGATTTTCACTCTCAGTACTCGCAACATATTTGCTCTAACCCTCGTTTTGGGAATATAACAGATTTGTATTCTCGATCCTCATAACAGATTTACGTTGATCCTCGTTTTGGGAATATGACGGATTTATATTCTCGATCCTCGTAACGTATTTACGTTGATCCTTTAGAGTGTAACAGATTTGCATTCTCGGTTCTCGCAACATTTTTGCGTTAACCCTCGTTATGGGAATATAATGGAATTGTACTCTCGATCCTCGTAACAGATTTACGTTGATCCTCGTTTTGGGAATATAACGGATTTATATTCTCGATCCTCGTAACGTATTTACGTTGATCCTTTTGAGTGTAACGGATTTGCACTCTCGATTCTCGCAACATATTTTCGTTAACCCTCGTTTTGGGAATATAACGGATTTGAATTCTCGATCCTCATTACGGATTTATGTTGATCCTTTAGTGTGTAACGGATTTGCACTCTCGATTCTCGTAACATATTTGTGTTAACCCTCGTTTTAGAATATAACGGATTTGTACTCTCGATCCTCGTAATAGATTTACGTTGATATTCGTTCTGGGAATATAAAGGATTTATATTCTCGATCCTCGTAACGGATTTACGTTGATGCTTTAAAGTGTAACGGATTTGCACTCTCAGTACTCGCAACATATTTGCGCTAACTCTCGTTTTGGGAATATAACGGATTTGTTTTCTCGATCCTCGTAACAGATTTACGTTGATCCTCGTTTTGGGATTATGACGGATTTACATTCTCGATCCTCGTAACGTATTTACGTTGATCCTTTAGAGTGTAACAGATTTACACTCTCGGTTCTCGCAATATATTTGCGTTAGCCCTCGTTATGGGAATATAATGGAATTGTACTCTCGATCCTCGTAACAGATTTAAATTCATCCTCGTACTGGGAATATAACGAATTTATATTCTCGATCCTCATAACGGATTTACGTTGATCCTTTAGAGTGTAATGGATTTCCACTCTCAGTACTCGCAACATATTTGCGCTAACCCTCGTTTCGGGAATATAACAGATTTGTATTCTCGATCCTCATAACAGATTTACGTTGATCCTCATTTTGGGAATATGACTGATTTATATTCTCGAACCTCATAACGTATTTACATTGATCCTTTGAGTGTAGCAGATTTGCACGCTCGGTTCTCGCAACTTATTTGCATTAACCCTCATTTTGGGAAGATAACGGATTTGTATTATTGATCCTCGTAGTAGATTTACGTTGATCCTCATTTTGGGAATATAACGGATTTGTATTCTCTATCCTCGTAACAGATTTACGTTGATCCTCATTTTGGGAATATAACGGATTTGTATTCTCGATCCTCGTAACGGATTTACGTTGATCCATGTTTTGGATATATAACAGATTTGTATTCTCGATCCTCATAACAGATTTACGTTGATCCTCGTACTGGGAATAAAATGAATTAAAATTCTTGATCCTCGTAACGGATTTACGTTGATCCTTTAGAGTGTAACGGATTTGCACTCTCAGTACTCGCAACATATTTGCGCTAACCCTCATTTTGCGAATATAACGGATTTGTATTCTCGATCCTTGTAACAGATTTACGTTGATCCTCGTTTTGGGATTATGACGGATTTATATTCTCGATCCTCGTAACATATTTACGTTGATCCTTTAGAGTGTAACAGATTTGCACTCTCGGTTCTCGCAACATTTTTGCGTTAACCCTCGTTATGGGAATATAATGGAATTGTACTCTCGATCCTCGTAACAGATTTACATTCATCCTCGTACTGGGAATATAACGAATTTATATTCTCGATCCTCATAACGGATTTACGTTGATCTTTTAGAGTGTAACGGATTTTCACTCTCAGTACTCGCAACATATTTGCGCTAACCCTCGTTTCGGGAATATAACAGATTTGTATTCTCGATCCTCATAACAGATTTACGTTGATCCTCATTTTAGGAATATGACTGATTTATATTCTCGAACCCCGTAACGTATTTACATTGATCCTTTAGAGTGTAGCAGATTTGCACGCTCGGTTCTCGCAACTTATTTGCATTAACCCTCGTTTTGGGAAGATAACGGATTTGTATTATTGATCCTCGTAGTAGATTTACGTTGATCCTCATTTTGGGAATATAACGGATTTATATTCTCTATCGTCGTAACAGATTTACGTTGATCCTCATTTTGGGAATATAACGGATTTGTATTCTCGATCCTCGTAACGGATTTACGTTGATCCATGTTTTGGATATATAACGGATTTGTATTCTCGATCCTCATAACAGATTTACGTTGATCCTCGTACTGGGAATAAAATGAATTAAAATTCTCGATCCTCGTAACGGATTTACGTTGATCCTTTAGAGTGTAACGGATTTGCACTCTCAGTACTCGCAACAAATTTGCGCTAACCCTCATTTTGCGAATATAACGGATTTGTATTCTCGATCCTCGTAACAGATTTACGTTCATCCTCGTTTTGGGATTATGACGGATTTATATTCTCGATCCTCGTAACGTATTTACGTTGATCCTTTAGAGTGTAACAGATTTGCATTCTCGGTTCTCGCAACATTTTTGCGTTAACCCTCGTTATGGGAATATAATGGAATTGTACTCTCGATCCTCGTAACAGATTTACGTTGATCCTCGTTTTGGGAATATAACGGATTTATATTCTCGATCCTCGTAACGTATTTACGTTGATCCTTTTGAGTGTAACGGATTTGCACTCTCGATTCTCGCAACATATTTTCGTTAACCCTCGTTTTGGGAATATAACGGATTTGAATTCTCGATCCTCATTACGGATTTATGTTGATCCTTTAGTGTGTAACGGATTTGCACTCTCGATTCTCGTAACATATTTGTGTTAACCCTCGTTTTAGAATATAACGGATTTGTACTCTCGATCCTCGTAATAGATTTACGTTGATATTCGTTCTGGGAATATAAAGGATTTATATTCTCGATCCTCGTAACGGATTTACGTTGATGCTTTAAAGTGTAACGGATTTGCACTCTCAGTACTCGCAACATATTTGCGCTAACTCTCGTTTTGGGAATATAACGGATTTGTTTTCTCGATCCTCGTAACAGATTTACGTTGATCCTCGTTTTGGGATTATGACGGATTTACATTCTCGATCCTCGTAACGTATTTACGTTGATCCTTTAGAGTGTAACAGATTTACACTCTCGGTTCTCGCAATATATTTGCGTTAGCCCTCGTTATGGGAATATAATGGAATTGTACTCTCGATCCTCGTAACAGATTTAAATTCATCCTCGTACTGGGAATATAACGAATTTATATTCTCGATCCTCATAACGGATTTACGTTGATCCTTTAGAGTGTAATGGATTTCCACTCTCAGTACTCGCAACATATTTGCGCTAACCCTCGTTTCGGGAATATAACAGATTTGTATTCTCGATCCTCATAACAGATTTACGTTGATCCTCATTTTGGGAATATGACTGATTTATATTCTCGAACCTCATAACGTATTTACATTGATCCTTTAGAGTGTAGCAGATTTGCACGCTCGGTTCTCGCAACTTATTTGCATTAACCCTCATTTTGGGAAGATAACGGATTTGTATTATTGATCCTCGTAGTAGATTTACGTTGATCCTCATTTTGGGAATATAACGGATTTGTATTCTCTATCCTCGTAACAGATTTACGTTGATCCTCATTTTGGGAATATAACGGATTTGTATTCTCGATCCTCGTAACGGATTTACGTTGATCCATGTTTTGGATATATAACAGATTTGTATTCTCGATCCTCATAACAGATTTACGTTGATCCTCGTACTGGGAATAAAATGAATTAAAATTCTTGATCCTCGTAACGGATTTACGTTGATCCTTTAGAGTGTAACGGATTTGCACTCTCAGTACTCGCAACATATTTGCGCTAACCCTCATTTTGCGAATATAACGGATTTGTATTCTCGATCCTTGTAACAGATTTACGTTGATCCTCGTTTTGGGATTATGACGGATTTATATTCTCGATCCTCGTAACATATTTACGTTGATCCTTTAGAGTGTAACAGATTTGCACTCTCGGTTCTCGCAACATTTTTGCGTTAACCCTCGTTATGGGAATATAATGGAATTGTACTCTCGATCCTCGTAACAGATTTACATTCATCCTCGTATTGGGAATATAACGAATTTATATTCTCGATCCTCATAACGGATTTACGTTGATCTTTTAGAGTGTAACGGATTTTCACTCTCAGTACTCGCAACATATTTGCGCTAACCCTCGTTTCGGGAATATAACAGATTTGTATTCTCGATCCTCATAACAGATTTACGTTGATCCTCATTTTAGGAATATGACTGATTTATATTCTCGAACCCCGTAACGTATTTACATTGATCCTTTAGAGTGTAGCAGATTTGCACGCTCGGTTCTCGCAACTTATTTGCATTAACCCTCATTTTGGGAAGATAACGGATTTGTATTATTGATCCTCGTAGTAGATTTACGTTGATCCTCATTTTGGGAATATAACGGATTTATATTCTCTATCGTCGTAACAGATTTACGTTGATCCTCATTTTGGGAATATAACGGATTTGTATTCTCGATCCTCGTAACGGATTTACGTTGATCCATGTTTTGGATATATAACGTATTTGTATTCTCGATCCTCATAACAGATTTACGTTGATCCTCGTACTGGGAATAAAATGAATTAAAATTCTCGATCCTCGTAACGGATTTACGTTGATCCTTTAGAGTGTAACGGATTTGCACTCTCAGTACTCGCAACAAATTTGCGCTAACCCTCATTTTGCGAATATAACGGATTTGTGTTCTCGATCCTCGTAACAGATTTACGTTCATCCTCGTTTTGGGATTATGACGGATTTATATTCTCGATCCTCGTAACGTATTTACGTTGATCCTTTAGAGTGTAACAGATTTGCATTCTCGGTTCTCGTAACATTTTTGCGTTAACCCTCGTTATGGGAATATAATGGAATTGTACTCTCGATCCTCGTAACAGATTTACGTTGATCCTCGTACTGGGAATATAACGAATTTATATTCTCGATCCTCGTAACGGATTTACGTTGATCCTTTAGAGTGTAACAGATTTTCACTCTCAGTACTCGCAACATAATTGCGCTAACCCTCATTTTGGGAATATAACAGATTTGTATTCTCGATCCTCATAACAGATTTACGTTGATCCTCGTTTTGGGAATATGACTGATTTATATTCTCGAACCTCGTAACGTATTTACGTTGATCCTTTAGAGTGTAGCAGATTTGCACGCTCGGTTCTCGCAACTTATTTGCATTAACCCTCATTTTGGGAAGATAACGGATTTGTATTATTGATCCTCGCAGTAGATTTACGTTGATCCTCATTTTGGGAATATAACGGATTTGTATTCTCTATCCTCGTAACAGATTTACGTTGATCCTCATTTTGGGAATATAACGGATTTGTATTCTCGATCCTCGTAACGGATTTACGTTGATCCATGTTTTGGATATATAACAGATTTGTATTCTCGATCCTCATAACAGATTTACGTTGATCCTCGTACTGGGAATAAAATGAATTAAAATTCTTGATCCTCGTAACGGATTTACGTTGATCCTTTAGAGTGTAACGGATTTGCACTCTCAGTACTCGCAACATATTTGCACTAACCCTCATTTTGCGAATATAACGGATTTGTATTCTCGATCCTTGTAACAGATTTACGTTGATCCTCGTTTTTGGATTATGACGAATTTATATTCTTGATCCTCGTAACATATTTACGTTGATCCTTTAGAGTGTAACAGATTTGCACTCTCGGTTCTCGCAACATTTTTGCGTTAACCCTCGTTATGGGAATATAATGGAATTGTACTCTCGATCCTCGTAACAGATTTACATTCATCCTCGTACTGGGAATATAACGAATTTATATTCTCGATCCTCATAACGGATTTACGTTGATCTTTTAGAGTGTAACGGATTTTCACTCTCAGTACTCGCAACATATTTGCGCTAACCCTCGTTTCGGGAATATAACAGATTTGTATTCTCGATCCTCATAACAGATTTACGTTGATCCTCATTTTGGGAATATGACTGATTTATATTCTCGAACCCCGTAACGTATTTACATTGATCCTTTAGAGTGTAGCAGATTTGCACGCTCGGTTCTCGCAACTTATTTGCATTAATCCTCGTTTTGGGAAGATAACGGATTTGTATTATTGATCCTCGTAGTAGATTTACGTTGATCCTCATTTTGGGAATATAACGGATTTATATTCTCTATCGTCGTAACAGATTTACGTTGATCCTCATTTTGGGAATATAACGGATTTGTATTGTCGATCCTCGTAACGGATTTACGTTGATCCATGTTTTGGATATATAACGGATTTGTATTCTCGATCCTCATAACAGATTTACGTTGATCCTCGTACTGGGAATAAAATGAATTAAAATTCTCGATCCTCGTAACGGATTTACGTTGATCCTTTAGAGTGTAACGGATTTGCACTCTCAGTACTCGCAACATATTTGCGCTAACCCTCATTTTGCGAATATAACGGATTTGTATTCTCGATCCTCGTAACAGATTTACGTTCATCCTCGTTTTGGGATTATGACGGATTTATATTCTCGATCCTCGTAACGTATTTACGTTGATCCTTTAGAGTGTAACAGATTTGCATTCTCGGTTCTCGCAACATTTTTGCGTTAACCCTCGTTATTGGAATATAATGGAATTGTACTCTCGATCCTCGTAACAGATTTACGTTGATCCTCGTACTGGGAATATAACGAATTTATATTCTCGATCCTCGTAACGAATTTACGTTGATCCTTTAGAGTGTAACAGATTTTCACTCTCAGTACTCGCAACATAATTGCGCTAACCCTCATTTTGGGAATATAACAGATTTGTATTCTCGATCCTCATAACAGATTTACGTTGATCCTCGTTTTGGGAATATGACTGATTTATATTCTCGAACCTCGTAACGTATTTACGTTGATCCTTTAGAGTGTAGCAGATTTGCACGCTCGGTTCTCGCAACTTATTTGCATTAACCCTTGTTTTGGGAATATAACGGATTTGTATTATTGATCCTCGTAGTAGATTTACGTTGATCCTCATTTTGGGAATATAACGGATTTGTATTCTGGATCCTCGTAACAGATTTACGTTGATCCTCATTTTGGGAATATAACGGATTTGTATTCTCAATCCTCGTAACGGATTTACGTTGATCTATGTTTTGGGAATATAACGGATTTGTATTATCGATCCTCGTTACGGGTTTACGATGATCCTTTAGAGTGTAACGGATTTGCACTCTCGATTCTCGTAACATATTTACGTTAACCCTCGTTTTAGAATATAACGGATTTGTACTCTAGATCCTCGTAACAGATTTACGTTGATCCTCGTTCTGGGAATATAAAGGATTTATATTCTCGATCCTCGTAACGGATTTACGTTGATCCTTTAGAGTGTAACGGATTTGCACTCTCAGTACTCGCAACAAATTTGCGCTAACCCTCATTTTGCGAATATAACAGATTTGTATTCTCGATCCTCGTAACAGATTTACGTTCATCCTCGTTTTGGGATTATGACAAATTTATATTCTCGATCCTCGTAACGTATTTACGTTGATCCTTTAGAGTGTAACAGATTTGCATTCTCGGTTCTCGCAACATTTTTGCGTTAACCCTCGTTATGGGAATATAATGGAATTGTACTCTCGATCCTCGTAACAGATTTACGTTGATCCTCGTACTGGGAATATAACGAATTTATATTCTCGATCCTCGTAACGGATTTACGTTGATCCTTTAGAGTGTAACAGATTTTCACTCTCAGTACTCGCAACATAATTGCGCTAACCCTCATTTTGGGAATATAACAGATTTGTATTCTCGATCCTCATAACAGATTTACGTTGATCCTCGTTTTGGGAATGTGACTGATTTATATTCTCGAACCTCGTAACGTATTTACGTTGATCCTTTAGAGTGTAGCAGATTTGCACGCTCGGTTCTCGCAACTTATTTGCATTAACCCTCATTTTGGGAAGATAACGGATTTGTATTATTGATCCTCGCAGTAGATTTACGTTGATCCTCATTTTGGGAATATAACGGATTTGTATTCTCTATCCTCGTAACAGATTTACGTTGATCCTCATTTTGGGAATATAACGGATTTGTATTCTCGATCCTCGTAACGGATTTACGTTGATCCATGTTTTGGATATATAACAGATTTGTATTCTCGATCCTCATAACAGATTTACGTTGATCCTCGTACTGGGAATAAAATGAATTAAAATTCTTGATCCTCGTAACGGATTTACGTTGATCCTTTAGAGTGTAACGGATTTGCACTCTCAGTACTCGCAACATATTTGCACTAACCCTCATTTTGCGAATATAACGGATTTGTATTCTCGATCCTTGTAACAGATTTACGTTGATCCTCGTTTTTGGATTATGACGGATTTATATTCTCGATCCTCGTAACATATTTACGTTGATCCTTTAGAGTGTAACAGATTTGCACTCTCGGTTCTCGCAACATTTTTGCGTTAACCCTCGTTATGGGAATATAATGGAATTGTACTCTCGATCCTCGTAACAGATTTACATTCATCCTCGTACTGGGAATATAACGAATTTATATTCTCGATCCTCATAACGGATTTACGTTGATCTTTTAGAGTGTAACGGATTTTCACTCTCAGTACTCGCAACATATTTGCGCTAACCCTCGTTTCGGGAATATAACAGATTTGTATTCTCGATCCTCATAACAGATTTACGTTGATCCTCATTTTGGGAATATGACTGATTTATATTCTCGAACCCCGTAACGTATTTACATTGATCCTTTAGAGTGTAGCAGATTTGCACGCTCGGTTCTCGCAACTTATTTGCATTAACCCTCGTTTTGGGAAGATAACGGATTTGTATTATTGATCCTCGTAGTAGATTTACGTTGATCCTCATTTTGGGAATATAACGGATTTATATTCTCTATCGTCGTAACAGATTTACGTTGATCCTCATTTTGGGAATATAACGGATTTGTATTCTCGATCCTCGTAACGGATTTACGTTGATCCATGTTTTGGATATATAACGGATTTGTATTCTCGATCCTCATAACAGATTTACGTTGATCCTCGTACTGGGAATAAAATGAATTAAAATTCTCGATCCTCGTAACGGATTTACGTTGATCCTTTAGAGTGTAACGGATTTGCACTCTCAGTACTCGCAACATATTTGCGCTAACCCTCATTTTGCGAATATAACGGATTTGTATTCTCGATCCTCGTAACAGATTTACGTTCATCCTCGTTTTGGGATTATGACGGATTTATATTCTCGATCCTCGTAACGTATTTACGTTGATCCTTTAGAGTGTAACAGATTTGCATTCTCGGTTCTCGCAACATTTTTGCGTTAACCCTCGTTATTGGAATATAATGGAATTGTACTCTCGATCCTCGTAACAGATTTACGTTGATCCTCGTACTGGGAATATAACGAATTTATATTCTCGATCCTCGTAACGGATTTACGTTGATCCTTTAGAGTGTAACAGATTTTCACTCTCAGTACTCGCAACATAATTGCGCTAACCCTCATTTTGGGAATATAACAGATTTGTATTCTCGATCCTCATAACAGATTTACGTTGATCCTCGTTTTGGGAATATGACTGATTTATATTCTCGAACCTCGTAACGTATTTACGTTGATCCTTTAGAGTGTAGCAGATTTGCACGCTCGGTTCTCGCAACTTATTTGCATTAACCCTTGTTTTGGGAATATAACGGATTTGTATTATTGATCCTCGTAGTAGATTTACGTTGATCCTCATTTTGGGAATATAACGGATTTGTATTCTGGATCCTCGTAACAGATTTACGTTGATCCTCATTTTGGGAATATAACGGATTTGTATTCTCAATCCTCGTAACGGATTTACGTTGATCTATGTTTTGGGAATATAACGGATTTGTATTATCGATCCTCGTTACGGGTTTACGATGATCCTTTAGAGTGTAACGGATTTGCACTCTCGATTCTCGTAACATATTTACGTTAACCCTCGTTTTAGAATATAACGGATTTGTACTCTAGATCCTCGTAACAGATTTACGTTGATCCTCGTTCTGGGAATATAAAGGATTTATATTCTCGATCCTCGTAACGGATTTACGTTGATCCTTTAAAGTGTAACGGATTTGCACTCTCAGTACTCGCAACATATTTGCGCTAACCCTCGTTTTGGGAATATAACGGATTTGCATTCTCGATCCTCGTAACAGATTTACGTTAATCCTCGTTTTGGGATTATGACGGATTTATATTCTCGATCCTCGTAACGTATTTACATTGATCCTTTAGAGTGTAACGGATTTGCACTCTCGGTTCTCACGACATATTTGCGTTAACCCTCGTTATGGGAATATAATGGAATTGTACTCTCGATCCTCGTAACAGATTTACGCTAATCCTCGTACTGGGAATATAACGAATTTATATTCTCGATCCTCGTTATGGATTTACGTTTATCCTTTAGAGTGTAAAGGATTTTCACTCTCAGTACTCGCAACATATTTGCTCTAACCCTCGTTTTGGGAATATAACAGATTTGTATTCTCGATCCTCATAACAGATTTACGTTGATCCTCGTTTTGGGAATATGACGGATTTATATTCTCGAACCTCGTAACGTATTTACGTTTATCCTTTAGAGTGTAGCGGATTTGCACGCTCGGTTCTCGTAACTTATTTGTATTAACCCTCATTTTGGGAATATAACATATTTGTATTATTGATCCTCGTAATAGATTTACGTTGATCCTCATTTTGGGAATATAACGGATTTGTATTCTCGATCCTCGTAACAGATTTACGTTGATCCTCATTTTGGGAATATAACGGATTTGTATTCTCGATCCTCGTAACGGATTTACGTTGATCCATGTTTTGGGATTATGACGGATTTATATTCTCGATCCTCATTACGGATTTACGTTGATCCTTTAGAGTGTAACGGATTTGCACTCTCGATTCTCGTAACATATTTGCGTTAACCCTCATTTTAGAATATAACGGATTTGTACTCTCGATCCTCTTAACAGATTTACGTTGATCCTCGTTCTGGGAATATAACGGATTTATATTCTCGATCCTCATAACGGATTTACGTTGATCCTTTAAAGTGTAACGGATTTGCACTCTCAGTACTCGCAACATATTTGCGCTAACCCTCGTTTTGGAAATATAACGGATTTGTATTCTTGATCCTCGTAATAGATTTATGTTGATCCTCATTTTGGGATTATGACGGATTTATATTCTCGATCCTGGTAACATATTTACGTTGATCCTTTAGAGTGTAACGGATTTGCACTCTCAGTTCTCGCAACATATTTGCGTTAACCCTTGTTATGGGAATATAACAGATTTGTACTCTCGATCCTCGTAACAGATTTACGTTGATCCTCGCACTGGGAATATAACGAATTTATATTCTCAATCCTCATAACGGATTTACGTTGATCCTTTAGAGTGTAACGGATTTTCAATCTCAGTACTCGCAACATATTTGCACTAACCCTCGTTTCGGGAATATAACAGATTTGTATTCTCGATCCTCATAACAGATTTACGCTGATCCTCATTTTGGGAATATGACTGATTTATATTCTCGAACCTCGTAACGTATTTACGTTGATCCTTTAGAGTGTAGCAGATTTGCACGCTCGGTTCTCGCAACTTATTTGCATTAACCCTTGTTTTGGGAATATAACGGATTTGTATTATTGATCCTCGTAGTAGATTTACGTTGATCCTCATTTTGGGAATATAACGGATTTGTATTCTCGATCCTCATAACAGATTTACGTTGATCCTCGTACTGGGAATAAAATGAATTTCTATTCTCGATCCTCGTAACGGATTTACGTTGATCCTTTAGAGTGTAATGGATTTGCACTCTCAGTACTAGCAACATATTTGCGCTAACCCTCATTTTGCGAATATAACGGATTTGTATTCTCGATCCTCGTAATAGATTTACGTTGATCCTCGTTTTGGGATTATGACGGATTTATATTCTCGATCCTCATAACGTATTTACGTTGATCCTTTAGAGTGTAACAGATTTGCACTCTCAGTACTAGCAACATATTTGCGCTAACCCTCATTTTGCGAATATAACGGATTTGTATTCTCGATCCTCGTAATAGATTTACGTTAATCCTCGTTTTGGGATTATGACGGATTTATATTCTCGATCCTCGTAACGTATTTACGTTGATCCTTTAGAGTGTAACAGATTTGCACTCTCGGTTCTCGCAACATTTTTGCGTTAACCCTCGTTATGGGAATATAATGGAATTGTACTCTCGATCCTTATAACAGATTTACGTTGATCCTCGTACTGGGAATATAACGAATTTATATTCTCGGTCCTCGTTATGGATTTACGTTGATCCTTTAGAGTGTAAAGGATTTTCACTCTCAGTACTCGCAACATATTTGCGCTAACCCTCGTTTTTGGAATATAACAGATTTGTATTCTCGATCCTCATAACAGATTTACGTTGATCCTCATTTTGGGAATATGACGGATTTATATTCTCGAACCTCGTAACGTATTTACGTTTATCCTTTAGAGTGTAGCGGATTTGCACGCTCGGTTCTCGTAACTTATTTGTATTAACCCTCATTTTGGGAATATAACATATTTGTATTATTGATCCTCGTAATAGATTTACGTTGATCCTCATTTTGGGAATATAACGGATTTGTATTCTCTATCCTCGTAACAGATTTACGTTGATCCTCATTTTGGGAATATAACGGATTTGCATTCTCGATCCTCGTAACGGATTTACGTTGATCCATGTTTTGGATATATAACGGATTTGTATTCTCGATCCTCATAACAGATTTACGTTGATCCTCGTACTGGGAATAAAATGAATTTCTATTCTCGATCCTCGTAACAGATTTACGTTGATCCTTTAGAGTGTAACGGATTTGCACTCTCAGTACTCGCAACATATTTGCGCTAACCCTCATTTTGCGAATATAACGGATTTGTATTCTCGATCCTCGTAACAGATTTACGTTGATCCTCGTTTTGGGATTATGACGGATTTATATTCTCGATCCTCGTAACATATTTACGTTGATCCTTTAGAGTATAACAGATTTGCACTCTCGGTTCTCGCAACATTTTTGCGTTAACCCTCGTTATGGGAATATAATGGAATTGTACTCTCGATCCTTGTAACAGATTTACGTTCATCCTCGTACTCGGAATATAACGAATTTATATTCTCGATCCTCGTAACGGATTTACGTTGATCCTTTAGAGTGTAACAGATTTTCACTCTCAGTACTCGCAACAGAATTGCGCTAACCCTCATTTTGGGAATATAACAGATTTGTATTCTCGATCCTCATAACAGATTTACGTTGATCCTCATTTTGGGAATATGACTGATTTATATTCTCGAACCTCGTAACGTATTTACGTTGATCCTTTAGAGTGTAGCAGATTTGCACGCTCGGTTCTCGCAACTTATTTGCATTAACCCTTGTTTTGGGAATATAACGGATTTGTATTATTGATCCTCGTAGTAGATTTACGTTGATCCTCATTTTGGGAATATAACGGATTTGTATTCTCGATCCTCATAACAGATTTACGTTGATCCTCGTACTAGGAATAAAATGAATTTCTATTCTCGATCCTCGTAACGGATTTACGTTGATCCTTTAGAGTGTAACGGATTTGCACTCTCAGTACTCGCAACATATTTGCGCTAACCCTCATTTTGCGAATATAACGGATTTGTATTCTCGATCCTCGTAATAGATTTACGTTGATCCTCGTTTTGGGATTATGTCGGATTTATATTCTCGATCCTCGTAACGTATTTACGTTGATCCTTTAGAGTGTAACAGATTTGCACTCTCGGTTCTCGCAACATTTTTGCGTTAACCCTCATTATGGGAATATAATGGAATTGTACTCTCGATCCTTGTAACAGATTTACGTTGATCCTCGTACTGGGAATATAACGAATTTATATTCTCAATCCTCGTTATGGATTTACGTTGATCCTTTAGAGTGTAAAGTATTTTCACTCTCAGTACTCGCAACATATTTGCGCTAACCCTCGTTTTTGGAATATAACAGATTTGTATTCTCGATCCTCATAACAGATTTACGTTGATCCTCGTTTTGGGAATATGACGGATTTATATTCTCGAACCTCGTAACGTATTTACGTTTATCCTTTAGAGTGTAGCGGATTTGCACGCTCGGTTCTCGTAACTTATTTGTATTAACCCTCATTTTGGGAATATAACATATTTGTACTATTGATCCTCGTAATTGATTTACGTTGATCCTCATTTTGGGAATATAACGGATTTGTATTCTCTATCCTCGTAACAGATTTACGTTGATCCTCATTTTGGGAATATAACGGATTTGCATTCTCGATCCTCGTAACGGATTACGTTGATCCATGTTTTGGATATATAACGGATTTGTATTCTCGATCCTCATAACAGATTTACGTTGATCCTCGTACTGGGAATAAAATGAATTTCTATTCTCGATCCTCGTAACGGATTTACGTTGATCCTTTAGAGTGTAACGGATTTGCACTCTCAGTACTCGCAACATATTTGCGCTAACCCTCATTTTGCGAATATAACGGATTTGTATTCTCGATCCTCGTAACTGATTTACGTTGATCCTCGTTTTGGGATTATGACGGATTTATATTCTCGATCCTCGTAACATATTTACGTTGATCCTTTAGAGTGTAACAGATTTGCACTCTCGGTTCTCGCAACATTTTTGCGTTAACCCTCGTTATGGGAATATAATGGAATTGTACTCTCGATCCTTGTGACAGATTTACGTTCATCCTCATACTGGGAATATAACGAATTTATATTCTCGATCCTCGTAACGGATTTACGTTGATCCTTTAGAGTGTAACAGATTTTCACTCTCAGTACTCGCAACATAATTGCGCTAACCCTCATTTTGGGAATATAACAGATTTGTATTCTCGATCCTCGTAACAGATTTACGTTAATCCTCGTTTTGGGATTATGACGGATTTATATTCTCGATCCTCGTAACGTATTTACGTTGATCCTTTAGAGTGTAACGGATTTGCACTCTCGGTTCTCGCGACATATTTGCGTTAACCCTCGTTATGGGAATATAATCGAATTGTACTGTCTATCCTCGTAACAGATTTACGCTAATCCTCGTACTGGGAATATAACGAATTTATATTCTCGATCCTCGTTATGGATTTACGTTGATCCTTTAGAGTGTAAAGGATTTTCACTCTCAGTACTCGCAACATATTTGCGCTAACCCTCGTTTTGGGAATATAACAGATTTGTATTCTCGATCCTCATAACAGATTTATGTTGATCCTCGTTTTGGGAATATGACGGATTTATATTCTCGAACCTCGTAACGTATTTACGTTTATCCTTTAGAGTGTAGCGGATTTGCACGCTCGGTTCTCGTAACTTATTTGTATTAACCCTCATTTTGGGAATATAACATATTTGTATTATTGATCCTCGTAATAGATTTACGTTGATCCTCATTTTGGGAATATAACGGATTTGTATTCTCTATCCTCGTAACAGATTTACGTTGATCCTCATTTTGGGAATATAACGGATTTGCATTCTCGATCCTCGTAACGGATTTACGTTGATCCATGTTTTGGATATATAACGGATTTGTATTCTCGATCCTCATAACAGATTTACGTTGATCCTCGTACTGGGAATAAAATGAATTTCTATTCTCGATCCTCGTAACAGATTTACGTTGATCCTTTAGAGTGTAACGGATTTGCACTCTCAGTACTCGCAACATATTTGCGCTAACCCTCATTTTGCGAATATAACGGATTTGTATTCTCGATCCTCGTAACAGATTTACGTTGATCCTCGTTTTGGGATTATGACGGATTTATATTCTCGATCCTCATAACATATTTACGTTGATCCTTTAGAGTATAACAGATTTGCACTCTCGGTTCTCGCAACATTTTTGCGTTAACCCTCGTTATGGGAATATAATGGAATTGTACTCTCGATCCTTGTAACAGATTTACGTTCATCCTCGTACTCGGAATATAACGAATTTATATTCTCGATCCTCGTAACGGATTTACGTTGATCCTTTAGAGTGTAACAGATTTTCACTCTCAGTACTCGCAACAGAATTGCGCTAACCCTCATTTTGGGAATATAACAGATTTGTATTCTCGATCCTCATAACAGATTTACGTTGATCCTCATTTTGGGAATATGACTGATTTATATTCTCGAACCTCGTAACGTATTTACGTTGATCCTTTAGAGTGTAGCAGATTTGCACGCTCGGTTCTCGCAACTTATTTGCATTAACCCTTGTTTTGGGAATATAACGGATTTGTATTATTGATCCTCGTAGTAGATTTACGTTGATCCTCATTTTGGGAATATAACGGATTTGTATTCTCGATCCTCATAACAGATTTACGTTGATCCTCGTACTGGGAATAAAATGAATTTCTATTCTCGATCCTCGTAACGGATTTACGTTGATCCTTTAGAGTGTAACGGATTTGCACTCTCAGTACTCGCAACATATTTGCGCTAACCCTCATTTTGCGAATATAACGGATTTGTATTCTCGATCCTCGTAATAGATTTACGTTGATCCTCGTTTTGGGATTATGTCGGATTTATATTCTCGATCCTCGTAACGTATTTACGTTGATCCTTTAGAGTGTAACAGATTTGCACTCTCGGTTCTCGCAACATTTTTGCGTTAACCCTCGTTATGGGAATATAATGGAATTGTACTCTCGATCCTTGTAACAGATTTACGTTGATCCTCGTACTGGGAATATAACGAATTTATATTCTCAATCCTCGTTATGGATTTACGTTGATCCTTTAGAGTGTAAAGTATTTTCACTCTCAGTACTCGCAACATATTTGCGCTAACCCTCGTTTTTGGAATATAACAGATTTGTATTCTCGATCCTCATAACAGATTTACGTTGATCCTCGTTTTGGGAATATGACGGATTTATATTCTCGAACCTCGTAACGTATTTACGTTTATCCTTTAGAGTGTAGCGGATTTGCACGCTCGGTTCTCGTAACTTATTTGTATTAACCCTCATTTTGGGAATATAACATATTTGTACTATTGATCGTCGTAATTGATTTACGTTGATCCTCATTTTGGGAATATAACGGATTTGTATTCTCTATCCTCGTAACAGATTTACGTTGATCCTCATTTTGGGAATATAACGGATTTGCATTCTCAATCCTCGTAACGGATTACGTTGATCCATGTTTTGGATATATAACGGATTTGTATTCTCGATCCTCATAACAGATTTACGTTGATCCTCGTACTGGGAATAAAATGAATTTCTATTCTCGATCCTCGTAACGGATTTACGTTGATCCTTTAGAGTGTAACGGATTTGCACTCTCAGTACTCGCAACATATTTGCGCTAACCCTCATTTTGCGAATATAACGGATTTGTATTCTCGATCCTCGTAACTGATTTACGTTGATCCTCGTTTTGGGATTATGACGGATTTATATTCTCGATCCTCGTAACATATTTACGTTGATCCTTTAGAGTGTAACAGATTTGCACTCTCGGTTCTCGCAACATTTTTGCGTTAACCCTCGTTATGGGAATATAATGGAATTGTACTCTCGATCCTTGTGACAGATTTACGTTCATCCTCATACTGGGAATATAACGAATTTATATTCTCGATCCTCGTAACGGATTTACGTTGATCCTTTAGAGTGTAACAGATTTTCACTCTCAGTACTCGCAACATAATTGCGCTAACCCTCATTTTGGGAATATAACAGATTTGTATTCTCGATCCTCGTAACAGATTTACGTTAATCCTCGTTTTGGGATTATGACGGATTTATATTCTCGATCCTCGTAACGTATTTACGTTGATCCTTTAGAGTGTAACGGATTTGCACTCTCGGTTCTCGCGACATATTTGCGTTAACCCTCGTTATGGGAATATAATCGAATTGTACTGTCTATCCTCGTAACAGATTTACGCTAATCCTCGTACTGGGAATATAACGAATTTATATTCTCGATCCTCGTTATGGATTTACGTTGATCCTTTAGAGTGTAAAGGATTTTCACTCTCAGTACTCGCAACATATTTGCGCTAACCCTTGTTTTGGGAATATAACAGATTTGTATTCTCGATCCTCATAACAGATTTATGTTGATCCTCGTTTTGGGAATATGACGGATTTATATTCTCGAACCTCGTAACGTATTTACGTTTATCCTTTAGAGTGTAGCGGATTTGCACGCTCGGTTCTCGTAACTTATTTGTATTAACCCTCATTTTGGGAATATAACATATTTGTATTATTGATCCTCGTAATAGATTTACGTTGATCCTCATTTTGGGAATATAACGGATTTGTATTCTCTATCCTCGTAACAGATTTACGTTGATCCTCATTTTGGGAATATAACGGATTTGCATTCTCGATCCTCGTAACGGATTTACGTTGATGCATGTTTTGGATATATAACGGATTTGTATTCTCGATCCTCATAACAGATTTACGTTGATCCTCGTACTGGGAATAAAATGAATTTCTATTCTCGATCCTCGTAACAGATTTACGTTGATCCTTTAGAGTGTAACGGATTTGCACTCTCAGTACTCGCAACATATTTGCGCTAACCCTCATTTTGCGAATATAACGGATTTGTATTCTCGATCCTCGTAACAGATTTACGTTGATCCTCGTTTTGGGATTATGACGGATTTATATTCTCGATCCTCGTAACATATTTACGTTGATCCTTTAGAGTATAACAGATTTGCACTCTCGGTTCTTGCAACATTTTTGCGTTAACCCTCGTTATGGGAATATAATGGAATTGTACTCTCGATCCTTGTAACAGATTTACGTTCATCCTCGTACTCGGAATATAACGAATTTATATTCTCGATCCTCGTAACGGATTTACGTTGATCCTTTAGAGTGTAACAGATTTTCACTCTCAGTACTCGCAACAGAATTGCGCTAACCCTCATTTTGGGAATATAACAGATTTGTATTCTCGATCCTCATAACAGATTTACGTTGATCCTCATTTTGGGAATATGACTGATTTATATTCTCGAACCTCGTAACGTATTTACGTTGATCCTTTAGAGTGTAGCAGATTTGCACGCTCGGTTCTCGCAACTTATTTGCATTAACCCTTGTTTTGGGAATATAACGGATTTGTATTATTGATCCTCGTAGTAGATTTACGTTGATCCTCATTTTGGGAATATAACGGATTTGTATTCTCGATCCTCATAACAGATTTACGTTGATCCTCGTACTGGGAATAAAATGAATTTCTATTCTCGATCCTCGTAACGGATTTACGTTGATCCTTTAGAGTGTAACGGATTTGCACTCTCAGTACTCGCAACATATTTGCGCTAACCCTCATTTTGCGAATATAACGGATTTGTATTCTCGATCCTCGTAATAGATTTACGTTGATCCTCGTTTTGGGATTATGTCGGATTTATATTCTCGATCCTCGTAACGTATTTACGTTGATCCTTTAGAGTGTAACAGATTTGCACTCTCGGTTCTCGCAACATTTTTGCGTTAACCCTCGTTATGGGAATATAATGGAATTGTACTCTCGATCCTTGTAACAGATTTACGTTGATCCTCGTACTGGGAATATAACGAATTTATATTCTCAATCCTCGTTATGGATTTACGTTGATCCTTTAGAGTGTAAAGTATTTTCACTCTCAGTACTCGCAACATATTTGCGCTAACCCTCATTTTTGGAATATAACAGATTTGTATTCTCGATCCTCATAACAGATTTACGTTGATCCTCGTTTTGGGAATATGACGGATTTATATTCTCGAACCTCGTAACGTATTTACGTTTATCCTTTAGAGTGTAGCGGATTTGCACGCTCGGTTCTCGTAACTTATTTGTATTAACCCTCATTTTGGGAATATAACATATTTGTACTATTGATCCTCGTAATTGATTTACGTTGATCCTCATTTTGGGAATATAACGGATTTGTATTCTCTATCCTCGTAACAGATTTACGTTGATCCTCATTTTGGGAATATAACGGATTTGCATTCTCGATCCTCGTAACGGATTACGTTGATCCACGTTTTGGATATATAACGGATTTGTATTCTCGATCCTCATAACAGATTTACGTTGATCCTCGTACTGGGAATAAAATGAATTTCTATTCTCGATCCTCGTAACGGATTTACGTTGATCCTTTAGAGTGTAACGGATTTGCACTCTCAGTACTCGCAACATATTTGCGCTAACCCTCATTTTGCGAATATAACGGATTTGTATTCTCGATCCTCGTAACTGATTTACGTTGATCCTCGTTTTGGGATTATGACGGATTTATATTATCGATCCTCGTAACATATTTACGTTGATCCTTTAGAGTGTAACAGATTTGCACTCTCGGTTCTCGCAACATTTTTGCGTTAACCCTCGTTATGGGAATATAATGGAATTGTACTCTCGATCCTTGTGACAGATTTACGTTCATCCTCATACTGGGAATATAACGAATTTATATTCTCGATCCTCGTAACGGATTTACGTTGATCCTTTAGAGTGTAACAGATTTTCACTCTCAGTACTCGCAACATAATTGCGCTAACCCTCATTTTGGGAATATAACAGATTTGTATTCTCGATCCTCGTAACAGATTTACGTTAATCCTCGTTTTGGGATTATGACGGATTTATATTCTCGATCCTCGTAACGTATTTACGTTGATCCTTTAGAGTGTAACGGATTTGCACTCTCGGTTCTCGCGACATATTTGCGTTAACCCTCGTTATGGGAATATAATCGAATTGTACTGTCTATCCTCGTAACAGATTTACGCTAATCCTCGTACTGGGAATATAACGAATTTATATTCTCGATCCTCGTTATGGATTTACGTTGATCCTTTAGAGTGTAAAGGATTTTCACTCTCAGTACTCGCAACATATTTGCGCTAACCCTCGTTTTGGGAATATAACAGATTTGTATTCTCGATCCTCATAACAGATTTATGTTGATCCTCGTTTTGGGAATATGACGGATTTATATTCTCGAACCTCGTAACGTATTTACGTTTATCCTTTAGAGTGTAGCGGATTTGCACGCTCGGTTCTCGTAACTTATTTGTATTAACCCTCATTTTGGGAATATAACATATTTGTATTATTGATCCTCGTAATAGATTTACGTTGATCCTCATTTTGGGAATATAACGGATTTGTATTCTCGATCCTCTTAACAGATTTACGTTGATCCTCATTTTGGGAATATAACGGATTTGTATTCTCGATCCTCGTAACGGATTTACGTTGATCCATGTTTTGGGAATATAACGAATTTCAATTCTCGATCCTCATTACGGATTTACGTTGATCCTTTAGAGTGTAACGGATTTGCACTCTCGATTCTCGTAACATATTTGCGTTAACCCTCGTTTTAGAATATAATGGATTTGTACTCTCAAACCTCGTAACAGATTTACGTTGATCCTCGTTCTGGGAATATAACGGATTTATATTCTCGATCCTCATAACGGATTTACGTTGATCCTTAAAAGTGTAACGGATTTGCACTCTCTATTCTCACAACATATTTGCGCTAACCCTCGTTTTGGGAATATAACGGATTTGTATTCTTGATCCTCGTAACAGATTTATGTTGATCCTCATTTTGGGATTATGACGGATTTATATTCTCGTTCCTGGTAACATATTTACGTTCATCCTTTAGAGTGTAACGGATTTGCACTCTCGGTTCTCGCAACATATTTGCGTTAACCCTCGTTATGGGAATATAACGGATTTGTACTCTCGATCCTCGTAACAGATTTACGTTGATCCTCGCACTGGGAATATAACGAATTTATATTCTCAATCCTCCTTTAGTGTGTAACGGGTTTTCACTCTCAGTACTCGCAACATATTTGCGCTAACCCTCGTTTTGGGAATGTAACAAATTTGTATTCTCGATCCTCGTAATAGATTTACGTTGATCCTCGTTTTGGGAATATGACGGATTTATATTCTCGATCCTCGTAACGTATTTACGTTGATCCTTTAGAGTGTAGCAGAATTTGGACGCTCGGTTCTCGTAACTTATTTGTATTAACCCTCATTTTGGGAATATAACATATTTGTATTATTGATCCTCGCAACATACTTTCGTTAACCCTCGTTTTGGGAATATAACGGATTTGTATTCTCGATCCTCGTAACAGATTTACGTTAATCCTCGTTTTGGGATTATGACGGATTTATATTCTCGATCCTCGTAACGTATTTACGTTGATCATTTAGAGTGTAACGGATTTGCACTCTCGGTTCTCATGACATATTTGCGTTAACCCTCGTTATGGGAATATAATGGAATTGTACTGTCGATCCTCGTAACAGATTTACGCTAATCCACGTACTGGGAATATAACGAATTTTTATTCTCGATCCTCGTTATGGATTTACGTTGATCCTTTAGAGTGTAAAGGATTTTCACTCTCAGTACTCGTAACATATTTGCGCTAACCCTCATTTTGGGAATATAACAGATTTGTATTCTCGATCCTCATAACAGATTTACGCTGATCCTCGTTTTGGGAATATGACGGATTTATATTCTCGAACCTCGTAACGTATTTACATTTATCCTTTAGAGTGTAGCAGAATTTGGACGCTCGGTTCTCGTAACTTATTTGTATTAACCCTCATTTTGGGAATATAACATATTTGTATTATTGATCCTCGTAATAGATTTACGTTGATCCTCATTTTGGGAATATAACAGATTTGTATTCTCGATCCTCGTAACAGATTTACGTTGATCCTCATTTTGGGAATATAACGGATTTGTATTCTCGATCCTCGTAACGGATTTACGTTGATCCAGGTTTTGGGAATATAACGGATTTAAATTCTCGATCCTCATTACGGATTTACGTTGATCCTTTAGAGTGTAACGGATTTGCACTCTCGATTCTCGTAACATATTTGCGTTAACCCTCATTTTAGAATATAACGGATTTGTACTCTCGATCCTCGTAACAAATTTACGTTGATCCTCGTTCTGGGAATATAACGGATTTACATTCTCGATCTTCATAACGGATTTACGTTAATCCTTTAAAGTGTAACGGATTTGCACTCTCAGTACTCGCAACATATTTGCGCTAACCCTCGTTTTGGGAATATAACGGATTTGTATTCTTGATTCTCGTAACAGATTTATGTTGATCCTCATTTTGGGATTATGACGGATTTATATTCTCGATCCTGGTAACATATTTACGTTGATCCTTTAGAGTGTAACAGATTTGCACTCTCGGTTCTCGCAACATATTTGCGATAACCCTCGTTATGGGAATATAACGGATTTGTACTCTCGATCCTCGTAACAGATTTACGTTGATCCTCGCACTGGGAATATAACGAATTTATATTCTCAACCCTCCTTTAGTGTGTAACGGGTTTTCACTCTCAGTACTCGCAACATATTTGCGCTAACCGTCGTTTTGGGAATGTAACAAATTTGTATTCTCGATCCTCGAAACAGATTTACGTTGATCCTCGTTTTGGGAATATGACGGATTTATATTCTCGATCCTCGTAACGTATTTACGTTGATCCTTTAGAGTGTAACGGATTTGCACTCTCGATTCTCACAACATATTTTCGTTAACCCTCGTTTTGGGAATATAACGGATTTGAATTCTCGATCCTCATTACGGATTTACGTTGATCCTTTAGAATTTAACGAATTTGCACTCTCGATTCTTGTAACATATTTGTGTTAACCCTCGTTTTAGAATATAACGGATTTGTACTCTCGATCCTCGTAATAGATTTACGTTGATCCTCGTTCTGGGAATATAAAGGATTTATATTCTCGATCCTCGTAACGGATTTACGTTGATGCTTTAAAGTGTAACGGATTTGCACTCTCAGTACTCGCAACATATTTGCGCTAACCCTCATTTTGGGAATATAACGGATTTGTATTCTCGATCCTCGTAACAGATTTACGTTAATCCTCGTTTTGGGATTATGACGGATTTATATTCTCGATCCTCGTAACGTATTTACGTTGATCATTTAGAGTGTAACGGATTTGCACTCTCGGTTCTCATGACATATTTGCGTTAACCCTCGTTATGGGAATATAATGGAATTGTACTGTCGATCCTCGTAACAGATTTACGCTAATCCACGTACTGGGAATATAACGAATTTATATTCTCGATCCTCGTTATGGATTTACGTTGATCCTTTAGAGTGTAAAGGATTTTCACTCTCAGTACTCGCAATATATTTGCGCTAACCCTCGTTTTGGGAATATAACAGATTTGTATTCTCGATCCTCATAACAGATTTATGTTGATCCTCATTTTGGGAATATGACGGATTTATATTCTCGAACCTCGTAACGTATTTACGTTTATCCTTTAGAGTGTAGCGGATTTGCACGCTCGGTTCTCGTAACTTATTTGTATTAACCCTAATTTTGGGAATATAACATATTTGTATTATTGATCCTCGTAATAGATTTACGTTGATCCTCATTTTGGGAATATAACGGATTTGTATTCTCGATCCTCTTAACAGATTTACGTTGATCCTCATTTTGGGAATATAACGGATTTGTATTCTCGATCCTCGTAACGGATTTACGTTGATCCATGTTTTGGGAATATAACGGATTTCAATTCTCGATCCTCATTACGGATTTACGTTGATCCTTTAGAGTGTAACGGATTTGCACTCTCGATTCTCGTAACATATTTGCGTTAACCCTCGTTTTAGAATATAACGGATTTGTACTCTCGATCCTCGTAACAAATTTACGTTGATCCTCGTTCTGGGAATATAACGGATTTACATTCTCGATCTTCATAACGGATTTACGTTAATCCTTTAAAGTGTAACGGATTTGCACTCTCAGTACTCGCAACATATTTGCGCTAACCCTCGTTTTGGGAATATAACGGATTTGTATTCTTGATCCTCGTAACAGATTTATGTTGATCCTCATTTTGGGATTATGACGGATTTATATTCTCGATCCTGGTAACATATTTACGTTGATCCTTTAGAGTGTAACGGATTTGCACTCTCGGTTCTCGCAACATATTTGCGTTAACCCTCTTTATGGGAATATAACGGATTTGTACTCTCGATCCTCGTAACAGATTTACGTTGATCCTCGCACTGGGAATATAACGAATTTATATTCTCAATCCTCCTTTAGTGTGTAACGGGTTTTCACTCTCAGTACTCGCAACATATTTGCGCTAACCCTCGTTTTGGGAATGTAACAAATTTGTATTCTCGATCCTCGTAATAGATTTACGTTGATCCTTGTTTTGGGAATATGGCGGATTTATATTCTCGATCCTCGTAACGTATTTACGTTGATCCTTTAGAGTGTAACGGATTTGCACTCTCGATTCTCGCAACATATTTTCGTTAACCCTCGTTTTGGGAATGTAACAAATTTGTATTCTCGATCCTCGTAATAGATTTACGTTGATCCTCGTTTTGGGATTATGACGGATTTATATTCTCGATCCTCGTAACGTATTTACGTTGATCATTTAGAGTGTAACGGATTTGCACTCTCGGTTCTCATGACATATTTGCGTTAACCCTTGTTATGGGAATATAATGGAATTGTACTGTCGATCCTCGTAACAGATTTACGCTAATCCTCGTACTGGGAATATAACGAATTTTTATTCTCGATCCTCGTTATGGATTTACGTTGATCCTTTAGAGTGTAAAGGATTTTCACTCTCAGTACTCGTAACATATTTGCGCTAACCCTCATTTTGGGAATATAACAGATTTGTATTCTCGATCCTCATAACAGATTTACGTTGATCCTCGTTTTGGGAATATGACGGATTTATATTCTCGAACCTCGTAACGTATTTACATTTATCCTTTAGAGTGTAGCAGAATTTGGACGCTCGGTTCTCGTAACTTATTTGTATTAACCCTCATTTTGGGAATATAACATATTTGTATTATTGATCCTCGTAATAGATTTATGTTGATCCTCATTTTGGGAATATAACAGATTTGTATTCTCGATCCTCGTAACAGATTTACGTTGATCCTCATTTTGGGAATATAACGGATTTGTATTCTCGATCCTCGTAACGGATTTACGTTGATCCAGGTTTTGGGAATATAACGGATTTAAATTCTCGATCCTCATTACGGATTTACGTTGATCCTTTAGAGTGTAACGGATTTGCACTCTCGATTCTCGTAACATATTTGCGTTAACCCTCGTTTTAGAATATAACGGATTTGTACTCTCGATCCTCGTAACAAATTTACGTTGATCCTCGTTCTGGGAATATAACGGATTTACATTCTCGATCTTCATAACGGATTTACGTTAATCCTTTAAAGTGTAACGGATTTGCACTCTCAGTACTCGCAACATATTTGCGCTAACCCTCGTTTTGGGAATATAACGGATTTGTATTCTTGATCCTCGTAACAGATTTATGTTGATCCTCATTTTGGGATTATGACGGATTTATATTCTCGATCCTGGTAACATATTTACGTTGATCCTTTAGAGTGTAACAGATTTGCACTCTCGGTTCTCGCAACATATTTGCGTTAACCCTCGTTATGGGAATATAACGGATTTGTACTCTCGATCCTCGTAACAGATTTACGTTGATCCTCGCATTGGGAATATAACGAATTTATATTCTCAATCCTCCTTTAGTGTGTAACGGGTTTTCACTCTCAGTACTCGCAACATATTTGCGCTAACCGTCGTTTTGGGAATGTAACAAATTTGTATTCTCGATCCTCGAAACAGATTTACGTTGATCCTCGTTTTGGGAATATGACGGATTTATATTCTCGATCCTCGTAACGTATTTACGTTGATCCTTTAGAGTGTAACGGATTTGCACTCTCGATTCTCACAACATATTTTCGTTAACCCTCGTTTTGGGAATATAACGGATTTGAATTCTCGATCCTCATTACGGATTTACGTTGATCCTTTAGAATTTAACGAATTTGCACTCTCGATTCTTGTAGCATATTTGTGTTAACCCTCGTTTTAGAATATAACGGATTTGTACTCTCGATCCTCGTAACAGATTTACGTTGATCCTCGTTCTGGGAATATAAAGGATTTATATTCTCGATCCTCGTAACGGATTTACGTTGATGCTTTAAAGTGTAACGGATTTACACTCTCAGTACTCGCAACATATTTGCGCTAACTCTCGTTTTGGGAATATAACGGATTTGTATTCTCGATCCTCGTAACAGATTTACGTCGATCCTCGTTTTGGGATTATGACGGATTTATATTCTCGATCCTCGTAACGTATTTACGTTGATCCTTTAGAGTGTAACAGATTTACACTCTCGGTTCTCGCAACATATTTGCGTTAACCCTCGTTATGGGAATATAATGGAATTGTACTCTCGATCCTCGTAACAGATTTACATTCATCCTCGTACTGGGAATATAACGAATTTATATTCTCGATCCTCATAACGGATTTACGTTGATCCTTTAGAGTGTAACGGATTTTCACTCTCAGTACTCGCAACATATTTGCGCTAACCCTCGTTTCGGGAATATAACAGATTTGTATTCTCGATCCTCATAACAGATTTACTTTGATCCTCATTTTGGGAATATGACTGATTTATATTCTCCAACCTCGTAACGTATTTACGTTGATCCTTTAGAGTGTAGCAGAATTGCACGCTCGGTTCTCGCAACTTATTTGCATTAACCCTCGTTTTGGGAAGATAACGGATTTGTATTACTGATCCTCGTAGTAGATTTACGTTGATCCTCATTTTGGGAATATAACGGATTTGTATTCTCTATCCTCGTAACAGATTTACGTTGATCCTCATTTTGGGAATATAACGGATTTGTATTCTCGATCCTCGTAACGGATTTACGTTGATCCATGTTTTGGATATATAACGGATTTGTATTCGTGATCCTCATAACAGATTTACGTTGATCCTCGTACTGGGAATAAAATGAATTTATATTCTCGATCCTCGTAACGGATTTACGTTGATCCTTTAGAGTGTAACGGATTTGCACTCTCAGTACTCGCAACATATTTGCGCTAACCCTCATTTTGCGAATATAACGGATTTGTATTCTCGATCCTCGTAACAGATTTACCTTGATCCTCGTTTTGGGATTATGACGGATTTATATTCTCGATCCTCGTAACGTATTTACGTTGATCCTTTAGAGTGTAACAGATTTGCACTCTCGGTTCTCGCAACATTTTTGCGTTAACCCTCGTTATGGGAATATAATGGAATTGTACTCTCGATCCTCGTAAAAGATTTACGTTGATCCTCGTACTGGGAATATAACGAATTTATATTCTCGATCCTCGTAACGGATTTACGTTGATCCTTTAGAGTGTAACAGATTTTCACTCTCAGTACTCGCAACATAATTGCGCTAACCCTCATTTTGGGAATATAACAGATTTGTATTCTCGATCCTCATAACAGATTTACGTTGATCCTCATTTTGGGAATATGACTGATTTATATTCTCGAACCTCGTAACGTATTTACGTTGATCCTTTAGAGTGTAGCAGATTTGCACGCTCGGTTCTCGCAACTTATTTGCATTAACCCTTGTTTTGGGAATATAACGGATTTGTATTATTAATCCTCGTAGTAGATTTACGTTGATCCTCATTTTGGGAATATAACGGATTCGTATTCTCGATCCTCGTAACAGATTTACGTTGATCCTCATTTTGGGAATATAACGGATTTGTATTCTCAATCCTCGTAACGGATTTACGTTGATCCATGTTTTGGGATTATAACGGATTTGTATTATCGATCCTCGTTAAGGGTTTGCACTCTCGATCCTTTAGAGTGTAACGGATTTGCACTCTCGATTCTCGTAACATATTTGCGTTAACCCTCGTTTTAGAATATAACAGATTTGTACTCTAGATCCTCGTAACAGATTTACGTTGATCCTCGTTCTGGGAATATAAAGGATTTATATTCTCGATCCTCGTAACGGATTTACGTTGATCCTTTAAAGTGTAACGGATTTGCATTCTCAGTACTCGCAACATATTTGCGCTAACCCTCGTTTTGGGAATATAACGGATTTGTATTCTCGATCCTCGTAACAGATTTACGTTAATCCTCGTTTTAGGATTATGACGGATTTATATTCTCGATCCTCGTAACGTATTTACGTTGATCCTTTAGAGTGTAACGGATTTGCACTCTCGGTTCTCGCGACATATTTGCGTTAACCCTCGTTATGGGAATATAATGGAATTGTATTGTCGATCCTCGTAACAGATTTACGCTAATCCTCGTACTGGGAATATAACGAATTTATATTCTCGATCCTCGTTATGGATTTACGTTGATCCTTTAGAGTGTAAAGGACTTTCACTCTCAGTACTCGCAACATATTTTCGCTAACCATCGTTTTGGGAATATAGCAGATTTGTATTCTCGATCCTCATAACAGATTGACGTTGATCCTCGTTTTGGGAATATGACGGATTTATATTCTCGAACCTCGTAACGTATTTACGTTTATCCTTTAGAGTGTAGCGGATTTGCACGCTCGGTTCTCGTAACTTATTTGTATTAACCCTCATTTTGGGAATATAACATATTTGTATTATTGATCCTCGTAATAGATTTACGTTGATCCTCATTTTGGGAATATAACGGATTTGTATTCTCGATCCTCGTAACGGATTTACGTTAATCCAGGTTTTGGGAATATAACGGATTTAAATTCTCGATCCTCATTACGGATTTACGTTGATCCTTTAGAGTGTAACGGATTTGCACTCTCGATTCTCGTAACATATTTGCGTTAACCCTCGTTTTAGAATATAACGGATTTGTACTCTCGATCCTCGTAACAGATTTACGTTGATCCTCGTTCTGGGAATATAACGGATTTATATTCTCGATCCTCATAACGGATTTACGTTGATCCTTTAAATTGTAACGGATTTGCACTCTCAGTACTCGCAACATATTTGCGCTAACCCTCGTTTTGGGAATATAACGGATTTGTATTCTTGATCCTCGTAACAGATTTATGTTGATCCTCATTTTGGGATTATGACGGATTTATATTCTCGATCCTTGTAACATATTTACGTTGATCCTTTAGAGTGTAACGGATTTGCACTCTCGGTTCTCGCAACATATTTGCGTTAACCCTCGTTATGGGAATATAACGGATTTGTACTCTCGATCCTCGTAACAGATTTACATTGATCCTCGCACTGGGAATATAACGAATTTATATTCTCAATCCTCCTTTAGTGTGTAACGGGTTTTCACTCTCAGTACTCGCAACATATTTGTGCTAACCCTCGTTTTGGGAATGTAACAAATTTGTATTC
This sequence comes from Hydrangea macrophylla, assembly GCA_033977485.1. Classification (NCBI taxonomy): domain Eukaryota; kingdom Viridiplantae; phylum Streptophyta; class Magnoliopsida; order Cornales; family Hydrangeaceae; genus Hydrangea; species Hydrangea macrophylla. The sequence continues at coordinate 21,706,787 of CM066985.1, forward strand.
TCGATCCTCGTAACAGATTTACGTTGATCCTCGTTTTGGGAATATGACGGATTTATATTTTCGATCCTTGTAACGTATTTACGTTTATCCTTTAGAGTGTAACAGATTTGCACTCTCGATTCTCGCAACATATTTTCGTTAACCCTCGTTTTGGGAATATAACGGATTTGTATTCTCGATCCTTGTGATAGATTTACGTTGATCCTCGTTATGGGAATATAACGGATTTGTATTCTCGATACTTGTAACAGATTTACGTTGATCCTCGTTTTGGAAATATAATGGATTTATATTCTTGATCCTCGTAACGGATTTACGTTGTTCCTCATTTTAGGAATATAACGGATTTATATTCTCGATCCTCGTAACAGATTTACGTTGATCCTTGTTTTGGGAATATAACGGATTTGTATTCTCGATCCTCGTAATGGATTTACGTTGATCCTTTAGAGTGTAACGGATTTGCACTCTCGATTCTAGTAACATATTTGGGTTAACCCTCGTTTTGGAATATAACGGATTTGTACTCTCGATCCTCGTAACAGATTTACGTTGATCCTCGTTCTAGGAACATAACGAATTTATATTATAGATCCTCGTAACGGATTTACGTTGATCCTTTAGAGTGTAACGAATTTGCACTCTCTATTCTCACAACATATTTGCACTAACCCACTTTTTGGGAATATAACGGATTTGTATTCTCGATCCTCGTAATAGATTTACATTGATCCTCATTTTAGGAATACGGATTTATATTCTCGATCCTCATAACGTATTTACGTTGATCCTTTAGAGTGTCGCTGATTTGCGCTCTCAGTTCTCGCAACTTATTTGCATTAACCCTCGTTTTGGGAATATAACGGATTTGTATTCTCGATCCTCGTAACGGATTTATGTTGATCCTTATTTTGGGAATATAACGGATTTGTATTCTCGATCCTCGTAACGGATTTACGTTGATCCATTAGGGTGTAACGGATTTGCACTCTCGATTCTAGTAACATATTTGGGTTAACCCTCGTTTTGGAATATAACAGATTTGTACTCTCGATCCTCGTAACAGATTTACGTTGATCCTCGTTCTAGGAACATAACGGATTTATATTGTAGATCCTCGTAACGGATTTACGTTGATCCTTTAGAGTGTAACGGATTTGCACTCTCTACTCTCACAACATATTTGCGCTAACCCACTTTTTGGGAATATAACGGATTTGTATTCTCAATCCTCGTAACAGATTTACGTTGATCCTCGTTTTAGGAATACGGATTTATATTCTCGATCCTCGTAACGTATTTACGTTGATCCTTTAGAGTGTAGCGGATTTGCACTCTCGGATCTCGCAACTTATTTACATTAACCCTCCTTTTGGAAATATAACGGATTTGTATTCTCGATCCTTGTAACAGATTTACGTTGATCCTGGTTTTGAAAATATAATGGATTTATATTCTTAATCCTCGTAACGGATTTATGTTGATCCTCATTTTGGGAATATAACGGATTTGTATTCTCGATCCTCGTAACGGATTTACGTTGATCCATATTTTGGGAATATAACGGATTTGTATTATCGATCCTCGTTACGGATTTACGTTGATCCTTTAGAGTGTAACGGATTTGCACCCTCGATTCTCGTAACATATTTGCGTTAACCCTCGTTTTGGAATATAATGGAGTTGTACTCTCGATCCTCGTAACAGATTTACGTTGATCCTCGTTCTGGAAATATAACGGATTTATATTCTCGATCCTCGTAACATATTTACGTTGATCCTTTAGAGTGTAACGGATTTGCACTCTCGATTCTCGTAACATATTTGCGTTAACCCTCGTTTTGGAATATAACAAATTTGTATTATTGATCCTCGTAATAGATTTACGTTGATCCTCATTTTGGGAATATAACGGATTTGTATTCTCGATCCTTGTAACAGATTTACGTTGATCCTGGTTTTGAAAATATAATGGATTTATATTCTTAATCCTCGTAACGGATTTATGTTGATCCTCATTTTGGGAATATAACGGATTTGTATTCTCGATCCTCGTAACGGATTTACGTTGATCCATATTTTGGGAATATAACGGATTTGTATTATCGATCCTCGTTACGGATTTACGTTGATCCTTTAGAGTGTAACGGATTTGCACCCTCGATTCTCGTAACATATTTGCGTTAACCCTCGTTTTGGAATATAATGGATTTGTACTCTCGATCCTCGTAACAGATTTACGTTGATCCTCGTTCTGGAAATATAACGGATTTATATTCTCGATCCTCGTAACATATTTACGTTGATCCTTTAGAGTGTAACGGATTTGCACTCTAGGTTCTCGCAACATATTTGCGTTAACCCTCGTTATGCGAATATAACGGATTTGTATTCTCGATCCTCGTAATAGATTTACGTTGATCCTCGTACTAGGAGTAAAACGAATTTATATTCTCGATCCTCATAACGGATTTACGTTGATCCTTTAGAGTGTAACGGATTTGCACTCTCAGTACTCGCAACATATTTGCGCTAACCCTCGTTTTGGGAATATAACGGATTTGTATTCTCGATCCTCGTAACAGATTTACGTTGATCCTCAATTTGGGAATATAACAGATTTGTATTCTCGATCCTCGTAACGGATTTACGTTGATCCATGTTTTGGGAATATAACGAATTTGTATTCTCGATCCTCATTACGGATTTACATTGATCCTTTAGAGTGTAGCGGATTTGCACTCTCGATTCTCGTAACATATTTGCATTAACCCTCGTTTTAGAATATAACGGATTTGTACTCTTGATCCTCATTACGGATTTACGTTGATCCTTTAGAGTGTAACGGATTTGCACTCTCGATTCTCGTAACATATTTGCGTTAACCCTCGTTTTGGAATATAACAAATTTGTATTATTGATCCTCGTAATAGATTTACGTTGATCCTCATTTTGGGAATATAACGGATTTGTATTCTCGATCCTCGTAACAGATTTACGTTGATCCTCATTTTAGGGAATATAACGGATTTGTATTCTCGATCCTCGTAACGGATTTATGTTGATCCATGTTTTGGGAATATAACGGATTTGAATTCTCGATCCTCATTACGGATTTACGTTGATCCTTTAGAGTGTAACGGATTTGCACTCTCGATTCTCGTAACATATTTGCGTTAACCCTCATTTTAGAATATAACGGATTTGTACTCTCGATCCTCGTAACAGATTTACGTTGATCCTCGTTCTGGGAATATAACGGATTTATATTCTCGATCCTCATAACGGATTTACGTTGATCCTTTAAAGTGTAACGGATTTGCACTCTCAGTACTCGCAACATATTTGCGCTAACCCTCATTTTGGGAATATAACGGATTTGTATTCTTGATCCTCGTAACAGATTTATGTTGATCCTCATTTTGGGATTATGACGGATTTATATTCTCGATCCGGGTAACATATTTACGTTGATCCTTTAGAGTGTAACGGATTTGCACTCTCGGTTCTCGCAACATATTTGCGTTAACCCTCGTTATGGGAATATAACGGATTTGTACTCCCGATCCTCGTAACAGATTTACGTTGATCCTCGCACTGGGAATATAACGAATTTATATTCTCAATCCTCCTTTAGTGTGTAACGGGTTTTCACTCTCAGTACTCGCAACATATTTGCGCTAACCCTCGTTTTGGGAATGTAACAAATTTGCATTCTCGATCCTCGTAACAGATTTACGTTGATCCTCGTTTTGGGAATATGACGGATTTATATTCTCGATCCTCGTAACGTATTTACGTTGATCCTTTAGAGTGTAACGGATTTGCACTCTCGATTCTCGCAACATATTTTCGTTAACCCTCGTTTTGGGAATATAACGGATTTGTATTCTCGATCCTTGTGATAGATTTACGTTGATCCTCGTTATGGGAATATAACGGATTTGTATTCTCGATCCTTGTAACAGATTTACGTTGATCCTCGTTTTGGAAATATAATGGATTTATATTCTTGATCCTCGTAACGGATTTACGTTGTTCCTCATTTTAGGAATATAACAGATTTGTATTCTCGATCCTCATAACGGATTCACGTTGATCCTTGTTTTGGGAATATAACGGATTTGTATTCTCGATCCTCGTAACGGATTTACGTTGATCCTTTAGAGTGTAACGGATTTGCACTCTCGATTCTAGTAACATATTTGGGTTAACCCTCGTTTTGGAATATAACGGATTTGTACTCTCGATCCTCGTAACAGATTTATGTTGATCCTCGTTCTAGGAACATAACGAATTTATATTATAGATCCTCGTAACGGATTTACGTTGATCCTTTAGAGTGTAACGGATTTGCACTCTCTATTCTCACAACATATTTGCGCTAACCCACTTTTTGGGAATATAACGGATTTGTATTCTCAATCCTCGTAATAGATTTACGTTGATCCTCGTTTTAGGAATACGGATTTATATTCTCGATCCTCGTAACGTATTTACGTTGATCCTTTAGAGTGTCGCGGATTTGCACTCTCGGTTCTCACAACTAATTTGCATTAACCCTCGTTTTGGGAATATAACGGATTTGTATTCTCGATCCTCATAACGGATTTACGTTGATACTTATTTTGGGAATATAACGGATTTGTATTCTCGATCTTCGTAACGGATTTACGTTGATCCTTTAGAGTGTAACGGATTTGCACTCTCGATTCTAGTAACATATTTGGGTTAACCCTCGTTTTGGAATATAACGGATTTGTACTCTCGATCCTCGTAACAGATTTACGTTGATCCTCGTTCTAGGAACATAACGGATTTATATTGTAGATCCTCGTAACGGATTTACGTTGATCCTTTAGAGTGTAACGGATTTGCACTCTCTACTCTCACAACATATTTGCGCTAACCCACTTTTTGGGAATATAACGAATTTGTATTCTCGATCCTCGTAATAGATTTACGTTGATCCTCGTTTTAGGAATACGGATTTATATTCTCGATCCTCGTAACGTATTTACATTGATCCTTTAGAGTGTAGCGGATTTGCACTCTCGGATCTCGCAACTTATTTACATTAACCCTCATTTTGGAAATATAACGGATTTGTATTCTCGATCCTTGTAACAGATTTACGTTGATCTTGGTTTTGAAAATATAATGGATTTATATTCTTAATCCTCGTAACGGATTTATGTTGATCCTCGTTTTGGGAATATAACGAATTTGTATTCTCGATCCTCGTAACGGATTTACGTTGATCCATATTTTGGGAATATAACGGATTTGTATTATGGATCCTCGTTACGGATTTACGTTGATCCTTTAGTGTGTAACGGATTTGCACCCTCGATTCTCGTAACATATTTGCGTTAACCCTCATTTTGGAATATAACGGATTTGTACTCTCTACCCTCGTAACAGATTTACGTTGATCCTCATTCTGGAAATATAACGGATTTATATTCTCGATCCTCGTAACATATATACGTTGATCCTTTAGAGTGTAACGGATTTGCACTCTAGGTTCTCGCAACATATTTGCGTTAACCCTCGTTATGCGAATATAACGGATTTGTATTCTCGATCCTCGTAATAGATTTACGTTGATCCTCGTACTAGGAGTAAAACGAATTTATATTCTCGATCCTCGTAACGAATTTACGTTGATCCTTTAGAGTGTAACGGATTTGCACTCTCAGTACTCGCAACATATTTGCGCTAACCCTCGTTTTGGGAATATAACGGATTTGTATTCTCGATCCTCGTAACAGATTTACGTTGATCCTCATTTTGGGAATATAACAGATTTGTATTCTCGATCCTCGTAACGGATTTACGTTGATCCATGTTTTGGGAATATAACGGATTTGTATTTTCGATCCTCATTACGGATTTACATTGATCCTTTAGAGTGTAACGGATTTGCACTCTCGATTCTCGTGACATATTTGCGTTAACCCTCGTTTTAGAATATAACGGATTTGTACTCTCGATCCTCATTACGGATTTACGTTGATCCTTTAGAGTGTAACGGATTTGCACTCTCGATTCTCGTAACATATTTGCGTTAACCCTCGTTTTGGAATATAACAAATTTGTATTATTGATCCTCGTAATAGATTTACGTTGATCCTCATTTTGGGAATATAACGGATTTGTATTCTCGATCCTCATAACAGATTTACGTTGATCCTCATTTTGGGAATATAACGGATTTGAATTCTCGATCCTCATTACGGATTTACGTTGATCCTTTAGAGTGTAACGGATTTGCACTCTCGATTCTCGTAACATATTTGCGTTAACCCTCGTTTTAGAATATAACGGATTTGTACTCTCGATCCTCGTAACAGATTTACGTCGATCCTCGTTCTGGGAATATAACGGATTTATATTCTCGATCCTCATAACGGATTTACGTTGATCCTTAAAAGTGTAACGGATTTGCACTCTCTATTCTCACAACATATTTGCGCTAACCCTCGTTTTGGGAATACAACGAATTTGTATTCTTGATCCTCGTAACAGATTTATGTTGATCCTCATTTTGGGATTATGACGGATTTATATTCTCGTTCCTGGTAACATATTTACGTTCATCCTTTAGAGTGTAACGGATTTGCACTCTCGGTTCTCGCAACATATTTGCGTTAACCCTCGTTATGGGAATATAACGGATTTGTACTCTCGATCCTCGTAACAGATTTACGTTGATCCTCGCACTTGGAATATAACGAATTTATATTCTCAATCCTCCTTTAGTGTGTAATGGGTTTTCACTCTCAGTACTCGCAACATATTTGCGCTAACCCTCGTTTTGGGAATGTAACAAATTTGTATTCTCGATCCTCGTAACAGATTTACGTTGATCCTCGTTTTGGGAATATGACGGATTTATATTCTCGATCCTCGTCACGTATTTAAGTTGATCCTTTAGAGTGTAACGGATTTGCACTCTCGATTCTCGCAACATATTTTCGTTAACCCTCGTTTTGGGAATATAACGGATTTGTATTCTCGATCCTTGTGATAGATTTACGTTGATCCTCGTTTTGGGAATATAACGGATTTGTATTCTTGATGCTCGTAACAGATTTATGTTGATCCTCATTTTGGGATTATGACGGATTTATATTCTCGATCCTGGTAACATATTTACGTTGATCCTTTATAGTGTAACGGATTTGCACTCTCGGTTCTCGCAACATATTTGCGTTAACCCTCGTTATGGGAATATAACGGATTTGTACTCTCGATCCTCGTAACAGATTTACGTTGATCCTCGCACTTGGAATATAACGAATTTATATTCTCAATCCTCCTTTAGTGTGTAACGGGTTTTCACTCTCAGTACTCGCAACATATTTGCGCTAACCCTCGTTTTGGAAATGTAACAAATTTGTATTCTCGATCCTCGTAACAGATTTACGTTGATCCTCGTTTTGGGAATATGACGGATTTATATTCTCGATCCTCGTCACGTATTTACGTTGATCCTTTAGAGTGTAACGGATTTGCACTCTCGATTCTCACAACATATTTTCGTTAACCCTCGTTTTGGGAATATAACGGATTTGTATTCTCGATCCTTGTGATAGATTTACGTTGATCCTCGTTATGGGAATATAACGGATTTGTATTCTCGATCCTTGTAACAGATTTACGTTGATCCTCGTTTTGGAAATATAATGGATTTATATTCTTGATCCTCGTAACGGATTTACGTTATTCCTTATTTTAGGAATATAACGGATTTGTATTCTCGATCCTCGTAACGGATTTACGTGATCCTTGTTTTGGGAATATAACGGATTTGTATTCTCGATCCTCGTAACGGATTTACGTTGATCCTTTAGAGTGTAACGGATTTGCACTCTCGATTCTAGTAACATATTTGGGTTAACCCTCGTTTTGGAATATAACGGATTTGTACTCTCGATCCTCGTAACAGATTTACGTTGATCCTCGTTCTAGGAACATAACGAATTTATATTATAGATCCTCGTAACGGATTTACATTGATCCTTTAGAGTGTAACGGATTTGCACTCTCTATTCTCACAACATATTTGCGCTAACCCACTTTTTGGGAATATAACGGATTTGTATTCTCGATCCTCGTAATAGATTTACGTTGATCCTCGTTTTAGGAATACAGATTTATATTCTCAATCCTCGTAACGTGTTTACGTTGATCCTTTAGAGTGTCGCGGATTTTCACTCTCGGTTCTCGCAACTTATTTGCATTAACCCTCGTTTTGGGAATATAACGGATTTGTATTCTCGATCCTCGTAACGGATTTACATTGATCCTTATTTTGGGAATATGACGGATTTGTATTCTCGATCCTCGTAACGGATTTACGTTGATCCTTTAGAGTGTAACGGATTTGCACTCTCGATTCTAGTAACATATTTGGGTTAACCCTCGTTTTGGAATATAACGGATTTGTACTCTCGATCCTCATTACGGATTTACGTTTATCCTCGTTCTAGGAACATAACGGATTTATATTGTAGATCCTCGTAACGGATTTACGTTGATCCTTTAGAGTGTAACGGATTTGCACTCTCTACTCTCACAACATATTTGCGCTAACCCACTTTTTGGGAATATAACGGATTTGTATTCTCGATCCTCGTAACAGATTTACGCTGATCCTCGTTTTAGGAATACGGATTTATATTCTCGATCCTCGTAACGTATTTACGTTGATCCTTTAGAGTGTAGCGGATTTGTACTCTCGGATCTCGCAACTTATTTACATTAACCCTCAGTTTGGAAATATAACGGATTTGTATTCTCTATCCTTGTAACAGATTTACGTTGATCCTGGTTTTGAAAATATAATGGATTTATATTCTTAATCCTCGTAACAGATTTATGTTGATCCTCGTTTTGGGAATATAACGAATTTGTATTCTCGATCCTCGTAACGGATTTACGTTGATCCATATTTTGGGAATATAACGGATTTGTATTATCGATCCTCGTTACGGATTTACGTTGATCCTTTAGAGTGTAACGGATTTGCACCCTCGATTCTCGTAACATATTTGCGTTAACCCTCGTTTTGGAATATAACGGATTTGTACTCTCGATCCTCGTAACAGATTTACGTTGATCCTCGTTCTGGAAATATAACGGATTTATATTCTCGATCCTCGTAACATATTTACGTTGATCCTTTAGAGTGTAACGGATTTGCACTCTAGGTTCTTGCAACATATTTGCGTTAACCCTTGTTATGCGAATATAACGGATTTGTATTCTCGATCCTCGTAATAGATTTACGTTGATCCTCACACTAGGAGTAAAACGAATTTATATTCTCGATCCTCGTAACGGATTTACGTTGATCCTTTAGAGTGTAACGGATTTGCACTCTCAGTACTCGCAACATATTTGCGCTAACCCTCGTTTTGGGAATATAACGGATTTGTATTCTCGATCCTCGTAACAGATTTACGTTGATCCTCATTTTGGGAATATAACAGATTTGTATTCTCGATCCTCGTAACGGATTTTCGTTGATCTATATTTTGGGAATATAACGGATTTGTATTCTCGATCCTCATTACGGATTTACATTGATCCTTTAGAGTGTAACGGATTTGCACTCTCGATTCTCGTAACATATTTGCGTTAACCCTCGTTTTAGAATATAACGGATTTGTACTCTCGATCCTCATTACGGATTTACGTTGATCCTTTAGAGTATAACGGATTTGCACTCTCGATTCTCGTAACATATTTGCGTTAACCCTCGTTTTAGAATATAACGGATTTATATTCTCGATCCTCGTAATAGATTTACGTTGATTCTCATTTTGGGATTATGACGGATTTATATTCTCGATCCTGGTAACGTATTTACGTTGATCCTTTAGAGTGTAACGGATTTGCACTCTCGATTCTCGCAACATATTTGCGTTAACCCTCGTTATGGGAACATAACGGATTTGTACTCTCGATCCTCGTAACAGATTTACGTTGATCCTCGCACTGGGAATATAACGAATTTATATTCTCAATCTTCCTTTAGAGTGTAACGGATTTTCACTCTCAGTACTCGCAACATATTTGCGCTAACCCTCATTTTGGGAATGTAACAAATTTGCATTCTCGATCCTCGTAACAGATTTACGTTGATCCTCGTTTTGGGAATATGATGGATTTATATTCTCGATCCTCGTAACGTATTTACGTTGATCCTTTAAAAAGTAACGGATTTGCACTCTCGGTTCTCGAAACACATTTTCGTTAACCCTCGTTTTGGGAATATAACGGATTTGTATTCTTGATCCTTGTGACAGATTTACGTTGATCCTCGTTTTGGGAATATAATGGATTTATATTCTCGATCCTCGTAACAGATTTACGTTGATCCTCGTTATGGGAATATAACGGATTTGTACTCTCGATACTTGTAACAGATTTACGTTGATCCTCGTTTTGGAAATATAATGGATTTTTATTCTTGATCCTCGTAACGGATTTATGTTGTTCCTCGTTTTGGGAATATAACGGATTTATATTCTCGATCCTCGTAACGGATTTACGTTGATCCTTGTTTTGGGAATATAACGAATTTGTATTCTCGATCCTCGTAACGGATTTACGTTGATCCTTTAGAGTGTAACGGATTTGTACTCTCGATTCTAGTAACATATTTGGGTTAACCCTCGTTTTGGAATATAACGGATTTGTACTCTCGATCCTCGTAACAGATTTACGTTGATCCTCGTTCTAGGAACATAACGGATTTATATTATAGATCCTCGTAACGGATTTACGTTGATCATTTAGAGTGTAACGGATTTGCACTCTCTATTCTCACAACATATTTGCGCTAACCCACTTTTTGGGAATATAACGGATTTGTATTCTCGATCCTTGTAACAGATTTACGTTGATCCTCGTTTTCAAAATATAATGGATTTATATTCTTGATCCTCGTAACGGATTTACGTTGTTCCTCATTTTGGGAATATAACAGATTTGTATTCTCGATCCTCGTAACGGATTTACGTTGATCCTTGTTTTGGGAATATAACGGATTTGTATTCTCGATCCTCGTAACGGATTTACGTTGATCCTTTAGAGTGTAACGGATTTGCACTCTCGATTCTAGTAACATATTTGGGTTAACCCTCGTTTTGGAATATAACGGATTTGTACTCTCGATCCTCGTAACAGATTTACGTTGATCCTCGTTCTAGGAACATAACGGATTTATATTATAGATCCTCGTAACGGATTTACGTTGATCCTTTAGAGTGTAACGGATTTGCACTCTCTATTCTCACAACATATTTGCGCTAACCCACTTTTTGGGAATATAACGGATTTGTATTCTCGATCCTCGTAATAGATTTACGTTGATCCTCGTTTTAGGAATACGGATTTATATTCTCGATCCTCGTAACGTATTTACGTTGATCCTTTAGAGTGTCGCAGATTTGCACTCTCGGTTCTCGCAACTTATTTGCATTAACCCTCGTTTTGGGAATATAACGGATTTGTATTCTCGATCCTCGTAACGGATTTACGTTAATCCTTATTTTGGGAATATAACGGATTTGTATTCTCGATCCTCGTAACGGATTTACGTTGATCCTTTAGAGTGTAACGGATTTGCACTCTCGATTCTAGTAACATATTTGGGTTAACCCTCGTTTTGGAATATAACGGATTTGTACTCTCGATCCTCGTAATAGATTTATATTGATCCTCGTTCTAGGAACATAACGGATTTATATTGTAGATCCTCGTAACGGATTTACGTTGATCCTTTAGAGTGTAACGGATTTGCACTCTCTACTCTCACAACATATTTGCGCTAACCCACTTTTTGGGAATATAACGGATTTGTATTCTCGATCCTCGTAATAGATTTACGTTGATCCTCGTTTTAGGAATACGGATTTATATTCTCGATCCTCGTAACGTATTTACGTTGATCCTTTAGAGTGTAGCGGATTTGCACTCTCGGTTCTCGCAACTTATTTGCATTAACCCTCATTTTGGAAATATAACGGATTTGTATTCTCGATCCTTGTAACAGATTTACGTTGATCCTGGTTTTGAAAATATAATGGATTTATATTCTTAATCCTCGTAACGGATTTATGTTGATCCCCGTTTTGGGAATATAACGGATTTGTATTCTCGATCCTCGTAACGGATTTACGTTGATCCATATTTTGGGAATATAACGGATTTGTATTATCGATCCTCGTTACGGATTTACGTTGATCCTTTAGAGTGTAACGGATTTGCACCCTCGATTCTCGAAACATATTTGCGTTAACCCTCGTTTTGGAATATAACGGATTTGTACTCTCGATCCTCGTAACAGATTTACGTTGATCCTCGTTCTGGAAATATAAAGGATTTATATTCTCGATCCTCGTAACGGATTTACGTTGATCCTTTAAAGTGTAACGGATTTGCACTCTCAGTACTCGCAACATATTTGCGCTAACCCTCGTTTTGGGAATATAACGGATTTGTATTCTCGATCCTCGTAACAGATTTACGTTGATCCTCGTTTTGGGATTATGACGGATTTATATTCTCGATCCTCGTAACATATTTATGTTGATCCTTTAGAGTGTAACGGATTTGCACTCTAGGTTCTCGCAACATATTTGCGTTAACCCTCGTTATGTGGATATAACGGATTTGTATTCTCGATCCTCGTAACAGATTTACGTTGATCCTCGTACTAGGAGTAAAACGAATTTATATTCTCGATTCTCGTAACGGATTTACGTTGATCCTTTAGAGTGTAACGGATTTGCACTCTCAGTACTCGCACCATATTTGCGCTAACCCTCATTTTGGGAATATAACGGATTTGTATTCTCGATCCTCGTAACAGATTTACGTTGATCCTCATTTTGGGAATATAACGGATTTGAATTCTCGATCCTCGTAACTGATTTACGTTGATCCATGTTTTGGGAATATAACGGATTTGTATTCTCGATCCTCATTACGGATTTACATTGATCCTTTAGAGTGTAACGGATTTGCACTCTCGATTCTCGTAACATATTTGCTTTAACCCTCGTTTTAGAATATAACGGATTTGTACTCTCGATCCTCATTACAGATTTACGTTGATCCTTTAGAGTGTAACGGATTTGCACTCTCGATTCTCGTAACATATTTGCGTTAACCCTCGTTTAAGAATATAACAGATTTGTACTCTCGATCCTCGTAACAGATTTACGTTGATCCTCGTTCTGGGAATATAACGGATTTATATTCTCGATCCTCGTAACGGATTTACGTTGATCCTTTAAAGTGTAACAGATTTGCACTCTCGGTCCTCGCAACATATTTGCGCTAACCCTCGTTTTGGGAATATAACGGATTTGTATTCTCGATCCTCGTAATAGATTTACGTTGATTCTCATTTTGGGATTATGACGGATTTATATTCTCGATCCTGGTAACGTATTTACGTTGATCCTTTAGAGTGTAACGGATTTGCACTCTCGGTTCTCGCAACATATTTGCGTTAACCCTCGTTATGGGAATATAACGGATTTGTACTCTCGATCCTCGTAACAGATTTACGTTGATCCTCGCACTGGGAATATAACGAATTTATATTCTCAATCTTCCTTTAGAGTGTAACGGATTTTCACTCTCAGTACTCGCAACATATTTGCGCTAACCCTTGTTTTGGGAATGTAACAAATTTGTATTCTCGATCCTCGTAACAGATTTACGTTGATCCTCGTTTTGGGAATATGAAGGATTTATATTCTCGATCCTCGTAACGTATTTACGTTGATCCTTTAAAAAGTAACGGATTTGCACTCTCGGTTCTCACAACACATTTTCGTTAACCCTCGTTTTGGGAATATAACGGATTTGTATTCTTGATCCTTGTGATAGATTTACGTTGATCCTCGTTTTGGGAATATAATGGATTTATATTCTCGATCCTCGTAACAGATTTACGTTGATCCTCGTTATGGGAATATCACGGATTTGTATTCTCGATCCTTGTAACAGATTTACGTTGATCCTCATTTTGGAAATATAATGGATTTATATTCTTGATCCTCGTAAAAGATTTATGTTGTTCCTCGTTTTGGGAATATAACGGATTTGTATTCTCGATCCTCGTAACGGATTTACGTTGATCCTTGTTTTGGGAATATAACGGATTTGTATTCTCGATCCTCGTAACGGATTTACATTGATCCTCTAGAGTGTAACGGATTTGCACTCTCGATTCTAGTAACATATTTGGGTTAACCCTCGTTTTGGAATATAACGGATTTGTACTCTCGATCCTCGTAACAGATTTACGTTGATCCTCGTTCTAGGAACATAACGGATTTATATTATAGATCCTCGTAACGGATTTACGTTGATCCTTTAGAGTGTAACGGATTTGCACTCTCTATTCTCACAACATATTTGCGCTAACCCACTTTTTGGGAATATAACGGATTTGTATTCTCGATCCTCGTAATAGATTTACGTTGATCCTCGTTTTAGGAATACGGATTTATATTCTCGATCCTCGTAACGTATTTACGCTGATCCTTTAGAGTGTCGCAGATTTGCACTCTCGGTTCTCGCAACTTATTTGCATTAACCCTCGTTTTGGGAATATAACGGATTTGTATTCTCGATCCTCGTAACGGATTTACGTTAATCCTTATTTTGGGAATATAACGGATTTGTATTCTCGATCCTCGTAACGGATTTACGTTGATCCTTTAGAGTGTAACGGATTTGCACTCTCGATTCTAGTAACATATTTGGGTTAACCCTCGTTTTGGAATATAACGGATTTGTACTCTCGATCCTCGTAACAGATTTATATTGATCCTCGTTCTAGGAACATAACGGATTTATATTGTAGATCCTCGTAACGGATTTACGTTGATCCTTTAGAGTGTAACGGATTTGCACTCTCTACTCTCACAACATATTTGCGCTAACCCACTTTTTGGGAATATAACGGATTTGTATTCTCGATCCTCGTAATAGATTTACGTTGATCCTCGTTTTAGGAATACGGATTTATATTCTCGATCCTCGTAACGTATTTACGTTGATCCTTTAGAGTGTAGCGGATTTGCACTCTAGGTTCTCGCAACATATTTGCGTTAACCCTCGTTATGTGGATATAACGGATTTGTATTCTCGATCCTCGTAACAGATTTACGTTGATCCTCGTACTAGGAGTAAAACGAATTTATATTCTCGATTCTCGTAACGGATTTACGTTGATCCTTTAGAGTGTAACGGATTTGCACTCTCAGTACTCGCACCATATTTGCGCTAACCCTCATTTTGGGAATATAACGGATTTGTATTCTCGATCCTCGTAACAGATTTACGTTGATCCTCATTTTGGGAATATAACGGATTTGAATTCTCGATCCTCGTAACTGATTTACGTTGATCCATGTTTTGGGAATATAACGGATTTGTATTCTCGATCCTCATTACGGATTTACATTGATCCTTTAGAGTGTAACGGATTTGCACTCTCGATTCTCGTAACATATTTGCTTTAACCCTCGTTTTAGAATATAACGGATTTGTACTCTCGATCCTCATTACAGATTTACGTTGATCCTTTAGAGTGTAACGGATTTGCACTCTCGATTCTCGTAACATATTTGCGTTAACCCTCGTTTAAGAATATAACAGATTTGTACTCTCGATCCTCGTAACAGATTTACGTTGATCCTCGTTCTGGGAATATAACGGATTTATATTCTCGATCCTCGTAACGGATTTACGTTGATCCTTTAAAGTGTAACAGATTTGCACTCTCGGTCCTCGCAACATATTTGCGCTAACCCTCGTTTTGGGAATATAACGGATTTGTATTCTCGATCCTCGTAATAGATTTACGTTGATTCTCATTTTGGGATTATGACGGATTTATATTCTCGATCCTGGTAACGTATTTACGTTGATCCTTTAGAGTGTAACGGATTTGCACTCTCGGTTCTCGCAACATATTTGCGTTAACCCTCGTTATGGGAATATAACGGATTTGTACTCTCGATCCTCGTAACAGATTTACGTTGATCCTCGCACTGGGAATATAACGAATTTATATTCTCAATCTTCCTTTAGAGTGTAACGGATTTTCACTCTCAGTACTCGCAACATATTTGCGCTAACCCTTGTTTTGGGAATGTAACAAATTTGTATTCTCGATCCTCGTAACAGATTTACGTTGATCCTCGTTTTGGGAATATGAAGGATTTATATTCTCGATCCTCGTAACGTATTTACGTTGATCCTTTAAAAAGTAACGGATTTGCACTCTCGGTTCTCACAACACATTTTCGTTAACCCTCGTTTTGGGAATATAACGGATTTGTATTCTTGATCCTTGTGATAGATTTACGTTGATCCTCGTTTTGGGAATATAATGGATTTATATTCTCGATCCTCGTAACAGATTTACGTTGATCCTCGTTATGGGAATATCACGGATTTGTATTCTCGATCCTTGTAACAGATTTACGTTGATCCTCATTTTGGAAATATAATGGATTTATATTCTTGATCCTCGTAAAAGATTTATGTTGTTCCTCGTTTTGGGAATATAACGGATTTGTATTCTCGATCCTCGTAACGGATTTACGTTGATCCTTGTTTTGGGAATATAACGGATTTGTATTCTCGATCCTCGTAACGGATTTACATTGATCCTCTAGAGTGTAACGGATTTGCACTCTCGATTCTAGTAACATATTTGGGTTAACCCTCGTTTTGGAATATAACGGATTTGTACTCTCGATCCTCGTAACAGATTTACGTTGATCCTCGTTCTAGGAACATAACGGATTTATATTATAGATCCTCGTAACGGATTTACGTTGATCCTTTAGAGTGTAACGGATTTGCACTCTCTATTCTCACAACATATTTGCGCTAACCCACTTTTTGGGAATATAACGGATTTGTATTCTCGATCCTCGTAATAGATTTACGTTGATCCTCGTTTTAGGAATACGGATTTATATTCTCGATCCTCGTAACGTATTTACGCTGATCCTTTAGAGTGTCGCAGATTTGCACTCTCGGTTCTCGCAACTTATTTGCATTAACCCTCGTTTTGGGAATATAACGGATTTGTATTCTCGATCCTCGTAACGGATTTACGTTAATCCTTATTTTGGGAATATAACGGATTTGTATTCTCGATCCTCGTAACGGATTTACGTTGATCCTTTAGAGTGTAACGGATTTGCACTCTCGATTCTAGTAACATATTTGGGTTAACCCTCGTTTTGGAATATAACGGATTTGTACTCTCGATCCTCGTAACAGATTTATATTGATCCTCGTTCTAGGAACATAACGGATTTATATTGTAGATCCTCGTAACGGATTTACGTTGATCCT
This sequence comes from Hydrangea macrophylla, assembly GCA_033977485.1. Lineage (NCBI taxonomy): Eukaryota > Viridiplantae > Streptophyta > Magnoliopsida > Cornales > Hydrangeaceae > Hydrangea > Hydrangea macrophylla. Next base: position 21,724,199 of record CM066985.1, read on the forward strand.
TTAGAGTGTAACGGATTTGCACTCTCTACTCTCACAACATATTTGCGCTAACCCACTTTTTGGGAATATAACGGATTTGTATTCTCGATCCTCGTAATAGATTTACGTTGATCCTCGTTTTAGGAATACGGATTTATATTCTCGATCCTCGTAACGTATTTACGTTGATCCTTTAGAGTGTAGCGGATTTGCACTCTCGGTTCTCGCAACTTATTTGCATTAACCCTCATTTTGGAAATATAACGGATTTGTATTCTCGATCCTTGTAACAGATTTACGTTGATCCTGGTTTTGAAAATATAATGGATTTATATTCTTAATCCTCGTAACGGATTTATGTTGATCCCCGTTTTGGGAATATAACGGATTTGTATTCTCGATCCTCGTAACGGATTTACGTTGATCCATATTTTGGGAATATAACGGATTTGTATTATCGATCCTCGTTACGGATTTACGTTGATCCTTTAGAGTGTAACGGATTTGCACCCTCGATTCTCGAAACATATTTGCGTTAACCCTCGTTTTGGAATATAACGGATTTGTACTCTCGATCCTCGTAACAGATTTACGTTGATCCTCGTTCTGGAAATATAAAGGATTTATATTCTCGATCCTCGTAACGGATTTACGTTGATCCTTTAAAGTGTAACGGATTTGCACTCTCAGTACTCGCAACATATTTGCGCTAACCCTCGTTTTGGGAATATAACGGATTTGTATTCTCGATCCTCGTAACAGATTTACGTTGATCCTCGTTTTGGGATTATGACGGATTTATATTCTCGATCCTCGTAACATATTTATGTTGATCCTTTAGAGTGTAACGGATTTGCACTCTAGGTTCTCGCAACATATTTGCGTTAACCCTCGTTATGTGGATATAACGGATTTGTATTCTCGATCCTCGTAACAGATTTACGTTGATCCTCGTACTAGGAGTAAAACGAATTTATATTCTCGATTCTCCTAACGGATTTACGTTGATCCTTTAGAGTGTAACGGATTTGCACTCTCAGTACTCGCACCATATTTGCGCTAACCCTCATTTTGGGAATATAACGGATTTGTATTCTCGATCCTCGTAACAGATTTACGTTGATCCTCATTTTGGGAATATAACGGATTTGAATTCTCGATCCTCGTAACTGATTTACGTTGATCCATGTTTTGGGAATATAACGGATTTGTATTCTCGATCCTCATTACGGATTTACATTGATCCTTTAGAGTGTAACGGATTTGCACTCTCGATTCTCGTAACATATTTGCTTTAACCCTCGTTTTAGAATATAACGGATTTGTACTCTCGATCCTCATTACAGATTTACGTTGATCCTTTAGAGTGTAACGGATTTGCACTCTCGATTCTCGTAACATATTTGCGTTAACCCTCGTTTAAGAATATAACAGATTTGTACTCTCGATCCTCGTAACAGATTTACGTTGATCCTCGTTCTGGGAATATAACGGATTTATATTCTCGATCCTCGTAACGGATTTACGTTGATCCTTTAAAGTGTAACAGATTTGCACTCTCGGTCCTCGCAACATATTTGCGCTAACCCTCGTTTTGGGAATATAACGGATTTGTATTCTCGATCCTCGTAATAGATTTACGTTGATTCTCATTTTGGGATTATGACGGATTTATATTCTCGATCCTGGTAACGTATTTACGTTGATCCTTTAGAGTGTAACGGATTTGCACTCTCGGTTCTCGCAACATATTTGCGTTAACCCTCGTTATGGGAATATAACGGATTTGTACTCTCGATCCTCGTAACAGATTTACGTTGATCCTCGCACTGGGAATATAACGAATTTATATTCTCAATCTTCCTTTAGAGTGTAACGGATTTTCACTCTCAGTACTCGCAACATATTTGCGCTAACCCTTGTTTTGGGAATGTAACAAATTTGTATTCTCGATCCTCGTAACAGATTTACGTTGATCCTCGTTTTGGGAATATGAAGGATTTATATTCTCGATCCTCGTAACGTATTTACGTTGATCCTTTAAAAAGTAACGGATTTGCACTCTCGGTTCTCACAACACATTTTCGTTAACCCTCGTTTTGGGAATATAACGGATTTGTATTCTTGATCCTTGTGATAGATTTACGTTGATCCTCGTTTTGGGAATATAATGGATTTATATTCTCGATCCTCGTAACAGATTTACGTTGATCCTCGTTATGGGAATATCACGGATTTGTATTCTCGATCCTTGTAACAGATTTACGTTGATCCTCATTTTGGAAATATAATGGATTTATATTCTTGATCCTCGTAAAAGATTTATGTTGTTCCTCGTTTTGGGAATATAACGGATTTGTATTCTCGATCCTCGTAACGGATTTACGTTGATCCTTGTTTTGGGAATATAACGGATTTGTATTCTCGATCCTCGTAACGGATTTACATTGATCCTCTAGAGTGTAACGGATTTGCACTCTCGATTCTAGTAACATATTTGGGTTAACCCTCGTTTTGGAATATAACGGATTTGTACTCTCGATCCTCGTAACAGATTTACGTTGATCCTCGTTCTAGGAACATAACGGATTTATATTATAGATCCTCGTAACGGATTTACGTTGATCCTTTAGAGTGTAACGGATTTGCACTCTCTATTCTCACAACATATTTGCGCTAACCCACTTTTTGGGAATATAACGGATTTGTATTCTCGATCCTCGTAATAGATTTACGTTGATCCTCGTTTTAGGAATACGGATTTATATTCTCGATCCTCGTAACGTATTTACGCTGATCCTTTAGAGTGTCGCAGATTTGCACTCTCGGTTCTCGCAACTTATTTGCATTAACCCTCGTTTTGGGAATATAACGGATTTGTATTCTCGATCCTCGTAACGGATTTACGTTAATCCTTATTTTGGGAATATAACGGATTTGTATTCTCGATCCTCGTAACGGATTTACGTTGATCCTTTAGAGTGTAACGGATTTGCACTCTCGATTCTAGTAACATATTTGGGTTAACCCTCGTTTTGGAATATAACGGATTTGTACTCTCGATCCTCGTAACAGATTTATATTGATCCTCGTTCTAGGAACATAACGGATTTATATTGTAGATCCTCGTAACGGATTTACGTTGATCCTTTAGAGTGTAACGGATTTGCACTCTCTACTCTCACAACATATTTGCGCTAACCCACTTTTTGGGAATATAACGGATTTGTATTCTCGATCCTCGTAATAGATTTACGTTGATCCTCGTTTTAGGAATACGGATTTATATTCTCGATCCTCGTAACGTATTTACGTTGATCCTTTAGAGTGTAGCGGATTTGCACTCTCGGTTCTCGCAACTTATTTGCATTAACCCTCATTTTGGAAATATAACGGATTTGTATTCTCGATCCTTGTAACAGATTTACGTTGATCCTGGTTTTGAAAATATAATGGATTTATATTCTTAATCCTCGTAACGGATTTATGTTGATCCCCGTTTTGGGAATATAACGGATTTGTATTCTCGATCCTCGTAACGGATTTACGTTGATCCATATTTTGGGAATATAACGGATTTGTATTATCGATCCTCGTTACGGATTTACGTTGATCCTTTAGAGTGTAACGGATTTGCACCCTCGATTCTCGAAACATATTTGCGTTAACCCTCGTTTTGGAATATAACGGATTTGTACTCTCGATCCTCGTAACAGATTTACGTTGATCCTCGTTCTGGAAATATAAAGGATTTATATTCTCGATCCTCGTAACGGATTTACGTTGATCCTTTAAAGTGTAACGGATTTGCACTCTCAGTACTCGCAACATATTTGCGCTAACCCTCGTTTTGGGAATATAACGGATTTGTATTCTCGATCCTCGTAACAGATTTACGTTGATCCTCGTTTTGGGATTATGACGGATTTATATTCTCGATCCTCGTAACATATTTATGTTGATCCTTTAGAGTGTAACGGATTTGCACTCTAGGTTCTCGCAACATATTTGCGTTAACCCTCGTTATGTGGATATAACGGATTTGTATTCTCGATCCTCGTAACAGATTTACGTTGATCCTCGTACTAGGAGTAAAACGAATTTATATTCTCGATTCTCCTAACGGATTTACGTTGATCCTTTAGAGTGTAACGGATTTGCACTCTCAGTACTCGCACCATATTTGCGCTAACCCTCATTTTGGGAATATAACGGATTTGTATTCTCGATCCTCGTAACAGATTTACGTTGATCCTCATTTTGGGAATATAACGGATTTGAATTCTCGATCCTCGTAACTGATTTACGTTGATCCATGTTTTGGGAATATAACGGATTTGTATTCTCGATCCTCATTACGGATTTACATTGATCCTTTAGAGTGTAACGGATTTGCACTCTCGATTCTCGTAACATATTTGCGTTAACCCTCGTTTTAGAATATAACGGATTTGTACTCTCGATCCTCATTATAGATTTACGTTGATCCTTTAGAGTGTAACGGATTTGCACTCTCGATTCTCGTAACATATTTGCGTTAACCCTCGTTTAAGAATATAACAGATTTGTACTCTCGATCCTCGTAACAGATTTACGTTGATCCTCGTTCTGGGAATATAACGGATTTATATTCTCGATCCTCGTAACGGATTTACGTTGATCCTTTAAAGTGTAACAGATTTGCACTCTCGGTCCTCGCAACATATTTGCGCTAACCCTCGTTTTGGGAATATAACGGATTTGTATTCTCGATCCTCGTAATAGATTTACGTTGATTCTCATTTTGGGATTATGACGGATTTATATTCTCGATCCTGGTAACGTATTTACGTTGATCCTTTAGAGTGTAACGGATTTGCACTCTCGGTTCTCGCAACATATTTGCGTTAACCCTCGTTATGGGAATATAACGGATTTGTACTCTCGATCCTCGTAACAGATTTACGTTGATCCTCGCACTGGGAATATAACGAATTTATATTCTCAATCTTCCTTTAGAGTGTAACGGATTTTCACTCTCAGTACTCGCAACATATTTGCGCTAACCCTTGTTTTGGGAATGTAACAAATTTGTATTCTCGATCCTCGTAACAGATTTACGTTGATCCTCATTTTGGGAATATGAAGGATTTATATTCTCGATCCTCGTAACGTATTTACGTTGATCCTTTAAAAAGTAACGGATTTGCACTCTCGGTTCTCACAACACATTTTCGTTAACCCTCGTTTTGGGAATATAACGGATTTGTATTCTTGATCCTTGTGATAGATTTACGTTGATCCTCGTTTTGGGAATATAATGGATTTATATTCTCGATCCTCGTAACAGATTTACGTTGATCCTCGTTATGGGAATATCACGGATTTGTATTCTCGATCCTTGTAACAGATTTACGTTGATCCTCATTTTGGAAATATAATGGATTTATATTCTTGATCCTCGTAAAAGATTTATGTTGTTCCTCGTTTTGGGAATATAACGGATTTGTATTCTCGATCCTCGTAACGGATTTACGTTGATCCTTGTTTTGGGAATATAACGGATTTGTATTCTCGATCCTCGTAACGGATTTACATTGATCCTCTAGAGTGTAACGGATTTGCACTCTCGATTCTAGTAACATATTTGGGTTAACCCTCGTTTTGGAATATAACGGATTTGTACTCTCGATCCTCGTAACAGATTTACGTTGATCCTCGTTCTAGGAACATAACGGATTTATATTATAGATCCTCGTAACGGATTTACGTTGATCCTTTAGAGTGTAACGGATTTGCACTCTCTATTCTCACAACATATTTGCGCTAACCCACTTTTTGGGAATATAACGGATTTGTATTCTCGATCCTCGTAATAGATTTACGTTGATCCTCGTTTTAGGAATACGGATTTATATTCTCGATCCTCGTAACGTATTTACGTTGATCCTTTAGAGTGTCGCAGATTTGCACTCTCGGTTCTCGCAACTTATTTGCATTAACCCTCGTTTTGGGAATATAACGGATTTGTATTCTCGATCCTCGTAACGGATTTACGTTAATCCTTATTTTGGGAATATAACGGATTTGTATTCTCGATCCTCGTAACGGATTTACGTTGATCCTTTAGAGTGTAACGGATTTGCACTCTCGATTCTAGTAACATATTTGGGTTAACCCTCGTTTTGGAATATAACGGATTTGTACTCTCGATCCTCGTAACAGATTTATATTGATCCTCGTTCTAGGAACATAACGGATTTATATTGTAGATCCTCGTAACGGATTTACGTTGATCCTTTAGAGTGTAACGGATTTGCACTCTCTACTCTCACAACATATTTGCGCTAACCCACTTTTTGGGAATATAACGGATTTGTATTCTCGATCCTCGTAATAGATTTACGTTGATCCTCGTTTTAGGAATACGGATTTATATTCTCGATCCTCGTAACGTATTTACGTTGATCCTTTAGAGTGTAGCGGATTTGCACTCTCGGTTCTCGCAACTTATTTGCATTAACCCTCATTTTGGAAATATAACGGATTTGTATTCTCGATCCTTGTAACAGATTTACGTTGATCCTGGTTTTGAAAATATAATGGATTTATATTCTTAATCCTCGTAACGGATTTATGTTGATCCTCGTTTTGGGAATATAACGGATTTGTATTCTCGATCCTCGTAACGGATTTACGTTGATCCATATTTTGGGAATATAACGGATTTGTATTATCGATCCTCGTTACGGATTTACGTTGATCCTTTAGAGTGTAACGGATTTGCACCCTCGATTCTCGAAACATATTTGCGTTAACCCTCGTTTTGGAATATAACGGATTTGTACTCTCGATCCTCGTAACAGATTTACGTTGATCCTCGTTCTGGAAATATAAAGGATTTATATTCTCGATCCTCGTAACGGATTTACGTTGATCCTTTAAAGTGTAACGGATTTGCACTCTCAGTACTCGCAACATATTTGCGCTAACCCTCGTTTTGGGAATATAACGGATTTGTATTCTCGATCCTCGTAACAGATTTACGTTGATCCTCGTTTTGGGATTATGACGGATTTATATTCTCGATCCTCGTAACATATTTATGTTGATCCTTTAGAGTGTAACGGATTTGCACTCTAGGTTCTCGCAGCATATTTGCGTTAACCCTCGTTATGTGAATATAACGGATTTGCATTCTCGATCCTCGTAACAGATTTACGTTGATCCTCGTACTAGGAGTAAAACGAATTTATATTCTCGATTCTCGTAACGGATTTACGTTGATCCTTTAGAGTGTAACGGATTTGCACTCTCAGTACTCGCAACATATTTGCGCTAACCCTCGTTTTGGGAATATAACGGATTTGTATTCTCGATCCTCGTAACAGATTTACGTTGATCCTCATTTTGGGAATATAACGGATTTGAATTCTCGATCCTCGTAACTGATTTACGTTGATCCATGTTTTGGGAATATAACGGATTTGTATTCTCGATCCTCATTACGGATTTACATTGATCCTTTAGAGTGTAACGGATTTGCACTCTCGATTCTCGTAACATATTTGCGTTAACCCTCGTTTTAGAATATAACGGATTTGTACTCTCGATCCTCATTACAGATTTACGTTGATCCTTTAGAGTGTAACGGATTTGCACTCTCGATTCTCGTAACATATTTGCGTTAACCCTCGTTTAAGAATATAACAGATTTGTACTCTCGATCCTCGTAACAGATTTACGTTGATCCTCGTTCTGGGAATATAACGGATTTATATTCTCGATCCTCGTAACGGATTTACGTTGATCCTTTAAAGTGTAACAGATTTGCACTCTCGGTCCTCGCAACATATTTGCGCTAACCCTCGTTTTGGGAATATAACGGATTTGTATTCTCGATCCTCGTAATAGATTTACGTTGATTCTCATTTTGGGATTATGACGGAATTATATTCTCGATCCTGGTAACGTATTTACGTTGATCCTTTAGAGTGTAACGGATTTGCACTCTCGGTTCTCGCAACATGTTTGCGTTAACCCTCGTTATGGGAATATAACGGATTTGTACTCTCGATCCTCGTAACAGATTTACGTTGATCCTCGCACTGGGAATATAACGAATTTATATTCTCAATCTTCCTTTAGAGTGTAACGGATTTTCACTCTCAGTACTCGCAACATATTTGCGCTAACCCTTGTTTTGGGAATGTAACAAATTTGTATTCTCGATCCTCGTAACAGATTTACGTTGATCTTCGTTTTGGGAATATGATGGATTTATATTCTCGATCCTCGTAACGTATTTACGTTGATCCTTTAAAAAGTAACGGATTTGCACTCTCGGTTCTCGCAACACATTTTCGTTAACCCTCGTTTTGGGAATATAACGGATTTGTATTCTTGATCCTTGTGATAGATTTACGTTGATCCTCGTTTTGGGAATATAATGGATTTATATTCTCGATCCTCGTAACAGATTTACGTTGATCCTCGTTATGGGAATATCACGGATTTGTATTCTCGATCCTTGTAACAGATTTACGTTGATCCTCATTTTGGAAATATAATGGATTTATATTCTTGATCCTCGTAAAAGATTTATGTTGTTCCTTGTTTTGGGAATATAACGGATTTGTATTCTCGATCCTCGTAACGGATTTACGTGGATCCTTGTTTTGGGAATATAACGGATTTGTATTCTCGATCCTCGTAACGGATTTACATTGATCCTCTAGAGTGTAATGGATTTGCACTCTCGATTCTAGTAACATATTTGGGTTAACCCTCGTTTTGGAATATAACGGATTTGTACTCTCGATCCTCGTAACAGATTTACGTTGATCCTCGTTCTAGGAACATAACGGATTTATATTATAGATCCTCGTAACGGATTTACGTTGATCCTTTAGAGTGTAACGGATTTGCACTCTCTATTCTCACAACATATTTGCGCTAACCCACTTTTTGGGAATATAACGGATTTGTATTCTCGATCCTCGTAATAGATTTACGTTGATCCTCGTTTTAGGAATACGGATTTATATTCTCGATCCTCGTAACGTATTTACGTTGATCCTTTAGAGTGTCGCAGATTTGCACTCTCGGTTCTCGCAACTTATTTGCATTAACCCTCATTTTGGGAATATAACGGATTTGTACTCTCGATCCTCATTACAGATTTACGTTGATCCTTTAGAGTGTAACGGATTTGCACTCTCGATTCTCGTAACATATTTGCGTTAACCCTCGTTTAAGAATATAACAGATTTGTACTCTCGATCCTCGTAACAGATTTACGTTGATCCTCGTTCTGGGAATATAACGGATTTATATTCTCGATCCTCGTAACGGATTTACGTTGATCCTTTAAAGTGTAACGGGTTTGCACTCTCGGTCCTCGCAACATATTTGCGCTAACCCTCGTTTTGGGAATATAACGGATTTGTATTCTCGATCCTCGTAATAGATTTACGTTGATTCTCATTTTGGGATTATGACGGATTTATATTCTCGATCCTGGTAACGTATTTACGTTGATCCTTTAGAGTGTAACGGATTTGCACTCTCGGTTCTCGCAACATATTTGCGTTAACCCTCGTTATGGGAATATAACGGATTTGTACTCTCGATCCTCGTAACAGATTTACGTTGATCCTCGCACTGGGAATATAACGAATTTATATTCTCAATCTTCCTTTAGAGTGTAACGGATTTTCACTCTCAGTACTCGCAACATATTTGCGCTAACCCTTGTTTTGGGAATGTAACAAATTTGTATTCTCGATCCTCGTAACAGATTTACGTTGATCCTCGTTTTGGGAATATGATGGATTTATATTCTCGATCCTCGTAACGTATTTACGTTGATCCTTTAAAAAGTAACGGATTTGCACTCTCGGTTCTCACAACACATTTTCGTTAACCCTCGTTTTGGGAATATAACGGATTTGTATTCTTGATCCTTGTGATAGATTTACGTTGATCCTCGTTTTGGGAATATAATGGATTTATATTCTCGATCCTCGTAACAGATTTACGTTGATCCTCGTTATGGGAATATCACGGATTTGTATTCTCGATCCTTGTAACAGATTTACGTTGATCCTCATTTTGGAAATATAATGGATTTATATTCTTGATCCTCGTAAAAGATTTATGTTGTTCCTTGTTTTGGGAATATAACGGATTTGTATTCTCGATCCTCGTAACGGATTTACGTTGATCCTTATTTTGTGAATATAACGGATTTGTATTCTCGATCCTCGTAACGGATTTACGTTGATCCTCTAGAGTGTAACAGATTTGCACTCTCGATTCTAGTAACATATTTGGGTTAACCCTCGTTTTGGAATATAACGGATTTGTACTCTCGATCCTCGTAACAGATTTACGTTGATCCTCGTTCTAGGAACATAACGGATTTATATTATAGATCCTCGTAACGGATTTACGTTGATCCTTTAGAGTGTAACGGATTTGCACTCTCTATTCTCACAACATATTTGCGCTAACCCACTTTTTGGGAATATAACGGATTTGTATTCTCGATCCTCGTAATAGATTTACGTTGATCCTCGTTTTAGGAATACGGATTTATATTCTCGATCCTCGTAACGTATTTACGTTGATCCTTTAGAGTGTAGCGGATTTGCACTCTCGGTTCTCACAACTTATTTGCATTAACCCTCATTTTGGAAATATAACGGATTTGTATTCTCGATCCTTGTAACAGATTTACGTTGATCCTAGTTTTGAAAATATAATGGATTTATATTCTTAATCCTCGTAATGGATTTATGTTGATCCTCGTTTTGGGAATATAACGGATTTGTATTCTCGATCCTCGTAACGGATTTACGTTGATCCATATTTTGGGAATATAACGGATTTGTATTATCGATCCTCGTTACGGATTTACGTTGATCCTTTAGAGTGTAACGGATTTGCACCCTCGATTCTCGAAACATATTTGCGTTAACCCTCGTTTTGGAATATAACGGATTTGTACTCTCGATCCTCGTAATAGATTTACGTTGATCCTCGTTCTGGAAATATAAAGGATTTATATTCTCGATTCTCGTAACGGATTTACGTTGATCCTTTAAAGTGTAACGGATTTGCACTCTCAGTACTCGCAACATATTTGCGCTAACCCTCGTTTTGGGAATATAACGGATTTGTATTCTTGATCCTCGTAACAGATTTACGTTGATCCTCGTTTTGGGATTATGACGGATTTATATTCTCGATCCTCGTAACATATTTATGTTGATCCTTTAGAGTGTAACGGATTTGCACTCTAGGTTCTCGCAACATATTTGCGTTAACCCTCGTTATGTGAATATAACGGATTTGTATTCTCGATCCTCGTAACAGATTTACGTTGATCCTCGTACTAGGAGTAAAACGAATTTATATTCTCGATTCTCGTAACGGATTTACGTTGATCCTTTAGAGTGTAACAGATTTGCACTCTCAGTACTCGCAACATATTTGCGCTAACCCTCGTTTTGGGAATATAACGGATTTGTATTCTCGATCCTCGTAACAGATTTACGTTGATCCTCATTTTGGGAATATAACGGATTTGTATTCTCGATCCTCGTAACTAATTTACGTTGATCCATGTTTTGGGAATATAACGGATTTGTATTCTCGATCCTCATTACGGATTTACATTGATCCTTTAGAGTGTAACGGATTTGCACTCTCGATTCTCGTAACATATTTGCGTTAACCCTCGTTTTAGAATATAACGGATTTGTACTCTCGATCCTCATTACGGATTTACGTTGATCCTTTAGAGTGTAACGGATTTGCACTCTCGATTCTCGTAACATATTTGCGTTAACCCTCGTTTAAGATTATAACAGATTTGTACTCTCGATCCTCGTAACAGATTTACGTTGATCCTCGTTCTGGGAATATAACGGATTTATATTCTCGATCCTCGTAACGGATTTACGTTGATCCTTTAAAGTGTAACAGATTTGCACTCTCGGTCCTCGCAACATATTTGCGCTAACCCTCGTTTTGGGAATATAACGGATTTGTATTCTCGATCCTCGTAATAGATTTACGTTGATTCTCATTTTGGGATTATGACGGAATTATATTCTCGATCCTGGTAACGTATTTACGTTGATCCTTTAGAGTGTAACGGATTTGCACTCTCGGTTCTCGCAACATGTTTGCGTTAACCCTCGTTATGGGAATATAACGGATTTGTACTCTCGATCCTCGTAACAGATTTACGTTGATCCTCGCACTGGGAATATAACGAATTTATATTCTCAATCTTCCTTTAGAGTGTAACGGATTTTCACTCTCAGTACTCGCAACATATTTGCGCTAACCCTCGTTTTGGGAATGTAACAAATTTGTATTCTCGATCCTCGTAACAGATTTACGTTGATCCTCGTTTTGGGAATATGATGGATTTATATTCTCGATCCTCGTAACGTATTTACGTTGATCCTTTAAAAAGTAACGGATTTGCACTCTCGGTTCTCACAACACATTTTCGTTAACCCTCGTTTTGGGAATATAACGGATTTGTATTCTTGATCCTTGTGACAGATTTACGTTGATCCTCGTTTTGGGAATATAATGGATTTATATTCTCGATCCTCGTAACAGATTTACGTTGATCCTCGTTATGGGAATATCACAGATTTGTATTCTCGATCCTTGTAACAGATTTACGTTGATCCTCATTTTGGAAATATAATGGATTTATATTCTTGATCCTCGTAAAAGATTTATGTTGTTCCTCGTTTTGGGAATATAACGGATTTGTATTCTCGATCCTCGTAATGAATTTACGTTGATCCTTGTTTTGGGAATATAACGGATTTGTATTCTCGATCCTCGTAACGGATTTACGTTGATCCTCTAGAGTGTAACGGATTTGCACTCTCGATTCTAGTAACATATTTGGGTTAACCCTCGTTTTGGAATATAACGGATTTGTACTCTCGATCCTCGTAACAGATTTACGTTGATCCTCGTTCTAGGAACATAACGGATTTATATTATAGATCCTCGTAACGGATTTACGTTGATCATTTAGAGTGTAACGGATTTGCACTCTCTATTCTCACAACATATTTGCGCTAACCCACTTTTTGGGAATATAACGGATTTGTATTCTCGATCCTCGTAATAGATTTACGTTGATCCTCATTTTAGGAATACGGATTTATATTCTCGATCCTCGTAACGTATTTACGTTGATCCTTTAGAGTGTCGCAGATTTGCACTCTCGGTTCTCGCAACTTATTTGCATTAACCCTCGTTTTGGGAATATAACGGATTTGTATTCTCGATCCTCGTAACGGATTTACGTTAATCCTTATTTTGGGAATATAACGGATTTGTATTCTCGATCCTCGTAACGGATTTACGTTGATCCTTTAGAGTGTAACGGATTTGCACTCTCGATTCTAGTAACATATTTGGGTTAACCCTCGTTTTGGAATATAACGGATTTGTACTCTCGATCCTCGTAACAGATTTATATTGATCCTCGTTCTAGGAACATAACGGATTTATATTGTAGATCCTCGTAACGGATTTACGTTGATCCTTTAGAGTGTAACGGATTTGCACTCTCTACTCTCACAACATATTTGCGCTAACCCACTTTTTGGGAATATAACGGATTTGTATTCTCGATCCTCGTAATAGATTTACGTTGATCCTCATTTTAGGAATACGGATTTACATTCTCGATCCTCGTAACGTATTTACGTTGATCCTTTAGAGTGTAGCGGATTTGCACTCTCGGTTCTCGCAACTTATTTGCATTAACCCTCATTTTGGAAATATAACGGATTTGTATTCTCGATCCTTGTAACAGATTTACGTTGATCCTGGTTTTGAAAATATAATGGATTTATATTCTTAATCCTCGTAATGGATTTATGTTGATCCTCATTTTGGGAATATAACGGATTTGTATTCTCGATCCTCGTAACGGATTTAAGTTGATCCATATTTTGGGAATATAACGGATTTGTATTATCGATCCTCGTTACGGATTTACGTTGATCCTTTAGAGTGTAACGGATTTGCACCCTCGATTCTCGAAACATATTTGCGTTAACCCTCGTTTTGGAATATAACGGATTTGTACTCTCGATCCTCGTAACAGATTTACGTTGATCCTCGTTCTGGAAATATAAAGGATTTATATTCTCGATCCTCGTAACGGATTTACGTTGATCCTTTAAAGTGTAACGGATTTGCACTCTCAGTACTCGCAACATATTTGCGCTAACCCTCGTTTTGGGAATATAACGGATTTGTATTCTCGATCCTCGTAACAGATTTACGTTGATCCTCGTTTTGGGATTATGACGGATTTATATTCTCGATCCTCGTAACATATTTATGTTGATCCTTTAGAGTGTAACGGATTTGCACTCTAGGTTCTCGCAACATATTTGCGTTAACCCTCGTTATGTGAATATAACGGATTTGTATTCTCGATCCTCGTAACAGATTTACGTTGATCCTCGTACTAGGAGTAAAACGAATTTATATTCTCGATTCTCGTAACGGATTTACGTTGATCCTTTAGAGTGTAACGGATTTGCACTCTCAGTACTCGCAACATATTTGCGCTAACCCTCGTTTTGGGAATATAACGGATTTGTATTCTCGATCCTCGTAATAGATTTACGTTGATCCTCATTTTGGGAATATAACGGATTTGTATTCTCGATCCTCGTAACTGATTTACGTTGATCCATGTTTTGGGAATATAACGGATTTGTATTCTCGATCCTCATTACGGATTTACATTGATCCTTTAGAGTGTAACGGATTTGCACTCTCGATTCTCGTAACATATTTGCGTTAACCCTCGTTTTAGAATATAACGGATTTGTACTCTCGATGCTCATTACGGATTTACGTTGATCCTTTAGAGTGTAACGGATTTGCACTCTCGATTCTCGTAACATATTTGCGTTAACCCTCGTTTAAGAATATAACAGATTTGTACTCTCGATCCTCGTAACAGATTTACGTTGATCCTCGTTCTGGGAATATAACGGATTTATATTCTCGATCCTCGTAACGGATTTAC
The DNA here is from genome assembly GCA_033977485.1 of Hydrangea macrophylla. NCBI lineage: Eukaryota > Viridiplantae > Streptophyta > Magnoliopsida > Cornales > Hydrangeaceae > Hydrangea > Hydrangea macrophylla. The sequence continues at coordinate 21,739,254 of CM066985.1, forward strand.
GTTGATCCTTTAAAGTGTAACGGATTTGCACTCTCGGTCCTCGCAACATATTTGCGCTAACCCTCGTTTTGGGAATATAACGGATTTGTATTCTCAATCCTCGTAATAGATTTACGTTGATTCTCATTTTGGGATTATGACGGATTTATATTCTCGATCCTGGTAACGTATTTACGTTGATCCTTTAGAGTGTAACGGATTTGCACTCTCGGTTCTCGCAACATATTTGCGTTAACCCTCGTTATGGGAATATAACGGATTTGTACTCTCGATCCTCGTAACAGATTTACGTTGATCCTCGCACTGGGAATATAACAAATTTATATTCTCAATCTTCCTTTAGAGTGTAACGGATTTTCACTCTCAGTACTCGCAACATATTTGCGCTAACCCTTGTTTTGGGAATGTAACAAATTTGTATTCTCGATCCTCGTAACAGATTTACGTTGATCCTCGTTTTGGAAATATGATGGATTTATATTCTCGATCCTCGTAACGTATTTACGTTGATCCTTTAAAAAGTAACGGATTTGCACTCTCGGTTCTCGCAACACATTTTCGTTAACCCTCGTTTTGGGAATATAACGGATTTGTATTCTTGATCCTTGTGATAGATTTACGTTGATCCTCGTTTTGGGAATATAATGGATTTATATTCTCGATCCTCGTAACAGATTTACGTTGATCCTCGTTATCGGAATGTCACGGATTTGTATTCTCGATCCTTGTAACAGATTTACGTTGATCCTCATTTTGGAAATATAATGGATTTATATTCTTGATCCTCGTAAAAGATTTATGTTGTTCCTCGTTTTGGGAATATAACGGATTTGTATTCTCGATCCTCGTAACGGATTTACGTTGATCCTTGTTTTGGGAATATAACGGATTTGTATTCTCGATCCTCGTAACGGATTTACGTTGATTCTCTAGAGTGTAACGGATTTGCACTCTCGATTCTAGTAACATATTTGGGTTAACCCTCGTTTTGGAATATAACGGATTTGTACTCTCGATCCTCGTAACAGATTTACGTTGATCCTCGTTCTAGGAACATAACAGATTTATATTATAGATCCTCGTAACGGATTTACGTTGATCCTTTAGAGTGTAACGGATTTGCACTCTCTATTCTCACAACATATTTGCGCTAACCCACTTTTTGGGAATATAACGGATTTGTATTCTCGATCCTCATAATAGATTTACGTTGATCCTCGTTTTAGGAATACGGATTTATATTCTCGATCCTCGTAACGTATTTACGTTGATCCTTTAGAGTGTCGCAGATTTGCACTCTCGGTTCTCGCAACTTATTTGCATTAACCCTCGTTTTGGGAATATAACGGATTTGTACTCTCGATCCTCATTACAGATTTACGTTGATCCTTTAGAGTGTAACGGATTTGCACTCTCGATTCTCGTAACATATTTGCGTTAACCCTCGTTTAAGAATATAACAGATTTGTACTCTCGATCCTCGTAACAGATTTACGTTGATCCTCGTTCTGGGAATATAACGGATTTATATTCTCGATCCTCGTAACGGATTTACGTTGATCCTTTAAAGTGTAACGGATTTGCACTCTCGGTCCTCGCAACATATTTGCGCTAACCCTCGTTTTGGGAATATAACGGATTTGTATTCTCGATCCTCGTAATAGATTTACGTTGATTCTCATTTTGGGATTATGACGGATTTATATTCTCGATCCTGGTAACGTATTTACGTTGATCCTTTAGAGTGTAACGGATTTGCACTCTCGGTTCTCGCAACATATTTGCGTTAACCCTCGTTATGGGAATATAACGGATTTGTACTCTCGATCCTCGTAACAGATTTACGTTGATCCTCGCACTGGGAATATAACGAATTTATATTCTCAATCTTCCTTTAGAGTGTAACGGATTTTCACTCTCAGTACTCGCAACATATTTGCGCTAACCCTTGTTTTGGGAATGTAACAAATTTGTATTCTCGATCCTCGTAACAGATTTACGTTGATCCTCGTTTTGGGAATATGATGGATTTATATTCTCGATCCTCGTAACGTATTTACGTTGATCCTTTAAAAAGTAACGGATTTGCACTCTCGGTTCTCACAACACATTTTCGTTAACCCTCGTTTTGGGAATATAACGAATTTGTATTCTTGATCCTTGTGATAGATTTACGTTGATCCTCGTTTTGGGAATATAATGGATTTATATTCTCGATCCTCGTAACAGATTTACGTTGATCCTCGTTATGGGAATATCACGGATTTGTATTCTCGATCCTTGTAACAGATTTACGTTGATCCTCATTTTGGAAATATAATGGATTTATATTCTTGATCCTCGTAAAAGATTTATGTTGTTCCTTGTTTTGGGAATATAACGGATTTGTATTCTCGATCCTCGTAACGGATTTACGTTGATCCTTGTTTTGGGAATATAACGGATTTGTATTCTCGATCCTCGTAACGGATTTACGTTGATCCTCTAGAGTGTAACGGATTTGCGCTCTCGATTCTAGTAACATATTTGGGTTAACCCTCGTTTTGGAATATAACGGATTTGTACTCTCGATCCTCGTAACAGATTTACGTTGATCCTCGTTCTAGGAACATAACGGATTTATATTATAGATCCTCGTAACGGATTTACGTTGATCCTTTAGAGTGTAACGGATTTGCACTCTCTATTCTCACAACATATTTGCGCTAACCCACTTTTTGGGAATATAACGGATTTGTATTCTCGATCCTCGTAATAGATTTACGTTGATCCTAGTTTTAGGAATACGGATTTATATTCTCGATCCTCGTAACGTATTTACGTTGATCCTTTAGAGTGTCGCAGATTTGCACTCTCTACTCTCACAACATATTTGCGCTAACCCACTTTTTGGGAATATAACGGATTTGTATTCTCGATCCTCGTAATAGATTTACGTTGATCCTCGTTTTAGGAATACGGATTTATATTCTCGATCCTCGTAACGTATTTACGTTGATCCTTTAGAGTGTAGCGGATTTGCACTCTCGGTTCTCACAACTTATTTGCATTAACCCTCATTTTGGAAATATAACGGATTTGTATTCTCGATCCTTGTAACAGATTTACGTTGATTCTAGTTTTGAAAATATAATGGATTTATATTCTTAATCCTCGTAATGGATTTATGTTGATCCTCGTTTTGGGAATATAACGGATTTGTATTCTCGATCCTCGTAACGGATTTACGTTGATCCATATTTTGGGAATATAACGGATTTGTATTATCGATCCTCGTTACGGATTTACGTTGATCCTTTAGAGTGTAACGGATTTGCACCCTCGATTCTCGAAACATATTTGCGTTAACCCTCGTTTTGGAATATAACGGATTTGTACTCTCGATCCTCGTAATAGATTTACGTTGATCCTCGTTCTGGAAATATAAAGGATTTATATTCTCGATCCTCGTAACGGATTTACGTTGATCCTTTAAAGTGTAACGGATTTGTACTCTCAGTACTCGCAACATATTTGCGCTAACCCTCGTTTTGGAAATATAACGGATTTGTATTCTCGATCCTCGTAACAGATTTACGTTGATCCTCGTTTTGGGATTATGACGGATTTATATTCTCGATCCTCGTAACATATTTATGTTGATCCTTTAGAGTGTAACGGATTTGCACTCTAGGTTCTCGCAACATATTTGCGTTAACCCTCGTTATGTGAATATAACGGATTTGTATTCTCGATCCTCGTAACAGATTTACGTTGATCCTCGTACTACGAGTAAAACGAATTTATATTCTCGATTCTCGTAACGGATTTACGTTGATCCTTTAGAGTGTAACAGATTTGCACTCTCAGTACTCGCAACATATTTGCGCTAACCCTCGTTTTGGGAATATAACGGATTTGTATTCTCGATCCTCGTAACAGATTTACGTTGATCCTCATTTCGGGAATATAACGGATTTGTATTCTCGATCCTCGTAACTAATTTACGTTGATCCATGTTTTGGGAATATAACGGATTTGTATTCTCGATCCTCATTACGGATTTACATTGATCCTTTAGAGTGTAACGGATTTGCACTCTCGATTCTCGTAACATATTTGCGTTAACCCTCGTTTTAGAATATAACGGATTTGTACTCTCGATCCTCATTACGGATTTACGTTGATCCTTTAGAGTGTAACGGATTTGCACTCTCGATTCTCGTAACATATTTGCGTTAACCCTCGTTTAAGATTATAACAGATTTGTACTCTCGATCCTCGTAACAGATTTACGTTGATCCTCGTTCTGGGAATATAACGGATTTATATTCTCGATCCTCGTAACGGATTTACGTTGATCCTTTAAAGTGTAACGGATTTGCACTCTCGGTCCTCGCAACATATTTGCGCTAACCCTCGTTTTGGGAATATAACGGATTTGTATTCTCGATCCTCGTAATAGATTTACGTTGATTCTCATTTTGGGATTGTGACGGATTTATATTCTCGATCCTGGTAACGTATTTACGTTGATCCTTTAGAGTGTAACGGATTTACACTCTCGGTTCTCGCAACATATTTGCGTTAACCCTCGTTATGGGAATATAACGGATTTGTACTCTCGATCCTCGTAACAGATTTACGTTGATCCTCGCACTGGGAATATAACGAATTTATATTCTTAATCTTCCTTTAGACTGTAACGGATTTTCACTCTCAGTACTCGCAACATATTTGCGCTAACCCTCGTTTTGGGAATGTAACAAATTTGTATTCTCGATCCTCGTAACAGATTTACGTTGATCCTCGTTTTGGGAATATGATGGATTTATATTCTCGATCCTCGTAACGTATTTACGTTGATCCTTTAAAAAGTAACGGATTTGCACTCTCGGTTCTCACAACACATTTTCGTTAACCCTCGTTTTGGGAATATAACGGATTTGTATTCTTGATCCTTGTGACAGATTTACGTTGATCCTCGTTTTGGGAATATAATGGATTTATATTCTCGATCCTCGTAACAGATTTACGTTGATCCTCGTTATGGGAATATCACGGATTTGTATTCTCGATCCTTGTAACAGATTTACGTTGATCCTCATTTTGGAAATATAATGGATTTATATTCTTGATCCTCGTAAAAGATTTATGTTGTTCCTCGTTTTGGGAATATAACGGATTTGTATTCTCGATCCTCGTAACGGATTTACGTTGATCCTTGTTTTGGGAATATAACGGATTTGTATTCTCGATCCTCGTAACAGATTTACGTTGATCCTCTAGAGTGTAACGGATTTGCACTCTCGATTCTAGTAACATATTTGGGTTAACCCTCGTTTTGGAATATAACGGATTTGTACTCTCGATCCTCGTAACAGATTTACGTTGATCCTCGTTCTAGGAACATAACGGATTTATATTATAGATCCTCGTAACGGATTTACGTTGATCATTTAGAGTGTAATGGATTTGTACTCTCTATTCTCGCAACATATTTGCGCTAACCCACTTTTTGGGAATATAACGGATTTGTATTCTCGATCCTCGTAACAGATTTACGTTGATCCTCGTTTTGGGAATATGATGGATTTATATTCTCGATCCTCGTAACGTATTTACGTTGATCCTTTAAAAAGTAACGGATTTGCACTCTCGGTTCTCGCAACACATTTTCGTTAACCCTCGTTTTGGGAATATAACGGATTTGTATTCTTGATCCTTGTGATAGATTTACATTGATCCTCGTTTTGGGAATATAATGGATTTATATTCTCGATCCTCGTAACAGATTTACGTTGATCCTCGTTATAGGAATATCACGGATTTGTATTCTCGATCCTTGTAACAGATTTACGTTGATCCTCATTTTGGAAATATAATGGATTTATATTCTTGATCCTCGTAAAAGATTTATGTTGTTCCTCGTTTTGGGAATATAACGGATTTGTATTCTCGATCCTCGTAACGGATTTACGTTGATCCTTGTTTTGGGAATATAACGGATTTGTATTCTCGATCCTCGTAACGGATTTACGTTGATCCTCTAGAGTGTAACGGATTTGCACTCTCGATTCTAGTAACATATTTGGGTTAACCCTCGTTTTGGAATATAACGGATTTGTACTCTCGATCCTCGTAACAGATTTACGTTGATCCTCGTTCTAGGAACATAACGGATTTATATTATAGATCCTCGTAACGGATTTACGTTGATCCTTTAGAGTGTAACAGATTTGCACTCTCTATTCTCACAACATATTTGCGCTAACCCACTTTTTGGGAATATAACGGATTTGTATTCTCGATCCTCGTAATAGATTTACGTTGATCCTCGTTTTAGGAATACGGATTTATATTCTCGATCCTCGTAACGTATTTACTTTGATCCTTTAGAGTGTCGCAGATTTGCACTCTCGGTTCTCGCAACTTATTTGCATTAACCCTCGTTTTGGGAATATAACGGATTTGTATTCTCGATCCTCATAACGGATTTACGTTAATCCTTATTTTGGGAATATAACGGATTTGTATTCTCGATCCTCGTAACGGATTTACGTTGATCCTTTAAAGTGTAACGGATTTGCACTCTCAGTACTCGCAACATGTTTGCGCTAACCCTCGTTTTGGGAATATAACGGATTTGTATTCTCGATCCTCGTAACAGATTTACGTTGATCCTCATTTCGGGAATATAACGGATTTGTATTCTCGATCCTCGTAACTAATTTACGTTGATCCATGTTTTGGGAAAATAACGGATTTGTATTCTCGATCCTCATTACGGATTTACATTGATCCTTTAGAGTGTAACGGATTTGCACTCTCGATTCTCGTAACATATTTGCGTTAACCCTCGTTTTAGAATATAACGGATTTGTACTCTCGATCCTCATTACGGATTTACGTTGATCCTTTAGAGTGTAACGGATTTGCACTCTCGATTCTCGTAACATATTTGCGTTAACCCTCGTTTAAGATTATAACAGATTTGTACTCTCGATCCTCGTAACAGATTTACGTTGATCCTCGTTCTGGGAATATAACGGATTTATATTCTCGATCCTCGTAACGGATTTACGTTGATCCTTTAAAGTGTAACGGATTTGCACTCTCGGTCCTCGCAACATATTTGCGCTAACCCTCGTTTTGGGAATATAACGGATTTGTATTCTCGATCCTCGTAATAGATTTACGTTGATTCTCATTTTGGGATTGTGACGGATTTATATTCTCGATCCTGGTAACGTATTTACGTTGATCCTTTAGAGTGTAACGGATTTACACTCTCGGTTCTCGCAACATATTTGCGTTAACCCTCGTTATGGGAATATAACGGATTTGTACTCTCGATCCTCGTAACAGATTTACGTTGATCCTCGCACTGGGAATATAACGAATTTATATTCTCAATCTTCCTTTAGAGTGTAACGGATTTTCACTCTCAGTACTCGCAACATATTTGCGCTAACCCTCGTTTTGGGAATGTAACAAATTTGTATTCTCGATCCTCGTAACAGATTTACGTTGATCCTCGTTTTGGGAATATGATGGATTTATATTTCGATCCTCGTAACGTATTTACGTTGATCCTTTAAAAAGTAACGGATTTGCACTCTCGGTTCTCACAACACATTTTCGTTAACCCTCGTTTTGGGAATATAACGGATTTGTATTCTTGATCCTTGTGACAGATTTACGTTGATCCTCGTTTTGGGAATATAATGGATTTATATTCTCGATCCTCGTAACAGATTTACGTTGATCCTCGTTATGGGAATATCACGGATTTGTATTCTCGATCCTTGTAACAGATTTACGTTGATCCTCATTTTGGAAATATAATGGATTTATATTCTTGATCCTCGTAAAAGATTTATGTTGTTCCTCGTTTTGGGAATATAACGGATTTGTATTCTCGATCCTCGTAACGGATTTACGTTGATCCTTGTTTTGGGAATATAACGGATTTGTATTCTCGATCCTCGTAACGGATTTACGTTGATCCTCTAGAGTGTAACGGATTTGCACTCTCGATTCTAGTAACATATTTGGGTTAACCCTCGTTTTGGAATATAACGGATTTGTACTCTCGATCCTCGTAACAGATTTACGTTGATCCTCGTTCTAGGAACATAACGGATTTATATTATAGATCCTCGTAACGGATTTACGTTGATCATTTAGAGCGTAACGGATTTGTACTCTCTACTCTCACAACATATTTGCGCTAACCCACTTTTTGGGAATATAACGGATTTGTATTCTCGATCCTCGTAACAGATTTACGTTGATCCTCGTTTTGGGAATATGATGGATTTATATTCTCGATCCTCGTAACGTATTTACGTTGATCCTTTAAAAAGTAACGGATTTGCACTCTCGGTTCTCGCAACACATTTTCGTTAACCCTCGTTTTGGGAATATAACGGATTTGTATTCTTGATCCTTGTGATAGATTTACGTTGATCCTCGTTTTGGGAATATAATGGATTTATATTCTCGATCCTCGTAACAGATTTACGTTGATCCTCGTTATAGGAATATCACGGATTTGTATTCTCGATCCTTGTAACTGATTTATGTTGATCCTCATTTTGGAAATATAATGGATTTATATTCTTGATCCTCGTAAAAGATTTATGTTGTTCCTCGTTTTGGGAATATAACGGATTTGTATTCTCGATCCTCGTAACGGATTTACGTTGATCCTTGTTTTGGGAATATAACGGATTTGTATTCTCGATCCTCGTAACGGATTTACGTTGATCCTCTAGAGTGTAACGGATTTGCACTCTCGATTCTAGTAACATATTTGGGTTAACCCTCGTTTTGGAATATAACGGATTTGTACTCTCGATCCTCGTAACAGATTTACGTTGATCCTCGTTCTAGGAACATAACGGATTTATATTATAGATCCTCGTAACGGATTTACGTTGATCCTTTAGAGTGTAACAGATTTGCACTCTCTATTCTCACAACATATTTGCGCTAACCCACTTTTTGGGAATATAACGGATTTGTATTCTCGATCCTCGTAATAGATTTACGTTGATCCTCGTTTTAGGAATACGGATTTATATTCTCGATCCTCGTAACGTATTTACGTTGATCCTTTAGAGTGTCGCAGATTTGCACTCTCGGTTCTCGCAACTTATTTGCATTAACCCTCGTTTTGGGAATATAACGGATTTGTATTCTCGATCCTCGTAACGGATTTACGTTAATCCTTATTTTGGGAATATAACGGATTTGTATTCTCGATCCTCGTAACGGATTTACGTTGATCCTTTAAAGTGTAACGGATTTGCACTCTCAGTACTCGCAACATGTTTGCGCTAACCCTCGTTTTGGGAATATAACGGATTTGTATTCTCGATCCTCGTAACAAATTTACGTTGATCCTCATTTCGGGAATATAACGGATTTGTATTCTCGATCCTCGTAACTAATTTACGTTGATCCATGTTTTGGGAATATAACGGATTTGTATTCTCGATCCTCATTACGGATTTACATTGATCCTTTAGAGTGTAACGGATTTGCACTCTCGATTCTCGTAACATATTTGCGTTAACCCTCGTTTTAGAATATAACGGATTTGTACTCTCGATCCTCATTACGGATTTACGTTGATCCTTTAGAGTGTAACGGATTTGCACTCTCGATTCTCGTAACATATTTGCGTTAACCCTCGTTTAAGATTATAACAGATTTGTACTCTCGATCCTCGTAACAGATTTACGTTGATCCTCGTTCTGGGAATATAACGGATTTATATTCTCGATCCTCGTAACGGATTTACGTTGATCCTTTAAAGTGTAACGGATTTGCACTCTCGGTCCTCGCAACATATTTGCGCTAACCCTCGTTTTGGGAATATAACGGATTTGTATTCTCGATCCTCGTAATAGATTTACGTTGATTCTCATTTTGGGATTGTGACGGATTTATATTCTCGATCCTGGTAACGTATTTACGTTGATCCTTTAGAGTGTAACGGATTTACACTCTCGGTTCTCGCAACATATTTGCGTTAACCCTCGTTATGGGAATATAACGGATTTGTACTCTCGATCCTCGTAACAGATTTACGTTGATCCTCGCACTGGGAATATAACGAATTTATATTCTCAATCTTCCTTTAGAGTGTAACGGATTTTCACTCTCAGTACTCGCAACATATTTGCGCTAACCCTCGTTTTGGGAATGTAACAAATTTGTATTCTCGATCCTCGTAACAGATTTACGTTGATCCTCGTTTTGGGAATATGATGGATTTATATTCTCGATCCTCGTAACGTATTTACGTTGATCCTTTAAAAAGTAACGGATTTGCACTCTCGGTTCTCACAACACATTTTCGTTAACCCTCGTTTTGGGAATATAACGGATTTGTATTCTTGATCCTTGTGACAGATTTACGTTGATCCTCGTTTTGGGAATATAATGGATTTATATTCTCGATCCTCGTAACAGATTTACGTTGATCCTCGTTATGGGAATATCACGGATTTGTATTCTCGATCCTTGTAACAGATTTACGTTGATCCTCATTTTGGAAATATAATGGATTTACATTCTTGATCCTCGTAAAAGATTTATGTTGTTCCTCGTTTTGGGAATATAACGGATTTGTATTCTCGATCCTCGTAACGGATTTACGTTGATCCTTGTTTTGGGAATATAACGGATTTGTATTCTCGATCCTCGTAACGGATTTAAGTTGATCCTCTAGAGTGTAACGGATTTGCACTCTCGATTCTAGTAACATATTTGGGTTAACCCTCGTTTTGGAATATAACGGATTTGTACTCTCGATCCTCGTAACAGATTTACGTTGATCCTCGTTCTAGGAACATAACGGATTTATATTATAGATCCTCGTAACGGATTTACGTTGATCATTTAGAGTGTAACGGATTTGTACTCTCTATTCTCACAACATATTTGCGCTAACCCACTTTTTGGGAATATAACGGATTTGTATTCTCGATCCTCGTAACAGATTTACGTTGATCCTCGTTTTGGGAATATGATGGATTTATATTCTCGATCCTCGTAACGTATTTACGTTGATCCTTTAAAAAGTAACGGATTTGCACTCTCGGTTCTCGCAACACATTTTCGTTAACCCTCGTTTTGGGAATATAACGGATTTGTATTCTTGATCCTTGTGATAGATTTACGTTGATCCTCGTTTTGGGAATATAATGGATTTATATTCTCGATCCTCGTAACAGATTTACGTTGATCCTCGTTATAGGAATATCACGGATTTGTATTCTCGATCCTTGTAACAGATTTACGTTGATCCTCATTTTGGAAATATAATGGATTTATATTCTTGATCCTCGTAAAAGATTTATGTTGTTCCTCGTTTTGGGAATATAACGGATTTGTATTCTCGATCCTCGTAACGGATTTACGTTGATCCTTGTTTTGGGAATATAACGGATTTGTATTCTCGATCCTCGTAACGGATTTACGTTGATCCTCTAGAGTGTAACGGATTTGCACTCTCGATTCTAGTAACATATTTGGGTTAACCCTCGTTTTGGAATATAACGGATTTGTACTCTCGATCCTCGTAACAGATTTACGTTGATCCTCGTTCTAGGAACATAACGGATTTATATTATAGATCCTCGTAACGGATTTACGTTGATCCTTTAGAGTGTAACAGATTTGCACTCTCTATTCTCACAACATATTTGCGCTAACCCACTTTTTGGGAATATAACGGATTTGTATTCTCGATCCTCGTAATAGATTTACGTTGATCCTCGTTTTAGGAATACGGATTTATATTCTCGATCCTCGTAACGTATTTACGTTGATCCTTTAGAGTGTCGCAGATTTGCACTCTCGGTTCTCGCAACTTATTTGCATTAACCCTCGTTTTGGGAATATAACGGATTTGTATTCTCGATCCTCGTAACGGATTTACGTTAATCCTTATTTTGGGAATATAACGGATTTGTATTCTCGATCCTCGTAACGGATTTACGTTGATCCTTTAAAGTGTAACGGATTTGCACTCTCAGTACTCGCAACATGTTTGCGCTAACCCTCGTTTTGGGAATATAACGGATTTGTATTCTCGATCCTCGTAACAGATTTACGTTGATCCTCATTTCGGGAATATAACGGATTTGTATTCTCGATCCTCGTAACTAATTTACGTTGATCCATGTTTTGGGAATATAACGGATTTGTATTCTCGATCCTCATTACGGATTTACATTGATCCTTTAGAGTGTAACGGATTTGCACTCTCGATTCTCGTAACATATTTGCGTTAACCCTCGTTTTAGAATATAACGGATTTGTACTCTCGATCCTCATTACGGATTTACGTTGATCCTTTAGAGTGTAACGGATTTGCACTCTCGATTCTCGTAACATATTTGCGTTAACCCTCGTTTAAGATTATAACAGATTTGTACTCTCGATCCTCGTAACAGATTTACGTTGATCCTCGTTCTGGGAATATAACGGATTTATATTCTCGATCCTCGTAACGGATTTACGTTGATCCTTTAAAGTGTAACGGATTTGCACTCTCGGTCCTCGCAACATATTTGCGCTAACCCTCGTTTTGGGAATATAACGGATTTGTATTCTCGATCCTCGTAATAGATTTACGTTGATTCTCATTTTGGGATTGTGACGGATTTATATTCTCGATCCTGGTAACGTATTTACGTTGATCCTTTAGAGTGTAACGGATTTACACTCTCGGTTCTCGCAACATATTTGCGTTAACCCTCGTTATGGGAATATAACGGATTTGTACTCTCGATCCTCGTAACAGATTTACGTTGATCCTCGCACTGGGAATATAACGAATTTTTATTCTCAATCTTCCTTTAGAGTGTAACGGATTTTCACTCTCAGTACTCGCAACATATTTGCGCTAACCCTCGTTTTGGGAATGTAACAAATTTGTATTCTCGATCCTCGTAACAGATTTACGTTGATCCTCGTTTTGGGAATATGATGGATTTATATTCTCGATCCTCGTAACGTATTTACGTTGATCCTTTAAAAAGTAACGGATTTGCACTCTCGGTTCTCACAACACATTTTCGTTAACCCTCGTTTTGGGAATATAACGGATTTGTATTCTTGATCCTTGTGACAGATTTACGTTGATCCTCGTTTTGGGAATATAATGGATTTATATTCTCGATCCTCGTAACAGATTTACGTTGATCCTCGTTATGGGAATATCACGGATTTGTATTCTCGATCCTTGTAACAGATTTACGTTGATCCTCATTTTGGAAATATAATGGATTTATATTCTTGATCCTCGTAAAAGATTTATGTTGTTCCTCGTTTTGGGAATATAACGGATTTGTATTCTCGATCCTCGTAACGGATTTACGTTGATCCTCTAGAGTGTAACGGATTTGCACTCTCGATTCTAGTAACATATTTGGGTTAACCCTCGTTTTGGAATATAACGGATTTGTACTCTCGATCCTCGTAACAGATTTACGTTGATCCTCGTTCTAGGAACATAACGGATTTATATTATAGATCCTCGTAACGGATTTACGTTGATCATTTAGAGTGTAACGGATTTGTACTCTCTATTCTCACAACATATTTGCGCTAACCCACTTTTTGGGAATATAACGGATTTGTATTCTCGATCCTCGTAACAGATTTACGTTGATCCTCGTTTTGGGAATATGATGGATTTATATTCTCGATCCTCGTAACGTATTTACGTTGATCCTTTAAAAAGTAACGGATTTGCACTCTCGGTTCTCGCAACCCATTTTCGTTAACCCTCGTTTTGGGAATATAACGGATTTGTATTCTTGATCCTTGTGATAGATTTACGTTGATCCTCGTTTTGGGAATATAATGGATTTATATTCTCGATCCTCGTAACAGATTTACGTTGATCCTCGTTATAGGAATATCACGGATTTGTATTCTCGATCCTTGTAACAGATTTACGTTGATCCTCATTTTGGAAATATAATGGATTTATATTCTTGATCCTCGTAAAAGATTTATGTTGTTCCTCGTTTTGGGAATATAACGGATTTGTATTCTCGATCCTCGTAACGGATTTACGTTGATCCTTGTTTTGGGAATATAACGGATTTGTATTCTCGATCCTCGTAACGGATTTACGTTGATCCTCTAGAGTGTAACGGATTTGCACTCTCGATTCTAGTAACATATTTGGGTTAACCCTCGTTTTGGAATATAACGGATTTGTACTCTCGATCCTCGTAACAGATTTACGTTGATCCTCGTTCTAGGAACATAACGGATTTATATTATAGATCCTCGTAACGGATTTACGTTGATCCTTTAGAGTGTAACAGATTTGCACTCTCTATTCTCACAACATATTTGCGCTAACCCACTTTTTGGGAATATAACGGATTTGTATTCTCGATCCTCGTAATAGATTTACGTTGATCCTCGTTTTAGGAATACGGATTTATATTCTCGATCCTCGTAACGTATTTACGTTGATCCTTTAGAGTGTCGCAGATTTGCACTCTCGGTTCTCGCAACTTATTTGCATTAACCCTCGTTTTGGGAATATAACGGATTTGTATTCTCGATCCTCGTAACGGATTTACGTTAATCCTTATTTTGGGAATATAACGGATTTGTATTCTCGATCCTCGTAACGGATTTACGTTGATCCTTTAGAGTGTAACGGATTTGCACTCTCGATTCTAGTAACATATTTGGGTTAACCCTCGTTTTGGAATATGACGGATTTGTACTCTCGATCCTCGTAACAGATTTATATTGATCCTCGTTCTAGGAACATAACGGATTTATATTGTAGATCCTCGTAACGGATTTACGTTGATCCTTTAGAGTGTAACGGATTTGCACTCTCTACTCTCACAACATATTTGCGCTAACCCACTTTTTGGGAATATAACGGATTTGTATTCTCGATCCTCGTAATAGATTTACGTTGATCCTCGTTTTAGGAATACGGATTTATATTCTCGATCCTCGTAACGTATTTACGTTGATCCTTTAGAGTGTAGCGGATTTGCACTCTCGGTTCTCGCAACTTATTTGCATTAACCCTCATTTTGGAAATATAACGGATTTGTATTCTCGATCCTTGTAACAGATTTACGTTGATCCTGGTTTTGAAAATATAATGGATTTATATTCTTAATCCTCGTAATGGATTTATGTTGATCCTCGTTTTGGGAATATAACGGATTTGTATTCTCGATCCTCGTAACGGATTTAAGTTGATCCATATTTTGGGAATATAACGGATTTGTATTATCGATCCTCGTTACGGATTTACGTTGATCCTTTAGAGTGTAACGGATTTGCACCCTCGATTCTCGAAACATATTTGCGTTAACCCTCGTTTTGGAATATAACGGATTTGTACTCTCGATCCTCGTAACAGATTTACGTTGATCCTCGTTCTGGAAATATAAAGGATTTATATTCTCGATCCTCGTAACGGATTTACGTTGATCCTTTAAAGTGTAACGGATTTGCACTCTCAGTACTCGCAACATATTTGCGCTAACCCTCGTTTTGGGAATATAACGGATTTGTATTCTCGATCCTCGTAACAGATTTACGTTGATCCTCGTTTTGGGATTATGACGGATTTATATTCTCGATCCTCGTAACATATTTATGTTGATCCTTTAGAGTGTAACGGATTTGCACTCTAGGTTCTCGCAACATATTTGCGTTAACCCTCGTTATGTGAATATAACGGATTTGTATTCTCGATCCTCGTAACAGATTTACGTTGATCCTCGTACTAGGAGTAAAACGAATTTATATTCTCGATTCTCGTAACGGATTTACGTTGATCCTTTAGAGTGTAACGGATTTGCACTCTCAGTACTCGCAACATATTTGCGCTAACCCTCGTTTTGGGAATATAACGGATTTGTATTCTCGATCCTCGTAACAGATTTACGTTGATCCTCGTTTTGGGATTATGACGGATTTATATTCTCGATCCTCGTAACATATTTATGTTGATCCTTTAGAGTGTAACGGATTTGCACTCTAGGTTCTCGCAACATATTTGCGTTAACCCTCGTTATGTGAATATAACGGATTTGTATTCTCGATCCTCGTAACAGATTTACGTTGATCCTCGTACTAGGAGTAAAACGAATTTATATTCTCGATTCTCGTAACGGATTTACGTTGATCCTTTAGAGTGTAACGGATTTGCACTCTCAGTACTCGCAACATATTTGCGCTAACCCTCGTTTTGGGAATATAACGGATTTGTATTCTCGATCCTCGTAACAGATTTACGTTGATCCTCATTTTGGGAATATAACGGATTTGTATTCTCGATCCTCGTAACTGATTTACGTTGATCCATGTTTTGGGAATATAACGGATTTGTATTCTCGATCCTCATTACGGATTTACATTGATCCTTTAGAGTGTAACGGATTTGCACTCTCGATTCTCGTAACATATTTGCGTTAACCCTCGTTTTAGAATATAACGGATTTGTACTCTCGATGCTCATTACGGATTTACGTTGATCCTTTAGAGTGTAACGGATTTGCACTCTCGATTCTCGTAACATATTTGCGTTAACCCTCGTTTAAGAATATAACAGATTTGTACTCTCGATCCTCGTAACAGATTTACGTTTATCCTCGTTCTGGGAATATAACGGATTTATATTCTCGATCCTCGTAACGGATTTACGTTGATCCTTTAAAGTGTAACGGATTTGCACTCTCGGTCCTCGCAATATATTTGCGCTAACCCTCGTTTTGGGAATATAACAGATTTGTATTCTCGATCCTCGTAATAGATTTACGTTGATTCTCATTTTGGGATTATGACGGATTTATATTCTCGATCCTGGTAACGTATTTACATTGATCCTTTAGAGTGTAACGGATTTGCACTCTCGGTTCTCGCAACATATTTGCGTTAACCCTCGTTATGGGAATATAACGGATTTGTACTCTCGATCTTCATAACAGATTTACGTTGATCCTCGCACTGGGAATATAACGAATTTATATTCTCAATCTTCCTTTAGAGTTTAACGGATTTTCACTCTCAGTACTCGCAACATATTTGCGCTAACCCTCGTTTTGGGAATGTAACAAATTTGTATTCTCGATCCTCGTAACAGATTTACGTTGATCCTCGTTTTGGGAATATGATGGATTTATATTCTCGATCCTCGTAACGTATTTACGTTGATCCTTTAAAAAGTAACGGATTTGCACTCTCGGTTCTCGCAACACATTTTCGTTAACCCTCGTTTTGGGAATATAACGGATTTGTATTCTTGATCCTTGTGACAGATTTACGTTGATCCCCGTTTTGGGAATATAATGGATTTATATTCTCGATCCTCGTAACAGATTTACGTTAATCCTCGTTATGGGAATATCACGGATTTGTATTCTCGATCCTTGTAACAGATTTACGTTGATCCTCATTTTGGAAATATAATGGATTTATATTCTTGATCCTCGTAAAAGATTTATGTTGTTCCTCGTTTTGGGAATATAACGGATTTGTATTCTCGATCCTCGTAACGGATTTACGTTGATCCTTGTTTTGGGAATATAACGGATTTGTATTCTCGATCCTCGTAACGGATTTACGTTGATCCTCTAGAGTGTAACGGATTTGCACTCTCGATTCTAGTAACATATTTGGGTTAACCCTCGTTTTGGAATATAACGGATTTGTACTCTCGATCCTCGTAACAGATTTACGTTGATCCTCGTTCTAGGAACATAACGGATTTATATTATAGATCCTCGTAACGGATTTATGTTGATCCTTTAGAGTGTAACGGATTTGCACTCTCTATTCTCACAACATATTTGCGCTAACCCACTTTTTGGGAATATAACGGATTTGTATTCTCGATCCTCGTAATAGATTTACGTTGATCCTCGTTTTAGGAATACGGATTTATATTCTCGATCCTCGTAACGTATTTACGTTGATCCTTTAGAGTGTCGCAGATTTGCACTCTCGGTTCTCGCAACTTATTTGCATTAACCCTCGTTTTGGGAATATAACGGATTTGTATTCTCGATCCTCGTAACGGATTTACGTTGATCCATATTTTGGGAATATAACGGATTTGTATTATCGATCCTCCTTACGGATTTACGTTGATCCTTTAGAGTGTAACGGATTTGCACCCTCGATTCTCGAAACATATTTGCGTTAACCCTCGTTTTGGAATATAACGGATTTGTACTCTCGATCCTCGTAACAGATTTACGTTGATCCTCGTTCTGGAAATATAAAGGATTTATATTCTCGATCCTCGTAACGGATTTACGTTGATCCTTTAAAGTGTAACGGATTTGCACTCTCAGTACTCGCAACATATTTGCGCTAACCCTCGTTTTGGGAATATAACGGATTTGTATTCTCGATCCTCGTAACAGATTTACGTTGATCCTCGTTTTGGGATTATGACGGATTTATATTCTCGATCCTCGTAACATATTTATGTTGATCCTTTAGAGTGTAACGGATTTGCACTCTAGGTTCTCGCAACATATTTGCGTTAACCCTCGTTATGTGAATATAACGGATTTGTATTCTCGATCCTCGTAACAGATTTACGTTGATCCTCGTACTAGGAGTAAAACGAATTTATATTCTCAATTCTCGTAACGGATTTACGTTGATCCTTTAGAGTGTAACGGATTTGCACTCTCAGTACTCGCAACATATTTGCGCTAACCCTCGTTTTGGGAATATAACGGATTTGTATTCTCGATCCTCGTAACAGATTTACGTTGATCCTCATTTTGGGAATATAACGGATTTGTATTCTCGATCCTCGTAACTGATTTACGTTGATCCATGTTTTGGGAATATAACGGATTTGTATTCTCGATCCTCATTACGGATTTACATTGATCCTTTAGAGTGTAACGGATTTGCACTCTCGATTCTCGTAACATATTTGCGTTAACCCTCGTTTTAGAATATAACGGATTTGTACTCTCGATGCTCATTACGGATTTACGTTGATCCTTTAGAGTGTAACGGATTTGCACTCTCGATTCTCGTAACATATTTGCGTTAACCCTCGTTTAAGAATATAACAGATTTGTACTCTCGATCCTCGTAACAGATTTACGTTGATCCTCGTTCTGGGAATATAACGGATTTATATTCTCGATCCTCGTAACGGATTTACGTTGATCCTTTAAAGTGTAACGGATTTGCACTCTCGGTCCTCGCAACATATTTGCGCTAACCCTCGTTTTGGGAATATAACGGATTTGTATTCTCGATCCTCGTAATAGATTTACGTTGATTCTCATTTTGGGATTATGACGAATTTATATTCTCGATCCTGGTAACGTATTTACGTTGATCCTTTAGAGTGTAACGGATTTGCACTCTCGGTTCTCGCAACATATTTGCGTTAACCCTCGTTATGGGAATATAACGGATTTGTACTCTCGATCTTCGTAACAGATTTACGTTGATCCTCGCACTGGGAATATAACGAATTTATATTCTCAATCTTCCTTTAGAGTTTAACGGATTTTCACTCTCAGTACTCGCAACATATTTGCGCTAACCCTCGTTTTGGGAATGTAACAAATTTGTATTCTCGATCCTCGTAACAGATTTACGTTGATCCTCGTTTTGGGAATATGATGGATTTATATTCTCGATCCTCGTAACGTATTTACGTTGATCCTTTAAAAAGTAACGGATTTGCACTCTCGGTTCTCGCAACACATTTTCGTTAACCCTCGTTTTGGGAATATAACGGATTTGTATTCTTGATCCTTGTGACAGATTTACGTTGATCCTCGTTTTGGGAATATAATGAATTTATATTCTCGATCCTCGTAACAGATTTACGTTGATCCTCGTTATGGGAATATCACGGATTTGTATTCTCGATCCTTGTAACAGATTTACGTTGATCCTCATTTTGGAAATATATTGGATTTATATTCTTGATCCTCGTAAAAGATTTATGTTGTTCCTCGTTTTGGGAATATAACGGATTTGTATTCTCGATCCTCGTAACGGATTTACGTTGATCCTTGTTTTGGGAATATAACGGATTTGTATTCTCGATCCTCGTAACGGATTTACGTTGATCCTCTAGAGTGTAACGGATTTGCACTCTCGATTCTAGTAACATATTTGGGTTAACCCTCGTTTTGGAATATAACAGATTTGTACTCTCGATCCTCGTAACAGATTTACGTTGATCCTCGTTCTAGGAAAATAACGGATTTATATTATAGATCCTCGTAACGGATTTACGTTGATCCTTTAGAGTGTAACGGATTTGCACTCTCTATTCTCACAACATATTTGCGCTAACCCACTTTTTGGGAATATAACGGATTTGTATTCTCGATCCTCGTAATAGATTTACGTTGATCCTCGTTTTAGGAATACGGATTTATATTCTCGATCCTCGTAACGTATTTACGTTGATCCTTTAGAGTGTCGCAGATTTGCACTCTCGGTTCTCGCAACTTATTTGCATTAACCCTCGTTTTGGGAATATAACGGATTTGTATTCTCGATCCTCGTAACGGATTTACGTTGATCCATATTTTGGGAATATAACGGATTTGTATTATCGATCCTCCTTACGGATTTACGTTGATCCTTTAGAGTGTAACGGATTTGCACCCTCGATTCTCGAAACATATTTGCGTTAACCCTCGTTTTGGAATATAACGGATTTGTACTCTCGATCCTCGTAACAGATTTACGTTGATCCTCGTTCTGGAAATATAAAGGATTTATATTCTCGATCCTCGTAACGGATTTACGTTGATCCTTTAGAGTGTAACGGATTTGCACTCCCTACTCTCACAACATATTTGCGCTAACCCACTTTTTGGGAATATAACGGATTTGTATTCTCGATCCTCGTAATAGATTTACGTTGATCCTCATTTTAGGAATACAGATTTATATTCTCGATCCTCGTAACGTATTTACGTTGATCCTTTAGAGTGTAGCGGATTTGCACTCTCGGTTCTCGCAACTTATTTGCATTAACCCTCATTTTGGAAATATAACGGATTTGTATTCTCGATCCTTGTAACAGATTTACGTTGATCCTGGTTTTGAAAATATAATGGATTTATATTCTTAATCCTCGTAACGGATTTATGTTGATCCTCGTTTTGGGAATATAACGGATTTGTATTCTCGATCCTCGTAACGGATTTACGTTGATCCGTATTTTGGGAATATAACGGATTTGTATTATCGATCCTCGTTACGGATTTACGTTGATCCTTTAGAGTGTAACGGATTTGCACCCTCGATTCTCGAAACATATTTGCGTTAACCCTCGTTTGGGAATATAACGGATTTGTACTCTCGATCCTCGTAACAGATTTACGTTGATCCTCGTTCTGGAAATATAAAGGATTTATATTCTCGATCCTCGTAACGGATTTACGTTGATCCTTTAAAGTGTAACGGATTTGCACTCTCAGTACTCGTAACATATTTGCGCTAACCCTCGTTTTGGGAATATAACGGATTTGTATTCTCGATCCTCGTAACAGATTTACGTTGATCCTCATTTTGGGATTATGACGGATTTATATTCTCGATCCTCGTAACATATTTATGAATATAACGGATTTGTATTCTCGATCCTCGTAACAGATTTACGTTGATCCTCGTACTAGGAGTAAAACGAATTTATATTCTCGATTCTCGTAACGGATTTACGTTGATCCTTTAGAGTGTAACGGATTTGCACTCTCAGTACTCGCAACATATTTGCGCTAACCCTCGTTTTGGGAATATAACGGATTTGTATTCTCGATCCTCGTAACAGATTTACGTTGATCCTCATTTTGGGAATATAACGGATTTGTATTCTCAATCCTCGTAACTGATTTACGTTGATCCATGTTTTGGGAATATAACGGATTTGTATTCTCGATCCTCATTACGGATTTACATTGATCCTTTAGAGTGTAACGGATTTGCACTCTCGATTCTCGTAACATATTTGCGTTAACCCTAGTTTTAGAATATAACGAATTTGTACTCTCGATCCTCATTACGGATTTACGTTGATCCTTTAGAGTGTAACGGATTTGCACTCTCGATTCTCGTAACATATTTGCGTTAACCCTCGTTTAAGAATATAACAGATTTGTACTCTCGATCCTCGTAACAGATTTACGTTGATCCTCGTTCTGGGAATATAACGGATTTATATTCTCGATCCTCGTAACGGATTTACGTTGATCCTTTAAAGTGTAACGGATTTGCACTCTCGGTCCTCGCAACATATTTGCGCTAACCCTCATTTTGGGAATATAACGGATTTGTATTCTCGATCCTCGTAACAGATTTACGTTGATCCTCGTTTTGGGATTATGACGGATTTATATTCTCGATCCTCATAACATATTTATGTTGATCCTTTAGAGTGTAACGGATTTGCACTCTAGGTTCTCGCAACATATTTGCGTTAACCCTCGTTATGTGAATATAACGGATTTGTATTCTCGATCCTCGTAACAGATTTACGTTGATCCTCGTACTAGGAGTAAAACGAATTTATATTCTCGATTCTCGTAACGGATTTACGTTGATCCTTTAGAGTGTAACGGATTTGCACTCTCAGTACTCGCAACATATTTGCGCTAACCCTCGTTTTGGGAATATAACGGATTTGTATTCTCGATCCTCGTAACAGATTTACGTTGATCCTCATTTTGGGAATATAACGGATTTGTATTCTCGATCCTCGTAACGGATTTACGTTAATCCTTATTTTGGGAATATAACGGATTTGTATTCTCGATCCTCGTAACGGATTTACATTGATCCTTTAGAGTGTAACGGATTTGCACTCTCGATTCTAGTAACATATTTGGGTTAACCCTCGTTTTGGAATATAACGCATTTGTACTCTCGATCCTCGTAACAGATTTATATTGATCCTCGTTCTAGGAACATAACGGATTTATATTGTAGATCCTCGTAACGGATTTACGTTGATCCTTTAGAGTGTAACGGATTTGCACTCCCTACTCTCACAACATATTTGCGCTAACCCACTTTTTGGGAATATAACGGATTTGTATTCTCGATCCTCGTAATAGATTTACGTTGATCCTCGTTTTAGGAATACGGATTTATATTCTCGATCCTCGTAACGTATTTACGTTGATCCTTTAGAGTGTAGCGGATTTGCACTCTCGGTTCTCGCAACTTATTTGCATTAACCCTCATTTTGGAAATATAACGGATTTGTATTCTCGATCCTTGTAACAGATTTATGTTGATCCTGGTTTTGAAAATATAATGGATTTATATTCTTCATCCTCGTAACGGATTTATGTTGATCCTCGTTTTGGGAATATAACGGATTTGTATTCTCGATCCTCGTAACGGATTTACGTTGATCCATATTTTGGGAATATAACGGATTTGTATTATCGATCCTCGTTACGGATTTACGTTGATCCTTTAGAGTGTAACGGATTTGCACCCTCGATTCTCGAAACATATTTGCGTTAACCCTCGTTTGGGAATATAACGGTTTTGTACTCTCGATCCTCGTAACAGATTTACGTTGATCCTCGTTCTGGAAATATAAAGGATTTATATTCTCGATCCTCGTAACGGATTTACGTTGATCCTTTAAAGTGTAACGGATTTGCACTCTCAGTACTCGTAACATATTTGCGCTAACCCTCGTTTTGGGAATATAACGGATTTGTACTCTCGATCCTCATTACGGATTTACGTTGATCCTTTAGAGTGTAACGGATTTACACTCTCGATTCTCGTAACATATTTGCGTTAACCCTCGTTTAAGAATATAACAGATTTGTACTCTCGATCCTCGTAACAGATTTACGTTGATCCTCGTTCTGGGAATATAACGGATTTATATTCTCGATCCTCGTAACGGATTTACGTTGATCCTTTAAAGTGTAACGGATTTGCACTCTCGGTCCTCGCAACATATTTGCGTTAACCCTCGTTTTGGGAATATAACGGATTTGTATTCTCGATCCTCGTAATAGATTTACGTTGATTCTCATTTTGGGATTATGACGGATTTATATTCTCGATACTGGTAACGTATTTACGTTGATCCTTTAGAGTGTAATGGATTTGCACTCTCGGTTCTCGCAACATATTTGCGTTAACCCTCGTTATGGGAATATAACGGATTTGTACTCTCGATCCTCGTAACAGATTTACGTTGATCCTCGCACTGGGAATATAACGAATTTATATTCTCAATCTTCCTTTAGAGTGTAACGGATTTTCACTCTCAGTACTCGCAACATATTTGCGCTAACCCTCGTTTTGGGAATGTAACAAATTTGTATTCTCGATCCTCGTAACAGATTTACGTTGATCCTCGTTTTGGGAATATGATGGATTTATATTCTCGATCCTCGTAACGTATTTACGTTGATCCTTTAAAAAGTAACGGATTTGCACTCTCGGTTCTCGCAACACATTTCGTTAACCCTCGTTTTGGGAATATAACGGATTTGTATTCTTGATCCTTGTGACAGATTTACGTTGATCCTCGTTTTGGGAATATAATGGATTTATATTCTCGATCCTCGTAACAGATTTACGTTGATCCTCGTTATGGGAATATCACGGATTTGTATTCTCGATCCTTGTAACAGATTTACGTTGATCCTCATTTTGGAAATATAATGGATTTATATTCTTGATCCTCGTAAAAGATTTATGTTGTTCCTCGTTTTGGGAATATAACGGATTTGTATTCTCGATCCTCGTAACGGATTTACGTTGATCCTCTAGAGTGTAACGGATTTGCACTCTCGATTCTAGTAACATATTTGGGTTAACCCTCATTTTGGAATATAACGGATTTGTACTCTCGATCCTCGTAATAGATTTACGTTGATCCTCGTTCTAGGAACATAACGGATTTGTATTATAGATCCTCGTAACGGATTTACGTTGATCCTTTAGAGTGTAACGGATTTGCACTCTCTATTCTCACAACATATTTGCGCTAACCCACTTTTTGGGAATATAACGGATTTGTATTCTCGATCCTCGTAATAGATTTACGTTGATCCTCGTTTTAGGAATACGGATTTATATTCTCGATCCTCGTAACGTATTTACGTTGATCCTTTAGAGTGTCGCAGATTTGCACTCTCGGTTCTCGCAACTTATTTGCATTAACCCTCGTTTTGGGAATATAACGGATTTGTATTCTCGATCCTCGTAACGGATTTACGTTAATCCTTATTTTGGGAATATAACGGATTTGTATTCTCGATCCTCGTAACGGATTTACATTGATCCTTTAGAGTGTAACGGATTTGCACTCTCGATTCTAGTAACATATTTGGGTTAACCCTCGTTTTGGAATATAACGCATTTGTACTCTCGATCCTCGTAACAGATTTATATTGATCCTCGTTCTAGGAACATAACGGATTTATATTGTAGATCCTCGTAACGGATTTACGTTGATCCATTAGAGTGTAACGGATTTGCACTCCCTACTCTCACAACATATTTGCGCTAACCCACTTTTTGGGAATATAACGGATTTGTATTCTCGATCCTCGTAATAGATTTACGTTGATCCTCGTTTTAGGAATACGGATTTATATTCTCGATCCTCGTAACGTATTTACGTTGATCCTTTAGAGTGTAGAGGATTTGCACTCTCGGTTCTCGCAACTTATTTGCATTAACCCTCATTTTGGAAATATAACGGATTTGTATTCTCGATCCTTGTAACAGATTTACGTTGATCCTGGTTTTGAAAATATAATGGATTTATATTCTTAATCCTCGTAACGGATTTATGTTGATCCTCGTTTTGGGAATATAACGGATTTGTATTCTCGATCCTCGTAACGGATTTACGTTGATCCATATTTTGGGAATATAACGGATTTGTATTATCGATCCTCGTTACGGATTTACGTTGATCCTTTAGAGTGTAACGGATTTGCACCCTCGATTCTCGAAACATATTTGCGTTAACCCTCGTTTGGGAATATAACGGATTTGTACTCTCGATCCTCGTAACAGATTTACGTTGATCCTCGTTCTGGAAATATAAAGGATTTATATTCTCGATCCTCGTAACGGATTTACGTTGATCCTTTAAAGTGTAACGGATTTGCACTCTCAGTACTCGTAACATATTTGCGCTAACCCTCATTTTGGGAATATAACGGATTTGTATTCTCGATCCTCGTAACAGATTTACGTTGATCCTCATTTTGGGATTATGACGGATTTATATTCTCG
The DNA here is from genome assembly GCA_033977485.1 of Hydrangea macrophylla. Classification (NCBI taxonomy): domain Eukaryota; kingdom Viridiplantae; phylum Streptophyta; class Magnoliopsida; order Cornales; family Hydrangeaceae; genus Hydrangea; species Hydrangea macrophylla. The sequence continues at coordinate 21,765,540 of CM066985.1, forward strand.
ATCCTCGTAACATATTTATGAATATAACGGATTTGTATTCTCGATCCTCGTAACAGATTTACGTTGATCCTCGTACTAGGAGTAAAACGAATTTATATTCTCGATTCTCGTAACGGATTTACGTTGATCCTTTAGAGTGTAACGGATTTGCACTCTCAGTACTCGCAACATATTTGCGCTAACCCTCGTTTTGGGAATATAACGGATTTGTATTCTCGATCCTCGTAACAGATTTACGTTGATCCTCATTTTGGGAATATAACGGATTTGTATTCTCGATCCTCGTAACTGATTTACGTTGATCCATGTTTTGGGAATATAACGGATTTGTATTCTCGATCCTCATTACGGATTTACATTGATCCTTTAGAGTGTAACGGATTTGCACTCTCGATTCTCGTAACATATTTGCGTTAACCCTAGTTTTAGAATATAACGAATTTGTACTCTCGATCCTCATTACGGATTTACGTTGATCCTTTAGAGTGTAACGGATTTGCACTCTCGATTCTCGTAACATATTTGCGTTAACCCTCGTTTAAGAATATAACAGATTTGTACTCTCGATCCTCGTAACAGATTTACGTTGATCCTCGTTCTGGGAATATAACGGATTTATATTCTCGATCCTCGTAACGGATTTACGTTGATCCTTTAAAGTGTAACGGATTTGCACTCTCGGTCCTCGCAACATATTTGCGCTAACCCTCATTTTGGGAATATAACGGATTTGTATTCTCGATCCTCGTAATAGATTTACGTTGATTCTCATTTTGGGATTATGACGGATTTATATTCTCGATCCTGGTAACGTATTTACGTTGATCCTTTAGAGTGTAACGGATTTGCACTCTCGGTTCTCGCAACATATTTGCGTTAACCCTCGTTATGGGAATATAACGGATTTGTACTCTCGATCCTCGTAACAGATTTGCGTTGATCCTCGCACTGGGAATATAACGAATTTATATTCTCAATCTTCCTTTAGAGTGTAACGGATTTTCACTCTCAGTACTCGCAACATATTTGCGCTAACCCTCGTTTTGGGAATGTAACAAATTTGTATTCTCGATCCTCGTAACAGATTTACGTTGATCCTCGTTTTGGGAATATGATGGATTTATATTCTCGATCCTCGTAACGTATTTACGTTGATCCTTTAAAAAGTAACGGATTTGCACTCTCGGTTCTCGCAACACATTTTCGTTAACCCTCGTTTTGGGAATATAACGGATTTGTATTCTTGATCCTTGTGACAGATTTACGTTGATCCTCGTTTTGGGAATATAATGGATTTATATTCTCGATCCTCGTAAGAGATTTACGTTGATCCTCGTTATGGGAATATCACGGATTTGTATTCTCGATCCTTGTAACAGATTTACGTTGATCCTCATTTTGGAAATATAATGGATTTATATTCTTGATCCTCGTAAAAGATTTATGTTGTTCCTCGTTTTGGGAATATAACGGATTTGTATTCTCGATCCTCGTAACGGATTTACGTTGATCCTTGTTTTGGGAATATAACGGATTTGTATTCTCGATCCTCGTAACGGATTTACGTTGATCCTCTAGAGTGTAACGGATTTGCACTCTCGATTCTAGTAACATATTTGGGTTAACCCTCGTTTTGGAATATAACGGATTTGTACTCTCGATCCTCGTAACAGATTTACGTTGATCCTCGTTCTAGGAACATAACGGATTTATATTATAGATCCTCGTAACGGATTTACGTTGATCCTTTAGAGTGTAACGGATTTGCACTCTCTATTCTCACAACATATTTGCGCTAACCCACTTTTTGGGAATATAACGGATTTGTATTCTCGATCCTCGTAATAGATTTACATTGATCCTCATTTTAGGAATACGGATTTATATTCTCGATCCTCGTAACGTATTTACGTTGATCCTTTAGAGTGTCGCAGATTTGCACTCTCGGTTCTCGTAACTTATTTGCATTAACCCTCGTTTTGGGAATATAACGGATTTGTATTCTCGATCCTCGTAACGGATTTACGTTAATCCTTATTTTGGGAATATAACGGATTTGTATTCTCGATCCTCGTAACGGATTTACGTTGATCCTTTAGAGTGTAACGGATTTGCACTCTCGATTCTAGTAACATATTTGGGTTAACCCTCGTTTTGGAATATAACGGATTTGTACTCTCGATCCTCGTGACAGATTTATATTGATCCTCGTTCTAGGAACATAACGGATTTATATTGTAGATCCTCGTAACGGATTTACGTTGATCCTTTAGAGTGTAACGGATTTGCACTCTCTACTCTCACAACATATTTGCGCTAACCCACTTTTTGGGAATATAACGGATTTGTATTCTCGATCCTCGTAATAGATTTACGTTGATCCTCGTTTTAGGAATACGGATTTATATTCTCGATCCTCGTAACGTATTTACGTTGATCCTTTAGAGTGTAGCGGATTTGCACTCTCGGTTCTCGCAACTTATTTGCATTAACCCTCATTTTGGAAATATAACGAATTTGTATTCTCGATCCTTGTAACAGATTTACGTTGATCCTGGTTTTGAAAATATAATGGATTTATATTCTTAATCCTCGTAACGGATTTATGTTGATCCTCGTTTTGGGAATATAACGGATTTGTATTCTCGATCCTCATAACGGATTTACGTTGATCCATATTTTGGGAATATAACTGATTTGTATTATCGATCCTCGTTACGGATTTACGTTGATCCTTTAGAGTGTAACGGATTTGCACCCTCGATTCTCGAAACATATTTGCGTTAACCCTCGTTTTGGAATATAACGGATTTGTACTCTCGATCCTCGTAACAGATTTACGTTGATCCTCGTTCTGGAAATATAAAGGATTTATATTCTCGATCCTCGTAACGGATTTACGTTGATCCTTTAAAGTGTAACGGATTTGCACTCTCAGTACTCGCAACATATTTGCGCTAACCCTCGTTTTGGGAATATAACGGATTTGTATTCTCGATCCTCGTAACAGATTTACGTTGATCCTCATTTTGGGATTATGACGGATTTATATTCTCGATCCTCGTAACATATTTATGTTGATCCTTTAGAGTGTAACGGATTTGCACTCTAGGTTCTCGCAACATATTTGCGTTAACCCTCGTTATGTGAATATAACGGATTTGTATTCTCGATCCTCGTAACAGATTTACGTTGATCCTCGTACTAGGATTAAAACGAATTTATATTCTCGATTCTCGTAACGAATTTACGTTGATCCTTTAGAGTGTAACGGATTTGCACTCTCTATTCTCACAACATATTTGCGCTAACCCACTTTTTGGGAATATAACGGATTTGTATTCTCGATCCTCGTAATAGATTTACGTTGATCCTCGTTTTAGGAATACGGATTTATATTCTCGATCCTCGTAACGTATTTACGTTGATCCTTTAGAGTGTCGCAGATTTGCACTCTCGGTTCTCGCAACTTATTTGCATTAACCCTCGTTTTGGGAATATAACGGATTTGTATTCTCGATCCTCGTAACGGATTTACGTTAATCCTTATTTTGGGAATATAACGGATTTGTATTCTCGATCCTCGTAACGGATTTACATTGATCCTTTAGAGTGTAACGGATTTGCACTCTCGATTCTAGTAACATATTTGGGTTAACCCTCGTTTTGGAATATAACGCATTTGTACTCTCGATCCTCGTAACAGATTTATATTGATCCTCGTTCTAGGAACATAACGGATTTATATTGTAGATCCTCGTAACGGATTTACGTTGATCCATTAGAGTGTAACGGATTTGCACTCCCTACTCTCACAACATATTTGCGCTAACCCACTTTTTGGGAATATAACGGATTTGTATTCTCGATCCTCGTAATAGATTTACGTTGATCCTCGTTTTAGGAATACGGATTTATATTCTCGATCCTCGTAACGTATTTACGTTGATCCTTTAGAGTGTAGAGGATTTGCACTCTCGGTTCTCGCAACTTATTTGCATTAACCCTCATTTTGGAAATATAACGGATTTGTATTCTCGATCCTTGTAACAGATTTACGTTGATCCTGGTTTTGAAAATATAATGGATTTATATTCTTAATCCTCGTAACGGATTTATGTTGATCCTCGTTTTGGGAATATAACGGATTTGTATTCTCGATCCTCGTAACGGATTTACGTTGATCCATATTTTGGGAATATAACGGATTTGTATTATCGATCCTCGTTACGGATTTACGTTGATCCTTTAGAGTGTAACGGATTTGCACCCTCGATTCTCGAAACATATTTGCGTTAACCCTCGTTTGGGAATATAACGGATTTGTACTCTCGATCCTCGTAACAGATTTACGTTGATCCTCGTTCTGGAAATATAAAGGATTTATATTCTCGATCCTCGTAACGGATTTACGTTGATCCTTTAAAGTGTAACGGATTTGCACTCTCAGTACTCGTAACATATTTGCGCTAACCCTCATTTTGGGAATATAACGGATTTGTATTCTCGATCCTCGTAACAGATTTACGTTGATCCTCATTTTGGGATTATGACGGATTTATATTCTCGATCCTCGTAACATATTTATGAATATAACGGATTTGTATTCTCGATCCTCGTAACAGATTTACGTTGATCCTCGTACTAGGAGTAAAACGAATTTATATTCTCGATTCTCGTAACGGATTTACGTTGATCCTTTAGAGTGTAACGGATTTGCACTCTCAGTACTCGCAACATATTTGCGCTAACCCTCGTTTTGGGAATATAACGGATTTGTATTCTCGATCCTCGTAACAGATTTACGTTGATCCTCATTTTGGGAATATAACGGATTTGTATTCTCGATCCTCGTAACTGATTTACGTTGATCCATGTTTTGGGAATATAACGGATTTGTATTCTCGATCCTCATTACGGATTTACATTGATCCTTTAGAGTGTAACGGATTTGCACTCTCGATTCTCGTAACATATTTGCGTTAACCCTAGTTTTAGAATATAACGAATTTGTACTCTCGATCCTCATTACGGATTTACGTTGATCCTTTAGAGTGTAACGGATTTGCACTCTCGATTCTCGTAACATATTTGCGTTAACCCTCGTTTAAGAATATAACAGATTTGTACTCTCGATCCTCGTAACAGATTTACGTTGATCCTCGTTCTGGGAATATAACGGATTTATATTCTCGATCCTCGTAACGGATTTACGTTGATCCTTTAAAGTGTAACGGATTTGCACTCTCGGTCCTCGCAACATATTTGCGCTAACCCTCATTTTGGGAATATAACGGATTTGTATTCTCGATCCTCGTAATAGATTTACGTTGATTCTCATTTTGGGATTATGACGGATTTATATTCTCGATCCTGGTAACGTATTTACGTTGATCCTTTAGAGTGTAACGGATTTGCACTCTCGGTTCTCGCAACATATTTGCGTTAACCCTCGTTATGGGAATATAACGGATTTGTACTCTCGATCCTCGTAACAGATTTGCGTTGATCCTCGCACTGGGAATATAACGAATTTATATTCTCAATCTTCCTTTAGAGTGTAACGGATTTTCACTCTCAGTACTCGCAACATATTTGCGCTAACCCTCGTTTTGGGAATGTAACAAATTTGTATTCTCGATCCTCGTAACAGATTTACGTTGATCCTCGTTTTGGGAATATGATGGATTTATATTCTCGATCCTCGTAACGTATTTACGTTGATCCTTTAAAAAGTAACGGATTTGCACTCTCGGTTCTCGCAACACATTTTCGTTAACCCTCGTTTTGGGAATATAACGGATTTGTATTCTTGATCCTTGTGACAGATTTACGTTGATCCTCGTTTTGGGAATATAATGGATTTATATTCTCGATCCTCGTAAGAGATTTACGTTGATCCTCGTTATGGGAATATCACGGATTTGTATTCTCGATCCTTGTAACAGATTTACGTTGATCCTCATTTTGGAAATATAATGGATTTATATTCTTGATCCTCGTAAAAGATTTATGTTGTTCCTCGTTTTGGGAATATAACGGATTTGTATTCTCGATCCTCGTAACGGATTTACGTTGATCCTTGTTTTGGGAATATAACGGATTTGTATTCTCGATCCTCGTAACGGATTTACGTTGATCCTCTAGAGTGTAACGGATTTGCACTCTCGATTCTAGTAACATATTTGGGTTAACCCTCGTTTTGGAATATAACGGATTTGTACTCTCGATCCTCGTAACAGATTTACGTTGATCCTCGTTCTAGGAACATAACGGATTTATATTATAGATCCTCGTAACGGATTTACGTTGATCCTTTAGAGTGTAACGGATTTGCACTCTCTATTCTCACAACATATTTGCGCTAACCCACTTTTTGGGAATATAACGGATTTGTATTCTCGATCCTCGTAATAGATTTACATTGATCCTCATTTTAGGAATACGGATTTATATTCTCGATCCTCGTAACGTATTTACGTTGATCCTTTAGAGTGTCGCAGATTTGCACTCTCGGTTCTCGTAACTTATTTGCATTAACCCTCGTTTTGGGAATATAACGGATTTGTATTCTCGATCCTCGTAACGGATTTACGTTAATCCTTATTTTGGGAATATAACGGATTTGTATTCTCGATCCTCGTAACGGATTTACGTTGATCCTTTAGAGTGTAACGGATTTGCACTCTCGATTCTAGTAACATATTTGGGTTAACCCTCGTTTTGGAATATAACGGATTTGTACTCTCGATCCTCGTGACAGATTTATATTGATCCTCGTTCTAGGAACATAACGGATTTATATTGTAGATCCTCGTAACGGATTTACGTTGATCCTTTAGAGTGTAACGGATTTGCACTCTCTACTCTCACAACATATTTGCGCTAACCCACTTTTTGGGAATATAACGGATTTGTATTCTCGATCCTCGTAATAGATTTACGTTGATCCTCGTTTTAGGAATACGGATTTATATTCTCGATCCTCGTAACGTATTTACGTTGATCCTTTAGAGTGTAGCGGATTTGCACTCTCGGTTCTCGCAACTTATTTGCATTAACCCTCATTTTGGAAATATAACGAATTTGTATTCTCGATCCTTGTAACAGATTTACGTTGATCCTGGTTTTGAAAATATAATGGATTTATATTCTTAATCCTCGTAACGGATTTATGTTGATCCTCGTTTTGGGAATATAACGGATTTGTATTCTCGATCCTCATAACGGATTTACGTTGATCCATATTTTGGGAATATAACTGATTTGTATTATCGATCCTCGTTACGGATTTACGTTGATCCTTTAGAGTGTAACGGATTTGCACCCTCGATTCTCGAAACATATTTGCGTTAACCCTCGTTTTGGAATATAACGGATTTGTACTCTCGATCCTCGTAACAGATTTACGTTGATCCTCGTTCTGGAAATATAAAGGATTTATATTCTCGATCCTCGTAACGGATTTACGTTGATCCTTTAAAGTGTAACGGATTTGCACTCTCAGTACTCGCAACATATTTGCGCTAACCCTCGTTTTGGGAATATAACGGATTTGTATTCTCGATCCTCGTAACAGATTTACGTTGATCCTCATTTTGGGATTATGACGGATTTATATTCTCGATCCTCGTAACATATTTATGTTGATCCTTTAGAGTGTAACGGATTTGCACTCTAGGTTCTCGCAACATATTTGCGTTAACCCTCGTTATGTGAATATAACGGATTTGTATTCTCGATCCTCGTAACAGATTTACGTTGATCCTCGTACTAGGATTAAAACGAATTTATATTCTCGATTCTCGTAACGAATTTACGTTGATCCTTTAGAGTGTAACGGATTTGCACTCTCAGTACTCGCAACATATTTGCACTAACCCTCGTTTTGGGAATATAACGGATTTGTATTCTCGATCCTCGTAACAGATTTACGTTGATCCTTATTTTGGGAATATAACGGATTTGTATTCTCGATCCTCGTAACTGATTTACGTTGATCCATGTTTTGGGAATATAACGGATTTGTATTCTCGATCCTCATTACGGATTTACATTGATCCTTTAGAGTGTAACGGATTTGCACTCTCGATTCTCGTAACATATTTGCGTTAACCCTCGTTTTAGAATATAACGGATTTGTACTCTCGATCCTCATTACGGATTTACGTTGATCCTTTAGAGTGTAACGGATTTGCACTCTCGATTCTCGTAACATATTTGCGTTAACCCTCGTTTAAGAATATAACAGATTTGTACTCTCGATCCTCGTAACAGATTTACGTTGATCCTCGTTCTGGGAATATAACGGATTTATATTCTCGATCCTCGTAACGGATTTACGTTGATCCTTTAAAGTGTAACGGATTTGCACTCTCGGTCCTCGCAACATATTTGCGCTAACCCTCGTTTTGGGAATATAACGGATTTGTATTCTCGATCCTCGTAATAGATTTACGTTGATTCTCATTTTGGGATTATGACGGATTTATATTCTCGATCCTGGTAACGTATTTACGTTGATCCTTTAGAGTGTAACGGATTTGCACTCTCGGTTCTCGCAACATATTTGCATTAACCCTCGTTATGGGAATATAACGGATTTGTACTCTCGATCCTCGTAACTGATTTACGTTGATCCTCGCACTGGGAATATAACGAATTTATATTCTCAATCTTCCTTTAGAGTGTAACGGATTTTCACTCTCAGTACTCGCAACATATTTGCGCTAACCCTCGTTTTGGGAATGTAACAAATTTGTATTCTCGATCCTCGTAACAGATTTACGTTGATCCTCGTTTTGGGAATATGATGGATTTATATTCTCGATCCTCGTAACGTATTTACGTTGATCCTTTAAAAAGTAACGGATTTGCACTCTCGGTTCTCGCAACACATTTTCGTTAACCCTCGTTTTGGGAATATAACGGATTTGTATTCTTGATCCTTGTGACAGATTTACGTTGATCCTCGTTTTGGGAATATAATGGATTTATATTCTCGATCCTCGTAACAGATTTACGTTGATCCTCGTTATGGGAATATCACAGATTTGTATTCTCGATCCTTGTAACAGATTTACGTTGATCCTCATTTTGGAAATATAATGGATTTATATTCTTGATCCTCGTAAAAGATTTATGTTGTTCCTCGTTTTGGGAATATAACGGATTTGTATTCTCGATCCTCGTAACGGATTCACGTTGATCCTTGTTTTGGGAATATAACGGATTTGTATTCTCGATCCTCGTAACGGATTTACGTTGATCCTCTAGAGTGTAACGGATTTGCACTCTCGATTCTAGTAACATATTTGGGTTAACCCTCGTTTTGGAATATAACGGATTTGTACTCTCGATCCTCGTAACAGATTTACGTTGATCCTCGTTTTAGGAACATAACGGATTTATATTATAGATCCTCGTAACGGATTTACGTTGATCCTTTAGAGTGTAACGGATTTGCACTCTCTATTCTCACAACATATTTGCGCTAACCCACTTTTTTGGAATATAACGGATTTATATTCTCGATCCTCGTAACAGATTTACGTTGATCCTCGTTTTGGGAATATAATGGATTTATATTCTCGATCCTCGTAACAGATTTACGTTGATCCTCGTTATGGGAATATCACGGATTTGTATTCTCGATCCTTGTAACAGATTTACGTTGATCCTCATTTTGGAAATATAATGGATTTATATTCTTGATCCTCGTAAAAGATTTATGTTGTTCCTCGTTTTGGGAATATAACGGATTTGTATTCTCGATCCTCGTAACGGATTCACGTTGATCCTTGTTTTGGGAATATAACGGATTTGTATTCTCGATCCTCGTAACGGATTTACGTTGATCCTCTAGAGTGTAACGGATTTGCACTCTCGATTCTAGTAACATATTTGGGTTAACCCTCGTTTTGGAATATAACGGATTTGTACTCTCGATCCTCGTAACAGATTTACGTTGATCCTCGTTTTAGGAACGTAACGGATTTATATTATAGATCCTCGTAACGGATTTACGTTGATCCTTTAGAGTGTAACGGATTTGCACTCTCTACTCTCACAACATATTTGCGCTAACCCACTTTTTGGGAATATAACGGATTTGTATTCTCGATCCTCGTAATAGATTTACGTTGATCCTCGTTTTAGGAATACGGATTTACATTCTCGATCCTCGTAACGTATTTACGTTGATCCTTTAGAGTGTAGCGGATTTGCACTCTCGGTTCTCGCAACTTATTTGCATTAACCCTCATTTTGGAAATATAACGGATTTGTATTCTCGATCCTTGTAACAGATTTACGTTGATCCTGGTTTTGAAAATATAATGGATTTATATTCTTAATCCTCGTAATGGATTTATGTTGATCCTCGTTTTGGGAATATAACGGATTTGTATTCTCGATCCTCGTAACGGATTTAAGTTGATCCATATTTTGGGAATATAACGGATTTGTATTATCGATCCTCGTTACGGATTTACGTTGATCCTTTAGAGTGTAACGGATTTGCACCCTCGATTCTCGAAACATATTTGCGTTAACCCTCGTTTTGGAATATAACGGATTTGTACTCTCGATCCTCGTAACAGATTTACGTTGATCCTCGTTCTGGAAATATAAAGGATTTATATTCTCGATCCTCGTAACGGATTTACGTTGATCCTTTAAAGTGTAACGGATTTGCACTCTCAGTACTCGCAACATATTTGCGCTAACCCTCGTTTTGGGAATATAACGGATTTGTATTCTCGATCCTCATAACAGATTTACGTTGATCCTCGTTTTGGGATTATGACGGATTTATATTCTCGATCCTCGTAACATATTTATGTTGATCCTTTAGAGTGTAACGGATTTGCACTCTAGGTTCTCGCAACATATTTGCGTTAACCCTCGTTATGTGAATATAACGGATTTGTATTCTCGATCCTCGTAACAGATTTACGTTGATCCTCGTACTAGGAGTAAAACGAATTTATATTCTCGATTCTCGTAACGGATTTACGTTGATCCTTTAGAGTGTAACGGATTTGCACTCTCAGTACTCGCAACATATTTGCGCTAACCCTCGTTTTGGGAATATAACGGATTTGTATTCTGGATCCTCGTAATAGATTTACGTTGATCCTCATTTTGGGAATATAACGGATTTGTATTCTCGATCCTCGTAACTGATTTACGTTGATCTATGTTTTGGGAATATAACGGATTTGTATTCTCGATCCTCATTACGGATTTACATTGATCCTTTAGAGTGTAACGGATTTGCACTCTCGATTCTCGTAACATATTTGCGTTAACCCTCGTTTTAGAATATAACGGATTTGTACTCTCGATGCTCATTACGGATTTACGTTGATCCTTTAGAGTGTAACGGATTTGCACTCTCGATTCTCGTAACATATTTGCGTTAACCCTCGTTTAAGAATATAACAGATTTGTACTCTCGATCCTCGTAACAGATTTACGTTGATCCTCGTTCTGGGAATATAACGGATTTATATTCTCGATCCTCGTAACGAATTTACGTTGATCCTTTAAAGTGTAACGGATTTGCACTCTCGGTCCTCGCAACATATTTGCGCTAACCCTCGTTTTGGGAATATAACGGATTTGTATTCTCAATCCTCGTAATAGATTTACGTTGATTCTCATTTTGGGATTATGACGGATTTATATTCTCGATCCTGGTAACGTATTTACGTTGATCCTTTAGAGTGTAACGGATTTGCACTCTCGGTTCTCGCAACATATTTGCGTTAACCCTCGTTATGGGAATATAACGGATTTGTACTCTCGATCCTCGTAACAGATTTGCGTTGATCCTCGCACTGGGAATATAACGAATTTATATTCTCAATCTTCCTTTAGAGTGTAACGGATTTTCACTCTCAGTACTCGCAACATATTTGCGCTAACCCTCGTTTTGGGAATGTAACAAATTTGTATTCTCGATCCTCGTAACAGATTTACGTTGATCCTCGTTTTGGGAATATGATGGATTTATATTCTCGATCCTCGTAACGGATTTACGTTGATCCTCTAGAGTGTAACGGATTTGCACTCTCGGTTCTCGCAACACATTTTCGTTAACCCTCGTTTTGGGAATATAACGGATTTGTATTCTTGATCCTTGTGATAGATTTACGTTGATCCTCGTTTTGGGAATATAATGGATTTATATTCTCGATCCTCGTAACAGATTTACGTTGATCCTCGTTATAGGAATATCACGGATTTGTATTCTCGATCCTTGTAATAGATTTACGTTGATCCTCATTTTGGAAATATAATGGATTTATATTCTTGATCCTCGTAAAAGATTTATGTTGTTCCTCGTTTTGGGAATATAACGGATTTGTATTCTCGATCCTCGTAACGGATTTACGTTGATCCTTGTTTTGGGAATATAACGGATTTGTATTCTCGATCCTCGTAACGGATTTACGTTGATCCTCTAGAGTGTAACGGATTTGCACTCTCGGTTCTCGCAACACATTTTCGTTAACCCTCGTTTTGGGAATATAACGGATTTGTATTCTTGATCCTTGTGATAGATTTACGTTGATCCTCGTTTTGGGAATATAATGGATTTATATTCTCGATCCTCGTAACAGATTTACGTTGATCCTCGTTATAGGAATATCACGGATTTGTATTCTCGATCCTTGTAACAGATTTACGTTGATCCTCATTTTGGAAATATAATGGATTTATATTCTTGATCCTCGTAAAAGATTTATGTTGTTCCTCGTTTTGGGAATATAACGGATTTGTATTATCGATCCTCGTAACGGATTTACGTTGATCCTTGTTTTGGGAATATAACGGATTTGTATTCTCGATCCTCGTAACGGATTTACGTTGATCCTCTAGAGTGTAACGGATTTGCACTCTCGATTCTAGTAACATATTTGGGTTAACCCTCGTTTTGGAATATAACGGATTTGTACTCTCGATCCTCGTAACAGATTTACGTTGATCCTCGTTCTAGGAACATAACGGATTTATATTATAGATCCCCGTAACGGATTTACGTTGATCCTTTAGAGTGTAACAGATTTGCACTCTCTATTCTCACAACATATTTGCGCTAACCCACTTTTTGGGAATATAACGGATTTGTATTCTCGATCCTCGTAATAGATTTACGTTGATCCTCGTTTTAGGAATACGGATTTATATTCTCGATCCTCGTAACGTATTTACGTTGATCCTTTAGAGTGTCGCAGATTTGCACTCTCGGTTCTCGCAACTTATTTGCATTAACCCTCGTTTTGGGAATATAACGGATTTGTATTCTCGATCCTCGTAACGGATTTACGTTAATCCTTATTTTGGGAATATAACGGATTTGTATTCTCGATCCTCGTAACGGATTTACGTTGATCCTTTAGAGTGTAACGGGTTTGCACTCTCGATTCTAGTAACATATTTGGGTTAACCCTCGTTTTGGAATATAACGGATTTGTACTCTCGATCCTCGTAACAGATTTATATTGATCCTCGTTCTAGGAACATAACGGATTTATATTGTAGATCCTCGTAACGGATTTACGTTGATCCTTTAGAGTGTAACGGATTTGCACTCTCTACTCTCACAACATATTTGCGCTAACCCACTTTTTGGGAATATAACGGATTTGTATTCTCGATCCTCGTAATAGATTTACGTTGATCCTCGTTTTAGGAATACGGATTTATATTCTCGATCCTCGTAACGTATTTACGTTGATCCTTTAGAGTGTAGCGGATTTGCACTCTCGGTTCTCGCAACTTATTTGCATTAACCCTCATTTTGGAAATATAACGGATTTGTATTCTCGATCCTTGTAACAGATTTACGTTGATCCTGGTTTTGAAAATATAATGGATTTATATTCTTAATCCTCGTAATGGATTTATGTTGATCCTCGTTTTGGGAATATAACGGATTTGTATTCTCGATCCTCGTAACGGATTTAAGTTGATCCATATTTTGGGAATATAACGGATTTGTATTATCGATCCTCGTTACGGATTTACGTTGATCCTTTAGAGTGTAACGGATTTGCACCCTCGATTCTCGAAACATATTTGCGTTAACCCTCGTTTTGGAATATAACGGATTTGTACTCTCGATCCTCGTAACAGATTTACGTTGATCCTCGTTCTGGAAATATAAAGGATTTATATTCTCGATCCTCGTAACGGATTTACGTTGATCCTTTAAAGTGTAACGGATTTGCACTCTCGGTACTCGCAACATATTTGGGCTAACCCTCGTTTTGGGAATATAACGGATTTGTATTCTCGATCCTCGTAACAGATTTACGTTGATCCTCGTTTTGGGATTATGACGGATTTATATTCTCGATCCTCGTAACATATTTATGTTGATCCTTTAGAGTGTAACGGATTTGCACTCTAGGTTCTCGCAACATATTTGCGTTAACCCTCGTTATGTGAATATAACGGATTTGTATTCTCGATCCTCGTAACAGATTTACGTTGATCCTCGTACTAGGAGTAAAACGAATTTATATTCTCGATTCTCGTAACGGATTTACGTTGATCCTTTAGAGTGTAACGGATTTGCACTCTCAGTACTCGCAACATATTTGCGCTAACCCTCGTTTTGGGAATATAACGGATTTGTATTCTCGATCCTCGTAACAGATTTACGTTGATCCTCGTTTTGGGATTATGACGGATTTATATTCTCGATCCTCGTAACATATTTATGTTGATCCTTTAGAGTGTAACGGATTTGCACTCTAGGTTCTCGCAACATATTTGCGTTAACCCTCGTTATGTGAATATAACGGATTTGTATTCTCGATCCTCGTAACAGATTTACGTTGATCCTCGTACTAGGAGTAAAACGAATTTATATTCTCGATTCTCGTAACGGATTTACGTTGATCCTTTAGAGTGTAACGGATTTGCACTCTCAGTACTCGCAACATATTTGCGCTAACCCTCGTTTTGGGAATATAACGGATTTGTATTCTCGATCCTAGTAACAGATTTACGTTGATCCTCATTTTGGGAATATAACGGATTTGTATTCTCGATCCTCATAACTGATTTACGTTGATCCATGTTTTGGGAATATAACGGATTTGTATTCTCGATCCTCATTACGGATTTACATTGATCCTTTAGAGTGTAACGGATTTGCACTCTCGATTCTCGTAACATATTTGCGTTAACCCTCGTTTTAGAATATAACGGATTTGTACTCTCGATGCTCATTACGGATTTACGTTGATCCTTTAGAGTGTAACGGATTTGCACTCTCGATTCTCGTAACATATTTGCGTTAACCCTCGTTTAAGAATATAACAGATTTGTACTCTCGATCCTCGTAACAGATTTACGTTGATCCTCGTTCTGGGAATATAACGGATTTATATTCTCGATCCTCGTAACGGATTTACGTTGATCCTTTAAAGTGTAACGGATTTGCACTCTCGGTCCTCGCAACATATTTGCGCTAACCCTCGTTTTGGGAATATAACGGATTTGTATTCTCGATCCTCGTAATAGATTTACGTTGATTCTCATTTTGGGATTATGACGGATTTATATTCTCGATCCTGGTAACGTATTTACGTTGATCCTTTAGAGTGTAACGGATTTGCACTCTCGGTTCTCGCAACATATTTGCGTTAACCCTCGTTATGGGAATATAACGGATTTGTACTCTCGATCTTCGTAACTGATTTACGTTGATCCTCGCACTGGGAATATAACGAATTTATATTCTCAATCTTCCTTTAGAGTTTAACGGATTTTCACTCTCAGTACTCGCAACATATTTGCGCTAACCCTCGTTTTGGGAATGTAACAAATTTGTATTCTCGATCCTCCTAACAGATTTACGTTGATCCTCGTTTTGGGAATATGATGGATTTATATTCTCGATCCTCGTAACGTATTTACGTTGATCCTTTAAAAAGTAACGGATTTGCACTCTCGGTTCTCGCAACACATTTTCGTTAACCCTCGTTTTGGGAATATAACGGATTTGTATTCTTGATCCTTGTGACAGATTTACGTTGATCCTCGTTTTGGGAATATAATGGATTTATATTCTCGATCCTCGTAACAGATTTACGTTGATCCTCGTTATGGGAATATCACGGATTTGTATTCTCGATCCTTGTAACAGATTTACGTTGATCCTCATTTTGGAAATATAATGGATTTATATTCTTGATCCTCGTAAAAGATTTATGTTGTTCCTCGTTTTGGGAATATAACGGATTTGTATTCTCGATCCTCGTAACGGATTTACGTTGATCCTTGTTTTGGGAATATAACGGATTTGTATTCTCGATCCTCGTAACGGATTTACGTTGATCATCTAGAGTGTAACGGATTTGCACTCTCGATTCTAGTAACATATTTGGGTTAACCCTCATTTTGGAATATAACGGATTTGTACTCTCGATCCTCGTAACAGATTTACGTTGATCCTCGTTCTAGGAACATAACGGATTTATACTATAGATCCTCGTAACGGATTTACGTTGATCCTTTAGAGTGTAACGGATTTGCACTCTCTATTCGCACAACATATTTGCGCTAACCCACTTTTTGGGAATATAACGGATTTGTATTCTCGATCCTCGTAATAGATTTACGTTGATCCTCGTTTTAGGAATACGGATTTATATTCTCGATCCTCGTAACGTATTTACGTTGATCCTTTAGAGTGTCGCAGATTTGCACTCTCGGTTCTCGCAACTTATTTGCATTAACCCTCGTTTTGGGAATATAACGGATTTGTATTCTCGATCCTCGTAACGGATTTACGTTGATCCATATTTTGGGAATATAACGGATTTGTATTATCGATCCTCGTTACGGATTTACGTTGATCCTTTAGAGTGTAACGGATTTGCACCCTCGATTCTCGAAACATATTTGCGTTAACCCTCGTTTTGGAATATAACGGATTTGTACTCTCGATCCTCGTAACAGATTTACGTTGATCCTCGTTCTGGAAATATAAAGGATTTATATTCTCGATCCTCGTAACGGATTTACGTTGATCCTTTAAAGTGTAACGGATTTGCACTCTCAGTACTCGCAACATATTTGCGCTAACCCTCGTTTTGGGAATATAACGGATTTGTATTCTCGATCCTCGTAACAGATTTACGTTGATCCTCGTTTTGGGATTATGACGGATTTATATTCTCGATCCTCGTAACATATTTATGTTGATACTTTAGAGTGTAACGGATTTGCACTCTAGGTTCTCGCAACATATTTGCGTTAACCCTCGTTATGTGAATATAACGGATTTGTATTCTCGATCCTCGTAATAGATTTACGTTGATCCTCGTACTAGGAGTAAAACGAATTTATATTCTCGATTCTCGTAACGGATTTACGTTGATCCTTTAGAGTGTAACGGATTTGCACTCTCAGTACTCGCAACATATTTGCGCTAACCCTCGTTTTGGGAATATAACGGATTTGTATTCTCGATCCTCGTAACAGATTTACGTTGATCCTCATTTTGGGAATATAACGGATTTGTATTCTCGATCCTCGTAACAAATTTACGTTGATCCATGTTTTGGGAATATAACGGATTTGTATTCTCGATCCTCATTACGGATTTACATTGATCCTTTAGAGTGTAACGGATTTGCACTCTCGATTCTCGTAACATATTTGCGTTAACCCTCGTTTTAGAATATAACGGATTTGTACTCTCGATGCTCATTACGGATTTACGTTGATCCTTTAGAGTGTAACGGATTTGCACTCTCGATTCTCGTAACATATTTGCGTTAACCCTCGTTTAAGAATATAACAGATTTGTACTCTCGATCCTCGTAACAGATTTACGTTGATCCTCGTTCTGGGAATATAACGGATTTATATTCTCGATCCTCGTAACGGATTTACGTTGATCCTTTAAAGTGTAACGGATTTGCACTCTCGGTCCTCGCAACATATTTGCGCTAACCCTCGTTTTGGGAATATAACGGATTTGTATTCTCGATCCTCGTAATAGATTTACGTTGATTCTCATTTTGGGATTATGACGGATTTATATTCTCGATCCTGGTAACGTATTTACGTTGATCCTTTAGAGTGTAACGGATTTGCACTCTCGGTTCTCGCAACATATTTGCGTTAACCCTCGTTATGGGAATATAACGGATTTGTACTCTCGATCTTCGTAACAGATTTACGTTGATCCTCGCACTGGGAATATAACGAATTTATATTCTCAATCTTCCTTTAGAGTTTAACGGATTTTCACTCTCAGTACTCGCAACATATTTGCGCTAACCCTCGTTTTGGGAATGTAACAAATTTGTATTCTCGATCCTCGTAACAGATTTACGTTGATCCTCGTTTTGGGAATATGATGGATTTATATTCTCGATCCTCGTAACGTATTTACGTTGATCCTTTAAAAAGTAACGGATTTGCACTCTCGGTTCTCGCAACACATTTTCGTTAACCCTCGTTTTGGGAATATGACGGATTTGTATTCTTGATCCTTGTGACAGATTTACGTTGATCCTCGTTTTGGGAATATAATGGATTTATATTCTCGATCCTCGTAACAGATTTACGTTGATCCTCGTTATGGGAATATCACGGATTTGTATTCTCGATCCTTGTAACAGATTTACGTTGATCCTCATTTTGGAAATATAATGGATTTATATTCTTGATCCTCGTAAAAGATTTATGTTGTTCCTCGTTTTGGGAATATAACGGATTTGTATTCTCGATCCTCGTAATGGATTTACGTTGATCCTTGTTTTGGGAATATAACGGATTTGTATTCTCGATCCTCGTAACGGATTTACGTTGATCCTCTAGAGTGTAACGGATTTGCACTCTCGATTCTAGTAACATATTTGGGTTAACCCTCGTTTTGGAATATAACGGATTTGTACTCTCGATCCTCGTAACAGATTTACGTTGATCCTCGTTCTAGGAACATAACGGATTTATATTATAGATCCTCGTAACGGATTTACGTTGATCCTTTAGAGTGTAACGGATTTGCACTCTCTATTCTCACAACATATTTGCGCTAACCCACTTTTTGGGAATATAACGGATTTGTATTCTCGATCCTCGTAATAGATTTACGTTGATCCTCGTTTTAGGAATACGGATTTATATTCTCGATCCTCGTAACGTATTTACGTTGATCCTTTAGAGTGTCGCAGATTTGCACTCTCGGTTCTCGCAACTTATTTGCATTAACCCTCGTTTTGGGAATATAACGGATTTGTATTCTCGATCCTCGTAACGGATTTACGTTGATCCATATTTTGGGAATATAACGGATTTGTATTATCGATCCTCGTTACGGATTTACGTTGATCCTTTAGAGTGTAACGGATTTGCACCCTCGATTCTCGAAACATATTTGCGTTAACCCTCGTTTTGGAATATAACGGATTTGTACTCTCGATCCTCGTAACAGATTTACGTTGATCCTCGTTCTGGAAATATAAAGGATTTATATTCTCGATCCTCGTAACGGATTTACGTTGATCCTTTAAAGTGTAACGGATTTGCACTCTCAGTACTCTCAACATATTTGCGCTAACCCTCGTTTTGGGAATATAACGGATTTGTATTCTCGATCCTCGTAACAGATTTACGTTGATCCTCGTTTTGGGATTATGACGGATTTATATTCTCGATCCTCGTAACATATTTATGTTGATACTTTAGAGTGTAACGGATTTGCACTCTAGGTTCTCGCAACATATTTGCGTTAACCCTCGTTATATGAATATAACAGATTTGTATTCTCAATCCTCGTAACAGATTTACGTTGATCCTCGTACTAGGAGTAAAACGAATTTATATTCTCGATTCTCGTAACGGATTTACGTTGATCCTTTAGAGTGTAACGGATTTGCACTCTCAGTACTCGCAACATATTTGCGCTAACCCTCGTTTTGGGAATATAACGGATTTGTATTCTCGATCCTCGTAACAGATTTACGTTGATCCTCATTTTGGGAATATAACGGATTTGTATTCTCGATCCTCGTAACTGATTTACGTTGATCCATGTTTTGGGAATATAACGGATTTGTATTCTCGATCCTCATTACGGATTTACATTGATCCTTTAGAGTGTAACGGATTTGCACTCTCGATTCTCGTAACGTATTTGCGTTAACCCTCGTTTTAGAATATAACGGATTTGTACTCTCGATGCTCATTACGGATTTACGTTGATCCTTTAGAGTGTAACGGATTTGCACTCTCGATTCTCGTAACATATTTGCGTTAACCCTCGTTTAAGAATATAACAGATTTGTACTCTCGATCCTCGTAACAGATTTACGTTGATCCTCGTTCTGGGAATATAACGGATTTATATTCTCGATCCTCGTAACGGATTTACGTTGATCCTTTAAAGTGTAACGGATTTGCACTCTCGGTCCTCGCAACATATTTGCGCTAACCCTCGTTTTGGGAATATAACGGATTTGTATTCTCGATCCTCGTAATAGATTTACGTTGATTCTCATTTTGGGATTATGACGGATTTATATTCTCGATCCTGGTAACGTATTTACGTTGATCCTTTAGAGTGTAACGGATTTGCACTCTCGGTTCTCGCAACATATTTGCGTTAACCCTCGTTATGGGAATATAACGGATTTGTACTCTCGATCTTCGTAACAGATTTACGTTGATCCTCGCACTGGGAATATAACGAATTTATATTCTCAATCTTCCTTTAGAGTTTAACGGATTTTCACTCTCAGTACTCGCAACATATTTGCGCTAACCCTCGTTTTGGGAATGTAACAAATTTGTATTCTCGATCCTCGTAACAGATTTACGTTGATCCTCGTTTTGGGAATATGATGGATTTATATTCTCGATCCTCGTAACGTATTTACGTTGATCCTTTAAAAAGTAACGGATTTGCACTCTCGGTTCTCGCAACACATTTTCGTTAACCCTCGTTTTGGGAATATAACGGATTTGTATTCTTGATCCTTGTGACAGATTTACGTTGATCCTCGTTTTGGGAATATAATGGATTTATGTTCTCGATCCTCGTAACAGATTTACGTTGATCCTCGTTATGGGAATATCACGGATTTGTATTCTCGATCCTTGTAACAGATTTACGTTGATCCTCATTTTGGAAATATAATGGATTTATATTCTTGATCCTCGTAAAAGATTTATGTTGTTCCTCGTTTTGGGAATATAACGGATTTGTATTCTCGATCCTCGTAACGGATTTACGTTGATCCTTGTTTTGGGAATATAACGGATTTGTATTCTCGATCCTCGTAACGGATTTACGTTGATCCTTTAGAGTGTAACGGATTTGCACTCTCGATTCTAGTAACATATTTGGGTTAACCCTCGTTTTGGAATATAACGGATTTGTACTCTCGATCCTCGTAACAGATTTATATTGATCCTCGTTCTAGGAACATAATGGATTTATATTGTAGATCCTCGTAACGGATTTACGTTGATCCTTTAGAGTGTAACAGATTTGCACTCCCTACTCTCACAACATATTTGCGCTAACCCACTTTTTGGGAATATAACGGATTTGTATTCTCGATCCTCGTAATAGATTTACGTTGATCCTCGTTTTAGGAATACGGATTTATATTCTCGATCCTCGTAATGTATTTACGTTGATCCTTTAGAGTGTAGCGGATTTGCACTCTCGGTTCTCGCAACTTATTTGCATTAACCCTCATTTTGGAAATATAACGGATTTGTATTCTCGATCCTTGTAACAGATTTACGTTGATCCTGGTTTTGAAAATATAATGGATTTATATTCTTAATCCTCGTAACGGATTTATGTTGATCCTCGTTTTGGGAATATAACGGATTTGTATTCTCGATCCTCGTAACGGATTTATGTTGATCCATATTTTGGGAATATAACGGATTTGTATTATCGATCCTCGTTACGGATTTACGTTGATCCTTTAGAGTGTAACGGATTTGCACCCTCGATTCTCGAAACATATTTGCGTTAACCCTCGTTTGGGAATATAACGGATTTGTACTCTCGATCCTCGTAACAGATTTACGTTGATCCTCGTTCTGGAAATATAAAGGATTTATATTCTCGATCCTCGTAACGGATTTACGTTGATCCTTTAAAGTGTAACGGATTTGCACTCTCAGTACTCGTAACATATTTGCGCTAACCCTCGTTTTGGGAATATAACGGATTTGTATTCTCGATCCTCGTAACAGATTTACGTTGATCCTCATTTTGGGATTATGACGGATTTATATTCTCGATCCTCGTAACATATTTATGAATATAACGGATTTGTATTCTCGATCCTCGTAACAGATTTACGTTGATCCTCGTACTAGGAGTAAAACGAATTTATATTCTCGATTCTCGTAACGGATTTACGTTGATCCTTTAGAGTGTAACGGATTTGCACTCTCAGTACTCGCAACATATTTGCGCTAACCCTCGTTTTGGGAATATAACGGATTTGTATTCTCGATCCTCGTAACAGATTTACGTTGATCCTCATTTTGGGAATATAACGGATTTGTATTCTCGATCCTCGTAACTGATTTACGTTGATCCATGTTTTGGGAATATAACGGATTTGTATTCTCGATCCTCATTACGGATTTACATTGATCCTTTAGAGTGTAACGGATTTGCACTCTCGATTCTCGTAACATATTTGCGTTAACCCTAGTTTTAGAATATAACGAATTTGTACTCTCGATCCTCATTACGGATTTACGTTGATCCTTTAGAGTGTAACGGATTTGCACTCTCGATTCTCGTAACATATTTGCGTTAACCCTCGTTTAAGAATATAACAGATTTGTACTCTCGATCCTCGTAACAGATTTACGTTGATCCTCGTTCTGGGAATATAACGGATTTATATTCTCGATCCTCGTAACGGATTTACGTTGATCCTTTAAAGTGTAACGGATTTGCACTCTCGGTCCTCGCAACATATTTGCGCTAACCCTCATTTTGGGAATATAACGGATTTGTATTCTCGATCCTCGTAACAGATTTACGTTGATCCTCGTTTTGGGATTATGACGGATTTATATTCTCGATCCTCATAACATATTTATGTTGATCCTTTAGAGTGTAACGGATTTGCACTCTAGGTTCTCGCAACATATTTGCGTTAACCCTCGTTATGTGAATATAACGGATTTGTATTCTCGATCCTCGTAACAGATTTACGTTGATCCTCGTACTAGGAGTAAAACGAATTTATATTCTCGATTCTCGTAACGGATTTACGTTGATCCTTTAGAGTGTAACGGATTTGCACTCTCAGTACTCGCAACATATTTGCGCTAACCCTCGTTTTGGGAATATAACGGATTTGTATTCTCGATCCTCGTAACAGATTTACGTTGATCCTCATTTTGGGAATATAACGGATTTTTATTCTCGATCCTCGTAACTGATTTACGTTGATCCATGTTTTGGGAATATAACGGATTTGTATTCTCGATCCTCATTACGGATTTACATTGATCCTTTAGAGTGTAACGGATTTGCACTCTCGATTCTCGTAACATATTTGCGTTAACCCTAGTTTTAGAATATAACGGATTTGTACTCTCGATCCTCATTACGGATTTACGTTGATCCTTTAGAGTGTAACGGATTTACACTCTCGATTCTCGTAACATATTTGCGTTAACCCTCGTTTAAGAATATAACAGATTTGTACTCTCGATCCTCGTAACAGATTTACGTTGATCCTCGTTGTGGGAATATAACGGATTTATATTCTCGATCCTCGTAACGGATTTACGTTGATCCTTTAAAGTGTAACGGATTTGCACTCTCGGTCCTCGCAACATATTTGCGCTAACCCTCGTTTTGGGAATATAACGGATTTGTATTCTCGATCCTCGTAATAGATTTACGTTGATTCTCATTTTGGGATTATGACGGATTTATATTCTCGATCCTGGTAACGTATTTACGTTGATCCTTTAGAGTGTAATGGATTTGCACTCTCGGTTCTCGCAACATATTTGCGTTAACCCTCGTTATGGGAATATAACGGATTTGTACTCTCGATCCTCGTAACAGATTTACGTTGATCCTCGCACTGGGAATATAACGAATTTATATTCTCAATCTTCCTTTAGAGTGTAACGGATTTTCACTCTCAGTACTCGCAACATATTTGCGCTAACCCTCGTTTTGGGAATGTAACAAATTTGTATTCTCGATCCTCGTAACAGATTTACGTTGATCCTCGTTTTGGGAATATGATGGATTTATATTCTCGATCCTCGTAACGTATTTACGTTGATCCTTTAAAAAGTAACGGATTTGCACTCTCGGTTCTCGCAACACATTTCGTTAACCCTCGTTTTGGAAATATAACGGATTTGTATTCTTGATCCTTGTGACAGATTTACGTTGATCCTCGTTTTGGGAATATAATGGATTTATATTCTCGATCCTCGTAACAGATTTACGTTGATCCTCGTTATGGGAATATCACGGATTTGTATTCTCGATCCTTGTAACAGATTTACGTTGATCCTCATTTTGGAAATATAATGGATTTATATTCTTGATCCTCGTAAAAGATTTATGTTGTTCCTCGTTTTGGGAATATAACGGATTTGTATTCTCGATCCTCGTAACGGATTTACGTTGATCCTTGTTTTGGGAATATAACGGATTTGTATTCTCGATCCTCGTAACGGATTTACGTTGATCCTCTAGAGTGTAACGGATTTGCACTCTCGATTCTAGTAACATATTTGGGTTAACCCTCATTTTGGAATATAACGGATTTGTACTCTCGATCCTCGTAACAGATTTACGTTGATCCTCGTTCTAGGAACATAACGGATTTGTATTATAGATCCTCGTAACGGATTTACGTTGATCCTTTAGAGTGTAACGGATTTGCACTCTCTATTCTCACAACATATTTACGCTAACCCACTTTTTGGGAATATAACGGATTTGTATTCTCGATCCTCGTTATAGATTTACGTTGATCCTCGTTTTAGGAATACGGATTTATATTCTCGATCCTCGTAACGTATTTACGTTGATCCTTTAGAGTGTCGCAGATTTGCACTCTCGGTTCTCGCAACTTATTTGCATTAACCCTCGTTTTGGGAATATAACGGATTTGTATTCTCGATCCTCGTAACGGATTTACGTTAATCCTTATTTTGGGAATATAACGGATTTGTATTCTCGATCCTCGTAACGGATTTACATTGATCCTTTAGAGTGTAACGGATTTGCACTCTCGATTCTAGTAACATATTTGGGTTAACCCTCGTTTTGGAATATAACGCATTTGTACTCTCGATCCTCGTAACAGATTTATATTGATCCTCGTTCTAGGAACATAACGGATTTATATTGTAGATCCTCGTAACGGATTTACGTTGATCCTTTAGAGTGTAACGGATTTGCACTCCCTACTCTCACAACATATTTGCGCTAACCCACTTTTTGGGAATATAACGGATTTGTATTCTCGATCCTCATAATAGATTTACGTTGATCCTCGTTTTAGGAATACGGATTTATATTCTCGATCCTCGTAACGTATTTACGTTGATCCTTTAGAGTGTAGCGGATTTGCACTCTCGGTTCTCGCAACTTATTTGCATTAACCCTCATTTTGGAAATATAACGGATTTGTATTCTCGATCCTTGTAACAGATTTACGTTGATCCTGGTTTTGAAAATATAATGGATTTATATTCTTAATCCTCGTAACGTATTTACGTTGATCCTTTAGAGTGTAGCGGATTTGCACTCTCGGTTCTCGCGACTTATTTGCATTAACCCTCATTTTGGGAATATAACGGATTTGTATTCTCGATCCTCGTAACGGATTTACGTTGATCCATATTTTGGGAATATAACGGATTTGTATTATCGATCCTCGTTACGGATTTACGTTGATCCTTTAGAGTGTAACGGATTTGCACCCTCGATTCTCGAAACATATTTGCGTTAACCCTCGTTTGGGAATATAACGGATTTGTACTCTCGATCCTCGTAACAGATTTACGTTGATCCTCGTTCTGGAAATATAAAGGATTTATATTCTCGATCCTCGTAACGGATTTACGTTGATCCTTTAAAGTGTAACGGATTTGCACTCTCAGTACTCGTAACATATTTGCGCTAACCCTCGTTTTGGGAATATAACGGATTTGTATTCTCGATC
Organism: Hydrangea macrophylla; assembly: GCA_033977485.1. Taxonomy (NCBI): domain Eukaryota; kingdom Viridiplantae; phylum Streptophyta; class Magnoliopsida; order Cornales; family Hydrangeaceae; genus Hydrangea; species Hydrangea macrophylla. The sequence goes on from CM066985.1 coordinate 21,791,768, forward strand.
CTCGTAACAGATTTACGTTGATCCTCATTTTGGGATTATGACGGATTTATATTCTCGATCCTCGTAACATATTTATGAATATAACGGATTTGTATTATCGATCCTCGTAACAGATTTACGTTGATCCTCGTACTAGGAGTAAAACGAATTTATATTCTCGATTCTCGTAACGGATTTACGTTGATCCTTTAGAGTGTAACGGATTTGCACTCTCAGTACTCGCAACATATTTGCGCTAACCCTCGTTTTGGGAATATAACGGATTTGTATTCTCGATCCTCGTAACAGATTTACGTTGATCCTCATTTTGGGAATATAACGGATTTGTATTCTCGATCCTCGTAACTGATTTACGTTGATCCATGTTTTGGGAATATAACGGATTTGTATTCTCGATCCTCATTACGGATTTACATTGATCCTTTAGAGTGTAACGGATTTGCACTCTCGATTCTCGTAACATATTTGTGTTAACCCTAGTTTTAGAATATAACGAATTTGTACTCTCGATCCTCATTACGGATTTACGTTGATCCTTTAGAGTGTAACGGATTTGCACTCTCGATTCTCGTAACATATTTGCGTTAACCCTCGTTTAAGAATATAACAGATTTGTACTCTCGATCCTCGTAACAGATTTACGTTGATCCTCGTTCTGGGAATATAACGGATTTATATTCTCGATCCTCGTAACGGATTTACGTTGATCCTTTAAAGTGTAACGGATTTGCACTCTCGGTCCTCGCAACATATTTGCGCTAACCCTCATTTTGGGAATATAACGGATTTGTATTCTCGATCCTCGTAATAGATTTACGTTGATTCTCATTTTGGGATTATGACGGATTTATATTCTCGATCCTGGTAACGTATTTACGTTGATCCTTTAGAGTGTAACGGATTTGCACTCTCGGTTCTCGCAACATATTTGCGTTAACCCTCGTTATGGGAATATAACGGATTTGTACTCTTGATCCTCGTAACAGATTTACGTTGATCCTCGCACTGGGAATATAACGAATTTATATTCTCAATCTTCCTTTAGAGTGTAACGGATTTTCACTCTCAGTACTCGCAACATATTTGCGCTAACCCTCGTTTTGGGAATGTAACAAATTTGTATTCTCGATCCTCGTAACAGATTTACGTTGATCCTCATTTTGGGAATATGATGGATTTATATTCTCGATCCTCGTAACGTATTTACGTTGATCCTTTAAAAAGTAACGGATTTGCACTCTCGGTTCTCGCAACACATTTTCGTTAACCCTCGTTTTGGGAATATAACGGATTTGTATTCTTGATCCTTGTGACAGATTTACGTTGATCCTCGTTTTGGGAATATAATGGATTTATATTCTCGATCCTCGTAACAGATTTACGTTGATCCTCGTTATGGGAATATCACGGATTTGTATTCTCGATCCTTGTAACAGATTTACGTTGATCCTCATTTTGGAAATATAATGGATTTATATTCTTGATCCTCGTAAAAGATTTATGTTGTTCCTCGTTTTGGGAATATAACGGATTTGTATTCTCGATCCTCGTAACGGATTTACGTTGATCCTTGTTTTGGGAATATAACGGATTTGTATTCTCGATCCTCGTAACGGATTTACGTTGATCCTCTAGAGTGTAACGGATTTGCACTCTCGATTCTAGTAACATATTTGGGTTAACCCTCGTTTTGGAATATAACGGATTTGTACTCTCGATCCTCGTAACAGATTTACGTTGATCCACGTTCTAGGAACATAACGGATTTATATTATAGATCCTCGTAACGGATTTACGTTGATCCTTTAGAGTGTAACGGATTTGCACTCTCTATTCTCACAACATATTTGCGCTAACCCACTTTTTGGGAATATAACGGATTTGTATTCTCGATCCTCGTAATAGATTTACATTGATCCTCGTTTTAGGAATACGGATTTATATTCTCGATCCTCGTAACGTATTTACGTTGATCCTTTAGAGTGTCGCAGATTTGCACTCTCGGTTCTCGCAACTTATTTGCATTAACCCTCGTTTTGGGAATATAACGGATTTGTATTCTCGATCCTCGTAACAGATTTACGTTAATCCTTATTTTGGGAATATAACGGATTTGTATTCTCGATCCTCGTAACGGATTTACGTTGATCCTTTAGAGTGTAACGGATTTGCACTCTCGATTCTAGTAACATATTTGGGTTAACCCTCGTTTTGGAATATAACGGATTTGTACTCTCGATCCTCGTGACAGATTTATATTGATCCTCGTTCTAGGAACATAACGGATTTATATTGTAGATCCTCGTAACGGATTTACGTTGATCCTTTAGAGTGTAACGGATTTGCACTCTCTACTCTCACAACATATTTGCGCTAACCCACTTTTTGGGAATATAACGGATTTGTATTCTCGATCCTCGTAATAGATTTACGTTGATCCTCGTTTTAGGAATACGGATTTATATTCTCGATCCTCGTAACGTATTTACGTTGATCCTTTAGAGTGTAGCGGATTTGCACTCTCGGTTCTCGCAACTTATTTGCATTAACCCTCATTTTGGAAATATAACGAATTTGTATTCTCGATCCTTGTAACAGATTTACGTTGATCCTGGTTTTGAAAATATAATGGATTTATATTCTTAATCCTCGTAACGGATTTATGTTGATCCTCGTTTTGGGAATATAACGGATTTGTATTCTCGATCCTCATAACGGATTTACGTTGATCCATATTTTGGGAATATAACTGATTTGTATTATCGATCCTCGTTACGGATTTACGTTGATCCTTTAGAGTGTAACGGATTTGCACCCTCGATTCTCGAAACATATTTGCGTTAACCCTCGTTTTGGAATATAACGGATTTGTACTCTCGATCCTCGTAACAGATTTACGTTGATCCTCGTTCTGGAAATATAAAGGATTTATATTCTCGATCCTCGTAACGGATTTACGTTGATCCTTTAAAGTGTAACGGATTTGCACTCTCAGTACTCGCAACATATTTGCGCTAACCCTCGTTTTGGGAATATAACGGATTTGTATTCTCGATCCTCGTAACAGATTTACGTTGATCCTCGTTTTGGGATTATGACGGATTTATATTCTCGATCCTCGTAACATATTTATGTTGATCCTTTAGAGTGTAACGGATTTGCACTCTAGGTTCTCGCAACATATTTGCGTTAACCCTCGTTATGTGAATATAACGGATTTGTATTCTCGATCCTCGTAAAAGATTTACGTTGATCCTCGTACTAGGATTAAAACGAATTTATATTCTCGATTCTCGTAACGGATTTACGTTGATCCTTTAGAGTGTAACGGATTTGCACTCTCAGTACTCGCAACATATTTGTGCTAACCCTCGTTTTGGGAATATAACGGATTTGTATTCTCGATCCTCGTAACAGATTTACGTTGATCCTCATTTTGGGAATATAACGGATTTGTATTCTCGATCCTCGTAACTGATTTACGTTGATCCATGTTTTGGGAATATAACGGATTTGTATTCTCGATCCTCATTACGGATTTACATTGATCCTTTAGAGTGTAACGGATTTGCACTCTCGATTCTCGTAACATATTTGCGTTAACCCTCGTTTTAGAATATAACGGATTTGTACTCTCGATCCTCATTACGGATTTACGTTGATCCTTTAGAGTGTAACGGATTTGCACTCTCGATTCTCGTAACATATTTGCGTTAACCCTCGTTTAAGAATATAACAGATTTGTACTCTCGATCCTCGTAACAGATTTACGTTGATCCTCGTTCTGGGAATATAACGGATTTATATTCTCGTTCCTCGTAACGGATTTATGTTGATCCTTTAAAGTGTAACGGATTTGCACTCTCGGTCCTCGCAACATATTTGCGCTAACCCTCGTTTTGGGAATATAACGGATTTGTATTCTCGATCCTCGTAATAGATTTACGTTGATTCTCATTTTGGGATTATGACGGATTTATATTCTCGATCCTGGTAACGTATTTACGTTGATCCTTTAGAGTGTAACGGATTTGCACTCTCGGTTCTCGCAATATATTTGCGTTAACCCTCGTTATGGGAATATAACGGATTTGTACTCTCGATCCTCGTAACTGATTTACGTTGATCCTCGCACTGGGAATATAACGAATTTATATTCTCAATCTTCCTTTAGAGTGTAACGGATTTTCACTCTCAGTACTCGCAACATATTTGCGCTAACCCTCGTTTTGGGAATGTAATAAATTTGTATTCTCGATCCTCGTAACAGATTTACGTTGATCCTCGTTTTGGGAATATGATGGATTTATATTCTCGATCCTCGTAACGTATTTACGTTGATCCTTTAAAAAGTAACGGATTTGCACTCTCGGTTCTCGCAACACATTTTCGTTAACCCTCGTTTTGGGAATATAACGGATTTGTATTCTTGATCCTTGTGACAGATTTACGTTGATCCTCGTTTTGGGAATATAATGGATTTATATTCTCGATCCTCGTAACAGATTTACGTTGATCCTCGTTATGGGAATATCACGGATTTGTATTCTCGATCCTTGTAACAGATTTACGTTGATCCTCATTTTGGAAATATAATGGATTTATATTCTTGATCCTCGTAAAAGATTTATGTTGTTCCTCGTTTTGGGAATATAACGGATTTGTATTCTCGATCCTCGTAACGGATTCACGTTGATCCTTGTTTTGGGAATATAACAGATTTGTATTCTCGATCCTCGTAACGGATTTACGTTGATCCTCTAGAGTGTAACGGATTTGCACTCTCGATTCTAGTAACATATTTGGGTTAACCCTCGTTTTGGAATATAACGGATTTGTACTCTCGATCCTCGTAACAGATTTACGTTGATCCTCGTTTTAGGAACATAACGGATTTATATTATAGATCCTCGTAACGGATTTACGTTGATCCTTTAGAGTGTAACGGATTTGCACTCTCTATTCTCACAACATATTTGCGCTAACCCACTTTTTTGGAATATAACGGATTTGTATTCTCGATCCTCGTAATAGATTTACATTGATCCTCGTTTTAGGAATACGGATTTATATTCTCGATCCTCGTAACGTATTTACGTTGATCCTTTAGAGTGTCGCAGATTTGCACTCTCGGTTCTCGCAACTTATTTGCATTAACCCTCGTTTTGGGAATATAACGGATTTGTATTCTCGATCCTCGTAACGGATTTACGTTAATCCTTATTTTGGGAATATAACGGATTTGTATTCTCGATCCTCGTAACGGATTTACGTTGATCCTTTAGAGTGTAGCGGATTTGCACTCTCGGTTCTCGCAACTTATTTGCATTAACCCTCATTTTGGAAATATAACGGATTTGTATTCTCGATCCTTGTAACAGATTTACGTTGATCCTGGTTTTGAAAATATAATGGATTTATATTCTTAATCCTCGTAACGGATTTATGTTGATCCTCGTTTTGGGAATATAACGGATTTGTATTCTCGATCCTCGTAACGGATTTACGTTGATCCATATTTTGGGAGTATAACGGATTTGTATTATCGATCCTCGTTACGGATTTACGTTGATCCTTTAGAGTGTAACGGATTTGCACCCTCGATTCTCGAAACATATTTGCGTTAACCCTCGTTTTGGAATATAACGGATTTGTACTCTCGATCCTCGTAACAGATTTACGTTGATCCTCGTTCTGGAAATATAAAGGATTTATATTCTCGATCCTCGTAACGGATTTACGTTGATCCTTTAAAGTGTAACGGATTTGCACTCTCAGTACTCGCAACATATTTGCGCTAAACCTCGTTTTGGGAATATAACGGATTTGTATTCTCGATCCTCGTAACAGATTTACGTTGATCCTCGTTTTGGGATTATGACGGATTTATATTCTCGATCCTCGTAACATATTTATGTTGATCCTTTAGAGTGTAACGGATTTGCACTCTAGGTTCTCGCAACATATTTGCGTTAACCCTCGTTATGTGAATATAACGGATTTGTATTCTCGATCCTCGTAACAGATTTACGTTGATCCTCGTACTAGGAGTAAAACGAATTTATATTCTCGATTCTCGTAACGGATTTACGTTGATCCTTTAGAGTGTAACGGATTTGCACTCTCAGTACTCGCAACATATTTGCGCTAACCCTCGTTTTGGGAATATAACGGATTTGTATTCTCGATCCTCGTAACAGATTTACGTTGATCCTCATTTTGGGAATATAACGGATTTGTATTCTCGATCCTCGTAACTGATTTACGTTGATCCATGTTTTGGGAATATAACGGATTTGTATTCTCGATCCTCATTACGGATTTACATTGATCCTTTAGAGTGTAACGGATTTGCACTCTCGATTCTCGTTACATATTTGCGTTAACCCTCGTTTTAGAATATAACGGATTTGTACTCTCGATCCTCATTACGGATTTACGTTGATCCTTTAGAGTGTAACGGATTTGCACTCTCGATTCTCGTAACATATTTGCGTTAACCCTCGTTTAAGAATATAATAGATTTGTACTCTCGATCCTCGTAACAGATTTACGTTGATCCTCGTTCTGGGAATATAACTGATTTATATTCTCGATCCTCGTAACGGATTTACGTTGATCCTTTAAAGTGTAACGGATTTGCACTCTCGGTCCTCGCAACATATTTGCGCTAACCCTCATTTTCGGAATATAACGGATTTGTATTCTCGATCCTCGTAATAGATTTACGTTGATTCTCATTTTGGGATTATGACGGATTTATATTCTCGATCCTGGTAACGTATTTACGTTGATCCTTTAGAGTGTAACGGATTTGCACTCTCGGTTCTCGCAACATATTTGCGTTAACCCTCGTTATGGGAATATAACGGATTTGTACTCTCGATCCTCGTAACAGATTTACGTTGATCCTCGCACTGGGAATATAACGAATTTATATTCTCAATCTTCCTTTAGAGTGTAACGGATTTTCACTCTCAGTACTCGCAACATATTTGCGCTAACCCTCGTTTTGGGAATGTAACGAATTTGTATTCTCGATCCTCGTAACAGATTTACGTTGATCCTCGTTTTGGGATTATGACGGATTTATATTCTCGATCCTCGTAACATATTTATGTTGATCCTTTAGAGTGTAACGGATTTGCACTCTAGGTTCTCGCAACATATTTGCGTTAACCCTCGTTATGTGAATATAACGGATTTGTATTCTCGATCCTCGTAACAGATTTACGTTGATCCTCGTACTAGGAGTAAAACGAATTTATATTCTCGATTCTCGTAACGGATTTACGTTGATCCTTTAGAGTGTAACGGATTTGCACTCTCAGTACTCGCAACATATTTGCGCTAACCCTCGTTTTGGGAATATAACGGATTTGTATTCTCGATCCTCGTAACAGATTTACGTTGATCCTCATTTTGGGAATATAACGGATTTGTATTCTCGATCCTCGTAACTGATTTACGTTGATCCATGTTTTGGGAATATAACGGATTTGTATTCTCGATCCTCATTACGGATTTACATTGATCCTTTAGAGTGTAACGGATTTGCACTCTCGATTCTCGTTACATATTTGCGTTAACCCTCGTTTTAGAATATAACGGATTTGTACTCTCGATCCTCATTACGGATTTACGTTGATCCTTTAGAGTGTAACGGATTTGCACTCTCGATTCTCGTAACATATTTGCGTTAACCCTCGTTTAAGAATATAATAGATTTGTACTCTCGATCCTCGTAACAGATTTACGTTGATCCTCGTTCTGGGAATATAACGGATTTATATTCTCGATCCTCGTAACGGATTTACGTTGATCCTTTAAAGTGTAACGGATTTGCACTCTCGGTCCTCGCAACATATTTGCGCTAACCCTCATTTTCGGAATATAACGGATTTGTATTCTCGATCCTCGTAATAGATTTACGTTGATTCTCATTTTGGGATTATGACGGATTTATATTCTCGATCCTGGTAACGTATTTACGTTGATCCTTTAGAGTGTAACGGATTTGCACTCTCGGTTCTCGCAACATATTTGCGTTAACCCTCGTTATGGGAATATAACGGATTTGTACTCTCGATCCTCGTAACAGATTTACGTTGATCCTCGCACTGGGAATATAACGAATTTATATTCTCAATCTTCCTTTAGAGTGTAACGGATTTTCACTCTCAGTACTCGCAACATATTTGCGCTAACCCTCGTTTTGGGAATGTAACGAATTTGTATTCTCGATCCTCGTAACAGATTTACGTTGATCCTCGTTTTGGGATTATGACGGATTTATATTCTCGATCCTCGTAACATATTTATGTTGATCCTTTAGAGTGTAACGGATTTGCACTCTAGGTTCTCGCAACATATTTGCGTTAACCCTCGTTATGTGAATATAACGGATTTGTATTCTCGATCCTCGTAACAGATTTACGTTGATCCTCGTACTAGGAGTAAAACGAATTTATATTCTCGATTCTCGTAACGGATTTACGTTGATCCTTTAGAGTGTAACGGATTTGCACTCTCAGTACTCGCAACATATTTGCGCTAACCCTCGTTTTGGGAATATAACGGATTTGTATTCTCGATCCTCGTAACAGATTTACGTTGATCCTCATTTTGGGAATATAACGGATTTGTATTCTCGATCCTCGTAACTGATTTACGTTGATCCATGTTTTGGGAATATAACGGATTTGTATTCTCGATCCTCATTACGGATTTACATTGATCCTTTAGAGTGTAACGGATTTGCACTCTCGATTCTCGTTACATATTTGCGTTAACCCTCGTTTTAGAATATAACGGATTTGTACTCTCGATCCTCATTACGGATTTACGTTGATCCTTTAGAGTGTAACGGATTTGCACTCTCGATTCTCGTAACATATTTGCGTTAACCCTCGTTTAAGAATATAATAGATTTGTACTCTCGATCCTCGTAACAGATTTACGTTGATCCTCGTTCTGGGAATATAACGGATTTATATTCTCGATCCTCGTAACGGATTTACGTTGATCCTTTAAAGTGTAACGGATTTGCACTCTCGGTCCTCGCAACATATTTGCGCTAACCCTCATTTTCGGAATATAACGGATTTGTATTCTCGATCCTCGTAATAGATTTACGTTGATTCTCATTTTGGGATTATGACGGATTTATATTCTCGATCCTGGTAACGTATTTACGTTGATCCTTTAGAGTGTAACGGATTTGCACTCTCGGTTCTCGCAATATATTTGCGTTAACCCTCGTTATGGGAATATAACGGATTTGTACTCTCGATCCTCGTAACAGATTTACGTTGATCCTCGCACTGGGAATATAACGAATTTATATTCTCAATCTTCCTTTAGAGTGTAACGGATTTTCACTCTCAGTACTCGCAACATATTTGCGCTAACCCTCGTTTTGGGAATGTAACGAATTTGTATTCTCGATCCTCGTAACAGATTTACGTTGATCCTCGTTTTGGGAATATGATGGATTTATATTCTCGATCCTCGTAACGTATTTACGTTGATCCTTTAAAAAGTAACGGATTTGCACTCTCGGTTCTCGCAACACATTTTCGTTAACCCTCGTTTTGGGAATATAACGGATTTGTATTCTTGATCCTTGTGACAGATTTACGTTGATCCTCGTTTTGGGAATATAATGGATTTATATTCTCGATCCTCGTAACAGATTTACGTTGATCCTCGTTATGGGAATATCACGGATTTGTATTCTCGATCCTTGTAACAGATTTACGTTGATCCTCATTTTGGAAATATAATGGATTTATATTCTTGATCCTCGTAAAAGATTTATGTTGTTCCTCGTTTTGGGAATATAATGGATTTGTATTCTCGATCCTCGTAACGGATTTACGTTGATCCTTGTTTTGGGAATATAACGGATTTGTATTCTCGATCCTCGTAACGGATTTACGTTGATCCTCTAGAGTGTAACGGATTTGCACTCTCGATTCTAGTAACATATTTGGGTTAACCCTCGTTTTGGAATATAACGGATTTGTACTCTCGATCCTCGTAACAGATTTACGTTGATCCTCGTTCTAGGAACTTAACGGATTTATATTATAGATCCTCGTAACGGATTTACGTTGATCCTTTAGAGTGTAACGGATTTGCACTCTCTATTCTCACAACATATTTGCGCTAACCCACTTTTTGGGAATATAACGGATTTGTATTCTCGATCCTCATAATAGATTTACGTTGATCCTCATTTTAGGAATACGGATTTATATTCTTGATCCTCGTAACGTATTTACGTTGATCCTTTAGAGTGTCGCAGATTTGCACTCTCGGTTCTCGCAACTTATTTGCATTAACCCTCGTTTTGGGAATATAACGGATTTGTATTCTCGATCCTCGTAACGGATTTACGTTAATCCTTATTTTGGGAATATAACGGATTTGTATTCTCGATCCTCGTAACGGATTTACGTTGATCCTTTAGAGTGTAACGGATTTGCACTCTCGATTCTAGTAACATATTTGGGTTAACCCTCGTTTTGGAATATAACGGATTTGTACTCTCGATCCTCGTAACAGATTTATATTGATCCTCGTTCTAGGAACATAACAGATTTATATTGTAGATCCTCGTAACGGATTTACGTTGATCCTTTAGAGTGTAACGGATTTGCACTCTCTACTGTCACAACATATTTGCGCTAACCCACTTTTTGGGAATATAACGGATTTGTATTCTCGATCCTCGTAATAGATTTACGTTGATCCTCCTTTTAGGAATACGGATTTATATTCTCGATCCTCGTAACGTATTTACGTTGATCCTTTAGAGTGTAGCGGATTTGCACTCTCGGTTCTCGCAACTTATTTGCATTAACCCTCATTTTGGAAATATAACGGATTTGTATTCTCGATCCTTGTAACAGATTTACGTTGATCCTGGTTTTGAAAATATAATGGATTTATATTCTTAATCCTCGTAACGGATTTATGTTGATCCTCGTTTTGGGAATATAACGGATTTGTATTCTCGATCCTCGTAACGGATTTACGTTGATCCATATTTTGGGAATATAACGGATTTGTATTATCGATCCTCGTTACGGATTTACGTTGATCCTTTAGAGTGTAATGGATTTGCACCCTCGATTCTCGAAACATATTTGCGTTAACCCTCGTTTTGGAATATAACGGATTTGTACTCTCGATCCTCGTAACAGATTTACGTTGATCCTCGTTCTGGAAATATAAAGGATTTATATTCTCGATCCTCGTAACAGATTTACGTTGATCCTTTAAAGTGTAACGGATTTGCACTCTCAGTACTCGCAACATATTTGCGCTAACCCTCGTTTTGGGAATATAACGGATTTGTATTCTCGATCCTCGTAACAGATTTACGTTGATCCTCGTTTTGGGATTATGACGGATTTATATTCTCGATCCTCGTAACATATTTATGTTGATCCTTTAGAGTGTAACGGATTTGCACTCTAGGTTCTCGCAACATATTTGCGTTAACCCTCGTTATGTGAATATAACGGATTTGTATTCTCGATCCTCGTAACAGATTTACGTTGATCCTCGTACTAGGAGTAAAACGAATTTATATTCTCGATTCTCGTAACGGATTTACGTTGATCCTTTAGAGTGTAACGGATTTGCACTCTCAGTACTCGCAACATATTTGCGCTAACCCTCGTTTTGGGAATATAACGGATTTGTATTCTCGATCCTCGTAACAGATTTACGTTGATCCTCATTTTGGGAATATAACGGATTTGTATTCTCGATACTCGTAACTGATTTACGTTGATCCATGTTTTGGGAATATAACGGATTTGTATTCTCGATCCTCATTACGGATTTACATTGATCCTTTAGAGTGTAACGGATTTGCACTCTCGAGTCTCGTAACATATTTGCGTTAACCCTCGTTTTAGAATATAACGGATTTGTACTCTCGATCCTCATTACGGATTTACGTTGATCCTTTAGAGTGTAACGGATTTGCACTCTCGATTCTCGTAACATATTTGCGTTAACCCTCGTTTAAGAATATAACAGATTTGTACTCTCGATCCTCGTAACAGATTTACGTTGATCCTCGTTCTGGAAATATAACGGATTTATATTCTCGATCCTCGTAACGGATTTACGTTGATCCTTTAAAGTGTAACGGATTTGCACTCTCGGTCCTCGCAACATATTTGCGCTAACCCTCGTTTTGGGAATATAACGGATTTGTATTCTCGATCCTCGTAATAGATTTACGTTGATTCTCATTTTGGGATTATGACGGATTTATATTCTCGATCCTGGTAACGTATTTACGTTGATCCTTTAGAGTGTAACGGATTTGCACTCTCAGTACTCGCAACATATTTGCGCTAACCCTCGTTTTGGGAATATAACGGATTTGTATTCTCGATCCTCGTAACAGATTTACGTTGATCCTCATTTTGGGAATATAACGGATTTGTATTCTCGATCCTCGTAACTGATTTACGTTGATCCATGTTTTGGGAATATAACGGATTTGTATTCTCGATCCTCATTACGGATTTACATTGATCCTTTAGAGTGTAACGGATTTGCACTCTCGATTCTCGTTACATATTTGCGTTAACCCTCGTTTTAGAATATAACGGATTTGTACTCTCGATCCTCATTACGGATTTACGTTGATCCTTTAGAGTGTAACGGATTTGCACTCTCGATTCTCGTAACATATTTGCGTTAACCCTCGTTTAAGAATATAATAGATTTGTACTCTCGATCCTCGTAACAGATTTACGTTGATCCTCGTTCTGGGAATATAACGGATTTATATTCTCGATCCTCGTAACGGATTTACGTTGATCCTTTAAAGTGTAACGGATTTGCACTCTCGGTCCTCGCAACATATTTGCGCTAACCCTCATTTTCGGAATATAACGGATTTGTATTCTCGATCCTCGTAATAGATTTACGTTGATTCTCATTTTGGGATTATGACGGATTTATATTCTCGATCCTGGTAACGTATTTACGTTGATCCTTTAGAGTGTAACGGATTTGCACTCTCGGTTCTCGCAATATATTTGCGTTAACCCTCGTTATGGGAATATAACGGATTTGTACTCTCGATCCTCGTAACAGATTTACGTTGATCCTCGCACTGGGAATATAACGAATTTATATTCTCAATCTTCCTTTAGAGTGTAACGGATTTTCACTCTCAGTACTCGCAACATATTTGCGCTAACCCTCGTTTTGGGAATGTAACGAATTTGTATTCTCGATCCTCGTAACAGATTTACGTTGATCCTCGTTTTGGGAATATGATGGATTTATATTCTCGATCCTCGTAACGTATTTACGTTGATCCTTTAAAAAGTAACGGATTTGCACTCTCGGTTCTCGCAACACATTTTCGTTAACCCTCGTTTTGGGAATATAACGGATTTGTATTCTTGATCCTTGTGACAGATTTACGTTGATCCTCGTTTTGGGAATATAATGGATTTATATTCTCGATCCTCGTAACAGATTTACGTTGATCCTCGTTATGGGAATATCACGGATTTGTATTCTCGATCCTTGTAACAGATTTACGTTGATCCTCATTTTGGAAATATAATGGATTTATATTCTTGATCCTCGTAAAAGATTTATGTTGTTCCTCGTTTTGGGAATATAATGGATTTGTATTCTCGATCCTCGTAACGGATTTACGTTGATCCTTGTTTTGGGAATATAACGGATTTGTATTCTCGATCCTCGTAACGGATTTACGTTGATCCTCTAGAGTGTAACGGATTTGCACTCTCGATTCTAGTAACATATTTGGGTTAACCCTCGTTTTGGAATATAACGGATTTGTACTCTCGATCCTCGTAACAGATTTACGTTGATCCTCGTTCTAGGAACTTAACGGATTTATATTATAGATCCTCGTAACGGATTTACGTTGATCCTTTAGAGTGTAACGGATTTGCACTCTCTATTCTCACAACATATTTGCGCTAACCCACTTTTTGGGAATATAACGGATTTGTATTCTCGATCCTCATAATAGATTTACGTTGATCCTCATTTTAGGAATACGGATTTATATTCTTGATCCTCGTAACGTATTTACGTTGATCCTTTAGAGTGTCGCAGATTTGCACTCTCGGTTCTCGCAACTTATTTGCATTAACCCTCGTTTTGGGAATATAACGGATTTGTATTCTCGATCCTCGTAACGGATTTACGTTAATCCTTATTTTGGGAATATAACGGATTTGTATTCTCGATCCTCGTAACGGATTTACGTTGATCCTTTAGAGTGTAACGGATTTGCACTCTCGATTCTAGTAACATATTTGGGTTAACCCTCGTTTTGGAATATAACGGATTTGTACTCTCGATCCTCGTAACAGATTTATATTGATCCTCGTTCTAGGAACATAACAGATTTATATTGTAGATCCTCGTAACGGATTTACGTTGATCCTTTAGAGTGTAACGGATTTGCACTCTCTACTGTCACAACATATTTGCGCTAACCCACTTTTTGGGAATATAACGGATTTGTATTCTCGATCCTCGTAATAGATTTACGTTGATCCTCCTTTTAGGAATACGGATTTATATTCTCGATCCTCGTAACGTATTTACGTTGATCCTTTAGAGTGTAGCGGATTTGCACTCTCGGTTCTCGCAACTTATTTGCATTAACCCTCATTTTGGAAATATAACGGATTTGTATTCTCGATCCTTGTAACAGATTTACGTTGATCCTGGTTTTGAAAATATAATGGATTTATATTCTTAATCCTCGTAACGGATTTATGTTGATCCTCGTTTTGGGAATATAACGGATTTGTATTCTCGATCCTCGTAACGGATTTACGTTGATCCATATTTTGGGAATATAACGGATTTGTATTATCGATCCTCGTTACGGATTTACGTTGATCCTTTAGAGTGTAATGGATTTGCACCCTCGATTCTCGAAACATATTTGCGTTAACCCTCGTTTTGGAATATAACGGATTTGTACTCTCGATCCTCGTAACAGATTTACGTTGATCCTCGTTCTGGAAATATAAAGGATTTATATTCTCGATCCTCGTAACAGATTTACGTTGATCCTTTAAAGTGTAACGGATTTGCACTCTCAGTACTCGCAACATATTTGCGCTAACCCTCGTTTTGGGAATATAACGGATTTGTATTCTCGATCCTCGTAACAGATTTACGTTGATCCTCGTTTTGGGATTATGACGGATTTATATTCTCGATCCTCGTAACATATTTATGTTGATCCTTTAGAGTGTAACGGATTTGCACTCTAGGTTCTCGCAACATATTTGCGTTAACCCTCGTTATGTGAATATAACGGATTTGTATTCTCGATCCTCGTAACAGATTTACGTTGATCCTCGTACTAGGAGTAAAACGAATTTATATTCTCGATTCTCGTAACGGATTTACGTTGATCCTTTAGAGTGTAACGGATTTGCACTCTCAGTACTCGCAACATATTTGCGCTAACCCTCGTTTTGGGAATATAACGGATTTGTATTCTCGATCCTCGTAACAGATTTACGTTGATCCTCATTTTGGGAATATAACGGATTTGTATTCTCGATACTCGTAACTGATTTACGTTGATCCATGTTTTGGGAATATAACGGATTTGTATTCTCGATCCTCATTACGGATTTACATTGATCCTTTAGAGTGTAACGGATTTGCACTCTCGAGTCTCGTAACATATTTGCGTTAACCCTCGTTTTAGAATATAACGGATTTGTACTCTCGATCCTCATTACGGATTTACGTTGATCCTTTAGAGTGTAACGGATTTGCACTCTCGATTCTCGTAACATATTTGCGTTAACCCTCGTTTAAGAATATAACAGATTTGTACTCTCGATCCTCGTAACAGATTTACGTTGATCCTCGTTCTGGAAATATAACGGATTTATATTCTCGATCCTCGTAACGGATTTACGTTGATCCTTTAAAGTGTAACGGATTTGCACTCTCGGTCCTCGCAACATATTTGCGCTAACCCTCGTTTTGGGAATATAACGGATTTGTATTCTCGATCCTCGTAATAGATTTACGTTGATTCTCATTTTGGGATTATGACGGATTTATATTCTCGATCCTGGTAACGTATTTACGTTGATCCTTTAGAGTGTAACGGATTTGCACTCTCGGTTCTCGCAACATATTTGCGTTAACCCTCGTTATGGGAATATAACGGATTTGTACTCTCGATCCTCGTAACTGATTTACGTTGATCCTCGCACTGGAAATATAACGAATTTATATTCTCAATCTTCCTTTAGAGTGTAACGAATTTTCACTCTCAGTACTCGCAACATATTTGCGCTAACCCTCGTTTTGGGAATGTAACAAATTTGTATTCTCGATCCTCGTAACAGATTTACGTTGATCCTCGTTTTGGGAATATGATGGATTTATATTCTCGATCCTCGTAACGTATTTACGTTGATCCTTTAAAAAGTAACAGATTTGCACTCTCGGTTCTCGCAACACATTTTCGTTAACCCTCGTTTTGGGAATATAACGGATTTGTATTCTTGATCCTTGTGACAGATTTACGTTGATCCTCGTTTTGGGAATATAATGGATTTATATTCTCGATCCTCGTAACAGATTTACGTTGATCCTCGTTATGGGAATATCACGGATTTGTATTCTCGATCCTTGTAACAGATTTACGTTGATCCTCATTTTGGAAATATAATGGATTTATATTCTTCATCCTCGTAAAAGATTTATGTTGTTCCTCGTTTTGGGAATATAACGGATTTGTATTCTCGATCCTCGTAACGGATTTACGTTGATCCTTGTTTTGGGAATATAACGGATTTGTATTCTCGATCCTCGTAACGGATTTACGTTGATCCTTTAGAGTGTAACGGATTTGCACTCTCGATTCTAGTAACATATTTGGGTTAACCCTCATTTTGGAATATAACGGATTTGTACTCTCGATCCTCGTAACAGATTTATGTTGATCCTCGTTCTAGGAACATAACGGATTTATATTATAGATCCTCGTAACGGATTTACGTTGATCCTTTAGAGTGTAACGGATTTGCACTCTCTATTCTCACAAAATATTTGCGCCAACCAACTTTTTGGGAATATAACGGATTTGTATTCTCGATCCTTGTAACAGATTTACGTTGATCCTCGTTTTGGAAATATAATGGATTTATATTCTTGATCCTCGTAACGGATTTACGTTGCTCCTTTAGAGTGTCGCGGATTTGCACTCTCGGTTCTCGCAACTTATTTGCATTAACCCTTGTTTTGGGAATATAACGGATTTGTATTCTCGATCCTCGTAATGGATTTACGTTGATCCTTATTTTGGGAATATAACGGATTTGTATTCTCGATCCTCGTAACGGATATACGTTGATCCTTTAGAGTGTAACGGATTTGCACTCTCGATTCTAGTAACATATTTGGGTTAACCCTCGTTTTGGAATATAACGGATTTGTACTCTCGATCCTCGTAACAGATTTATATTGATCCTCATTCTAGGAACATAACGGATTTATATTGTAGATCCTCGTAACGGATTTACGTTGATCCTTTAGAGTGTAACGGATTTGCACTCTCTACTCTCACAACATATTTGCGCTAACCCACTTTTTGGGAATATAACGGATTTGTATTCTCGATCCTCGTAATAGATTTACGTTGATCCTCGTTTTAGGAATACGGATTTATATTCTCAATCCTCGTAACGTATTTACGTAGATCCTTTAGAGTGTAGCGGATTTGCACTCTCGGTTCTCGCAACTTATTTGCATTAACCCTCATTTTGGAAATATAACGGATTTGTATTCTCGATCCTTGTAACAGATTTACGTTGATCCTGGTTTTGAAAATATAATGGTATTATATTCTTAATCCTCGTAACGGATTTATGTTGATCCTCGTTTTGGGAATATAACGGATTTGTATTCTCGATCCTCGTAACGGATTTACGTTGATCCATATTTTGGGAATATAACGGATTTGTATTATCGATCCTCGTTACGGATTTACGTTGATCCTTTAGAGTGTAACGGATTTGCACCCTCGATTCTCGTAACATATTTGCGTTAACCCTCGTTTTGGAATTTAACGGATTTGTACTCTCGATCCTCGTAACATATTTACGTTGATCCTCGTTCTGGAAATATAAAGGATTTATATTCTCGATCCTCATAACGGATTTACGTTGATCCTTTAAAGTGTAACGGATTTGCACTCTCAGTACTCGTAACATATTTGCGCTAACCCTCGTTTTGGGAATATAACGGATTTGTATTCTCGATCCTCGTAACAGATTTACGTTGATCCTCGTTTTGGGATTATGACGGATTTATATTCTCGATCCTCGTAACATATTTATGTTGATCTTTTAGAGTGTAACGGATTTGCACTCTAGGTTCTCGCAACATATTTGCGTTAACCCTCGTTATGTGAATATAACGGATTTGTATTCTCGATCCTCGTAACAGATTTACGTTGATCCTCGTACTAGGAGTAAAACGAATTTATATTCTCGATTCTCGTAACGGATTTACGTTGATCCTTTAGAGTGTAACGGATTTGCACTCTCAGTACTCGCAACATATTTGCGCTAACCCTCGTTTTGGGAATATAACGGATTTGTATTCTCGATCCTCGTAACAGATTTACGTTGATCCTCATTTTGGGAATATAACGGATTTGTATTCTCGATCCTCGTAACTGATTTACGTTGATCCATGTTTTGGGAATATAACGGATTTGTATTCTCGATCCTCGTAATAGATTTACGTTGATCCTTATTTTTGGAATATAACGGATTTGTATTCTCGATCCTCGTAACAAATTTACGTTGATCCTTTAGAGTGTAACGGATTTGCACTCTCGATTCTAGTAACATATTCGGGTTAACCCTCGTTTTGGAATATAACGGATTTGTACTCTCGATCCTCGTAACAGATTTATATTGATCCTCGTTCTAGGAACATAACGGATTTATATTGTAGATCCTCGTAACGGATTTACGTTGATCCTTTAGAGTGTAACGGATTTGCACTCTCTACTCTCACAACATATTTGCGCTAACCCACTTTTTGGGAATATAACGGATTTGTATTCTCGATCCTCGTAATAGATTTACGTTGATCCTCGTTTTAGGAATACGGATTTATATTCTCGATCCTCGTAACGTATTTACGTTGATCCTTTAGAGTGTAGCGGATTTGCACTCTCGGTTCTCGCAACTTATTTGCATTAACCCTCATTTTGGAAATATAACAGATTTGTATTCTCGATCCTTGTAACAGATTTACGTTGATCCTGGTTTTGAAAATATAATGGTATTATATTCTTAATCCTCGTAACGGATTTATGTTGATCCTCGTTTTGGGAATATAACGGATTTGTATTCTCGATCCTCGTAACGGATTTACGTTGATCCATATTTTGGGAATATAACGGATTTGTATTATCGATCCTCGTTACGGATTTACGTTGATCCTTTAGAGTGTAACGGATTTGCACCCTCGATTCTCGTAACATATTTGCGTTAACCCTCGTTTTGGAATATAACGGATTTGTACTCTCGATCCTCGTAACAGATTTACGTTGATCCTCGTTCTGGAAATATAAAGGATTTATATTCTCGATCCTCGTAACGGATTTACGTTGATCCTTTAAAGTGTAACGGATTTGCACTCTCACTACTCGCAACATATTTGCGCTAACCCTCGTTTTGGGAATATAACGGATTTGTATTCTCGATCCTCGTAACAGATTTACGTTGATCCTCGTTTTGGGATTATGACGGATTTATATTCTCGATCCTCGTAACATATTTATGTTGATCCTTTTGAGTGTAACGGATTTGCACTCTAGGTTCTCGCAACATATTTGCGTTAACCCTCGTTATGTGAATATAACGGATTTGTATTCTCGATCCTCGTAACAGATTTACGTTGATCCTCGTACTAGGAGTAAAACGAATTTATATTCTCGATTCTCGTAACGGATTTACGTTGACCCTTTAGAGTGTAACGGATTTGCACTCTCAGTACTCGCAACATATTTGCGCTAACCCTCGTTTTGGGAATATAACGGATTTGTATTCTCGATCCTCGTAACAGATTTACGTTGATCCTCATTTTGGGAATATAACGGATTTGTATTCTCGATCCTCGTAACTGATTTACGTTGATCCATGTTTTGGGAATATAACGGATTTGTATTCTCGATCCTCATTACGGATTTACATTGATCCTTTAGAGTGTAACGGATTTGCACTCTCGATTCTCGTAACATATTTGCGTTAACCCTCGTTTTAGAATATAACGGATTTGTACTCTCGATCCTCATTACGGATTTACGTTGATCCTTTAGAGTGTAACGGATTTGCACTCTCGATTCTCGTAACATATTTGCGTTAACCCTCGTTTAAGAATATAACAGATTTGTACTCTCGATCCTCGTAACAGATTTACGTTGATCCTCGTTCTGGGAATATAACGGATTTATATTCTCGATCCTCGTAACGGATTTACGTTGATCCTTTAAAGTGTAACGGATTTGCACTCTCGGTTCTCGCAACACATTTTCGTTAACCCTCGTTTTGGGAATATGACTGATATGTATTCTTGATCCTTGTGACAGATTTACGTTGATCCTCGTTTAGGGAATATATTGGATTTATATTCTCGATCCTCGTAACAGATTTACGTTGATCCTCGTTATGGGAATATAACAGATTTGTATTCTCGATCCTTGTAACAGATTTACGTTGATCCTCATTTTGGAAATATAATGGATTTATATTCTTGATCCTCGTAAAAGATTTATGTTGTTCCTCGTTTTGGGAATATAACGGATTTGTATTCTCGATCCTCGTAACAGATTTACGTTGATCCTTGTTTTGGGAATATAACGGATTTGTATTCTCGATCCTCGTAACGGATTTACGTTGTTCCTTTAGAGTGTAACGGATTTGCACTCTCGATTCTAGTAACATATTTGGGTTAACCCTCATTTTGGAATATAACGGATTTGTACTCTCGATCCTCGTAACAGATTTACGTTGATCCTCGTTCTAGGAACATAACGGATTTATATTATAGATCCTCGTAACGGATTTACGTTGATCCTTTAGAGTGTAACGGATTTGCACTCTCTATTCTCATAAAATATTTGCGCTAACCAACTTTTTGGGAATATAACGGATTTGTATTCTCGATCCTCGTAATAGATTTACGTTGATCCTCGTTTTAGGAATACTGATTTATATTCTCGATCCTCGTAACGTATTTACGTTGCTCCTTTAGAGTGTCGCGGATTTGCACTCTCGGTTCTCGCAACTTATTTGCATTAACCCTCGTTTTGGGAATATAACGGATTTGTATTCTCGATCCTCGTAATGGATTTACGTTGATCCTTATTTTGGGAATATAACGGATTTGTATTCTCGATCCTCGTAACGGATATACGTTGATCCTTTAGAGTGTAACGGATTTGCACTCTCGATTCTAGTAACATATTTGGGTTAACCCTCGTTTTGGAATATAACGGATTTGTACTCTCGATCCTCGTAACAGATTTATATTGATCCTCATTCTAGGAACATAATGGATTTATATTGTAGATCCTCGTAACGGATTTACGTTGATCCTTTAGAGTGTAACGGATTTGCACTCTCTACTCTCACAACATATTTGCGCTAACCCACTTTTTGGGAATATAACGGATTTGTATTCTCGATCCTCGTAATAGATTTACGTTGATCCTCGTTTTAGGAATACGGATTTATATTCTCGATCCTCGTAACGTATTTACGTTGATCCTTTAGAGTGTAGCGGATTTGCACTCTCGGTTCTCGCAACTTATTTGCATTAACCCTCATTTTGGAAATATAACGGATTTGTATTCTCGATCCTTGTAACAGATTTACGTTGATCCTGGTTTTGAAAATATAATGGTATTATATTCTTAATCCTCGTAACGGATTTATGTTGATCCTCGTTTTGGGAATATAACGGATTTGTATTCTCGATCCTCGTAACGGATTTACGTTGATCCATATTTTGGGAATATAACGGATTTGTATTATCGATCCTCGTTACGGATTTACGTTGATCCTTTAGAGTGTAACGGATTTGCACCCTCGATTCTCGTAACATATTTGCGTTAACCCTCGTTTTGGAATATAACGGATTTGTACTCTCGATCCTCGTAACATATTTACGTTGATCCTCGTTCTGGAAATATAAAGGATTTATATTCTCGATCCTCGTAACGGATTTACGTTGATCCTTTAAAGTGTAACGGATTTGCACTCTCAGTACTCGCAACATATTTGCGCTAACCCTCGTTTTGGGAATATAACGGATTTGTATTCTCGATCCTCGTAACTGATTTACGTTGATCCATGTTTTGGGAATATAACGGATTTGTATTCTCGATCCTCATTACGGATTTACATTGATCCTTTAGAGTGTAACGGATTTGCACTCTCGATTCTCGTAACATATTTGCGTTAACCCTCGTTTTAGAATATAACGGATTTGTACTCTCGATCCTCATTACGGATTTACGTTGATCCTTTAGAGTGTAACGGATTTGCACTCTCGATTCTCGTAACATATTTGCGTTAACCCTCGTTTAAGAATATAACAGATTTGTACTCTCGATCCTCGTAACAGATTTACGTTGATCCTCGTTCTGGGAATATAACGGATTTATATTCTCGATCCTCGTAACGGATTTACGTTGATCCTTTAAAGTGTAACGGATTTGCACTCTCGGTTCTCGTAACACATTTTCGTTAACCCTCGTTTTGGGAATATGACGGATATGTATTCTTGATCCTTGTGACAGATTTACGTTGATCCTCGTTTAGGGAATATATTGGATTTATATTCTCGATCCTCGTAACAGATTTACGTTGATCCTCGTTATGGGAATATAACAGATTTGTATTCTCGATCCTTGTAACAGATTTACGTTGATCCTCATTTTGGAAATATAATGGATTTATATTCTTGATCCTCGTAAAAGATTTATGTTGTTCCTCGTTTTGGGAATATAACGGATTTGTATTCTCGATCCTCGTAACAGATTTACGTTGATCCTTGTTTTGGGAATATAACGGATTTGTATTCTCGATCCTCGTAACGGATTTACGTTGTTCCTTTAGAGTGTAACGGATTTGCACTCTCGATTCTAGTAACATATTTGGGTTAACCCTCATTTTGGAATATAACGGATTTGTACTCTCGATCCTCGTAACAGATTTACGTTGATCCTCGTTCTAGGAACATAACGGATTTATATTATAGATCCTCGTAACGGATTTACGTTGATCCTTTAGAGTGTAACGGATTTGCACTCTCTATTCTCACAAAATATTTGCGCTAACCAACTTTTTGGGAATATAACGGATTTGTATTCTCGATCCTCGTAATAGATTTACGTTGATCCTCGTTTTAGGAATACTGATTTATATTCTCGATCCTCGTAACGTATTTACGTTGCTCCTTTAGAGTGTCGCGAATTTGCACTCTCGGTTCTCGCAACTTATTTGCATTAACCCTCGTTTTGGGAATATAACGGATTTGTATTCTCGATCCTCGTAATGGATTTACGTTGATCCTTATTTTGGGAATATAACGGATTTGTATTCTCGATCCTCGTAACGGATATACGTTGATCCTTTAGAGTGTAACGGATTTGCACTCTCGATTCTAGTAACATATTTGGGTTAACCCTCGTTTTGGAATATAACGGATTTGTACTCTCGATCCTCGTAACAGATTTATATTGATCCTCATTCTAGGAACATAACGGATTTATATTGTAGATCCTCGTAACGGATTTACGTTGATCGTTTAGAGTGTAACGGATTTGCACTCTCTACTCTCACAACATATTTGCGCTAACCCACTTTTTGGGAATATAACGGATTTGTATTCTCGATCCTCGTAATAGATTTACGTTGATCCTCGTTTTAGGAATACGGATTTATATTCTCGATCCTCGTAACGTATTTACGTTGATCCTTTAGAGTGTAGCGGATTTGCACTCTCGGTTCTCGCAACTTAATTGCATTAACCCTCATTTTGGAAATATAACGGATTTGTATTCTCGATCCTTGTAACAGATTTACGTTGATCCTGGTTTTGAAAATATAATGGTATTATATTCTTAATCCTCGTAACGGATTTATGTTGATCCTCGTTTTGGGAATATAACGGATTTGTATTCTCGATCCTCGTAACGGATTTACGTTGATCCATATTTTGGGAATATAACGGATTTGTATTATCGATCCTCGTTACGGATTTACGTTGATCCTTTAGAGTGTAACGGATTTGCACCCTCGATTCTCGTAACATATTTGCGTTAACCCTCGTTTTGGAATATAACGGATTTGTACTCTCGATCCTCGTAACATATTTACGTTGATCCTCGTTCTGGAAATATAAAGGATTTATATTCTCGATCCTCGTAACGGATTTACGTTGATCCTTTAAAGTGTAACGGATTTGCACTCTCAGTACTCGCAACATATTTGCGCTAACCCTCGTTTTGGGAATATAACGGATTTGTATTCTCGATCCTCGTAACAGATTTACGTTGATCCTCGTTTTGGGATTATGACGGATTTATATTCTCGATCCTCGTAACATATTTATGTTGATCTTTTAGAGTGTAACGGATTTGCACTCTATGTTCTCGTAACATATTTGCGTTAACCCTCGTTATGTGAATATAACGGATTTGTATTCTCGATCCTCGTAACAGATTTACGTTGATCCTCGTACTAGGAGTAAAACGAATTTGTATTCTCGATTCTCGTAACGGATTTACGTTGATCCTTTAGAGTGTAACGGATTTGTACTCTCAGTACTCGCAACACATTTGCGCTAACCCTCGTTTTGGGAATATAACGGATTTGTATTCTCGATCCTCGTAACAGATTTACGTTTATCCTCATTTTGGGAATATAACGGATTTGTATTCTCGATCCTCGTAACTGATTTACGTTGATCCATGTTTTGGGAATATAACGGATTTGTATTCTCGATCCTCATTACGGATTTACATTGATCCTTTAGAGTGTAACGGATTTGCACTCTCGATTCTCGTAACATATTTGCGTTAACCCTCGTTTTAGAATATAGCGGATTTGTACTCTCGATCCTCATTACGGATTTACGTTTATCCTTTAGAGTGTAACGGATTTGCACTCTCGATTCTCGTAACATATTTGCGTTAACCCTCGTTTAAGAATATAACAGATTTGTACTCTCGATCCTCGTAACAGATTTACGTTGATCCTCGTTCTGGGAATATAACGGATTTATATTCTCGATCCTCGTAACGGATTTACGTTGATCCTTTAAAGTGTAACGGATTTGCACTCTCGGTTCTCGCAACACATTTTCGTTAACCCTCGTTTTGGGAATATGACGGATATGTATTCTTGATCCTTGTGACAGATTTACGTTGATCCTCGTTTAGGGAATATATTGGATTTATATTCTCGATCCTCGTAACAGATTTACGTTGATCCTCGTTATGGGAATATAACAGATTTGTATTCTCGATCCTTGTAACAGATTTACGTTGATCCTCATTTTGGAAATATAATGGATTTATATTCTTGATCCTCGTAAAAGATTTATGTTGTTCCTCGTTTTGGGAATATAACGGATTTGTATTCTCGATCCTCGTAACAGATTTACGTTGATCCTTGTTTTGGGAATATAACGGATTTGTATTCTCGATCCTCGTAACGGATTTACGTTGTTCCTTTAGAGTGTAACGGATTTGCACTCTCGATTCTAGTAACATATTTGGGTTAACCCTCATTTTGGAATATAACGGATTTGTACTCTCGATCCTCGTAACAGATTTACGTTGATCCTCGTTCTAGGAACATAACGGATTTATATTATAGATCCTCGTAACGGATTTACGTTGATCCCTTAGAGTGTAACGGATTTGCACTCTCTATTCTCACAAAATATTTGCGCTAACCAACTTTTTGGGAATATAACGGATTTGTATTCTCGATCCTCGTAATAGATTTACGTTGATCCTCGTTTTAGGAATACTGATTTATATTCTCGATCCTCGTAACGTATTTACGTTGCTCCTTTAGAGTGTCGCGGATTTGCACTCTCGGTTCTCGCAACTTATTTGCATTAACCCTCGTTTTGGGAATATAACGGATTTGTATTCTCGATCCTCGTAATGGATTTACGTTGATCCTTATTTTGGGAATATAACGGATTTGTATTCTCGATCCTCGTAACGGATATACGTTGATCCTTTAGAGTGTAACGGATTTGCACTCTCGATTCTAGTAACATATTTGGGTTAACCCTCGTTTTGGAATATAACGGATTTGTACTCTCGATCCTCGTAACAGATTTATATTGATCCTCATTCTAGGAACATAACGGATTTATATTGTAGATCCTCGTAATGGATTTACGTTGATCCTTTAGAGTGTAACGGATTTGCACTCTCTACTCTCACAACATATTTGCGCTAACCCACTTTTTGGGAATATAACGGATTTGTATTCTCGATCCTCGTAATAGATTTACGTTGATCCTCGTTTTAGGAATACGGATTTATATTCTCGATCCTCGTAACGTATTTACGTTGATCCTTTAGAGTGTAGCGGATTTGCACTCTCGGTTCTCGCAACTTATTTGCATTAACCCTCATTTTGGAAATATAACGGATTTGTATTCTCGATCCTTGTAACAGATTTACGTTGATCCTGGTTTTGAAAATATAATGGTATTATATTCTTAATCCTCGTAACGGATTTATGTTGATCCTCGTTTTGGGAATATAACGGATTTGTATTCTCGATCCTCGTAACGGATTTACGTTGATCCATATTTTGGGAATATAACGGATTTGTATTATCGATCCTCGTTACGGATTTACGTTGATCCTTTAGAGTGTAACGGATTTGCACCCTCGATTCTCGTAACATATTTGCGTTAACCCTCGTTTTGGAATATAACGGATTTGTACTCTCGATCCTCGTAACATATTTACGTTGATCCTCGTTCTGGAAATATAAAGGATTTATATTCTCGATCCTCGTAACGGATTTACGTTGATCCTTTAAAGTGTAACGGATTTGCACTCTCAGTACTCGCAACATATTTGCGCTAACCCTCGTTTTGGGAATATAACGGATTTGTATTCTCGATCCTCGTAACAGATTTACGTTGATCCTCGTTTTGGGATTATGACGGATTTATATTCTCGATCCTCGTAACATATTTATGTTGATCTTTTAGAGTGTAACGGATTTGCACTCTATGTTCTCGTAACATATTTGCGTTAACCCTCGTTATGTGAATATAACGGATTTGTATTCTCGATCCTCGTAACAGATTTACGTTGATCCTCGTACTAGGAGTAAAACGAATTTGTATTCTCGATTCTCGTAACGGATTTACGTTGATCCTTTAGAGTGTAACGGATTTGTACTCTAAGTACTCGCAACACATTTGCGCTAACCCTCGTTTTGGGAATATAACGGATTTGTATTCTCGATCCTCGTAACAGATTTACGTTGATCCTCATTTTGGGAATATAACGGATTTGTATTCTCGATCCTCGTAACTGATTTACGTTGATCCATGTTTTGGGAATATAACGGATTTGTATTCTCGATCCTCATTACGGATTTACATTGATCCTTTAGAGTGTAACGGATTTGCACTCTCGATTCTCGTAATATATTTGCGTTAACCCTCGTTTTAGAATATAACGGATTTGTACTCTCGATCCTCATTACGGATTTACGTTTATCCTTTAGAGTGTAACGGATTTGCACTCTCGATTCTCGTAACATATTTGCGTTAACGCTCGTTTAAGAATATAACAGATTTGTACTCTCGATCCTCGTAACAGATTTACGTTGATCCTCGTTCTGGGAATATAACGGATTTATATTCTCGATCCTCGTAACGGATTTACGTTGATCCTTTAAAGTGTAACGGATTTGCACTCTCGGTCCTCGCAACATATTTGCGCTAACCCTCGTTTTGGGAATATAACGGATTTGTATTCTCGATCCTCGTAATAGATTTACGTTGATTCTCATTTTGGGATTATGACGGATTTATATTCTCGATCCTGGTAACGTATTTACGTTGATCCTTTAGAGTGTAACGGATTTGCACTCTCGGTTCTCGTAACATATTTGCGTTAACCCTCGTTATGGGAATATAACGGATTTGTACTCTCGATCCTCGTAACAGATTTACGTTGATCCTCGCATTGGGAATATAACGAATTTATATTCTCAATCTTCCTTTAGAGTGTAACGGATTTTCACTCTCAGTACTCGCAACATATTTGCGCTAACCCTCGTTTTGGGAATGTAACAAATTTGTATTCTCGATCCTCGTAACAGATTTACGTTGATCCTGGTTTTGGGAATATGATGGATTTATATTCTCGATCCTCGTAACGTATTTACGTTGATCCTTTAAAAAGTAACGGATTTGCACTCTCGGTTCTCGCAACACATTTTCGTTAACCCTCGTTTTGGGAATACAACGGATTTGTATTCTTGATCCTTGTGATAGATTTACGTTGATCCTCATTTAGGGAATATAATGGATTTATATTCTCGATCCTCATAACAGATTTACGTTGATCCTCGTTATGGGAATATAACGGATTTGTATTCTCGATCCTTGTAACAGATTTACGTTGATCCTCATTTTGGAAATATAATGGATTTATATTCTTGATCCTCGTAAAAGATTTATGTTGTTCCTCGTTTTGGGAATATAACGGATTTGTATTCTCGATCCTCGTAACGGATTTACGTTGATCCTTGTTTTGGGAATATAACGGATTTGTATTCTCGATCCTCGTAACGGATTTACGTTGTTCCTTTAGAGTGTAACGGATTTGCACTCTCGATTCTAGTAACATATTTGGGTTAACCCTCATTTTGGAATATAACGGATTTGTACTCTCGATCCTCGTAACAGATTTACGTTGATCCTCGTTCTAGGAACATAACGGATTTATATTATAGATCCTCGTAACGGATTTACGTTGATCCTTTAGAGTGTAACGGATTTGCACTCTCTATTCTCACAAAACATTTGCGCTAACCAACTTTTTGGGAATATAACGGATTTGTATTCTCGATCCTTGTAACAGATTTACGTTGATCCTCGTTTTGGAAATATAATGGATTTATATTCTTGATCCTCGTAACGGATTTACGTTGTTCCTCATTTTGGGAATATAACGGATTTGTATTCTCGATCCTCGTAACGGATTTACGTTTATCCTTGTTTTGGGTATATAACGGATATGTATTCTCGATCCTCATAACGGATTTACGTTGATCCTTTAGAGTGTAACGGATTTGCACTCTCGATTCTAGTAACATATTTGGGTTAAACCTCGTTTTGGAATATAACGGATTTGTACTCTCAATCCTCGTAACAGATTTACGTTGATCCTCGTTCTAGGAACATAACGAATTTATATTATAGATCCTCGTAACGGATTTACGTTGATCCTTTAGAGTGTAACGGATTTGCACTCTCTATTCTCACAACATATTTGCGCTAACCCACTTTTTGGGAATATAACGGATTTGTATTCTCGATCCTCGTAATAGATTTACGTTGATCCTCGTTTTAGGAATACGGATTTATATTCTCGATCCTCGTAACGTATTTACGTTGCTCCTTTAGAGTGTCGCGGATTTGCACTCTCGGTTCTCGCAACTTATTTGCATTAACCCTCGTTTTGGGAATATAACGAATTTGTATTCTCGATCCTCGTAATGGATTTACGTTGATACTTATTTTGGGAATATAACGGATTTGTATTCTCGATCCTCGTAACGGATTTACGTTGTTCCTTTAGAGTGTAACGGATTTGCACCCTCGATTCTCGTAACATATTTGCGTTAACCCTCGTTTTAGAATCTAACGGATTTGTACTCTCGATCTTCGTAACAGATTTACGTTGATCCTCGTTCTAGGAACATAACGAATTTATATTATAGATCCTCGTAACGGATTTACGTTGATCCTTTAGAGTGTAACGGATTTGCACTCTCTATTCTCACAACATATTTGCGCTAACCCACTTTTTGGGAATATAACGGATTTGTATTCTCGATCCTCGTAATAGATTTACGTTGATCCTCGTTTTAGGAATACGGATTTTAATCTCGATCCTCGTAACGGATTTACATTGATCCTTTAGAGTGTAACGGATTTGCACTCTCGGTTCTCGCAACTTATTTGCATTAACCCTCGTTTTGGGAATATAACGGATTTGTATTCTCGATCCTCGTAACGGATTTACGTTGATCCTTATTTTGGGAATATAACGGATTTGTATTCTCGATCCTCGTGACGGATTTACGTTGATCCTTTAGGATTTGCACCCTCTATTCTCGTAACATATTTGAGCTAACCCTCGTTTTGGGAATATAACGGATTTGTACTCTCGATCCTCGTAACAGATTTACATTGATCCTCGCACTGGGAATATAACGAATTTATATTCTCAATCTTCCTTTAGAGTAACGGATTTTCACTCTCAGTACTCGCAACATATTTGCGCTAACCCTCGTTTTGGGAATGTAACAAATTTGTATTCTCGATCCTCGTAACGTATTTACGTTAATCCTTTAAAAAGTAACGGATTTGCACTCTCGGTTCTCGCAACACATTTTCGTTAACCCTCGTTTTGGGAATATAACGGATTTGTATTCTTCATCCTTGTGACAGATTTACGTTGATCCTCGTTTTGGGAATATAATGGATTTATATTCTCGATCCTCGTAACAGATTTACGTTGATCCTCGTTATGGGAATATAACGGATTTGTATTCTCGATCCTTGTAACAGATTTACGTTGATCCTCGTTTTGAAAATATAATGGATTTATATTCTTGATCCTCGTAACGGATTTATGTTGTTCCTCGTTTTGGGAATATAACTGATTTGTATTCTCGATCCTCGTAACGGATTTACGTTGATCCTTTAAAGTGTAACGGATTTGCACTCTCAGTACTCGCAACATATTTGCGCTAACCCTCATTTTGGGAATATAACGGATTTGTACTCTCGATCCTCGTAACAGATTTACGTTGATCCTCGTTCTAGGAACATAACGGATTTATATTATAGATCCTCGTAACGGATTTACGTTGATCCTTTAGAGTGTAACGGATTTGCACTCTCTATTCTCACAACATATTTGCGCTAACCCACTTTTTTGGAATATAACGGATTTGTATTCTCGATCCTTGTAACAGATTTACGTTGATCCTCGTTTTGGAAATATAATGGATTTATATTCTTGATCCTCGTAACGGATTTACGTTGTTCCTCATTTTGGGAATATAACGGATTTGTATTCTCGATCCTCGTAACGGATTTACGTTTATCCTTATTTTGGGAATATAACGGATTTATATTCTCGATCCTCGTAACGGATTTACGTTGATCCTTTAGAGTGTAACGGATTTGCACTCTCGATTCTAGTAACATATTTGGGTTAACCCTCGTTTTGGAATATGACGGATTTGTACTCTCGATCCTCGTAACAGATTTACGTTGATCCTCGTTCTAGGAACATAACGAATTTATATTATAGATCCTCGTAACGGATTTACGTTGATCCTTTAGAGTGTAACGGATTTACACTCTCTATTCTCACAACATATTTGCGCTAACCCACTTTTTGGGAATATAACGGATTTGTATTCTCGATCCTCGTAATAGATTTACGTTGATCCTCGTTTTAGGAATACGGATTTATATTCTCGATCCTCGTAACGGATTTATGTTGATCCTTTAGAGTGTAACGGATTTGCACTCTCGGTTCTCGCAACTTATTTGCATTAACCCTCGTTTTGGGAATATAACGGATTTGTATTCTCGATCCTCGTAACGGATTTACGTTGATCCTTATTTTGGGAATATAACGGATTTGTATTCTCGATCCTCGTAACGGATTTACGTTGATCCTTTAGAGTGTAACGGATTTGCACTCTCGATTCTAGTAACATATTTGGGTTAACCCTTGTTTTGGAATATAACGGATTTGTACTCTCGATCCTCGTAACAGATTTACGTTGATCCTCGTTCTAGGAACATAACGAATTTATATTATAGATCCTCGTAACGGATTTACGTTGATCCTTTAGAGTGTAACGGATTTGCACTCTCTATTCTCACAACATATTTGCGCTAACCCACTTTTTGGGAATATAACGGATTTGTATTCTCGATCCTCGTAATAGATTTACGTTGATCCTCGTTTTAGGAGTACGGATTTATATTCTCGATCCTCGTAACGGATTTATGTTGATCCTTTAGAGTGTAACGGATTTGCACTCTCGGTTCTCGCAACTTATTTGCATTAACCCTCGTTTTGGGAATATAACGGATTTGTATTCTCGATCCTCGTAACGGATTTACGTTGATCCTTATTTTGGGAATATAACGGATTTGTATTCTCGATCCTCGTAACGGATTTACGTTGATCCTTTAGAGTGTAACGGATTTGCACTCTCGATTCTAGTAACATATTTGGGTTAACCCTTGTTTTGGAATATAACGGATTTGTACTCTCGATCCTCGTAACAGATTTACGTTGATCCTCGTTCTAGGAACATAACGAATTTATATTATAGATCCTCGTAACGGATTTACGTTGATCCTTTAGAGTGTAACGGATTTGCACTCTCTATTCTCACAACATATTTGCGCTAACCCACTTTTTGGGAATATAACGGATTTGTATTCTCGATCCTCGTAATAGATTTACGTTGATCCTCGTTTTAGGAGTACGGATTTATATTCTCGATCCTCGTAACGGATTTATGTTGATCCTTTAGAGTGTAACGGATTTGCACTCTCGGTTCTCGCAACTTATTTGCATTAACCCTCGTTTTGGGAATATAACGGATTTGTATTCTCGATCCTCGTAACGGATTTACGTTGATCCTTATTTTGGGAATATAACAGATTTGTACTCTCGATCCTCGTAACAGATTTACGTTGATCCTTTAGAGTGTAACGGATTTGCACTCTCTATTCTCACAACATATTTGCGCTAACCCACTTTTTGGGAATATAACGGCTTTGTATTCTCGATCCTTGTAACAGATTTACGTTGATCCTCATTTTGGAAATATAATGGATTTATGTTCTTGATCCTCGTAACGGATTTACGTTGTTCCTCATTTTGGGAATATAACGGATTTGTATTCTCGATCCTCGTAACGGATTTACGTTTATCCTTGTTTTGGGAATATAACGGATTTGTATTCTCGATCCTCGTAACGGATTTACGTTGATCCTTTAGAGTGTAACGGATTTTCACTCTCGATTCTAGTAACATATTTGGGTTAACCCTCGTTTTGGAATATAACGGATTTGTACTCTCGATCCTCGTAACAGATTTACGTTGATCCTTTAGAGTGTAACGGATTTGCACTCTCGATTCTAGTAACATATTTGGGTTAACCCTCGTTTTGGAATATAACGGATTTGTACTCTCGATCCTCGTAACAGATTTACGTTGATCCTCGTTCTAGGAACATAACGAATTTATATTATAGATCCTCGTAACGGATTTACGTTGATCCTTTAGATTGTAACGGATTTGCACTCTCTATTCTCACAACATAATTGCGCTAACCCACTTTTTGGGAATATAACGGATTTGTATTCTCGATCCTCGTAATAGATTTACGTTGATCCTCGTTTTAGGAATACGGATTTATATTCGCGATCCTCGTAACGTATTTACGTTGATCTTTTAGAGTGTCGCGGATTTGCACTCTCGGTTCTCGCAACTTATTTGCATTAACCCTCGTTTTGGGAATATAACGGATTTGTATTCTCGATCCTCGTAACGGATTTACGTTGATCCTTATTTTGGGAATATAACGGATTTGTATTCTCGATCCTCGTAACGGATTTACGTTGATCCTTTAAAGTGTAACAGATTTGCACTCTCAGTACTCGCAACATATTTGCGCTAACCCTCGTTTTGGAAATATAACGGATTTGTATTCTCAATCCTCGTAACAGATTTACGTTGATCCTCGTTTTGGGATTATGACGGATTTATATTCTCGATTCTCGTAACCTATTTACGTTGATCCTTTAGAGTGTAACGGATTTGCACTCTAGGTTCTCGCAACATATTTGCGTTAACCCTCGTTATGCGAATATAACGGATTTGTATTCTCGATCCTCGTAACAGATTTACGTTGATCCTCGTACTAGGAGTAAAACGAATTTATATTCTCGATCCTCGTAACGGATTAACGTTGATCCTTTAGAGTGTAACGGATATGCACTCTCAGTACTCGCAACATATTTGCGCTAACCCTCGTTTTGGGAATATAACGGATTTGTATTCTCGATCCTCGTAACAGATTTACATTGATCCTCATTTTGGGAATATAACGGATTTGTATTCTCGATCCTCGTAACTGATTTACGTTGATCCTTTAGGATTTGCACCCTCTATTCTCGTAACATATTTGCGCTAACCCTCGTTTTGGGAATATGACGGATTTGTACTCTCGATCCTCGTAACAGATTTACATTGATCCTCGCACTGGGAATATAACGAATTTATATTCTCAATCTTCCTTTAGAGTAACGAATTTTTACTCTCAGTACTCGCAACATATTTGCGCTAACCCTCGTTTTGGGAATGTAACAAATTTGTATTCTCGATCCTCGTAACGTATTTACGTTAATCCTTTAAAAAGTAACGGATTTGCACTCTCGGTTCTCGCAACACATTTTCGTTAACCCTCGTTTTGGGAATATAACGGATTTGTATTCTTCATCCTTGTGACAGATTTACGTTGATCCTCGTTTTGGGAATATAATGGATTTATATTCTCGATCCTCGTAACAGATTTACGTTGATCCTCGTTATGGGAATATAACGGATTTGTATTCTCGATCCTTGTAACAGATTTACGTTGATCCTCGTTTTGAAAATATAATGGATTTATATTCTTGATCCTCGTAACGGATTTATGTTGTTCCTCGTTTTGGGAATATAACGGATTTGTATTCTCGATCCTCGTAACGGATTTACGTTGATCCTTTAAAGTGTAACGGATTTGCACTCTCAGTACTCGCAACATATTTGCGCTAACCCTCATTTTGGGAATATAACGGATTTGTACTCTCGATCCTCGTAACAGATTTACGTTGATCCTCGTTCTAGGAACATAACGGATTTATATTATAGATCCTCGTAACGGATTTACGTTGATTCTTTAGAGTGTAACGGATTTGCACTCTCTATTCTCACAACATATTTGCGCTAACCCACTTTTTTGGAATATAACGGATTTGTATTCTCGATCCTTGTAACAGATTTACGTTGATCCTCGTTTTGGAAATATAATGGATTTATATTCTTGATCCTCGTAACGGATTTACGTTGTTCCTCATTTTGGGAATATAACGGATTTGTATTCTCGATCCTCGTAACGGATTTACGTTTATCCTTATTTTGGGAATATAACGGATTTATATTCTCGATCCTCGTAACGGATTTACGTTGATCCTTTAGAGTGTAACGGATTTGCACTCTCGATTCTAGTAACATATTTGGGTTAACCCTCGTTTTGGAATATAACGGATTTGTACTCTCGATCCTCGTAACAGATTTACGTTGATCCTCGTTCTAGGAACATAACGAATTTATATTATAGATCCTCGTAACGGATTTACGTTGATCCTTTAGAGTGTAACGGATTTACACTCTCTATTCTCACAACATATTTGCGCTAACCCACTTTTTGGGAATATAACGGATTTGTATTCTCGATCCTCGTAATAGATTTACGTTGATCCTCGTTTTAGGAATACGGATTTATATTCTCGATCCTCGTAACGGATTTATGTTGATCCTTTAGAGTGTAACGGATTTGCACTCTCGGTTCTCGCAACTTATTTGCATTAACCCTCGTTTTGGGAATATAACGGATTTGTATTCTCGATCCTCGTAACGGATTTACGTTGATCCTTATTTTGGGAATATAACGGATTTGTATTCTCGATCCTCGTAACGGATTTACGTTGATCCTTTAGAGTGTAACGGATTTGCACTCTCGATTCTAGTAACATATTTGGGTTAACCCTTGTTTTGGAATATAACGGATTTGTACTCTCGATCCTCGTAACAGATTTACGTTGATCCTCGTTCTAGGAACATAACGAATTTATATTATAGATCCTCGTAACGGATTTACGTTGATCCTTTAGAGTGTAACGGATTTGCACTCTCTATTCTCACAACATATTTGCGCTAACCCACTTTTTGGGAATATAACGGATTTGTATTCTCGATCCTCGTAATAGATTTACGTTGATCCTCGTTTTAGGAGTACGGATTTATATTCTCGATCCTCGTAACGGATTTATGTTGATCCTTTAGAGTGTAACGGATTTGCACTCTCGGTTCTCGCAACTTATTTGCATTAACCCTCGTTTTGGGAATATAACGGATTTGTATTCTCGATCCTCGTAACGGATTTACGTTGATCCTTATTTTGGGAATATAACGGATTTGTATTCTCGATCCTCGTAACGGATTTACGTTGATCCTTGAGAGTGTAACGGATTTGCACTCTCGATTCTAGTAACATATTTGGGTTAACCCTTGTTTTGGAATATAACGGATTTGTACTCTCGATCCTCGTAACAGATTTACGTTGATCCTCGTTCTAGGAACATAACGAATTTATATTATAGATCCTCGTAACGGATTTACGTTGATCCTTTAGAGTGTAACGGATTTGCACTCTCTATTCTCACAACATATTTGCGCTAACCCACTTTTTGGGAATATAACGGATTTGTATTCTCGATCCTCGTAATAGATTTACGTTGATCCTCGTTTTAGGAGTACGGATTTATAT
Organism: Hydrangea macrophylla; assembly: GCA_033977485.1. Lineage (NCBI taxonomy): Eukaryota > Viridiplantae > Streptophyta > Magnoliopsida > Cornales > Hydrangeaceae > Hydrangea > Hydrangea macrophylla. The sequence goes on from CM066985.1 coordinate 21,828,778, forward strand.
TCTCAATCCTCGTAACGGATTTATGTTGATCCTTTAGAGTGTAACGGATTTGCACTCTCGGTTCTCGCAACTTATTTGCATTAACCCTCGTTTTGGGAATATAACGGATTTGTATTCTCGATCCTCGTAACGGATTTACGTTGATCCTTATTTTGGGAATATAACAGATTTGTACTCTCGATCCTCGTAACAGATTTACGTTGATCCTCGTTCTGGGAATATAACGGATTTATATTCTCGATCCTCGTAACGGATTTACGTTGATCCTTTAAAGTGTAACGGATTTGCACTCTCGGTCCTCGCAACATATTTGCGTTAACCCTCGTTTTATGAATATAACGGATTTGTATTCTCGATCCTCGTAATATATTTACGTTGATTCTCATTTTGGGATTATGACGGATTTATATTCTCGATCCTGGTGACGTATTTACGTTGACCCTTTAGAGTGTAACGGATTTGCACTCTCGGCTCTCGTAACATATTTGCGTTAACCCTCGTTATGGGAATAAAACGGATTTGTACTCTCGATCCTCGTAACAGATTTACGTTGATCCTCGCACTGGGAATATAACGAATTTATATTCTCAATCTTCCTTTAGAGTGTAACGGATTTTCACTCTCAGTACTCGCAACATATTTGCGCTAACCCTCGTTTTGGGAATGTAACAAATTTGTATTCTCGATCCTCGTAACAGATTTACGTTGATCCTCGTATTGGGAATATGATGGATTTATATTCTCGATCCTCGTAACGTATTTACGTTGATCCTTTAAAAAGTAACGGATTTGCACTCTCGGTTCTCGCAACACATTTTCGTTAACCCTCGTTTTGGGAATATAACGGATTTGTATTCTTGATCCTTGTGACAGATTTACGTTGATCCTCGTTTTGGGAATATAATGGATTTATATTCTCGATCCTCGTAATAGATTTACGTTGATCCTCGTTATGGGAATATAACGGATTTGTATTCTCGATCCTTGTAATAGATTTACGTTGATCCTCGTTTTGGAAATATAATGGATTTATATTCTTGATCCTCGTAACGGATTTATGTTGTTCCTCGTTTTGGGAATATAACGGATTTGTATTCTCGATCCTCGTAACGGATTTACGTTGATCCTTGTTTTGGGAATATAACGGATTTGTATTCTCGATCCTCGTAACGGATTTACGTTGATCCTTTAGAGTGTAACGGATTTGCACTCTCGATTCTAGTAACATATTTGGGTTAACCCTCATTTTGGAATATAACGGATTTGTACTCTCGATCCTCGTAACAGATTTGCGTTGATCCTCGTTCTAGGAACATAACGGATTTATATTATAGATCCTCGTAACGGATTTACGTTGATCCTTTAGAGTGTAACGGATTTGCACTCTCTATTCTCACAACATATTTGCGCTAACCCACTTTTTGGGAATATAACGGATTTGTATTCTCGATCCTCGTAATAGATTTACGTTGATCCTCGTTTTAGGAGTACGGATTTATATTCTCGATCCTCGTAACGGATTTATGTTGATCCTTTAGAGTGTAACGGATTTGCACTCTCGGTTCTCGCAACTTATTTGCATTAACCCTCGTTTTGGGAATATAACGGATTTGTATTCTCGATCCTCGTAACGGATTTACGTTGATCCTTATTTTGGGAATATAACGGATTTGTATTCTCGATCCTCGTAACGGATTTACGTTGATCCTTGAGAGTGTAACGGATTTGCACTCTCGATTCTAGTAACATATTTGGGTTAACCCTTGTTTTGGAATATAACGGATTTGTACTCTCGATCCTCGTAACAGATTTACGTTGATCCTCGTTCTAGGAACATAACGAATTTATATTATAGATCCTCGTAACGGATTTACGTTGATCCTTTAGAGTGTAACGGATTTGCACTCTCTATTCTCACAACATATTTGCGCTAACCCACTTTTTGGGAATATAACGGATTTGTATTCTCGATCCTCGTAATAGATTTACGTTGATCCTCGTTTTAGGAGTACGGATTTATATTCTCAATCCTCGTAACGGATTTATGTTGATCCTTTAGAGTGTAACGGATTTGCACTCTCGGTTCTCGCAACTTATTTGCATTAACCCTCGTTTTGGGAATATAACGGATTTGTATTCTCGATCCTCGTAACGGATTTACGTTGATCCTTATTTTGGGAATATAACAGATTTGTACTCTCGATCCTCGTAACAGATTTACGTTGATCCTCGTTCTGGGAATATAACGGATTTATATTCTCGATCCTCGTAACGGATTTACGTTGATCCTTTAAAGTGTAACGGATTTGCACTCTCGGTCCTCGCAACATATTTGCGTTAACCCTCGTTTTATGAATATAACGGATTTGTATTCTCGATCCTCGTAATATATTTACGTTGATTCTCATTTTGGGATTATGACGGATTTATATTCTCGATCCTGGTGACGTATTTACGTTGACCCTTTAGAGTGTAACGGATTTGCACTCTCGGCTCTCGTAACATATTTGCGTTAACCCTCGTTATGGGAATATAACGGATTTGTACTCTCGATCCTCGTAACAGATTTACGTTGATCCTCGCACTGGGAATATAACGAATTTATATTCTCAATCTTCCTTTAGAGTGTAACGGATTTTCACTCTCAGTACTCGCAACATATTTGCGCTAACCCTCGTTTTGGGAATGTAACAAATTTGTATTCTCGATCCTCGTAACAGATTTACGTTGATCCTCGTATTGGGAATATGATGGATTTATATTCTCGATCCTCGTAACGTATTTACGTTGATCCTTTAAAAAGTAACGGATTTGCACTCTCGGTTCTCGCAACACATTTTCGTTAACCCTCGTTTTGGGAATATAACGGATTTGTATTCTTGATCCTTGTGACAGATTTACGTTGATCCTCGTTTTGGGAATATAATGGATTTATATTCTCGATCCTCGTAATAGATTTACGTTGATCCTCGTTATGGGAATATAACGGATTTGTATTCTCGATCCTTGTAATAGATTTACGTTGATCCTCGTTTTGGAAATATAATGGATTTATATTCTTGATCCTCGTAACGGATTTATGTTGTTCCTCGTTTTGGGAATATAACGGATTTGTATTCTCGATCCTCGTAACGGATTTACGTTGATCCTTGTTTTGGGAATATAACGGATTTGTATTCTCGATCCTCGTAACGGATTTACGTTGATCCTTTAGAGTGTAACGGATTTGCACTCTCGATTCTAGTAACATATTTGGGTTAACCCTCATTTTGGAATATAACGGATTTGTACTCTCGATCCTCGTAACAGATTTGCGTTGATCCTCGTTCTAGGAACATAACGGATTTATATTATAGATCCTCGTAACGGATTTACGTTGATCCTTTAGAGTGTAACGGATTTGCACTCTCTATTCTCACAACATATTTGCGCTAACCCACTTTTTGGGAATATAACGGCTTTGTATTCTCGATCCTTGTAACAGATTTACGTTGATCCTCATTTTGGAAATATAATGGATTTATGTTCTTGATCCTCGTAACGGATTTACGTTGTTCCTCATTTTGGGAATATAACGGATTTGTATTCTCGATCCTCGTAACGGATTTACGTTTATCCTTGTTTTGGGAATATAACGGATTTGTATTCTCGATCCTCGTAACGGATTTACGTTGATCCTTTAGAGTGTAACGGATTTTCACTCTCGATTCTAGTAACATATTTGGGTTAACCCTCGTTTTGGAATATAACGGATTTGTACTCTCGATCCTCGTAACAGATTTACGTTGATCCTTTAGAGTGTAACGGATTTGCACTCTCGATTCTAGTAACATATTTGGGTTAACCCTCGTTTTGGAATATAACGGATTTGTACTCTCGATCCTCGTAACAGATTTACGTTGATCCTCGTTCTAGGAACATAACGAATTTATATTATAGATCCTCGTAACAGATTTACGTTGATCCTTTAGATTGTAACGGATTTGCACTCTCTATTCTCACAACATAATTGCGCTAACCCACTTTTTGGGAATATAACGGATTTGTATTCTCGATCCTCGTAATAGATTTACGTTGATCCTCGTTTTAGGAATACGGATTTATATTCGCGATCCTCGTAACGTATTTACGTTGATCTTTTAGAGTGTCGCGGATTTGCACTCTCGGTTCTCGCAACTTATTTGCATTAACCCTCGTTTTGGGAATATAACGGATTTGTATTCTCGATCCTCGTAACGGATTTACGTTGATCCTTATTTTGGGAATATAACGGATTTGTATTCTCGATCCTCGTAACGGATTTACGTTGATCCTTTAGAGTGTAACGGATTTGCACCCTCGATTCTCGTAACATATTTGCGTTAACCCTCGTTTTGGAATCTAACGGATTTGTACTCTCGATCCTCGTAACAGATTTACGTTGATCCTCGTTCTGGAAATATAACGGATTTATATTCTCGATCCTCGTAACGGATTTACGTTGATCCTTTAAAGTGTAACGGATTTGCACTCTCAGTACTCGCAACATATTTGCGCTAACCCTCGTTTTGGAAATATAACGGATTTGTATTCTCAATCCTCGTAACAGATTTACGTTGATCCTCGTTTTGGGATTATGACGGATTTATATTCTCGATTCTCGTAACCTATTTACGTTGATCCTTTAGAGTGTAACGGATTTGCACTCTAGGTTCTCGCAACATATTTGCGTTAACCCTCGTTATGCGAATATAACGGATTTGTATTCTCGATCCTCGTAACAGATTTACGTTGATCCTCGTACTAGGAGTAAAACGAATTTATATTCTCGATCCTCGTAACGGATTAACGTTGATCCTTTAGAGTGTAACGGATATGCACTCTCAGTACTCGCAACATATTTGCGCTAACCCTCGTTTTGGGAATATAACGGATTTGTATTCTCGATCCTCGTAACAGATTTACATTGATCCTCATTTTGGGAATATAACGGATTTGTATTCTCGATCCTCGTAACTGATTTACGTTGATCCATGTTTTGGGAATATAACGGATTTGTATTCTCAATCCTCATTACGGATTTACATTGATCCTTTAGAGTGTAACGGATTTGCACTCTCGATTCTAATAACATATTTGCGTTAACCCTCGTTTTAGAATATAACGGATTTGTGTTCTCGATCCTCATTACGGATTTACGTTGATCCTTTAGAGTGTAACGGATTTGCACTCTCGATTCTCGTAACATATTTGCGTTAACCCTCGTTTAAGAATATAACAGATTTGTACTCTCGATCCTCGTAACAGATTTACGTTGATCCTCATTCTGGGAATATAACGGATTTATATTCTCGATCCTCGTAACGGATTTACGTTGATCCTTTAAAGTGTAACGGATTTGCACTCTCGGTCCTCGCAACATATTTGCGCTAACCCTCGTTTTATGAATATAACGGATTTGTATTCTCGATCCTCGTAATATATTTACGTTGATTCTCATTTTGGGATTATGACGGATTTATATTCTCGATTCTGGTAACGTATTTACGTTGATCCTTTAGAGTGTAACGGATTTGCACTCTCGGTTCTCGCAATATATTGGCGTTAACCCTCGTTATGGGAATATAACGGATTTGTACTCTCGATCCTCGTAACAGATTTACGTTGATCCTCGCACTGGGAATATAACGAATTTATATTCTCAATCTTCCTTTAGAGTGTAACGGATTTTCACTCTCAGTACTCGCAACATATTTGCGCTAACCCTCGTTTTGGGAATGTAACAAATTTGTATTCTCGATCCTCGTAACAGATTTACGTTGATCCTCGTTTTGGGAATATGATGGATTTATATTCTCGATCCTCGTAACGTATTTACGTTGATCCTTTAAAAAGTAACGGATTTGCACTCTCGGTTCTCGCAACACATTTTCGTTAACCCTCGTTTTGGGAATATAACGGATTTGTATTCTTGATCCTTGTGACAGATTTACGTTGATCCTCGTTTTGGGAATATAATGGATTTAGATTCTCGATCCTCGTAACAGATTTACGTTGATCCTCGTTATGGGAATATAACGGATTTGTATTCTCGATCCTTGTAATAGATTTACGTTGATCCTCGTTTTGGAAATATAATGGATTTATATTCTTGATCCTCGTAACGGATTTATGTTGTTCCTCGTTTTGGGAATATAACGGATTTGTATTCTCGATCCTCGTAACGGATTTACGTTGATCCTTATTTTGGGAATATAACGGATTTGTATTCTCGATCCTCGTAACGGATTTACGTTGATCCTTTAGAGTGTAACGGATTTGCACCCTCGATTCTCATAACATATTTGCGTTAACCCTCGTTTTGGAATCTAAAGGATTTGTACTCTCGATCCTCGTAACAGATTTACGTTGATCCTCGTTCTGGAAATATAACGGATTTATATTCTCGATCCTCGTAACGGATTTACGTTGATCCTTTAAAGTGTACCGGATTTGCACTCTCAGTACTCGCAACATATTTGCGCTAACCCTCGTTTTGGGAATATAACGGATTTGTATTCTCGATCCTCGTAACAGATTTACGTTGATCCTCGTTCTAGGAACATAACGGATTTATATTATAGATCCTCGTAACGGATTTACGTTGATCCTTTAGAGTGTAACGGATTTGCACTCTCTATTCTCACAACATATTTGCGCTAACCCACTTTTTTGGAATATAACGGATTTGTATTCTCGATCCTTGTAACGGATTTACGTTGATCCTCGTTTTGGAAATATAATGGATTTATATTCTTGATCCTCGTAACGGATTTACGTTGTTCCTCATTTTGGGAATATAACGGATTTGTATTCTCGATCCTCGTAACGGATTTGTATTCTCGATCCTCGTAACGGATTTACGTTTATCCTTATTTTGGGAATATAACGGATTTGTATTCTCGATCCTCGTAACGGATTTACGTTGATCCTTTAGAGTGTAACGGATTTGCACTCTCGATTCTAGTAACATATTTGGGTTAACCCTCGTTTTAGAATATAACGGATTTATAGTCTCGATCCTCGTAACAGATTTACGTTGATCCTCGTTCTAGGAACATAACGAATTTATATTATAGATCCTCGTAACGGATTTACGTTGATCCTTTAGAGTGTAACGGATTTGCACTCTATATTCTCACAACATATTTGCGCTAACCCACTTTTTGGGAATATAATGGATTTGTATTCTCGATCCTCGTAATAGATTTACGTTGATCCTCGTTTTAGGAATACGGATTTATATTCTCGATCCTCGTAACGGATTTACGTTGATCCTTTAGAGTGTAACGGATTTGCACTCTCGGTTCTCGCAACTTATTTGCATTAACCCTCGTTTTGGGAATATAACGGATTTGTATTCTCGATCCTCGTAACAGATTTACGTTGATCCTTATTTTTGGAATATAACGGATTTGTATTCTCGATCCTCGTAACGGATTTACGTTGATCCTTTAGAGTGTAACGGATTTACACCCTCGATTCTCGTAACATATTTGCGTTAACCCTCGTTTTGGAATCTAACGGATTTGTACTCTCGATCCTCGTAACAGATTTACGTTGATCCTCGTTCTGGAAATATAACGGATTTATATTCTCGATCCTCGTAACGGATTTACGTTGATCCTTTAAAGTGTAACGGATTTGCACTCTCAGTACTCGCAACATATTTGCGCTAACCCTCGTTTTGGGAATATAACGGATTTGTATTCTCGACCCTCGTAACAGATTTACGTTGATCCTCGTTCTAGGAACATAACGGATTTATATTATAGATCCTCGTAATGGATTTACGTTGATCCTTTAGAGTGTAACGGATTTGCACTCTCTATTCTCACAACATATTTACGCTAACCCACTTTTTTGGAATATAACGGATTTGTATTCTCGATCCTTGTAACAGATTTACGTTGATCCTCGTTTTGGAAATATAATGGATTCATATTCTTGATCCTCGTAACGGATTTACGTTGTTCCTCATTTTGGGAATATAACGGATTTGTATTCTCGATCCTCGTAACGGATTTACGTTTATCCTTGTTTTGGGAATATAACGGATTTGTATTCTCGATCCTCGTAACGGATTTACGTTGATCCTTTAGAGTGTAACGGATTTGCACTCTCGATTCTAGTAACATATTTGGGTTAACCCTCATTTTGGAATATAACGGATTTGTACTCTCGATCCTCGTAACAGATTTGCGTGGATCCTCGTTCTAGGAACATAACGGATTTATATTATAGATCCTCGTAATGGATTTACGTTGATCCTTTAGAGTGTAACGGATTTGCACTCCCTATTCTCACAACATATTTGCGCTAACCCACTTTTTGGGAATATAACGGCTTTGTATTCTCGATCCTTGTAACAGATTTACGTTGATCCTCGTTTTGGAAATATAATGGATTTATATTCTTGATCCTCGTAACGGATTTACGTTGTTCCTCATTTTGGGAATATAACGGATTTGTATTCTCGATCCTCGTAACGGATTTACGTTTATCCTTGTTTTGGGAATATAACGGATTTGTATTCTCGATCCTCGTAACGGATTTACGTTGATCCTTTAGAGTGTAACGGATTTGCACTCTCGATTCTAGTAACATATTTGGGTTAACCCTCATTTTGGAATATAACGAATTTGTACTCTCGATCCTTGTAACAGATCTACGTTGATCCTTGTTCTAGGAACATAACGAATTTATATTATAGATCCTCGTAACGGATTTACGTTGATCCTTTAGAGTGTAACGGATTTCCACTCTCTATTCTAACAACATATTTGCGCTAACCCACTTTTTGGGAATATAACGGATTTGTATTCTCAATCCTCATAATAGATTTACATTGATCCTCATTTTAGGAATACGGATTTATGTTCTCGATCCTCGTAACGTATTTACGTTGATCCTTTAGAGTGTCGCGGATTTGCACTCTCGGTTCTCGCAACTTATTTGCATTAACCGTCGTTTTGGGAATATAACGGATTTGTATTCTCGATCCTCATAACGGATTTACGTTGATCCTTATTTTGGGAATATAATGGATTTGTATTCTCGATCCTCGTAACGGATTTACGTTGATCCTTTAGAGTGTAACGGATTTGCACCCTCGATTCTCGTAACATATTTGCGTTAACCCTCGTTTTGGAATCTAACGGATTTTTACTCTCGATCCTCGTAACAGATTTACGTTGATCCTCGTTCTAGGAACATAACGAATTTATATTATAGATCCTCGTAACGGATTTACGTTGATCCTTTAGAGTGTAACGGATTTGCACTCTCTATTCTCACAACATATTTGCGCTAACCAACTTTTTGGGAATATAACGGATTTGTATTCTCGATCCTTGTAACAGATTTACGTTGATCCTCGTTTTGGAAATATAATGGATTTATATTGTTGATCCTCGTAACGGATTTACGTTGTTCCTCATTTTGGGAATATAACGGATTTGTATTCTCGATCCTCGTAACGGATTTACGTTTATCCTTGTTTTGGGAATATAACGGATTTGTATTCTCGATCCTCGTAACGGATTTACGTTGATCCTTTAGAGTGTAACGGATTTGCACTCTCGATTCTAGTAACATATTTGGGTTAACCCTCATTTTGGAATATAACGGATTTGTACTCTCGATCCTCGTAACAGATTTACGTTGATCCTCATTCTGGGAATATAACGGATTTATATTCTCGATCCTCGTAACGGATTTACGTTGATCCTTTAAAGTGTAACGGATTTGCACTCTCGGTCCTCGCAACATATTTGCGCTAACCCTCGTTTTATGAATATAACGGATTTGTATTCTCGATCCTCGTAATATATTTACGTTGATTCTCATTTTGGGATTATGACGGATTTATATTCTCGATTCTGGTAACGTATTTACGTTGATCCTTTAGAGTGTAACGGATTTGCACTCTCGGTTCTCGCAATATATTGGCGTTAACCCTCGTTATGGGAATATAACGGATTTGTACTCTCGATCCTCGTAACAGATTTACGTTGATCCTCGCACTGGGAATATAACGAATTTATATTCTCAATCTTCCTTTAGAGTGTAACGGATTTTCACTCTCAGTACTCGCAACATATTTGCGCTAACCCTCGTTTTGGGAATGTAACAAATTTGTATTCTCGATCCTCGTAACAGATTTACGTTGATCCTCGTTTTGGGAATATGATGGATTTATATTCTCGATCCTCGTAACGTATTTACGTTGATCCTTTAAAAAGTAACGGATTTGCACTCTCGGTTCTCGCAACACATTTTCGTTAACCCTCGTTTTGGGAATATAACGGATTTCTATTCTTGATCCTTGTGACAGATTTACGTTGATCCTCGTTTTGGGAATATAATGGATTTAGATTCTCGATCCTCGTAACAGATTTACGTTGATCCTCGTTATGGGAATATAACGGATTTGTATTCTCGATCCTTGTAATAGATTTACGTTGATCCTCGTTTTGGAAATATAATGGATTTATATTCTTGATCCTCGTAACGGATTTATGTTGTTCCTCGTTTTGGGAATATAACGGATTTGTATTCTCGATCCTCGTAACGGATTTACGTTGATCCTTGTTTTGGGAATATAACGGATTTGTATTCTCGATCCTCGTAACGGATTTACGTTGATCCTTTAGAGTGTAACGGATTTGCACTCTCGATTCTAGTAACATATTTGGGTTAACCCTCATTTTGGAATATAACGGATTTGTACTCTCGATCCTCGTAACAGATTTGCGTTGATCCTCGTTCTAGGAACATAACGGATTTATATTATAGATCCTCGTAACGGATTTACGTTGATCCTTTAGAGTGTAACGGATTTGCACTCTCTATTCTCACAACATATTTGCGCTAACCCACTTTTTGGGAATATAACGGCTTTGTATTCTCGATCCTTGTAACAGATTTACGTTGATCCTCATTTTGGAAATATAATGGATTTATGTTCTTGATCCTCGTAACGGATTTACGTTGTTCCTCATTTTGGGAATATAACGGATTTGTATTCTCGATCCTCGTAACGGATTTACGTTTATCCTTGTTTTGGGAATATAACGGATTTGTATTCTCGATCCTCGTAACGGATTTACGTTGATCCTTTAGAGTGTAACGGATTTTCACTCTCGATTCTAGTAACATATTTGGGTTAACCCTCGTTTTGGAATATAACGGATTTGTACTCTCGATCCTCGTAACAGATTTACGTTGATCCTTTAGAGTGTAACGGATTTGCACTCTCGATTCTAGTAACATATTTGGGTTAACCCTCGTTTTGGAATATAACGGATTTGTACTCTCGATCCTCGTAACAGATTTACGTTGATCCTCGTTCTAGGAACATAACGAATTTATATTATAGATCCTCGTAACGGATTTACGTTGATCCTTTAGATTGTAACGGATTTGCACTCTCTATTCTCACAACATAATTGCGCTAACCCACTTTTTGGGAATATAACGGATTTGTATTCTCGATCCTCGTAATAGATTTACGTTGATCCTCGTTTTAGGAATACGGATTTATATTCGCGATCCTCGTAACGTATTTACGTTGATCTTTTAGAGTGTCGCGGATTTGCACTCTCGGTTCTCGCAACTTATTTGCATTAACCCTCGTTTTGGGAATATAACGGATTTGTATTCTCGATCCTCGTAACGGATTTACGTTGATCCTTATTTTGGGAATATAACGGATTTGTATTCTCGATCCTCGTAACGGATTTACGTTGATCCTTTAGAGTGTAACGGATTTGCACCCTCGATTCTCGTAACATATTTGCGTTAACCCTCGTTTTGGAATCTAACGGATTTGTACTCTCGATCCTCGTAACAGATTTACGTTGATCCTCGTTCTGGAAATATAACGGATTTATATTCTCGATCCTCGTAACGGATTTACGTTGATCCTTTAAAGTGTAACGGATTTGCACTCTCAGTACTCGCAACATATTTGCGCTAACCCTCGTTTTGGAAATATAACAGATTTGTATTCTCAATCCTCGTAACAGATTTACGTTGATCCTCGTTTTGGGATTATGACGGATTTATATTCTCGATTCTCGTAACCTATTTACGTTGATCCTTTAGAGTGTAACGGATTTGCACTCTAGGTTCTCGCAACATATTTGCGTTAACCCTCGTTATGCGAATATAACGGATTTGTATTCTCGATCCTCGTAACAGATTTACGTTGATCCTCGTACTAGGAGTAAAACGAATTTATATTCTCGATCCTCGTAACGGATTAACGTTGATCCTTTAGAGTGTAACGGATATGCACTCTCAGTACTCGCAACATATTTGCGCTAACCCTCGTTTTGGGAATATAACGGATTTGTATTCTCGATCCTCGTAACAGATTTACATTGATCCTCATTTTGGGAATATAACGGATTTGTATTCTCGATCCTCGTAACTGATTTACGTTGATCCATGTTTTGGGAATATAACGGATTTGTATTCTCAATCCTCATTACGGATTTACATTGATCCTTTAGAGTGTAACGGATTTGAACTCTCGATTCTAATAACATATTTGCGTTAACCCTCGTTTTAGAATATAACGGATTTGTGCTCTCGATCCTCATTACGGATTTACGTTGATCCTTTAGAGTGTAACGGATTTGCACTCTCGATTCTCGTAACATATTTGCGTTAACCCTCGTTTAAGAATATAACAGATTTGTACTCTCGATCCTCGTAACAGATTTACGTTGATCCTCATTCTGGGAATATAACGGATTTATATTCTCGATCCTCGTAACGGATTTACGTTGATCCTTTAAAGTGTAACGGATTTGCACTCTCGGTCCTCGCAACATATTTGCGCTAACCCTCGTTTTATGAATATAACGGATTTGTATTCTCGATCCTCGTAATATATTTACGTTGATTCTCATTTTGGGATTATGACGGATTTATATTCTCGATTCTGGTAACGTATTTACGTTGATCCTTTAGAGTGTAACGGATTTGCACTCTCGGTTCTCGCAATATATTGGCGTTAACCCTCGTTATGGGAATATAACAGATTTGTACTCTCGATCCTCGTAACAGATTTACGTTGATCCTCGCACTGGGAATATAACGAATTTATATTCTCAATCTTCCTTTAGAGTGTAACGGATTTTCACTCTCAGTACTCGCAACATATTTGCGCTAACCCTCGTTTTGGGAATGTAACAAATTTGTATTCTCGATCCTCGTAACAGATTTACGTTGATCCTCGTTTTGGGAATATGATGGATTTATATTCTCGATCCTCGTAACGTATTTACGTTGATCCTTTAAAAAGTAACGGATTTGCACTCTCGGTTCTCGCAACACATTTTCGTTAACCCTCGTTTTGGGAATATAACGGATTTGTATTCTTGATCCTTGTGACAGATTTACGTTGATCCTCGTTTTGGGAATATAATGGATTTAGATTCTCGATCCTCGTAACAGATTTACGTTGATCCTCGTTATGGGAATATAACGGATTTGTATTCTCGATCCTTGTAATAGATTTACGTTGATCCTCGTTTTGGAAATATAATGGATTTATATTCTTGATCCTCGTAACGGATTTATGTTGTTCCTCGTTTTGGGAATATAACGGATTTGTATTCTCGATCCTCGTAACGGATTTACGTTGATCCTTGTTTTGGGAATATAACGGATTTGTATTCTCGATCCTCGTAACGGATTTACGTTGATCCTTTAGAGTGTAACGGATTTGCACCCTCGATTCTCATAACATATTTGCGTTAACCCTCGTTTTGGAATCTAAAGGATTTGTACTCTCGATCCTCGTAACAGATTTACGTTGATCCTCGTTCTGGAAATATAACGGATTTATATTCTCGATCCTCGTAACGGATTTACGTTGATCCTTTAAAGTGTACCGGATTTGCACTCTCAGTACTCGCAACATATTTGCGCTAACCCTCGTTTTGGGAATATAACGGATTTGTATTCTCGATCCTCGTAACAGATTTACGTTGATCCTCGTTCTAGGAACATAACGGATTTATATTATAGATCCTCGTAACGGATTTACGTTGATCCTTTAGAGTGTAACGGATTTGCACTCTCTATTCTCACAACATATTTGCGCTAACCCACTTTTTTGGAATATAACGGATTTGTATTCTCGATCCTTGTAACGGATTTACGTTGATCCTCGTTTTGGAAATATAATGGATTTATATTCTTGATCCTCGTAACGGATTTACGTTGTTCCTCATTTTGGGAATATAACGGATTTGTATTCTCGATCCTCGTAACGGATTTGTATTCTCGATCCTCGTAACGGATTTACGTTTATCCTTATTTTGGGAATATAACGGATTTGTATTCTCGATCCTCGTAACGGATTTACGTTGATCCTTTAGAGTGTAACGGATTTGCACTCTCGATTCTAGTAACATATTTGGGTTAACCCTCGTTTTAGAATATAACGGATTTATAGTCTCGATCCTCGTAACAGATTTACGTTGATCCTCGTTCTAGGAACATAACGAATTTATATTATAGATCCTCGTAACGGATTTACGTTGATCCTTTAGAGTGTAACGGATTTGCACTCTATATTCTCACAACATATTTGCGCTAACCCACTTTTTGGGAATATAATGGATTTGTATTCTCGATCCTCGTAATAGATTTACGTTGATCCTCGTTTTAGGAATACGGATTTATATTCTCGATCCTCGTAACGGATTTACGTTGATCCTTTAGAGTGTAACGGATTTGCACTCTCGGTTCTCGCAACTTATTTGCATTAACCCTCGTTTTGGGAATATAACGGATTTGTATTCTCGATCCTCGTAACAGATTTACGTTGATCCTTATTTTTGGAATATAACGGATTTGTATTCTCGATCCTCGTAACGGATTTACGTTGATCCTTTAGAGTGTAACGGATTTACACCCTCGATTCTCGTAACATATTTGCGTTAACCCTCGTTTTGGAATCTAACGGATTTGTACTCTCGATCCTCGTAACAGATTTACGTTGATCCTCGTTCTGGAAATCTAACGGATTTATATTCTCGATCCTCGTAACGGATTTACGTTGATCCTTTAAAGTGTAACGGATTTGCACTCTCAGTACTCGCAACATATTTGCGCTAACCCTCGTTTTGGGAATATAACGGATTTGTATTCTCGACCCTCGTAACAGATTTACGTTGATCCTCGTTCTAGGAACATAACGGATTTATATTATAGATCCTCGTAATGGATTTACGTTGATCCTTTAGAGTGTAACGGATTTGCACTCTCTATTCTCACAACATATTTGCGCTAACCCACTTTTTTGGAATATAACGGATTTGTATTCTCGATCCTTGTAACAGATTTACGTTGATCCTCGTTTTGGAAATATAATGGATTCATATTCTTGATCCTCGTAACGGATTTACGTTGTTCCTCATTTTGGGAATATAACGGATTTGTATTCTCGATCCTCGTAACGGATTTACGTTTATCCTTGTTTTGGGAATATAACGGATTTGTATTCTCGATCCTCGTAACGGATTTACGTTGATCCTTTAGAGTGTAACGGATTTGCACTCTCGATTCTAGTAACATATTTGGGTTAACCCTCATTTTGGAATATAACGGATTTGTACTCTCGATCCTCGTAACAGATTTGCGTGGATCCTCGTTCTAGGAACATAACGGATTTATATTATAGATCCTCGTAACGGATTTACGTTGATCCTTTAGAGTGTAACGGATTTGCACTCCCTATTCTCACAACATATTTGCGCTAACCCACTTTTTGGGAATATAACGGCTTTGTATTCTCGATCCTTGTAACAGATTTACGTTGATCCTCGTTTTGGAAATATAATGGATTTATATTCTTGATCCTCGTAACGGATTTACGTTGTTCCTCATTTTGGGAATATAACGGATTTGTATTCTCGATCCTCGTAACGGATTTACGTTTATCCTTGTTTTGGGAATATAACGGATTTGTATTCTCGATCCTCGTAACGGATTTACGTTGATCCTTTAGAGTGTAACGGATTTGCACTCTCGATTCTAGTAACATATTTGGGTTAACCCTCATTTTGGAATATAACGAATTTGTACTCTCGATCCTTGTAACAGATCTACGTTGATCCTTGTTCTAGGAACATAACGAATTTATATTATAGATCCTCGTAATGGATTTACGTTGATCCTTTAGAGTGTAACGGATTTCCACTCTCTATTCTCACAACATATTTGCGCTAACCCACTTTTTGGGAATATAACGGATTTGTATTCTCGATCCTCATAATAGATTTACATTGATCCTCATTTTAGGAATACGGATTTATGTTCTCGATCCTCGTAACGTATTTACGTTGATCCTTTAGAGTGTCGCGGATTTGCACTCTCGGTTCTCGCAACTTATTTGCATTAACCGTCGTTTTGGGAATATAACGGATTTGTATTCTCGATCCTCATAACGGATTTACGTTGATCCTTATTTTGGGAATATAATGGATTTGTATTCTCGATCCTCGTAACGGATTTACGTTGATCCTTTAGAGTGTAACGGATTTGCACCCTCGATTCTCGTAACATATTTGCGTTAACCCTCATTTTGGAATCTAACGGATTTTTACTCTCGATCCTCGTAACAGATTTACGTTGATCCTCGTTCTAGGAACATAACGAATTTATATTATAGATCCTCGTAACGGATTTACGTTGATCCTTTAGAGTGTAACGGATTTGCACTCTCTATTCTCACAACATATTTGCGCTAACCAACTTTTTGGGAATATAACGGATTTGTATTCTCGATCCTTGTAACAGATTTACGTTGATCCTCGTTTTGGAAATATAATGGATTTATATTGTTGATCCTCGTAACGGATTTACGTTGTTCCTCATTTTGGGAATATAACGGATTTGTATTCTCGATCCTCGTAACGGATTTACGTTTATCCTTGTTTTGGGAATATAACGGATTTGTATTCTCGATCCTCGTAACAGATTTACGTTGATCCTTTAGAGTGTAACGGATTTGCACTCTCGATTCTAGTAACATATTTGGGTTAACCCTCATTTTGGAATATAACGGATTTGTACTCTCGATCCTCGTAACAGATTTACGTTGATCCTCGTTCTAGGAACATAACGAATTTATATTATAGATCCTCGTAACGGATTTACGACGGATTTGCACTCTCTATTCTCACAACATATTTGCGCTAACCCACTTTTTGGGAATATAACGAATTTGTATTCTCGATCCTCGTAATAGATTTACGTTGATCCTCATTTTAGGAATACGGATTTATATTCTCGATCCTCGTAACGTATTTACGTTGCTCCTTTAGAGTGTCGCGGATTTGCACTCTCGGTTCTCGCAACTTATTTGCATTAACCCTCGTTTTGGGAATATAACGGATTTGTATTCTCGATCCTCGTAATGGATTTACGTTGATCCTTATTTTGGGAATATAACGGATTTGTATTCTCGATCCTCGTAACGGATTTACGTTGTTCCTTTAGAGTGTAACGGATTTGCACCCTCGATTCTCGTAACATATTTGCGTTAACCCTCGTTTTGGAATCTAACGGATTTGTACTCTCGATCCTCGTAACAGATTTACGTTGATCCTCGTTCTGGAAATATAACGGATTTATATTCTCGATCCTCGTAACGGATTTACGTTGATCCTTTAAAGTGTAACGGATTTGCACTCTCAGTACTCGCAACATATTTGCGCTAACCCTCGTTTTGGGAATATAACGGATTTGTATTCTCGATCCTCGTAGTAGATTTACGTTGATCCTCGTTCTAGGAACATAACGGATTTATATTATAGATCCTCGTAACGGATTTACGTTGATCCTTTAGAGTGTAACGGATTTGCACTCTCTATTCTCACAACATATTTGCGCTAACCCACTTTTTGGGAATATAACGGCTTTGTATTCTCGATCCTTGTAACAGATTTACGTTGATCCTCGTTTTGGAAATATAATGGATTTATATTCTTGATCCTCGTAACGGATTTACGTTGTTCCTCATTTTGGGAATATAACGGATTTGTATTCTCGATCCTCGTAACGGATTTACGTTTATCCTTGTTTTGGGAATATAACGGATTTGTATTCTCGATCCTCGTAACGGATTTACGTTGATCCTTTAGAGTGTAACGAATTTGCACTCTCGATTCTAGTAACATATTTGGGTTAACCCTCGTTTTGGAATATAACGGATTTGTACTCTCGATCCTCGTAACAGATTTACGTTGATCCTCGTTCTAGGAACATAACGAATTTATATTATAGATCCTCGTAACGGATTTACGTTGATCCTTTAGAGTGTAACGGATTTGCACTCTCTATTCTCACAACATATTTGCGCTAACCCACTTTTTGGGAATATAACGGATTTGTATTCTCGATCCTCGTAATAGATTTACGTTGATCCTCGTTTTAGGAATACGGATTTATATTCTCGATCCTCGTAACGGATTTACGTTGATCCTTTAGAGTGTAACGGATTTGCACTCTCGGTTCTCGCAACTTATTTGCATTAACCCTCGTTTTGGGAATATAACGGATTTGTATTCTCGATCCTCGTAACGGATTTATGTTGATCCTTATTTTGGGAATATATTGGATTTGTATTCTCGATCCTCGTAACGGATTTACGTTGATCCTTTAGAGTGTAACGGATTTGCACCCTCGATTCTCGCAACATATTTGCGTTAACCCTCGTTATGGGAATATAACAGATTTGTACTCTCGATCCTCGTAACAGATTTACGTTGATCCTCGCACTGGGAATATAACGAATTTATATTCTCAATCTTCCTTTAGAGTGTAACGGATTTTCACTCTCAGTACTCGCAACATATTTGCGCTAACCCTCGTTTTGGGAATGTAACAAATTTGTATTCTCGATCCTCGTAACAGATTTACGTTGATCCTCGTTTTGGGAATATGATGGATTTATATTCTCGATCCTCGTAACGTATTTACGTTGATCCTTTAAAAAGTAACGGATTTGCACTCTCGGTTCTTGCAACACATTTTCGTTAACCCTCGTTTTGGGAATATAACGGATTTGTATTCTTGATCCTTGTGACAGATTTACGTTGATCCTCGTTTTGGGAATATAATGGATTTATATTCTCGATCCTCGTAACAGATTTACGTTGATCCTCGTTTTGAAAATATAATGGATTTATATTCTTGATCCTCGTAACGGATTTATGTTGTTCCTCGTTTTGGGAATATAACGGATTTGTATTCTCGATCCTCGTAACGGATTTACGTTGATCCTTTAAAGTGTAACGGATTTGCACTCTCAGTACTCGCAACATATTTGCGCTAACCCTCATTTTGGGAATATAACGGATTTGTACTCTCGATCCTCGTAACAGATTTACGTTGATCCTCGTTCTAGGAACATAACGGATTTATATTATAGATCCTCGTAACGGATTTACGTTGATCCTTTAGAGTGTAACGGATTTGTACTCTTTATTCTCACAACATATTTGCGCTAACCCACTTTTTTGGAATATAACGGATTTGTATTCTCGATCCTTGTAACAGATTTACGTTGATCCTCGTTTTGGAAATATAATGGATTTATATTCGTGATCCTCGTAACGGATTTACGTTGTTCCTCATTATGGGAATATAACGGATTTGTATTCTCGATCCTCGTAACGGATTTACGTTTATCCTTGTTTCGGGAATATAACGGATTTGTATTCTCGATCCTCGTAACGGATTTACGTTGATCCTTTAGAGTGTAACGGATTTGCACTCTCGATTCTAGTAACATATTTGGGTTAACCCTCGTTTTGGAATATAACGGATTTGTACTCTCGATCCTCGTAACAGATTTACGTTGATCCTCGTTCTAGGAACATAACGAATTTATATTATAGATCCTCGTAACGGATTTACATTGATCCTTTAGAGTGTAACGGATTTGCACTCTCTATTCTCACAACATATTTGCGCTAACCCACTTTTTGGGAATATAACGGATTTGTATTCTCGATCCTCGTAATAGATTTACGTTGATCCTCGTTTTAGGAATACGGATTTATATTCTCGATCCTCGTAACGGATTTACGTTGATCCTTTAGAGTGTAACGGATTTGCACTCTCGGTTCTCGCAACTTATTTGCATTAACCCTCGTTTTGGGAATATAACGGATTTGTATTCTCGATTCTCGTAACGGATTTACGTTGATCCTTATTTTGGGAATATAACGGATTTGTATTCTCGATCCTCGTAACGGATTTACGTTGATCCTTTAGAGTGTAACGGATTTGCACCCTCGATTCTCATAACATATTTGCGTTAACCCTCGTTTTGGAATCTAAAGGATTTGTACTCTCGATCCTCGTAACAGATTTACGTTGATCCTCGTTCTGGAAATATAACGGATTTATATTCTCGATCCTCGTAACGGATTTACGTTGATCCTTTAGAGTGAAACGGATTTGCACTCTCAGTACTCGCAACATATTTGCGCTAACCCTCATTTTGGGAATATAACGGATTTGTACTCTCGATCCTCGTAACAGATTTACGTTGATCCTCGTTCTAGGAACATAACGGATTTATATTATAGATCCTCGTAACGGATTTACGTTGATCCTTTAGAGTGTAACGGATTTGTACTCTCTATTCTCACAACATATTTGCGCTAACCCACTTTTTTGGAATATAACGGATTTGTATTCTCGATCCTTGTAACAGATTTACGTTGATCCTCGTTTTGGAAATATAATGGATTTATATTCGTGATCCTCGTAACGGATTTACGTTGTTCCTCATTATGGGAATATAACGGATTTGTATTCTCGATCCTCGTAACGGATTTACGTTTATCCTTGTTTCGGGAATATAACGGATTTGTATTCTCGATCCTCGTAACGGATTTACGTTGATCCTTTAGAGTGTAACGGATTTGCACTCTCGATTCTAGTAACATATTTGGGTTAACCCTCGTTTTGGAATATAACGGATTTGTACTCTCGATCCTCGTAACAGATTTACGTTGATCCTCGTTCTAGGAACATAACGAATTTATATTATAGATCCTCGTAACGGATTTACGTTGATCCTTTAGAGTGTAACGGATTTGCACTCTCTATTCTCACAACATATTTGCGCTAACCCACTTTTTGGGAATATAACGGATTTGTATTCTCGATCCTCGTAATAGATTTACGTTGATCCTCGTTTTAGGAATACGGATTTATATTCTCGATCCTCGTAACGGATTTACGTTGATCCTTTAGAGTGTAACGGATTTGCACTCTCGGTTCTCGCAACTTATTTGCATTAACCCTCGTTTTGGGAATATAACGGATTTGTATTCTCGATTCTCGTAACGGATTTACGTTGATCCTTATTTTGGGAATATAACGGATTTGTATTCTCGATCCTCGTAACGGATTTACGTTGATCCTTTAGAGTGTAACGGATTTACACCCTCGATTCTCGTAACATATTTGCGTTAACCCTCGTTTTGGAATCTAACGGATTTGTACTCTCGATCCTCGTAACAGATTTACGTTGATCCTCGTTCTGGAAATATAACGGATTTATATTCTCGATCCTCGTAACGGATTTACGTTGATCCTTTAAAGTGTAACGGATTTGCACTCTCAGTACTCGCAACATATTTGCGCTAACCCTCGTTTTGGGAATATAACGGATTTGTATTCTCGACCCTCGTAACAGATTTACGTTGATCCTCGTTCTAGGAACATAACGGATTTATATTATAGATCCTCGTAACGGATTTACGTTGATCCTTTAGAGTGTAACGGATTTGTACTCTCTATTCTCACAACATATTTGCGCTAACCCACTTTTTTGGAATATAACGGATTTGTATTCTCGATCCTTGTAACAGATTTACGTTGATCCTCGTTTTGGAAATATAATGGATTTATATTCGTGATCCTCGTAACGGATTTACGTTGTTTCTCATTATGGGAATATAACGGATTTGTATTCTCGATCCTCGTAACGGATTTACGTTTATCCTTGTTTTGGGAATATAACGGATTTGTATTCTCGATCCTCGTAACGGATTTACGTTGATCCTTTAGAGTGTAACGGATTTGCACTCTCGATTCTAGTAACATATTTGGGTTAACCCTCGTTTTGGAATATAACGGATTTGTACTCTCGATCCTCGTAACAGATTTACGTTGATCCTCGTTCTAGGAACATAACGAATTTATATTATAGATCCTCGTAACGGATTTACGTTGATCCTTTAGAGTGTAACGGATTTGCACTCTCTATTCTCACAACATATTTGCGCTAACCCACTTTTTGGGAATATAATGGATTTGTATTCTCGATCCTCGTAATAGATTTACGTTGATCCTCGTTTTAGGAATACGGATTTATATTCTCGATCCTCGTAACGGATTTACGTTGATCCTTTAGAGTGTAACGGATTTGCACTCTCGGTTCTCGCAACTTATTTGCATTAACCCTCGTTTTGGGAATATAACGGATTTGTATTCTCGATTCTCGTAACGGATTTACGTTGATCCTTATTTTGGGAATATAACGGATTTGTATTCTCGATCCTCGTAACGGATTTACGTTGATCCTTTAGAGTGTAACGGATTTACACCCTCGATTCTCGTAACATATTTGCGTTAACCCTCGTTTTGGAATCTAACGGATTTGTACTCTCGATCCTCGTAACAGATTTACGTTGATCCTCGTTCTGGAAATATAACGGATTTATATTCTCGATCCTCGTAACGGATTTACGTTGATCCTTTAAAGTGTAACGGATTTGCACTCTCAGTACTCGCAACATATTTGCGCTAACCCTCGTTTTGGGAATATAACGGATTTGTATTCTCGACCCTCGTAACAGATTTACGTTGATCCTCGTTCTAGGAACATAACGGATTTATATTATAGATCCTCGTAACGGATTTACGTTGATCCTTTAGAGTGTAACGGATTTGTACTCTCTATTCTCACAACATATTTGCGCTAACCCACTTTTTTGGAATATAACGGATTTGTATTCTCGATCCTTGTAACAGATTTACGTTGATCCTCGTTTTGGAAATATAATGGATTTATATTCGTGATCCTCGTAACGGATTTACGTTGTTTCTCATTATGGGAATATAACGGATTTGTATTCTCGATCCTCGTAACGGATTTACGTTTATCCTTGTTTTGGGAATATAACGGATTTGTATTCTCGATCCTCGTAACGGATTTACGTTGATCCTTTAGAGTGTAACGGATTTGCACTCTCGATTCTAGTAACATATTTGGGTTAACCCTCGTTTTGGAATATAACGGATTTGTACTCTCGATCCTCGTAACAGATTTACGTTGATCCTCGTTCTAGGAACATAACGAATTTATATTATAGATCCTCGTAACGGATTTACGTTGATCCTTTAGAGTGTAACGGATTTGCACTCTCTATTCTCACAACATATTTGCGCTAACCCACTTTTTGGGAATATAATGGATTTGTATTCTCGATCCTCGTAATAGATTTACGTTGATCCTTATTTTGGGAATATAACGGATTTGTATTCTCGATCCTCGTAACGGATTTACGTTGATCCTTTAGAGTGTAACGGATTTGCACCCTCGATTCTCATAACATATTTGCGTTAACCCTCGTTTTGGAATCTAAAGGATTTGTACTCTCGATCCTCGTAACAGATTTACGTTGATCCTCGTTCTGGAAATATAACGGATTTATATTCTCGATCCTCGTAACGGATTTACGTTGATCCTTTAAAGTGTACCGGATTTGCACTCTCAGTACTCGCAACATATTTGCGCTAACCCTCGTTTTGGGAATATAACGGATTTGTATTCTCGATCCTCGCAACAGATTTACGTTGATCCTCGTTCTAGGAACATAACGGATTTATATTATAGATCCTCGTAACGGATTTACGTTGATCCTTTAGAGTGTAACGGATTTGCACTCTCTATTCTCACAACATATTTGCGCTAACCCACTTTTTGGGAATATAATGGATTTGTATTCTCGATCCTCGTAATAGATTTACGTTGATCCTCGTTTTAGGAATACGGATTTATATTCTCGATCCTCGTAACGGATTTACGTTGATCCTTTAGAGTGTAACGGATTTGCACTCTCGGTTCTCGCAACTTATTTGCATTAACCCTCGTTTTGGGAATATAACGGATTTGTATTCTCGATCCTCGTAACAGATTTACGTAGATCCTTATTTTGGGAATATAACGGATTTGTATTCTCGATCCTCGTAACGGATTTACGTTGATCCTTTAGAGTGTAACGGATTTACACCCTCGATTCTCGTAACATATTTGCGTTAACCCTCGTTTTGGAATCTAACGGATTTGTACTCTCGATCCTCGTAACAGATTTACGTTGATCCTCGTTCTGGAAATATAACGGATTTATATTCTCGATCCTCGTAACGGATTTACGTTGATCCTTTAAAGTGTAACGGATTTGCACTCTCAGTACTCGCAACATATTTGCGCTAACCCTCGTTTTGGGAATATAACGGATTTGTATTCTCGACCCTCGTAACAGATTTACGTTGATCCTCGTTCTAGGAACATAACGGATTTATATTATAGATCCTCGTAACGGATTTACGTTGATCCTTTAGAGTGTAACGGATTTGTACTCTCTATTCTCACAACATATTTGCGCTAACCCACTTTTTTGGAATATAACGGATTTGTATTCTCGATCCTTGTAACAGATTTACGTTGATCCTCGTTTTGGAAATATAATGGATTTATATTCGTGATCCTCGTAACGGATTTACGTTGTTTCTCATTATGGGAATATAACGGATTTGTATTCTCGATCCTCGTAACGGATTTACGTTTATCCTTGTTTTGGGAATATAACGGATTTGTATTCTCGATCCTCGTAACGGATTTACGTTGATCCTTTAGAGTGTAACGGATTTGCACTCTCGATTCTAGTAACATATTTGGGTTAACCCTCGTTTTGGAATATAACGGATTTGTACTCTCGATCCTCGTAACAGATTTACGTTGATCCTCGTTCTAGGAACATAACGAATTTATATTATAGATCCTCGTAACGGATTTACGTTGATCCTTTAGAGTGTAACGGATTTGCACTCTCTATTCTCACAACATATTTGCGCTAACCCACTTTTTGGGAATATAATGGATTTGTATTCTCGATCCTCGTAATAGATTTACGTTGATCCTCGTTTTAGGAATACGGATTTATATTCTCGATCCTCGTAACGGATTTACGTTGATCCTTTAGAGTGTAACGGATTTGCACTCTCGGTTCTCGTAACTTATTTGCATTAACCCTCGTTTTGGGAATATAACGGATTTGTATTGTCGATCCTCGTAACAGATTTACGTTGATCCTTATTTTGGGAATATAACGGATTTGTATTCTCGATCCTCGTAACGGATTTACGTTGATACTTTAGAGTGTAACGGATTTCCACCCTCGATTCTCGTAACATATTTGCGTTAACCCTCGTTTTGGAATCTAACGGATTTGTACTCTCGATCCTCGTAACAGATTTACGTTGATCCTCGTTCTGGAAATATAACGGATTTATATTCTCGATCCTCGTAACGGATTTACGTTGATCCTTTAAAGTGTAACGGATTTGCACTCTCAGTACTCGCAACATATTTGCGCTAACCCTCGTTTTGGGAATATAACGGATTTGTATTCTCGACCCTCGTAACAGATTTACGTTGATCCTCGTTCTAGGAACATAACGGATTTATATTATAGATCCTCGTAACGGATTTACGTTGATCCTTTAGAGTGTAACAGATTTGCACTCTCTATTCTCACAACATATTTGCGCTAACCCACATTTTTGGAATATAACGGATTTGTATTCTCGATCCTTGTAACAGATTTACGTTGATCCTCGTTTTGGAAATATAATGGATTTATATTCTTGATCCTCGTAACAGATTTACGTTGTTCCTCATTTTGGGAATATAACGGATTTGTATTCTCGATCCTCGTAACGGATTTACGTTTATCCTTGTTTTGGGAATATAACGGATTTGTATTCTCGATCCTCGTAACGGATTTACGTTGATCCTTTAGAGTGTAACGGATTTGCACTCTCGATTCTAGTAACATATTTGGGTTAACCCTCGTTTTAGAATATAACGGATTTGTAGTCTCGATCCTCGTAACAGATTTACGTTGATCCTCGTTCTAGGAACATAACGAATTTATATTATAGATCCTCGTAACGGATTTACGTTGATCCTTTAGAGTGTAACGGATTTGCACTCTCTATTCTCGCAACATATTTGCGCTAACCCACTTTTTGGGAATATAATGGATTTGTATTCTCGATCCTTGTAACGGATTTACGTTGATCCTCGTTTTGGAAATATAATGGATTTATATTCTTGATCCTCGTAACGGATTTACGTTGTTCCTCATTTTGGGAATATAACGGATTTGTATTCTCGATCCTCGTAACGGATTTACGTTTATCCTTGTTTTGGGAATATAACGGATTTGTATTCTCGATCCTCGTAACGGATTTACGTTGATCCTTTAGAGTGTAACGGATTTGCACTCTCGATTCTAGTAACATATTTGGGTTAACCCTCGTTTTAGAATATAACGGATTTGTAGTCTCGATCCTCGTAACAGATTTACGTTGATCCTCGTTCTAGGAACATAACGAATTTATATTATAGATCCTCGTAACGGATTTACGTTGATCCTTTAGAGTGTAACGGATTTGCACTCTCTATTCTCACAACATATTTGCGCTAACCCACTTTTTGGAAATATAATGGATTTGTATTCTCGATCCTCGTAATAGATTTACGTTGATCCTCGTTTTAGGAATACGGATTTATATTCTCGATCCTCGTAACGGATTTACGTTGATCCTTTAGAGTGTAACGAATTTGCACTCTCGGTTCTCGCAACTTATTTGCATTAACCCTCGTTTTGGGAATATAACGGATTTGTATTCTCGATTCTCGTAACGGATTTACGTTGATCCTTATTTTGGGAATATAACGGATTTGTATTCTCGATCCTCGTAACGGATTTACGTTGATCCTTTAGAGTGTAACGGATTTGCACTCTCGATTCTAGTAACATATTTGGGTTAACCCTCGTTTTGGAATATAACGGATTTGTAGTCTCGATCCTCGTAACAGATTTACGTTGATCCTCGTTCTAGGAACATAACGAATTTATATTATAGATCCTCGTAACGGATTTACGTTGATCCTTTAGAGTGTAACGGATTTGCACTCTCTATTCTCACAACATATTTGCGCTAACCCACTTTTTGGAAATATAATGGATTTGTATTCTCGATCCTCGTAATAGATTTACGTTGATCCTCGTTTTAGGGATACGGATTTATATTCTCGATCCTCGTAACGGATTTACGTTGATCCTTTAGAGTGTAACGGATTTGCACTCTCGGTTCTCGCAACTTATTTGCATTAACCCTCGTTTTGGGAATATAACGGATTTGTATTCTCGATTCTCGTAACGGATTTACGTTGATCCTTATTTTGGGAATATAACGTATTTGTATTCTCGATCCTCGTAACGGATTTACGTTGATCCTTTAGAGTGTAACGGATTTGCACTCTCGGTTCTCGCAACTTATTTGCATTAACCCTCGTTTTGGGAATATAACGGATTTGTATTCTCGATTCTTGTAACGGATTTACGTTGATCCTTATTTTGGGAATATAACGTATTTGTATTCTCGATCCTCGTAACGGATTTACGTTGATCCTTTAGAGTGTAACGGATTTGCACTCTCGATTCTAGTAACATATTTGGGTTAACCCTCGTTTTGGAATATAACGGATTTGTAGTCTCGATCCTCGTAACAGATTTACGTTGATCCTCGTTCTAGGAACATAACGAATTTATATTATAGATCCTCGTAACGGATTTACGTTGATCCTTTAGAGTGTAACGGATTTGCACTCTCTATTCTCACAACATATTTGCGCTAACCCACTTTTTGGAAATATAATGGATTTGTATTCTCGATCCTCGTAATAGATTTACGTTGATCCTCGTTTTAGGAATACAGATTTATATTCTCGATCCTCGTAACGGATTTACGTTGATCCTTTAGAGTGTAACGGATTTGCACTCTCGGTTCTCGCAACTTATTTGCATTAACCCTCGTTTTGGGAATATAACGGATTTGTATTCTCGATTCTCGTAACGGATTTACGTTGATCCTTATTTTGGGAATATAACGGATTTGTATTCTCGATCCTCGTAACGGATTTACGTTGATCCTTTAGAGTGTAACGGATTTGCACTCTCGATTCTAGTAACATATTTGGGTTAACCCTCGTTTTGGAATATAACGGATTTGTAGTCTCGATCCTCGTAACAGATTTACGTTGATCCTCGTTCTAGGAACATAACGAATTTATATTATAGATCCTCGTAACGGATTTACGTTGATCCTTTAGAGTGTAACGGATTTGCACTCTCTATTCTCACAACATATTTGCGCTAACCCACTTTTTGGAAATATAATGGATTTGTATTCTCGATCCTCGTAATAGATTTACGTTGATCCTCGTTTTAGGAATACGGATTTATATTCTCGATCCTCGTAACGGATTTACGTTGATCCTTTAGAGTGTAACAGATTTGCACTCTCGGTTCTCGCAACTTATTTGCATTAACCCTCGTTTTGGGAATATAACGGATTTGTATTCTCGATTCTCGTAACGGATTTACGTTGATCCTTATTTTGGGAATATAACGGATTTGTATTCTCGATCCTCGTAACGGATTTACGCTGATCCTTTAGAGTGTAACGGATTTGCACCCTCGATTCTCATAACATATTTGCGTTAACCCTCGTTTTGGAATCTAAAGGATTTGTACTCTTGATCCTCGTAACAGATTTACGTTGATCCTCGTTCTGGAAATATAACGGATTTATATTCTCGATCCTCGTAAAGGATTTACGTTGATCCTTTAAAGTGTACCAGATTTGCACTCTCAGTACTCGCAACATATTTGCGCTAACCCTCGTTTTGGGAATATAACGGATTTGTATTCTCGATCCTCGTAACAGATTTACGTTGATCCTCGTTCTAGGAACATAACGGATTTATATTATAGATCCTCGTAACGGATTTACGTTGATCCTTTAGAGTGTAACGGATTTGCACTCTCTATTCTCACAACATATTTGCGCTAACCCACTTTTTTGGAATATAACGGATTTGTATTCTCGATCCTTGTAACGGATTTACGTTGATCCTCGTTTTGGAAATATAATGGATTTATATTCTTGATCCTCGTAACGGATTCACATTGTTCCTCATTTTGGGAATATAATAGATTTGTATTCTCGATCCTCGTAACGGATTTACGTTTATCCTTGTTTTGGGAATATAACGGATTTGTATTATCGATCCTCGTAACGGATTTACGTTGATCCTTTAGAGTGTAACGGATTTGCACTCTCGATTCTAGTAACATATTTGGGTTAACCCACGTTTTAGAATATAACGGATTTGTAGTCTCGATCCTCGTAACAGATTTACGTTGATCCTCGTTCTAGGAACATAACGAATTTATATTATAGATCCTCGTAACGGATTTACGTTGATCCTTTAGAGTGTAACGGATTTGCACTCTCTATTCTCGCAACATATTTGCGCTAACCCACTTTTTGGGAATATAATGGATTTGTATTCTCGATCCTTGTAACGGATTTACGTTGATCCTCGTTTTGGAAATATAATGGATTTATATTCTTGATCCTCGTAACGGATTTACGTTGTTCCTCATTTTGGGAATATAACGGATTTGTATTCTCGATCCTCGTAACGGATTTACGTTTATCCTTTAGAGTGTAACGGATATGCACTCTCAGTACTCGCAACATATTTGCGCTAACCCTCGTTTTGGGAATATAACGTATTTGTATTCTCGATCCTCGTAACAGATTTACATTGATCCTCATTTTGGGAATATAACGGATTTGTATTCTCGATCCTCGTAACTGATTTACGTTGATCCATGTTTTGGGAATATAACGGATTTGTATTCTCGATCCTCATTACGGATTTACATTGATCCTTTAGAGTGTAACGGATTTGCACTCTCGATTCTCATAACATATTTGCGTTAACCCTCGTTTTAGGAATACGGATTTATATTCTCGATCCTCGTAACGGATTTACGTTGATCCTTTAGAGTGTAACGGATTTGCACTCTCGGTTCTCGCAACTTATTTGCATTAACCCTCGTTTTGGGAATATAACGGATTTGTATTCTCGATTCTCGTAACGGATTTACGTTGATCCTTATTTTGGGAATATAACGGATTTGTATTCTCGATCCTCGTAACGGATTTACGCTGATCCTTTAGAGTGTAACGGATTTGCACCCTCGATTCTCATAGCATATTTGCGTTAACCCTCGTTTTGGAATCTAAAGGATTTGTACTCTTGATCCTCGTAACAGATTTACGTTGATCCTCGTTCTGGAAATATAACGGATTTATATTCTCGATCCTCGTAAAGGATTTACGTTGATCCTTTAAAGTGTACCAGATTTGCACTCTCAGTACTCGCAACATATTTGCGCTAACCCTCGTTTTGGGAATATAACGGATTTGTATTCTCGATCCTCGTAACAGATTTACGTTGATCCTCGTTCTAGGAACATAACGGATTTATATTATAGATCCTCGTAACGGATTTACGTTGATCCTTTAGAGTGTAACGGATTTGCACTCTCTATTCTCACAACATATTTGCGCTAACCCACTTTTTTGGAATATAACGGATTTGTATTCTCGATCCTTGTAACGGATTTACGTTGATCCTCGTTTTGGAAACATAATGGATTTATATTCTTGATCCTCGTAACGGATTTACATTGTTCCTCATTTTGGGAATATAATAGATTTGTATTCTCGATCCTCGTAATGGATTTACGTTTATCCTTATTTTGGGAATATAACGGATTTGTATTATCGATCCTCGTAACGGATTTACGTTGATCCTTTAGAGTGTAACGGATTTGCACTCTCGATTCTAGTAACATATTTGGGTTAACCCACGTTTTAGAATATAACGGATTTGTAGTCTCGATCCTCGTAACAGATTTACGTTGATCCTCGTTCTAGGAACATAACGAATTTATATTATAGATCCTCGTAACGGATTTACGTTGATCCTTTAGAGTGTAACGGATTTGCACTCTCTATTCTCGCAACATATTTGCGCTAACCCACTTTTTGGGAATATAATGGATTTGTATTCTCGATCCTTGTAACGGATTTACGTTGATCCTCGTTTTGGAAATATAATGGATTTATATTCTTGATCCTCGTAACGGATTTACGTTGTTCCTCATTTTGGGAATATAACGGATTTGTATTCTCGATCCTCGTAACGGATTTACGTTTATCCTTTAGAGTGTAACGGATATGCACTCTCAGTACTCGCAACATATTTGCGCTAACCCACTTTTTGGGAATATAATGGATTTGTATTCTCGATCCTCGTAACAGATTTACATTGATCCTCATTTTGGGAATATAACAGATTTGTATTCTCGATCCTCGTAACTGATTAACGTTGATCCATGTTTTGGGAATATAACGGATTTGTATTCTCGATCCTCATTACGGATTTACATTGATCCTTTAGAGTGTAACGGATTTGCACTCTCGATTCTCATAACATATTTGCGTTAACCCTCGTTTTAGGAATACGGATTTATATTCTCGATCCTCGTAACGGATTTACGTTGATCCTTTAGAGTGTAACGGATTTGCACTCTCGGTTCTCGCAACTTATTTGCATTAACCCTCGTTTTGGGAATATAACGGATTTGTATTCTCGATTCTCGTAACGGATTTACGTTGATCCTTATTTTGGGAATATAACGGATTTGTATTCTCGATCCTCGTAACGGATTTACGTTGATCCTTTAGAGTGTAACGGATTTGCACTCTCGATTCTAGTAACATATTTGGGTTAACCCTCGTTTTGGAATATAACGGATTTGTAGTCTCGATCCTCGTAACAGATTTACGTTGATCCTCGTTCTAGGAACATAACGAATTTATATTATAGATCCTCGTAACGGATTTACGTTGATCCTTTAGAGTGTAACGGATTTGCACTCTCTATTCTCACAACATATTTTCGCTAACCCACTTTTTGGAAATATAATGGATTTGTATTCTCGATCCTCGTAATAGATTTACGTTGATCCTCGTTTTAGGAATACAGATTTATATTCTCGATCCTCGTAACGGATTTACGTTGATCCTTTAGAGTGTAACGGATTTGCACTCTCGGTTCTCGCAACTTATTTGCATTAACCCTCGTTTTGGGAATATAACGGATTTGTATTCTCGATTCTCGTAACGGATTTACGTTGATCCTTATTTTGGGAATATAACGGATTTGTATTCTCGATCCTCGTAACGGATTTACGTTGATCCTTTAGAGTGTAACGGATTTGCACTCTCGATTCTAGTAACATATTTGGGTTAACCCTCGTTTTGGAATATAACGGATTTGTAGTCTCGATCCTCGTAACAGATTTACGTTGATCCTCATTCTAGGAACATAACGAATTTATATTATAGATCCTCGTAACGGATTTACGTTGATCCTTTAGAGTGTAACGGATTTGCACTCTCTATTCTCACAACATATTTGCGCTAACCCACTTTTTGGAAATATAATGGATTTGTATTCTCGATCCTCGTAATAGATTTACGTTGATCCTCGTTTTAGGAATACGGATTTATATTCTCGATCCTCGTAACGGATTTACGTTGATCCTTTAGAGTGTAACGGATTTGCACTCTCGGTTCTCGCAACTTATTTGCATTAACCCTCGTTTTGGGAATATAACGGATTTGTATTCTCGATTCTCGTAACGGATTTACGTTGATCCTTATTTTGGGAATATAACGGATTTGTATTCTCGATCCTCGTAACGGATTTACGTTGATCCTTTAGAGTGTAACGGATTTGCACCCTCGATTCTCATAACATATTTGCGTTAACCCTCGTTTTGGAATCTAAAGGATTTGTACTCTTGATCCTCGTAACAGATTTACGTTGATCCTCGTTCTGGAAATATAACGGATTTATATTCTCGATCCTCGTAAAGGATTTACGTTGATCCTTTAAAGTGTACCGGATTTGCACTCTCAGTACTCGCAACATATTTGCGCTAACCCTCGTTTTGGGAATATAACGGATTTGTATTCTCGATCCTCGTAACAGATTTACGTTGATTCTCGTTCTAGGAACATAGCGGATTTATATTATAGATCCTCGTAACGGATTTACGTTGATCCTTTAGAGTGTAACGGATTTGCACTCTCTATTCTCACAACATATTTGCGCTAACCCACTTTTTTGGAATATAACGGATTTGTATTCTCGATCCTTGTAACGAATTTACGTTGATCCTCGTTTTGGAAATATAATGGATTTATATTCTTGATCCTCGTAACGGATTTACATTGTTCCTCATTTTGGGAATATAATGGATTTGTATTCTCGATCCTCGTAACGGATTTACGTTTATCCTTGTTTTGGGAATATAACGGATTTGTATTCTCGATCCTCGTAACGGATTTACGTTGATCCTTTAGAGTGTAACGAATTTGCACTCTCGATTCTAGTAACATATTTGGGTTAACCCTCGTTTTAGAATATAACGGATTTGTAGTCTCGATCCTCGTAATAGATTTACGTTGATCCTCGTTCTAGGAACATAACGAATTTATATTATAGATCCTCGTAACGGATTTACGTTGATCCTTTAGAGTGTAACGGATTTGCACTCTCTATTCTCGCAACATATTTGCGCTAACCCACTTTTTGGGAATATAATGGATTTGTATTCTCGATCCTTGTAACGGATTTACGTTGATCCTCGTTTTGGAAATATAATGGATTTATATTCTTGATCCTCGTAACGGATTTACGTTGTTCCTCATTTTGGGAATATAACGGATTTGTATTCTCGATCCTCGTAACGGATTTACGTTTATCCTTGTTTTGGGAATATAACGGATTTGTATTCTCGATCCTCGTAACGGATTTACGTTGATCCTTTAGAGTGTAACGGATTTGCACTCTCGATTCTAGTAACACATTTGGGTTAACCCTCGTTTTGGAATATAACGGATTTGTAGTCTCGATCCTCGTAACAGATTTACGTTGATCCTCGTTCTAGGAACATAACGAATTTATATTATAGATCCTCGTAACGGATTTACGTTGATCCTTTAGAGTGTAACGGATTTGCACTCTATATTCTCACAACATATTTGCGCTAACCCACTTTTTGGGAATATAACGGATTTGTATTCTCGATCCTCGTAATAGATTTACGTTGATCCTCGTTTTAGGAATACGGATTTATATTCTCGATCCTCGTAACGTATTTACGTTGATCTTTTAGAGTGTCGCGGATTTGCACTCTCGGTTCTCGCAACTTATTTGCATTAACCCTCGTTTTGGGAATATAACGGATTTGTATTCTCGATCCTCGTAACGGATTTACGTTGATCCTTATTTTGGGAATATAACGGATTTGTATTCTCGATCCTCGTAACGGATTTACGTTTATCCTTTAGAGTGTAACAGATTTGCACCCTCGATTCTCGTAACATATTTGCGTTAACCCTCATTTTGGAATCTAACGGATTTGTACTCTCGATCCTCGTAACAGATTTACGTTGATCCTCGTTCTGGAAATATAACGGATTTATATTCTCGATCCTCGTAACGGATTTACGTTGATCCTTTAAAGTGTAACGGATTTGCACTCTCAGTACTCGCAACATATTTACGCTAACCCTCGTTTTGGGAATATAACGTATTTGTATTCTCAATCCTCGTAACAGATTTACGTTGATCCTCGTTTTGGGATTATGACGGATTTATATTCTCGATTCTCGTAACCTATTTACGTTGATCCTTTAGAGTTAAACGGATTTGCACTCTAGGTTCTCGCAACATATTTGCGTTAACCCTCGTTATGCGAATATAACGGATTTGTATTCTCGATCCTCGTAACAGATTTACGTTGATCCTCGTACTAGGAGTAAAACGAATTCATATTCTCGATCCTCGTAACGGATTAACGTTGATCCTTTAGAGTGTAACGGATATGCGCTCTCAGTACTCGCAACATATTTGCGCTAACCCTCGTTTTGGGAATATAACGGATTTGTATTCTCGATCCTCGTAACAGATTTACATTGATCCTCATTTTGGGAATATAACGGATTTGTATTCTCGATCCTCGTAACTGATTTACGTTGATCCATGTTTTGGGAATATAACGGATTTGTATTCTCGATCCTCATTACGGATTTACATTGATCCTTTAGAGTGTAACGGATTTGCACTCTCGATTCTCATAACATATTTGCGTTAACCCTCGTTTTAGAATATAATGGATTTGTACTCTCGATCCTCATTACGGATTTACGTTGATCCTTTAGAATGTAACGGATTTGCACTCTCGATTCTCGTAACATATTTGCGTTAACCCTCGTTTAAGAATATAACAGATTTGTACTCTCGATCCTCGTAACAGATTTACGTTGATCCTCGTTCTGGGAATATAACGGATTTATATTCTCGATCCTCGTAACGGATTTACGTTGATCCTTTAAAGTGTAACGGATTTGCACTCTCGGTCCTCGCAACATATTTGCGCTAACCCTCGTTTTATGAATATAACGGATTTGTATTCTCGATCCTCGTAATATATTTACGTTGATTCTCATTTTGGGATTATGACGGATTTATATTCTCGATCCTGGTAACGTGTTTACGTTGATCCTTTAGAGTGTAACGGATTTGCACTCTCGGTTCTCGCAACATATTTGCGTTAACCCTCGTTATGGGAATATAACGGATTTGTACTCTCGATCCTCGTAACAGATTTACGTTGATCCTCGCACTGGGAATATAACGAATTTATATTCTCAATCTTCCTTTAGAGTGTAACGGATTTTCACTCTCAGTACTCGCAACATATTTGCGCTAACCCTCGTTTTGGGAATGTAACAAATTTGTATTCTCGATCCTCGTAACAGATTTACGTTGATCCTCGTTTTGGGAATATGATGGATTTATATTCTCGATCCTCGTAACGTATTTACGTTTATCCTTTAAAAAGTAACGGATTTACACTCTCGGTTCTCGCAACACATTTTCGTTAACCCTCGTTTTGGGAATATAACGGATTTGTATTCTTGATCCTTGTGACAGATTTATGTTGATCCTCGTTTTGGGAATATAATGGATTTATATTCTCGATCCTCGTAACAGATTTACGTTGATCCTCGTTATGGGAATATAACGGATTTGTATTCTCGATCCTTGTAATAGATTTACGTTGATCCTCGTTTTGGAAATATAATGGATTTATATTCTTGATCCTCGTAACGAATTTATGTTGTTCCTCGTTTTGGGAATATAACGGATTTGTATTCTCGATCCTCGTAACGGATTTACGTTGATCCTTGTTTTGGGAATATAACGGATTTGTATTCTCGATCCTCGTAACGGATTTACGTTGATCCTTTAGAGTGTAACGGATTTGCACTCTCGATTCTAGTAACATATTTGGGTTAACCCTCATTTTGGAATATAACGGATTTGTACTCTCGATCCTCGTAACAGATTTGCGTTGATCCTCGTTCTAGGAACATAACGGATTTATATTATAGATCCTCGTAACGGATTTACGTTGATCCTTTAGAGTGTAACGGATTTGCACTCTCTATTCTCACAACATATTTGCGCTAATCCACTTTTTGGGAATATAACGGCTTTGTATTCTCGATCCTTGTAACAGATTTACGTTGATCCTCGTTTTGGAAATATAATGGATTTATATTCTTGATCCTCGTAACGGATTTACGTTGTTCCTCATTTTGGGAATATAACGGATTTGTATTCTCGATCCTCGTAACGGATTTACGTTTATCCTTGTTTTGGGAATATAACGGATTTGTATTCTCGATCCTCGTAACGGATTTACGTTGATCCTTTAGAGTGTAACGGATTTGCACTCTCGATTCTAGTAACATATTTGGGTTAACCCTCGTTTTGGAATATAACGGATTTGTACTCTCGATCCTCGTAACAGATTTACGTTGATCCTCGTTCTAGGAACATAACGAATTTATATTATAGATCCTCGTAACGGATTTACGTTGATCCTTTAGAGTGTAACGGATTTGCACTCTCTATTCTCACAACATATTTGCGCTAACCCACTTTTTGGGAATATAACGGATTTGTATTCTCGATCCTCGTAATAGATTTACGTTGATCCTCGTTTTAGGAATCAGGATTTTTATTCTCGATCCTCGTAACGGATTTACGTTGATCCTTTAGAGTGTAACGGATTTGCACTCTCGGTTCTCGCAACTTATTTGCATTAACCCTCGTTTTGGGAATATAACGGATTTGTATTCTCGATCCTCGTAACAGATTTACGTTGATCCTTATTTTGGGAATATAACGGATTTGCATTCACGATCCTAATAACGGATTTACGTTGATCCTTTAGAGTGTAACGGATTTGCACCCTCGATTCTCGTAACATATTTGCGTTAACCCTCGTTTTGGAATCTAACGGATTTGTACTCTCGATCCTCGTAACAGATTTACGTTGATCCTCGTTCTGGAAATATAACGGATTTATATTCTCGATCCTCGTAACGGATTTACGTTGATCCTTTAAAGTGTAACGGATTTGCACTCTCAGTACTCGCAACATATTTGCGCTAACCCTCGTTTTGGGAATATAACGGATTTGTATTCTCGATCCTCGTAGTAGATTTACGTTGATCCTCGTTCTAGGAACATAACGGATTTATATTATAGATCCTCGTAACGGATTTACGTTGATACTTTAGAGTGTAACGGATTTGCACTCTCTATTCTCACAACATATTTGCGCTAACCCACTTTTTGGGAATATAACGGATTTGTATTCTCGATCCTTGTAACAGATTTACGTTGATCCTCGTTTTGGAAATATAATGGATTTATATTCTTGATCCTCGTAACGGATTTACGTTGTTCCTCATTTTGGGAATATAACGGATTTGTATTCTCGATCCTCCTAACGGATTTACGTTTATCCTTGTTTTGGGAATATAACGGATTTGTATTCTCGATCCTCGTAACGGATTTACGTTGATCCTTTAGAGTGTAACGGATTTGCACTCTCGATTCTAGTAACATATTTGGGTTAACCCTCGTTTTGGAATATAACGGATTTGTACTCTCGATCCTCGTAACTGATTTACGTTGATCCTCGTTCTAGGAACATAACGAATTTATATTATAGATCCTCGTAACGAATTTACGTTGATCCTTTAGAGTGTAACGGATTTGCACTCTCTATTCTCACAACATATTTGCGTTAACCCTCGTTATGGGAATATAACGGATTTGTACTCTCGATCCTCGTAACAGATTTACGTTGATCCTCCCACTGGGAATATAACGAATTTATATTCTCAATCTTCCTTTAGAGTGTAACGGATTTTCACTCTCAGTACTCGCAACATATTTGCGCTAACCCTCGTTTTGGGAATGTAACAAATTTGTATTCTCGATCCTAGTAACAGATTTACGTTGATCCTCATTTTGGGAATATGATGGATTTATATTCTCGATCCTCGTAACGTATTTACGTTTATCCTTTAAAAAGTAACGGATTTGCACTCTCGGTTCTCGCAACACATTTT
Source organism: Hydrangea macrophylla (assembly GCA_033977485.1). Classification (NCBI taxonomy): domain Eukaryota; kingdom Viridiplantae; phylum Streptophyta; class Magnoliopsida; order Cornales; family Hydrangeaceae; genus Hydrangea; species Hydrangea macrophylla. The sequence goes on from CM066985.1 coordinate 21,867,628, forward strand.
CGTTAACCCTCGTTTTGGGAATATAACAGATTTGTATTCTTGATCCTTGTGACAGATTTATGTTGATCCTCGTTTTGGGAATATAATGGATTTATATTCTCGATCCTCGTAACAGATTTACGTTGATCCTCGTTATGGGAATATAACGGATTTGTATTCTCGATCCTTGTAATAGATTTACGTTGATCCTCGTTTTGGAAATATAATGGATTTATATTCTTGATCCTCGTAACGGATTTATGTTGTTCCTCGTTTTGGGAATATAACGGATTTGTATTCTCGATCCTCGTAACGGATTTACGTTGATCCTTGTTTTGGGAATATAACGGATTTGTATTCTCGATCCTCGTAACGGATTTACGTTGATCCTTTAGAGTGTAACGGATTTGCACTTTCAATTCTAGTAACATATTTGGGTTAACCCTCATTTTGGAATATAACGGATTTGTACTCTCGATCCTCGTAACAGATTTGCGTTGATCCTCGTTCTAGGAACATAACGGATTTATATTATAGATCCTCGTAACGGATTTACGTTGATCCTTTAGAGTGTAACGGATTTGCACTCTCTATTCTCACAACATATTTGCGCTAACCCACTTTTTGGGAATATAACGGCTTTGTATTCTCGATCCTTGTAACAGATTTACGTTGATCCTCGTTTTGGAAATATAATGGATTTATATTCTTGATCCTCGTAACGGATTTACGTTGTTCCTCATTTTGGGAATATAACGGATTTGTATTCTCGATCCTCGTAACGGATTTACGTTTATCCTTGTTTTGGGAATATAACGGATTTGTATTCTCGATCCTCGTAACGGATTTACGTTGATCCTTTAGAGTGTAACGGATTTGCACTCTCGATTCTAGTAACATATTTGGGTTAACCCTCGTTTTGGAATATAACGGATTTGTACTCTCGATCCTCGTAACAGATTTACGTTGATCCTCGTTCTAGGAACATAACGAATTTATATTATAGATCCTCGTAACGGATTTACGTTGATCCTTTAGAGTGTAACGGATTTGCACTCTCTATTCTCACAACATATTTGCGCTAACCCACTTTTTGGGAATATAACGGATTTGTATTCTCGATCCTCGTAACGGATTTACGTTTATCCTTGTTTTGGGAATATAACGGATTTGTATTCTCGATCCTCGTAACGGATTTACGTTGATCCTTTAGAGTGTAACGGATTTGCACTCTCGATTCTAGTAACATATTTGGGTTAACCCTCGTTTTGGAATATAACGGATTTGTACTCTCGATCCTCGTAACTGATTTACGTTGATCCTCGTTCTAGGAACATAACGAATTTATATTATAGATCCTCGTAACGAATTTACGTTGATCCTTTAGAGTGTAACGGATTTGCACTCTCTATTCTCACAACATATTTGCGTTAACCCTCGTTATGGGAATATAACGGATTTGTACTCTCGATCCTCGTAACAGATTTACGTTGATCCTCCCACTGGGAATATAACGAATTTATATTCTCAATCTTCCTTTAGAGTGTAACGGATTTTCACTCTCAGTACTCGCAACATATTTGCGCTAACCCTCGTTTTGGGAATGTAACAAATTTGTATTCTCGATCCTAGTAACAGATTTACGTTGATCCTCGTTTTGGGAATATGATGGATTTATATTCTCGATCCTCGTAACAGATTTACGTTGATCCTCGTTATGGGAATATAACGGATTTGTATTCTCGATCCTTGTAATAGATTTACGTTGATCCTCGTTTTGGAAATATAATGGATTTATATTCTTGATCCTCGTAACGGATTTATGTTGTTCCTCGTTTTGGGAATATAACGGATTTGTATTCTCGATCCTCGTAACGGATTTACGTTGATCCTTGTTTTGGGAATATAACGGATTTGTATTCTCGATCCTCGTAACGGATTTACGTTGATCCTTTAGAGTGTAACGGATTTGCACTTTCAATTCTAGTAACATATTTGGGTTAACCCTCATTTTGGAATATAACGGATTTGTACTCTCGATCCTCGTAACAGATTTGCGTTGATCCTCGTTCTAGGAACATAACGGATTTATATTATAGATCCTCGTAACGGATTTACGTTGATCCTTTAGAGTGTAACGGATTTGCACTCTCTATTCTCACAACATATTTGCGCTAACCCACTTTTTGGGAATATAACGGCTTTGTATTCTCGATCCTTGTAACAGATTTACGTTGATCCTCGTTTTGGAAATATAATGGATTTATATTCTTGATCCTCGTAACGGATTTACGTTGTTCCTCATTTTGGGAATATAACGGATTTGTATTCTCGATCCTCGTAACGGATTTACGTTTATCCTTGTTTTGGGAATATAACGGATTTGTATTCTCGATCCTCGTAACGGATTTACGTTGATCCTTTAGAGTGTAACGGATTTGCACTCTCGATTCTAGTAACATATTTGGGTTAACCCTCGTTTTGGAATATAACGGATTTGTACTCTCGATCCTCGTAACAGATTTACGTTGATCCTCGTTCTAGGAACATAACGAATTTATATTATAGATCCTCGTAACGGATTTACGTTGATCCTTTAGAGTGTAACGGATTTGCACTCTCTATTCTCACAACATATTTGCGCTAACCCACTTTTTGGGAATATAACGGATTTGTATTCTCGATCCTCGTAACGGATTTACGTTTATCCTTGTTTTGGAATATAACGGATTTGTACTCTCGATCCTCGTAACAGATTTACGTTGATCCTCGTTCTAGGAACATAACGAATTTATATTATAGATCCTCGTAACGGATTTACGTTGATCCTTTAGAGTGTAACGGATTTGCACTCTCTATTCTCACAACATATTTGCGCTAACCCACTTTTTGGGAATATAACGGATTTGTATTCTCGATCCTCGTAACGGATTTACGTTTATCCTTGTTTTGGGAATATAACGGATTTGTATTCTCGATCCTCGTAACGGATTTACGTTGATCCTTTAGAGTGTAACGGATTTGCACTCTCGATTCTAGTAACATATTTGGGTTAACCCTCGTTTTGGAATATAACGGATTTGTACTCTCGATCCTCGTAACTGATTTACGTTGATCCTCGTTCTAGGAACATAACGAATTTATATTATAGATCCTCGTAACGAATTTACGTTGATCCTTTAGAGTGTAACGGATTTGCACTCTCTATTCTCACAACATATTTGCGTTAACCCTCGTTATGGGAATATAACGGATTTGTACTCTCGATCCTCGTAACAGATTTACGTTGATCCTCCCACTGGGAATATAACGAATTTATATTCTCAATCTTCCTTTAGAGTGTAACGGATTTTCACTCTCAGTACTCGCAACATATTTGCGCTAACCCTCGTTTTGGGAATGTAACAAATTTGTATTCTCGATCCTAGTAACAGATTTACGTTGATCCTCGTTTTGGGAATATGATGGATTTATATTCTCGATCCTCGTAACAGATTTACGTTGATCCTCGTTATGGGAATATAACGGATTTGTATTCTCGATCCTTGTAATAGATTTACGTTGATCCTCGTTTTGGAAATATAATGGATTTATATTCTTGATCCTCGTAACGGATTTATGTTGTTCCTCGTTTTGGGAATATAACGGATTTGTATTCTCGATCCTCGTAACGGATTTACGTTGATCCTTGTTTTGGGAATATAACGGATTTGTATTCTCGATCCTCGTAACGGATTTACGTTGATCCTTTAGAGTGTAACGGATTTGCACTTTCAATTCTAGTAACATATTTGGGTTAACCCTCATTTTGGAATATAACGGATTTGTACTCTCGATCCTCGTAACAGATTTGCGTTGATCGTCGTTCTAGGAACATAACGGATTTATATTATAGATCCTCGTAACGGATTTACGTTGATCCTTTAGAGTGTAACGGATTTGCACTCTCTATTCTCACAACATATTTGCGCTAACCCACTTTTTGGGAATATAACGGCTTTGTATTCTCGATCCTTGTAACAGATTTACGTTGATCCTCGTTTTGGAAATATAATGGATTTATATTCTTGATCCTCGTAACGGATTTACGTTGTTCCTCATTTTGGGAATATAACGGATTTGTATTCTCGATCCTCGTAACGGATTTACGTTTATCCTTGTTTTGGGAATATAACGGATTTGTATTCTCGATCCTCGTAACGGATTTACGTTGATCCTTTAGAGTGTAACGGATTTGCACTCTCGATTCTAGTAACATATTTGGGTTAACCCTCGTTTTGGAATATAACGGATTTGTACTCTCGATCCTCGTAACAGATTTACGTTGATCCTCGTTCTAGGAACATAACGAATTTATATTATAGATCCTCGTAACGGATTTACGTTGATCCTTTAGAGTGTAACGGATTTGCACTCTCTATTCTCACAACATATTTGCGCTAACCCACTTTTTGGGAATATAACGGATTTGTATTCTCGATCCTCGTAACGGATTTACGTTTATCCTTGTTTTGGGAATATAACGGATTTGTATTCTCGATCCTCGTAACGGATTTACGTTGATCCTTTAGAGTGTAACGGATTTGCACTCTCGATTCTAGTAACATATTTGGGTTAACCCTCGTTTTGGAATATAACGGATTTGTACTCTCGATCCTCGTAACAGATTTACGTTGATCCTCGTTCTAGGAACATAACGAATTTATATTATAGATCCTCGTAACGGATTTACGTTGATCCTTTAGAGTGTAACGGATTTGCACTCTCTATTCTCACAACATATTTGCGCTAACCCACTTTTTGGGAATATAACGGATTTGTATTCTCGATCCTCGTAACGGATTTACGTTTATCCTTGTTTTGGGAATATAACTGATTTGTATTCTCGATCCTCGTAACGGATTTACGTTGATCCTTTAGAGCGTAACGGATTTGCACTCTCGATTCTAGTAACATATTTGGGTTAACCCTCGTTTTGGAATATAACGGATTTGTACTCTCGATCCTCGTAACAGATTTACGTTGATCCTCGTTCTAGGAACATAACGAATTTATATTATAGATCCTCGTAACGAATTTACGTTGATCCTTTAGAGTGTAACGGATTTGCACTCTCTATTCTCATAACATATTTGCGTTAACCCTCGTTATGGGAATATAACGGATTTGTACTCTCGATCCTCGTAACAGATTTACGTTGATCCTCGCACTGGGAATATAACGAATTTATATTCTCAATCTTCCTTTAGAGTGTAACGGATTTTCACTCTCAGTACTCGCAACATATTTGCGCTAACCCTCGTTTTGGGAATGTAACAAATTTGTATTCTCGATCCTCGTAACAGATTTACGTTGATCCTCGTTTTGGGAATATGATGGATTTATATTCTCGATCCTCGTAACGTATTTACGTTTATCCTTTAAAAAGTAACGGATTTGCACTCTCGGTTCTCGCAACACATTTTCGTTAACCCTCGTTTTGGGAATATAACAGATTTGTATTCTTGATCCTTGTGACAGATTTATGTTGATCCTCGTTTTGGGAATATAATGGATTTATATTCTCGATCCTCGTAACAGATTTACGTTGATCCTCGTTATGGGAATATAACGGATTTGTATTCTCGATCCTTGTAATAGATTTACGTTGATCCTCGTTTTGGAAATATAATGGATTTATATTCTTGATCCTCGTAACGGATTTATGTTGTTCCTCGTTTTGGGAATATAACGGATTTGTATTCTCGATCCTCGTAACGGATTTACGTTTATCCTTGTTTTGGGAATATAACGGATTTGTATTCTCGATCCTCGTAACGGATTTACGTTGATCCTTTAGAGTGTAACGGATTTGCACTCTCGATTCTAGTAACATATTTGGGTTAACCCTCGTTTTGGAATATAACGGATTTGTACTCTCGATCCTCGTAACAGATTTACGTTGATCCTCGTTCTAGGAACATAACGAATTTATATTATAGATCCTCGTAACGGATTTACGTTGATCCTTTAGAGTGTAACGGATTTGCACTCTCTATTCTCACAACATATTTGCGCTAACCCACTTTTTGGGAATATAACGGATTTGTATTCTCGATCCTCGTAACGGATTTACGTTTATCCTTGTTTTGGGAATATAACGGATTTGTATTCTCGATCCTCGTAACGGATTTACGTTGATCCTTTAGAGTGTAACGGATTTGCACTCTCGATTCTAGTAACATATTTGGGTTAACCCTCGTTTTGGAATATAACGGATTTGTACTCTCGATCCTCGTAACTGATTTACGTTGATCCTCGTTCTAGGAACATAACGAATTTATATTATAGATCCTCGTAACGAATTTACGTTGATCCTTTAGAGTGTAACGGATTTGCACTCTCTATTCTCACAACATATTTGCGTTAACCCTCGTTATGGGAATATAACGGATTTGTACTCTCGATCCTCGTAACAGATTTACGTTGATCCTCCCACTGGGAATATAACGAATTTATATTCTCAATCTTCCTTTAGAGTGTAACGGATTTTCACTCTCAGTACTCGCAACATATTTGCGCTAACCCTCGTTTTGGGAATGTAACAAATTTGTATTCTCGATCCTAGTAACAGATTTACGTTGATCCTCGTTTTGGGAATATGATGGATTTATATTCTCGATCCTCGTAACGTATTTACGTTTATCCTTTAAAAAGTAACGGATTTGCACTCTCGGTTCTCGCAACACATTTTCGTTAACCCTCGTTTTGGGAATATAACAGATTTGTATTCTTGATCCTTGTGACAGATTTATGTTGATCCTCGTTTTGGGAATATAATGGATTTATATTCTCGATCCTCGTAACAGATTTACGTTGATCCTCGTTATGGGAATATAACGGATTTGTATTCTCGATCCTTGTAATAGATTTACGTTGATCCTCGTTTTGGAAATATAATGGATTTATATTCTTGATCCTCGTAACGGATTTATGTTGTTCCTCGTTTTGGGAATATAACGGATTTGTATTCTCGATCCTCGTAACGGATTTACGTTGATCCTTGTTTTGGGAATATAACGGATTTGTATTCTCGATCCTCGTAACGGATTTACGTTGATCCTTTAGAGTGTAACGGATTTGCACTTTCAATTCTAGTAACATATTTGGGTTAACCCTCATTTTGGAATATAACGGATTTGTACTCTCGATCCTCGTAACAGATTTGCGTTGATCCTCGTTCTAGGAACATAACGGATTTATATTATAGATCCTCGTAACGGATTTACGTTGATCCTTTAGAGTGTAACGGATTTGCACTCTCTATTCTCACAACATATTTGCGCTAACCCACTTTTTGGGAATATAACGGCTTTGTATTCTCGATCCTTGTAACAGATTTACGTTGATCCTCGTTTTGGAAATATAATGGATTTATATTCTTGATCCTCGTAACGGATTTACGTTGTTCCTCATTTTGGGAATATAACGGATTTGTATTCTCGATCCTCGTAACGGATTTACGTTTATCCTTGTTTTGGGAATATAACGGATTTGTATTCTCGATCCTCGTAACGGATTTACGTTGATCCTTTAGAGTGTAACGGATTTGCACTCTCGATTCTAGTAACATATTTGGGTTAACCCTCGTTTTGGAATATAACGGATTTGTACTCTCGATCCTCGTAACAGATTTACGTTGATCCTCGTTCTAGGAACATAACGAATTTATATTATAGATCCTCGTAACGGATTTACGTTGATCCTTTAGAGTGTAACGGATTTGCACTCTCTATTCTCACAACATATTTGCGCTAACCCACTTTTTGGGAATATAACGGATTTGTATTCTCGATCCTCGTAACGGATTTACGTTTATCCTTGTTTTGGGAATATAACGGATTTGTATTCTCGATCCTCGTAACGGATTTACGTTGATCCTTTAGAGTGTAACGGATTTGCACTCTCGATTCTAGTAACATATTTGGGTTAACCCTCGTTTTGGAATATAACGGATTTGTACTCTCGATCCTCGTAACAGATTTACGTTGATCCTCGTTCTAGGAACATAACGAATTTATATTATAGATCCTCGTAACGGATTTACGTTGATCCTTTAGAGTGTAACGGATTTGCACTCTCTATTCTCACAACATATTTGCGCTAACCCACTTTTTGGGAATATAACGGATTTGTATTCTCGATCCTTGTAACAGATTTACGTTGATCCTCGTTTTGGAAATATAATGGATTTATATTCTTGATCCTCGTAACGGATTTACGTTGTTCCTCATTTTGGGAATATAACGGATTTGTATTCTCGATCCTCGTAACGGATTTACGTTTATCCTTGTTTTGGGAATATAACTGATTTGTATTCTCGATCCTCGTAACGGATTTACGTTGATCCTTTAGAGCGTAACGGATTTGCACTCTCGATTCTAGTAACATATTTGGGTTAACCCTCGTTTTGGAATATAACGGATTTGTACTCTCGATCCTCGTAACAGATTTACGTTGATCCTCGTTCTAGGAACATAACGAATTTATATTATAGATCCTCGTAACGAATTTACGTTGATCCTTTAGAGTGTAACGGATTTGCACTCTCTATTCTCATAACATATTTGCGTTAACCCTCGTTATGGGAATATAACGGATTTGTACTCTCGATCCTCGTAACAGATTTACGTTGATCCTCGCACTGGGAATATAACGAATTTATATTCTCAATCTTCCTTTAGAGTGTAACGGATTTTCACTCTCAGTACTCGCAACATATTTGCGCTAACCCTCGTTTTGGGAATGTAACAAATTTGTATTCTCGATCCTCGTAACAGATTTACGTTGATCCTCGTTTTGGGAATATGATGGATTTATATTCTCGATTCTCGTAACGTATTTACGTTTATCCTTTAAAAAGTAACGGATTTGCACTCTCGGTTCTCGCAACATATTTGCGTTAACCCTCGTTATGCGAATATAACGGATTTGTATTCTCGATCCTTGTGACAGATTTACGTTGATCCTCGTACTAGGAGTAAAACGAATTTATATTCTCGATCCTCGTAACGGATTAACGTTGATCCTTTAGAGTGTAACGGATTTGCACTCTAAGTACTCGTAACATATTTGCGCTAACCCTCGTTTTGGGAATATAACGGATTTGTATTCTCGATCCTCGTAACAGATTTACGTTGATCCTCATTTTGGGAATATAACGGATTTGTATTCTCGATCCTCGTAACGGATTTACGTTGATCCATGTTTTGGGAATATAACGGATTTGTATTCTCGATCCTCATTACGGATTTACATTGATCCTTTAGAGTGTAACGGATTTGCACTCTCAATTCTCGTAACATATTTGCGCTAACCCTCGTTTTAGAATATAACGGATTTGCACTCTCGATTCTCGTAACATATTTGCGTTAACCCTCGTTTTAGAATATAACAGATTTGTACTCTCGATCCTCGTAACAGATTTACGTTGATCCTCGTTCTGGGAATATAACGGATTTATATTCTCGATCCTCGTAACGGATTTACGTTGATCCTTTAAAGTGTAACGGATTTGCACTCTCGGTCCTCGCAACATATTTGTGCTAACCCTCGTTTTGGGAATATAACGGATTTGTATTCTCGATCCTCGTAATAGTTTTACGTTGATTCTCATTTTGGGATTATGACGGATTTATATTCTCGATCCTGGTAACGTATTTACGTTGATCCTTTAGAGTGTAACGGATTTGCACTCTCGGTTCTCGCAACATATTTGCGTTAACCCTCGTTATGGGAATATAACGGATTTGTACTCTCGATCCTCGTAACAGATTTACGTTGATCCTCGCACTGGGAATATAACGAATTTATATTCTCAATCCTCCTTTAGAGTGTAACGGATTTTCACTCTCAGTACTCGCAACACATTTTCGTTAACCCTCGTTTTGGGAATATAACGGATTTGTATTCTTGATCCTTGTGACAAATTTAAGTTGATCCTCGTTTTGGGAATATAATGGATTTATATTCTCGATCCTCGTAACAGATTTACGTTGATCCTCGTTATGGGAATATAACGGATTTGTATTCTCGATCCTTGTAACAGATTTACGTTGATCCTCGTTGTGAAAATATAATGGATTTATATTCTTGATCCTCGTAACGGATTTATGTTGTTCCTCGTTTTGGGAATATAATGGATTTGTATTCTCGATCCTCGTAACGGATTTACGTTGATCCTTTAATGTGTAACGGATTTGCACTCTCTATTCTCACAACATATTTGCGCTAACCCTCGTTTTGGGAATATAACGGATTTGTACTCTCGATCCTCGTAACAGATTTACGTTGATCCTCGTTCTAGGAACATAACGGATTTATATTATAGATCCTCGTAACGGATTTACGTTGATCCTTTAGAGTGTAACGGATTTGCACTCTCTATTCTCACAACATATTCGCGCTAACCCACTTTTTTGGAATATAACGGATTTGTATTCTCGATCCTTGTAACAGATTTACGTTGATCCTCGTTTTGGAAATATAATGGATTTATATTCTTGATCCTCGTAATGGATTTACGTTGTTCCTCATTTTGGGAATATATCGGATTTAAATTCTCGATCCTCGTAACGGATTTACGTTTATCCTTGTTTTGGGAATATAACGGATTTGTATTCTCGATCCTCGTAACGGATTTACGTTGATCGTTTAGAGTGTAACGGATTTGCACTCTCGATTCTAGTAACATATTTGGGTTAACCCTCGTTTTGGAATATAACGGATTTGTACTCTCGATCCTCGTAACAGATTTACGTTGATCCTCGTTCTAGGAACATAACGAATTTATATTATAGATCCTCGTAACGGATTTACGTTGATCCTTTAGAGTGTAACGGATTTGCACTCTCTATTCTCACAACATATTTGCGCTAACCCACTTTTTGGGAATACAACGGATTTGTATTCTCGATCCTCGTAATAGATTTACGTTGATCCTCGTTTTAGGAATCAGGATTTATATTCTCGATCCTCGTAACGGATTTACGTTGATCCTTTAGAGTGTAACGGATTTGCACTCTCGGTTCTCGCAACTGATTTGCATTAACTCTCGTTTTGGGAATATAACGGATTTGTATTCTCGATCCTCGTAACGGATTTACGTTGATCCTTATTTTGGAAATATAACGGATTTGTATTCTCGATCCTCATTACGGATTTACGTTTATCCTTTAGAGTGTAACGGATTTGCACTCTCGATTCTCGTAACATATTTGCGTTAACCCTCGTTTTAGAATATAACAGATTTGTACTCTCGATCCTCGTAACAGATTTACGTTGATCCTCGTTCTGGGAATATAACGGATTTATATTCTCGATCCTCGTAACGGATTTACGTTGATCCTTTAAAGTGTAACGGATTTGCACTCTCGGTCCTCGCAACATATTTGCGCTAACCCTCGTTTTGGGAATATAACGGATTTGTATTCTCGATCCTCGTAATAGATTTACGTTGATTCTCATTTTGGGATTATGACGAATTTATATTCTCGATCCTGGTAACGTATTTACGTTGATCCTTTAGAGTGTAACGGATTTGCACTCTCGGTTCTCGCAACATATTTGCGTTAACCCTCGTTATGGGAATATAACGGATTTGTACTCACGATCCTCGTAACAGATTTACGTTGATCCTCGCATTGGGAATATAACGAATTTATATTCTCAATCCTCCTTTAGAGTGTAACGGATTTTCACTCTCAGTACTCGCAACATATTTGCGCTAACCCTCGTTTTGGGAATGTAACAAATTTGTATTCTCGATCCTCGTAACAGATTTATGTTGATCATCGTTTTGGGAATATGATGTATTTATATTCTCGATCCTCGTAACGTATTTACGTTGATCCTTTAAAAAGTAACGGATTTGCACTCTCGGTTCTCGCAACACATTTTCGTTAACCCTCATTTTGGGAATATAACGGATTTGTATTCTTGATCCTTGTGACAGATTTACGTTGATCCTCGTTTTGGGAATGTAATGGATTTATATTCTCGATCCTCGTAACAGATTTACGTTGATCCTCGTTATGGGAATATAACGGATTTGTATTCTCGATCCTTGTAACAGATTTACGTTGATCCTCGTTTTGAAAATATAATGGATTTATATTCTTGATCCTCGTAACGGATTTATGTTGTTCCTCGTTTTGGGAATATAACGGATTTGTATTCTCGATCCTCGTAACGGATTTACGTTGATCCTTTAAAGTGTAACGGATTTGCACTCTCAGTACTCGCAATATATTTGCGCTAACCCTCGTTTTGGGAATATAACGGATTTGTACTCTCGATCCTCGTAACAGATTTACGTTGATCCTCGTTCTAGGAACATAACGGATTTATATTATAGATCCTCGTAACGGATTTACGTTGATCCTTTAGAGTGTAACGGATTTGCACTCTCTATTCTCACAACATATTTGCGCTAACCCACTTTTTTGGAATATAACGGATTTGTATTCTCGATCCTTGTAACAGATTTACGTTGATCCTCGTTTTGGAAATATAATGGATTTATATTCTTGATCCTCATAACGGATTTACGTTGTTCCTCATTTTGGGAATATATCGGATTTGTATTCTCGATCCTCGTAACGGATTTACGTTTATCCTTGTTTTGGGAATATAACGGATTTGTATTCTCTATCCTCGTAACGGATTTACATTGATCGTTTAGAGTGTAACGGATTTGCACTCTCGGTTCTCGCAACTTATTTGCATTAACTCTCGTTTTGGGAATATAACGGATTTGTATTCTCGATCCTCGTAACGGATTTGCGTTGATCCTTATTTTGGGAATATAACGGATTTGTATTCTCGATCCTCATAACGGATTTACGTTGATCCTTTAGAGTGTAACGGATTTGCACCCTCGATTCTCGTAACATATTTGCGTTAACCCTCGTTTTGGAATCTAACGGATTTGTACTCTCGATCCTCGTAACAGATTTACGTTGATCCTCGTTTTAGGAAATATAACGGATTTATATTCTCGATCCTCGTAACGGATTTACGTTGATCCTTTAAAGTGTAACGGATTTGCACTCTCAGTACTCGCAACATATTTGCGCTAACCCTCGTTTTGGGAATATAACGGATTTGTATTCTCGATCCTCGTAACAGATTTATGTTGATCCTCGTTCTAGGAACATAACGGATTTATATTATATATCCTCGTAACGGATTTACGTTGATCCTTTAGAGTGTAACGGATTTGCACTCTCTATTCTCACAACATATTTGCGCTAACCCACTTTTTGGGAATATAACAGATTTGTATTCTCGATCCTTGTAACAGATTTACGTTGATCCTCGTTTTGGAAATATAATGGATTTATATTCTTGATCCTCGTAACGGATTTACGTTGTTCCTCATTTTGGGAATATAACGGATTTGTATTCTCGATCCTCGTAACGGATTTACGTTTATCCTTGTTATGGGAATATAACGGATTTGTATTCTCGATCCTCGTAACGGATTTACGTTGATCCTTTAGAGTGTAACGGATTTGCACTCTCGATTCTAGTAACATATTTGGGTTAACCCTCATTTTGGAATATAACGGATTTGTACTCTCGATCCTCGTAACAGATTTACGTTGATCCTCGTTCTAGGAACATAACGAATTTATATTATAGATCCTCGTAACGGATTTACGTTGATCCTTTAGAGTGTAACGGATTTGCACTCTCTATTCTCACAACATATTTGCGCTAACCCAGTTTTTGGGAATATAACGGATTTGTATTCTCGATCCTCGTAACAGATTTATGTTGATCATCGTTTTGGGAATATGATGTATTTATATTCTCGATCCTCGTAACGTATTTACGTTGATCCTTTAAAAAGTAACGGATTTGCACTCTCGGTTCTCGCAACACATTTTCGTTAACCCTCGTTTTGGGAATATAACGGATTTGTAGTCTTGATCCTTGTGACAGATTTACGTTGATCCTCGTTTTGGGAATATAATGGATTTACATTCTCGATCCTCGTAACAGATTTACGTTGATCCTCGTTTTGGGAATATAACGGATTTGTATTCTCGATCCTTGTAACAGATTTACGTTGATCCTCGTTTTGAAAATATAATGGATTTATATTCTTGATCCTCGTAACGGATTTATGTTGTTCCTCGTTTTGGGAATATAACGGATTTGTATTCTCGATCCTCGTAACGGATTTACGTTGATCCTTTAAAGTGTAACGGATTTGCACTCTCAGTACTCGCAACATATTTGCGCTAACCCTCGTTTTGGGAATATAACGGATTTGTACTCTCGATCCTCGTAACAGATTTACGTTGATCCACGTTCTAGGAACATAACGGATTTATATTATAGATCCTCGTAACGGATTTACGTTGATCCTTTAGAGTGTAACGGATTTGCACTCTCTATTCTCACAACATATTTGCGCTAACCCACTTTTTTGGAATATAACGGATTTGTATTCTCGATCCTTGTAACAGATTTACGTTGATCCTCGTTTTGGAAATATAATGGATTTATATTCTTGATCCTCATAACGGATTTACGTTGTTCCTCATTTTGGGAATATATCGGATTTGTATTCTCGATCCTCGTAACGGATTTACGTTTATCCTTGTTTTGGGAATATAACGGATTTGTATTCTCGATCCTCGTAACGGATTTACATTGATCGTTTAGAGTGTAACGGATTTGCACTCTCGATTCTAGTAACATATTGGGTTAACCCTCGTTTTGGAATATAACGGATTTGTACTCTCGATCCTCGTAACAGATTTACGTTGATCCTCGTTCTAGGAACATAACGAATTTATATTATAGATCCTCGTAACGGATTTACGTTGATCCTTTAGAGTGTAACGGATTTGCACTCTCTATTCTCACAACATATTTGCGCTAACCCACTTTTTGGGAATACAACGGATTTGTATTCTCGATCCTCGTAATAGATTTACGTTGATCCTCGTTTTAGGAATCAGGATTTATATTCTCGATCCTCGTAACGGATTTGCACTCTCGGTTCTCTCAACTTATTTGCATTAACTCTCGTTTTGGGAATATAACGGATTTGTATCCTCGTAACGGATTTACGTTGATCCTTATTTTGGGAATATAACGGATTTGTATTCTCGATCCTCATAACGGATTTACGTTGATCCTTTAGAGTGTAACGGATTTGCACCCTCGATTCTCGTAACATATTTGCGTTAACCCTCATTTTGGAATCTAACGGATTTGTACTCTCGATCCTCGTAACAGATTTACGTTGATCCTCGTTCTGGAATATAACGGATTTATATTCTCGATCCTCGTAACGGATTTACGTTGATCCTTTAAAGTGTAACGGATTTGCACTCTCAGTACTCGCAACATATTTGCGCTAACCCTCGTTTTGGGAATATAACGGATTTGTATTCTCGATCCTCGTAACAGATTTACGTTGATCCTCGTTCTAGGAACATAACGGATTTATATTATATATTCTCGTAACGGATTTACGTTGATCCTTTAGAGTGTAACGGATTTGCACTCTCTATTCTCACAACATATTTGCGCTAACCCACTTTTTGGGAATATAACGGATTTGTATTCTCGATCCTTGTAACAGATTTACGTTGATCCTCGTTTTGGAAATATAATGGATTTATATTCTTGATCCTCGTAACGGATTTACGTTGTTCCTCATTTTGGGAATATAACGGATTTGTATTCTCGATCCTCGTAACGGATTTACGTTTATCCTTGTTTTGAGAATATAACGGATTTGTATTCTCGATCCTCGTAACGGATTTACGTTGATCCTTTAGAGTGTAACGGATTTGCACTCTCGATTCTAGTAACATATTTGGGTTAACCCTCATTTTGGAATATAACGGATTTGTACTCTCGATCCTCGTAACAGATTTACGTTGATCCTCGTTCTAAGAACATAACGAATTTATATTATAGATCCTCGTAAAGGATTTACGTTGATCCTTTAGAGTGTAACGGATTTGCACTCTCTATTCTCACAACATATTTGCGCTAACCCAGTTTTTGGGAATATAACGGATTTGTATTCTCGATCCTCGTAATAGATTTACGTTGATCCTCGTTTTAGGAATACGGATTTATATTCTCGATCCTCGTAACGTATTTACGTTGATCCTTTAGAGTGTCGCGGATTTGCACTCTCGGTTCTTGCAACTTATTTGCATTAACCCTCGTTTTGGGAATATAACGGATTTGTATTCTCGATCCTCGTAACGGATTTACGTTGATCCTTATTTTGGGAATATAACGGATTTGTATTCTCGATCCTCGTAACAGATTTACGTTGATCCTTTAGAGTGTAACGGATTTGCACCCTCGATTCTCGTAACATATTTGCGTTAACCCTCGTTTTGGAATCTAACGGATTTGTACTGTCGATCCTCGTAACAGATTTACGTTGATCCTCGTTCTGGAAATATAACGGATTTATATTCTCGATCCTCGTAACGGATTTACGTTGATCCTTTAAAGTGTAACGGATTTGCCCTCTCAGTACTCGCAACATATTTGCGCTAACCCTCGTTTTGGGAATGTAACGGATTTGTATTCTCAATCCTCGTAACAGATTTACGTTGATCCTCATTTTGGGATTATGACGGATTTATATTCTCGATTCTCGTAACCTATTTACGTTGATCCTTTAGACTATAACGGATTTGCACTCTAGGTTCTCGCAACATATTTGCGTTAACCCTCGTTATGCGAATATAACGGATTTGTATTCTCGATCGTCGTAACAGATTTACGTTGATCCTCGTACTAGGAGTAAAACGAATTTATATTCTTGATCCTCGTAACGGATTAACGTTGATCCTTTAGAGTGTAACGGATTTGCACTCTAAGTACTCGCAACATATTTGCGCTAACCCTCGTTTTGGGATTATAACGGATTTGTATTCTCGATCCTCGTAACAGATTTACGTTGATCCTCATTTTGGGAATATAACGGATTTGTATTCTCGATCCTCGTAACGGATTTACGTTGATCCATGTTTTGGGAATATAACGGATTTGTATTCTCGATCCTCATTACGGATTTACATTGATCCTTTAGAGTGTAACAGATTTGCACTCTCATTTCTCGTAACATATTTGCGCTAACCCTCGTTTTAGAATATAACGGATTTGTACTCTCGATCCTCATTACGGATTTACGTTTATCCTTTAGAGTGTAACGGATTTGCACTCTCGATTCTCGTAACATATTTGCGTTAACCCTCATTTTAGAATATAACAGATTTGTACTCTCGATCCTCGTAACAGATTTACGTTGATCCTCGTTCTGGGAATATAACGGATTTATATTCTCGATCCTCGTAACGGATTTACGTTGATCCTTTAAAGTGTAACGGATTTGCACTCTCGGTCCTCGCAACATATTTGCGCTAACCCTCGTTTTGGGAATATAACGGATTTGTATTCTCGATCCTCGTAATAGATTTACGTTGATTCTCATTTTGGGATTATGCCGGATTTATATTCTCGATCCTGGTAACGTATTTACGTTGATCCTTTAGAGTGTAATGGATTTGCACTCTTTGTTCTCGCAACATATTTGCGTTAACCCTCGTTATGGGAATATAACGGATTTGTACTCTCGATCCTCGTAACAGATTTACGTTGATCCTCGCACTGGGAATATAACCAATTTATATTCTCAATCCTCCTTTAGAGTGTAACGGATTTTCACTCTCAGTACTCCCAACATATTTGCGCTAACCCTCGTTTTGGGAATGTAACAAATTTGTATTCTCGATCCTCGTAACAAATTTATGTTGATCATCGTTTTGGGAATATGATGGATTTATATTCTCGATCCTCGTAACGTATTTACGTTGATCCTTTAAAAAGTAACGGATTTGCACTCTCGGTTCTCGCAACACATTTTCGTTAACCCTCGTTTTGGGAATATAACGGATTTGTATTCTTGATCCTTGTGACAGATTTACGTTGATCCTCGTTTTGGGAATATAATGGATTTATATTCTCGATCCTCGTAACAGATTTACGTTGATCCTCGTTATGGGAATATAACGGATTTGTATTCTCGATCCTTGTAACAGATTTACGTTGATCCTCGTTTTGGAAATATAATGGATTTATATTCTTGATCCTCGTAACGGATTTATGTTGTTCCTCGTTTTGGGAATATAACGGATTTGTATTCTCGATCCTCGTAACGGATTTACGTTGATCCTTGTTTTGGGAATATAACGGATTTGTATTCTCGATCCTCGTAACGGATTTACGTTGATCCTTTAGAGTGTAACGGATTTGCACTCTCGATTCTAGTAACATATTTGGGTTAACCCTCGTTTTGGAATATAACGGATTTGTACTCTCGATCCTCGTAACAGATTGACGTTGATCCTCGTTCTAGGAACAAAACGGATTTATATTATAGATCCTCGTAACGGATTTACGTTGATCCTTTAGAGTGTAACGGATTTGCACTCTCAGTACTCGCAACATATTTGCGCTAACCCTCGTTTTGGGAATATAACGGATTTGTATTCTCAATCCTCGTAACAGATTTACGTTGATCCTCGTTTTGGGATTATGACGGATTTATATTCTCGATTCTCGAACCTATTTACGTTGATCCTTTAGAGTGTAACGGATTTGCACTCTAGGTTCTCGCAACATATTTGCGTTAACCCTCGTTATGCGAATATAACGGATTTGTATTCTCGATCCTCGTAACAGATTTACGTTGATCCTCGTACTAGGAGTAAAACGAATTTATATTCTCGATCCTCGTAACGGATTAACGTTGATCCTTTAGAGTGTAACGGATTTGCACTCTCAGTACTCGCAACATATTTGCGCTAATCCTCGTTTTGGGAATATAACGGATTTGTATTCTCGATCCTCGTAACAGATTTACGTTGATCCTCATTTTGGGAATATAACGGATTTGTATTCTCGATCCTCGTAACGAATTTACGTTGATCCATGTTTTGGGAATATAACGGATTTGTATTCTCGATCCTCATTACGGATTTACATTGATCCTTTAGAGTGTAACGGATTTGCACTCTCAATTCTCGTAACATATTTGCGTTAACCCTCGTTTTAGAATATAACGGATTTGTACTCTCGATCCTCATTACGGATTTACGTTTATCCTTTAGAGTGTAACGGATTTGCACTCTCGATTCTCGTAACATATTTGCGTTAACCCTCGTTTTAGAATATAACAGATTTGTACTCTCGATCCTCGTAACAGATTTACGTTGATCCTCGTTCTGGGAATATAACGAATTTATATTCTCGATCCTCGTAACGGATTTACGTTGATCCTTTAAAGTGTAACGGATTTGCACTCTCGGTCCTCGCAACATATTTGCGCTAACCCTCGTTTTGGGAATATAACAGATTTGTATTCTCGATCCTCGTAATAGATTTACGTTGATTCTCATTTTGGGATTATAACGGATTTATATTCTCGATCCTGGTAACGTATTTACGTTGATCCTTTAGAGTGTAACGGATTTGCACTCTCGGTTCTCGCAACATATTTGCGTTAACCCTCGTTATGGGAATATAACGGATTTGTACTCTCGATCCTCGTAACAGATTTACGTTGATCCTCGCACTGGGAATATAACAAATTTATATTCTCAATCCTCCTTTAGAGTGTAACGGATTTTCACTCTCAGTACTCGCAACATATTTGCGCTAACCCTCGTTTTGGTAATGTAACAAATTTGTATTCTCGATCCTCGTAACAGATTTATGTTGATCATCGTTTTGGGAATATGATGGATTTATATTCTCGATCCTCGTAACGTATTTACGTTGATCCTTTAAAAAGTAACGAATTTTCACTCTCGGTTCTCGCAACACATTTTCGTTAACCCTTGTTTTGGGAATATAACGGATTTGTATTCTTGATCCTTGTGACAGATTTACGTTGGTCCTCGTTTTGGGAATATAATGGATTTATATTCTCGATCCTCGTAACAGATTTACGTTGATCCTCGTTATGGGAATATAACGGATTTGTATTCTCGATCCTTGTAACAGATTTACGTTGATCCTCGTTTTGGAAATATAATGGATTTATATTCTTGATCCTCGTAACGGATTTATGTTGTTCCTCGTTTTGGGAATATAACGGATTTGTATTCTCGATCCTCGTAACGGATTTACGTTGATCCTTGTATTGGGAATATAACGGATTTGTATTCTCGATCCTCGTAACGGATTTACGTTGATCCTTTAGAGTGTAACGGATTTGCACTCTCGATTCTAGTAACATATTTGGGTTAACCCTCGTTTTGGAATATAACGGATTTGTACTCTCGATCCTCGTAATAGATTTACGTTGATCCTCATTCTAGGAACAAAACGGATTTATATTATAGATCCTCGTAACGGATTTACGTTGATCCTTTAGAGTGTAACGGATTTGCACTCTCTATTCTCACAACATATTTGCGCTAACCCACTTTTTGGGAATATAACAGATTTGTATTCTCGATCCATGTAACAGATTTACGTTGATCCTCATTTTGGAAATATAATGGATTTATATTCATGATCCTCGTAACGGATTTACGTTGATCCTTGTCTAGGGAATATAACGGATTTGTATTCTCGATCCTCGTAACGGATTTACGTTGATCCTTGTTTAGGGAATATAACGGATTTGTATTCTCGATCCTCATTATGGATTTACATTGATCCTTTAGAGTGTAACGGATTTGCACTCTCAATTCTCGTAACATATTTGCGTTAACCCTCGTTTTAGAATATAACGGATTTGTACTCTCGATCCTCATTACGGATTTACGTTTATCCTTTAGAGTGTAACGGATTTGCACTCTCGATTCTCGTAACATATTTGCGTTAACCCTTGTTTTAGAATATAACAGATTTGTACTCTCGATCCTCGTAACAGATTTACGTTGATCCTCGTTCTGGGAATATAACGAATTTATATTCTCGATCCTCGTAACGGATTTACGTTGATCCTTTAAAGTGTAACGGATTTGCACTCTCGGTCCTCGCAACATATTTGCGCTAACCCTCGTTTTGGGAATATAACGGATTTGTATTCTCGATCCTCGTAATAGATTTACGTTGATTCTCATTTTGGGATTATGACGGATTTATATTCTCGATCCTGGTAACGTATTTACATTGATCCTTTAGAGTGTAACGGATTTGCACTCTCGGTTCTCGCAACATATGTGCGTTAACCCTCGTTATGGGAATATAACGGATTTGTACTCTCGATCCTCGTAACAGATTTACGTTGATCCTCGCACTGGGAATATAACGAATTTATATTCTCAATCCTCCTTTAGAGAGTAACGGATTTTCACTCTCAGTACTCGCAACATATTTGCGCTAACCCTCGTTTTGGGAATGTAACAAATTTGTATTCTGGATCCTCGTAACAGATTTATGTTGATCCTCGTTTTGGGAATATGATGGATTTATATTCTCGATCCTCGTAACGTATTTACGTTGATCCTTTAAAAAGTAACGGATTTGCACTCTCGGTTCTCGCAACACATTTTCGTTAACCCTCGTTTTGGGAATATAACGGATTTGTATTCTTGATCCTTGTGACAGATTTACGTTGATCCTCGTTTTGGGAATATAATGGATTTATATTCTCGATCCTCGTAACAGATTTACGTTGATCCTCGTTATGGGAATATAACGGATTTGTATTCTCGATCCTTGTAACAGATTTACGTTGATCCTCATTTTGGAAATATAATGGATTTACATTCTTGATCCTCGTAACGAATTTATGTTGTTCCTCGTTTTGGGAATATAACGGATTTGTATTCTCGATCCTCGTAACGGATTTACGTTGATCCTTGTATTGGAAATATAACGGATTTGTATTCTCGATCCTCGTAACGGATTTACGTTGATCCTTTAGAGTGTAACGGATTTGCACTCTCGATTCTAGTAACATATTTGGGTTAACCCTCGTTTTGGAATATAACGGATTTGTACTCTCGATCCTCGTAACAGATTTACGTTGATCCTCGTTCTAGGAACAAAACGGATTTATATTATAGATCCTCGTAACGGATTTACGTTGATCCTTTAGAGTGTAACGGATTTGCACTCTCTATTCTCACAACATATTTGCGCTAACCCACTTTTTGGGAATATAACAGATTTGTATTCTCGATCCTTGTAACAGATTTACGTTGATCCTCGTTTTGGAAATATAATGGATTTATATTCTTGATCCTCGTAACGGATTTACGTTGTTCCTCATTTTGGGAATATAACGGATTTGTATTCTCGGTCCTCGTAACGGATTTACGTTGATCCTTGTTTAGGGAATATAACGGATTTGTATTCTCGATCCTCGTAACGGATTTACGTTGATCCTTTAGAGTGTAACGGATTTGCACTCTCGATTCTAGTAACATATTTGGGTTAACCCTCGTTTTGGAATATAACGGATTTGTACACTCGATCCTCGTAACAGATTTATGTTGATCCTCGTTCTAGGAACATAACGAATTTATATTATAGATCCTCATAACGGATTTACGTTAATCCTTTAGAGTGTAACGGATTTGCACTCTCTATTCTCACAACATATTTGTGCTAACCCACTTTTTGGGAATATAACGGATTTGTATTCTCGATCCTCGTAATAGATTTACGTTGATCCTCGTTTTAGGAATACGGATTTATATTCTCGATCCTCGTAACGTATTTACGTTGATCCTTTAGAGTGTCGCGGATTTGCACTCTCGGTTCTCGCAACTTATTTGCATTAACCCTCGTTTTGGGAATATAACGGATTTGTATTCTCGATCCTCGTAACGGATTTACGTTGATCCTTATTTTGGGAATATAACGGATTTGTATTCTCGATCCTCGTAACGGATTTACGTGGATCCTTTAGAGTGTAACGGATTTACACTCTCGATTCTAGTAACATACTTGGGTTAACCCTCATTTTGGAATATAACGGATTTGTACTCTCGATCCTCGTAACAGATTTACGCTGATCCTCGTTCTAGGAACATAACGGATTTATATTGTAGATCCTCGTAACGGATTTACGTTGATCCTTTAGAGTGTAACGGATTTGCACTCTCTACTCTCACAACATATTTGCGCTAACCCACTTTTTGGGAATATAACGGATTTGTATTCTCGATCCTCGTAACAGATTTTCGTTGATCCTCGTTTTAGGAATACGGATTTATATTCTCGATCCTCGTAACGTATTTACGTTGATCCTTTAGAGTGTAGCGGATTTACACTCTCGGTTCTCGCAACTTATTTGCATTAACCCTCATTTTGGAAATATAACGGATTTGTATTCTCTATCCTTGTAACAGATTTACGTTGATCCTGGTTTTGAAAATATAATGGATTTATATTCTTAATCCTCGTAACGGATTTATGTTGATCCTCGTTTTGGGAATATAACGGATTTGTATTCTCGATCCTCGTAACGGATTTACGTTGATCCATATTTTGGGAATATAACGGATTTGTATTATCGATCCTCGTTACGGATTTACGTTGATCCTTTAGAGTGTAACAGATTTCCACCCTCGATTCTCGTATCATATTTGCGTTAACCCTCATTTTAGAATATAACGGATTTGCACTCTCGATCCTCATAACAGATTTACGTTGATCCTCGTTCTGGAAATATAACGGATTTATATTCTCGATCCTCGTAACGGATTTACGTTGATCCTTTAAAGTGTAACAGATTTGCACTCTCAGTACTCGCAACATATTTGCGCTAACCCTCGTTTTGGGAATATAACGGATTTGTATTCTTGATCCTCGTAACAGATTTATGTTGATCCTCGTTTTGGGATTATGACGGATTTATATTCTTGATCCTCGTAACATATTTACGTTGATCCTTTAGAGTGTAACGGATTTGCACTCTAGGTTCTCGCAACATATTTGCGTTAACCCTCATTATGCGAATATAACGAATTTGTATTCTCGATCCTCGTAACAGATTTACGTTGATCCTCGTACTAGGAGCAAAACGAATTTATATTCTCGATCCTCGTAACGGATTTACGTTGATCCTTTAGAGTGTAACGGATTTGCACTCTCAGTACTCGCAACATATTTGCGCTAACCCTCGTTTTGGGAATATAACGGATTTGTATTCTCGGTCCTCGTAACAGATTTACGTTGATCCTCATTTTGGGAATATAACGGATTTGTATTCTCGATCCTCGTAACGGATTTACGTTGATCCATGTTTTGGAAATATAACGGATTTGTATTCTCGATCATCATTACGGATTTACATTGATCCTTTAGAGTGTAACAGATTTGCACTCTCGATTCTCGTAACATATTTGCGTTAACCCTCGTTTTAGAATATAACGGATTTGTACTCTCGATCCTCATTACGGATTTACGTTTATCCTTTAGAGTGTAACGGATTTGCACTCTCGATTCTCGTAACATATTTGCGTTAACCCTTGTTTTAGAATATAACAGATTTGTACTCTCGATCCTCGTAACAGATTTACGTTGATCCTCGTTCTGGGAATATAACGAATTTATATTCTCGATCCTCGTAACGGATTTACGTTGATCCTTTAAAGTGTAACGGATTTGCACTCTCGGTCCTCGCAACATATTTGCGCTAACCCTCGTTTTGGGAATATAACGGATTTGTATTCTCGATCCTCGTAATAGATTTACGTTGATTCTCATTTTGGGATTATGACGGATTTATATTCTCGATCCTGGTAACGTATTTACATTGATCCTTTAGAGTGTAACGGATTTGCACTCTCGGTTCTCGCAACATATGTGCGTTAACCCTCGTTATGGGAATATAACGGATTTGTACTCTCGATCCTCGTAACAGATTTACGTTGATCCTCGCACTGGGAATATAACGAATTTATATTCTCAATCCTCCTTTAGAGAGTAACGGATTTTCACTCTCAGTACTCGCAACATATTTGCGCTAACCCTCGTTTTGGGAATGTAACAAATTTGTATTCTGGATCCTCGTAACAGATTTATGTTGATCCTCGTTTTGGGAATATGATGGATTTATATTCTCGATCCTCGTAACGTATTTACGTTGATCCTTTAAAAAGTAACGGATTTGCACTCTCGGTTCTCGCAACACATTTTCGTTAACCCTCGTTTTGGGAATATAACGGATTTGTATTCTTGATCCTTGTGACAGATTTACGTTGATCCTCGTTTTGGGAATATAATGGATTTATATTCTCGATCCTCGTAACAGATTTACGTTGATCCTCGTTATGGGAATATAACGGATTTGTATTCTCGATCCTTGTAACAGATTTACGTTGATCCTCATTTTGGAAATATAATGGATTTACATTCTTGATCCTCGTAACGAATTTATGTTGTTCCTCGTTTTGGGAATATAACGGATTTGTATTCTCGATCCTCGTAACGGATTTACGTTGATCCTTGTATTGGAAATATAACGGATTTGTATTCTCGATCCTCGTAACGGATTTACGTTGATCCTTTAGAGTGTAACGGATTTGCACTCTCGATTCTAGTAACATATTTGGGTTAACCCTCGTTTTGGAATATAACGGATTTGTACTCTCGATCCTCGTAACAGATTTACGTTGATCCTCGTTCTAGGAACAAAACGGATTTATATTATAGATCCTCGTAACGGATTTACGTTGATCCTTTAGAGTGTAACGGATTTGCACTCTCTATTCTCACAACATATTTGCGCTAACCCACTTTTTGGGAATATAACAGATTTGTATTCTCGATCCTTGTAACAGATTTACGTTGATCCTCGTTTTGGAAATATAATGGATTTATATTCTTGATCCTCGTAACGGATTTACGTTGTTCCTCATTTTGGGAATATAACGGATTTGTATTCTCGGTCCTCGTAACGGATTTACGTTGATCCTTGTTTAGGGAATATAACGGATTTGTATTCTCGATCCTCGTAACGGATTTACGTTGATCCTTTAGAGTGTAACGGATTTGCACTCTCGATTCTAGTAACATATTTGGGTTAACCCTCGTTTTGGAATATAACGGATTTGTACACTCGATCCTCGTAACAGATTTATGTTGATCCTCGTTCTAGGAACATAACGAATTTATATTATAGATCCTCATAACGGATTTACGTTAATCCTTTAGAGTGTAACGGATTTGCACTCTCTATTCTCACAACATATTTGTGCTAACCCACTTTTTGGGAATATAACGGATTTGTATTCTCGATCCTCGTAATAGATTTACGTTGATCCTCGTTTTAGGAATACGGATTTATATTCTCGATCCTCGTAACGTATTTACGTTGATCCTTTAGAGTGTCGCGGATTTGCACTCTCGGTTCTCGCAACTTATTTGCATTAACCCTCGTTTTGGGAATATAACGGATTTGTATTCTCGATCCTCGTAACGGATTTACGTTGATCCTTATTTTGGGAATATAACGGATTTGTATTCTCGATCCTCGTAACGGATTTACGTGGATCCTTTAGAGTGTAACGGATTTACACTCTCGATTCTAGTAACATACTTGGGTTAACCCTCATTTTGGAATATAACGGATTTGTACTCTCGATCCTCGTAACAGATTTACGCTGATCCTCGTTCTAGGAACATAACGGATTTATATTGTAGATCCTCGTAACGGATTTACGTTGATCCTTTAGAGTGTAACGGATTTGCACTCTCTACTCTCACAACATATTTGCGCTAACCCACTTTTTGGGAATATAACGGATTTGTATTCTCGATCCTCGTAACAGATTTTCGTTGATCCTCGTTTTAGGAATACGGATTTATATTCTCGATCCTCGTAACGTATTTACGTTGATCCTTTAGAGTGTAGCGGATTTACACTCTCGGTTCTCGCAACTTATTTGCATTAACCCTCATTTTGGAAATATAACGGATTTGTATTCTCTATCCTTGTAACAGATTTACGTTGATCCTGGTTTTGAAAATATAATGGATTTATATTCTTAATCCTCGTAACGGATTTATGTTGATCCTCGTTTTGGGAATATAACGGATTTGTATTCTCGATCCTCGTAACGGATTTACGTTGATCCATATTTTGGGAATATAACGGATTTGTATTATCGATCCTCGTTACGGATTTACGTTGATCCTTTAGAGTGTAACAGATTTCCACCCTCGATTCTCGTATCATATTTGCGTTAACCCTCATTTTAGAATATAACGGATTTGCACTCTCGATCCTCATAACAGATTTACGTTGATCCTCGTTCTGGAAATATAACGGATTTATATTCTCGATCCTCGTAACGGATTTACGTTGATCCTTTAAAGTGTAACAGATTTGCACTCTCAGTACTCGCAACATATTTGCGCTAACCCTCGTTTTGGGAATATAACGGATTTGTATTCTTGATCCTCGTAACAGATTTATGTTGATCCTCGTTTTGGGATTATGACGGATTTATATTCTTGATCCTCGTAACATATTTACGTTGATCCTTTAGAGTGTAACGGATTTGCACTCTAGGTTCTCGCAACATATTTGCGTTAACCCTCATTATGCGAATATAACGAATTTGTATTCTCGATCCTCGTAACAGATTTACGTTGATCCTCGTACTAGGAGCAAAACGAATTTATATTCTCGATCCTCGTAACGGATTTACGTTGATCCTTTAGAGTGTAACGGATTTGCACTCTCAGTACTCGCAACATATTTGCGCTAACCCTCGTTTTGGGAATATAACGGATTTGTATTCTCGGTCCTCGTAACAGATTTACGTTGATCCTCATTTTGGGAATATAACGGATTTGTATTCTCGATCCTCGTAACGGATTTACGTTGATCCATGTTTTGGAAATATAACGGATTTGTATTCTCGATCATCATTACGGATTTACATTGATCCTTTAGAGTGTAACAGATTTGCACTCTCGATTCTCGTAACATATTTGCGTTAACCCTCGTTTTAGAATATAACGGATTTGTAATCTCGATCCTCATTACAGATTTACGTTGATCCTTTAGAGTGTAACGGATTTGCTCTCTCGATTCTCGTAACATATTTGCATTAACCCTCGTTTTAGAATATAATAGATTTGTACTCTCGATCCTCGTAACAGATTTACGTTGATCCTCGCACTGGGAATATAACGAATTTATATTCTCAATCCTCCTTTAGAGAGTAACGGATTTTCACTCTCAGTACTCGCAACATATTTGCGCTAACCCTCGTTTTGGGAATGTAACAAATTTGTATTCTGGATCCTCGTAACAGATTTATGTTGATCCTCGTTTTGGGAATATGATGGATTTATATTCTCGATCCTCGTAACGTATTTACGTTGATCCTTTAAAAAGTAACGGATTTGCACTCTCGGTTCTCGCAACACATTTTCGTTAACCCTCGTTTTGGGAATATGACGGATTTGTATTCTTGATCCTTGTGACAGATTTACGTTGATCCTCGTTTTGGGAATATAATGGATTTATATTCTCGATCCTCGTAACAGATTTACGTTGATCCTCGTTATGGGAATATAACGGATTTGTATTCTCGATCCTTGTAACAGATTTACGTTGATCCTCGTTTTGGAAATATAATGGATTTATATTCTTGATCCTCGTAACGGATTTATGTTGTTCCTCGTTTTGGGAATATAACGGATTTGTATTCTCGATCCTCGTAACGGATTTACGTTGATCCTTGTATTGGGAATATAACGGATTTGTATTCTCGATCCTCGTAACGGATTTACGTTGATCCTTTAGAGTGTAACGGATTTGCACTCTCGATTCTAGTAACATATTTGGGTTAACCCTCGTTTTGGAATATAACGGATTTGTACTCTCGATCCTCGTAACAGATTTACGTTGATCCTCGTTCTAGGAACAAAACGGATTTATATTATAGATCCTCGTAACGGATTTACGTTGATCCTTTAGAGTGTAACGGATTTGCACTCTCTATTCTCACAACATATTTGCGCTAACCCACTTTTTGGGAATATAACAGATTTGTATTCTCGATCCTTGTAACAGATTTACGTTGATCCTCGTTTTGGAAATATAATGGATTTATATTCTTGATCCTCGTAACGGATTTACGTTGTTCCTCATTTTGGGAATATAACGGATTTGTATTCTCGGTCCTCGTAACGGATTTACGTTGATCCTTGTTTAGGGAATATAACGGATTTGTATTCTCGATCCTCGTAACGGATTTACGTTGATCCTTTAGAGTGTAACGGATTTGCACTCTCGATTCTAGTAACATATTTGGGTTAACCCTCGTTTTGGAATATAACGGATTTGTACACTCGATCCTCGTAACAGATTTATGTTGATCCTCGTTCTAGGAACATAACGAATTTATATTATAGATCCTCATAACGGATTTATGTTAATCCTTTAGAGTGTAACGGATTTGCACTCTCTATTCTCACAACATATTTGTGCTAACCCACTTTTTGGGAATATAACGGATTTGTATTCTCGATCCTCGTAATAGATTTACGTTGATCCTCGTTTTAGGAATACGGATTTATATTCTCGATCCTCGTAACGTATTTACGTTATCCTTTAGAGTGTCGCGGATTTGCACTCTCGGTTCTCACAACTTATTTGCATTAACCCTCATTTTGGGAATATAACGGATTTGTATTCTCGATCCTCGTAACGGATTTACGTTGATCCTTATTTTGGGAATATAACGGATTTGTATTCTCGATCCTCGTAACGGATTTACGTTGATCCTTTAGAGTGTAACGGATTTACACTCTCGATTCTAGTAACATACTTGGGTTAACCCTCATTTTGGAATATAACGGATTTGTACTCTCG
This sequence comes from Hydrangea macrophylla, assembly GCA_033977485.1. Lineage (NCBI taxonomy): Eukaryota > Viridiplantae > Streptophyta > Magnoliopsida > Cornales > Hydrangeaceae > Hydrangea > Hydrangea macrophylla. Next base: position 21,897,497 of record CM066985.1, read on the forward strand.
ATCCTCGTAACAGATTTACGCTGATCCTCGTTCTAGGAACATAACGGATTTATATTGTAGATCCTCGTAACGGATTTACGTTGATCCTTTAGAGTGTAACGGATTTGCACTCTCTACTCTCACAACATATTTGCGCTAACCCACTTTTTGGGAATATAACGGATTTGTATTCTCGATCCTCGTAACAGATTTACGTTGATCCTCGTTTTAGGAATACGGATTTATATTCTCGATCCTCGTAACGTATTTACGTTGATCCTTTAGAGTGTAGCGGATTTGCACTCTCGGTTCTCGCAACTTATTTGCATTAACCCTCATTTTGGAAATATAACGGATTTGTATTCTCTATCCTTGTAACAGATTTACGTTGATCCTGGTTTTGAAAATATAATGGATTTATATTCTTAATCCTAGTAACGGATTTATGTTGATCCTCGTTTTGGGAATATAACGGATTTGTATTCTCGATCCTCGTAACGGATTTACGTTGATCCATATTTTGGGAATATAACGGATTTGTATTATCGATCCTCGTTACGGATTTACGTTGATCCTTTAGAGTGTAACAGATTTCCACCCTCGATTCTCGTAACATATTTGCGTTAACCCTCATTTTAGAATATAACGGATTTGCACTCTCGATCCTCATAACAGATTTACGTTGATCCTCGTTCTGGAAATATAACGGATTTATATTCTCGATCCTCGTAACGGATTTACGTTGATCCTTTAAAGTGTAACAGATTTGCACTCTCAGTACTCGCAACATATTTGCGCTAACCCTCGTTTTGGGAATATAACAGATTTGTATTCTCGATCCTCGTAACAGATTTATGTTGATCCTCGTTTTGGGATTATGACGGATTTATATTCTTGATCCTCGTAACATATTTACGTTGATCCTTTAGAGTGTAACGGATTTGCACTCTAGGTTCTCGCAACATATTTGCGTTAACCCTCATTATGCGAATATAACGGATTTGTATTCTCGATCCTCGTAACAGATTTACGTTGATCCTCGTACTAGGAGCAAAACGAATTTATATTCTCGATCCTCGTAACGGATTTACGTTGATCCTTTAGAGTGTAACGGATTTGCACTCTCAGTACTCGCAACATATTTGCGCTAACCCTCGTTTTGGGAATATAACGGATTTGTATTCTCGGTCCTCGTAACAGATTTACGTTGATCCTCATTTTGGGAATATAACGGATTTGTATTCTCGATCCTCGTAACGGATTTACGTTGATCCATGTTTTGGAAATATAACGGATTTGTATTCTCGATCATCATTATGGATTTACATTGATCCTTTAGAGTGTAACAGATTTGCACTCTCGATTCTCGTAACATATTTGCGTTAACCCTCGTTTTAGAATATAACGGATTTGTAATCTCGATCCTCATTACAGATTTACGTTGATCCTTTAGAGTGTAACGGATTTGCTCTCTCGATTCTCGTAACATATTTGCATTAACCCTCGTTTTAGAATATAATAGATTTGTACTCTCGATCCTCGTAACAGATTTACGTTGATCCTCGTTCTGGGAATATAACAGATTTATATTCTCGATCCTCGTAATGGATTTACGTTGATCCTTTAAAGTGTAACGGATTTGCACTCTCGGTCCTCGCAACTTAATTGCGCTAACCCTCGTTTTGGGAATATGACGGATTTGTATTCTCGATCCTCGTAATAGATTTACGTTGATTCTCATTTTGGGATTATGACGGATTTATATTCTCGATCCTGGTAACGTATTTACGTTGATCCTTTAGAGTGTAACGGATTTGCACTCTCGGTTCTCGCAACATATTTGCGTTAACCCTCGTTATGGGAATATAACGGATTTGTACTCTCGATCCCCGTAACAGATTTACGTTGATCCTCGCACTGGGAATATAACGAATTTATATTCTCAATCCTCCTTTAGAGTGTAACGGATTTTCACTCTCAGTACTCGCAACATATTTGCGCTAACCCTCGTTTTGGGAATGTAACAAATTTGTATTCTCGATCCTCGTAACAGATTTACGTTGATCCTCGTTCTGGGAATATGATGGATTTATATTCTCGATCCTCGTAACGTATTTACGTTGATCCTTTAAAAAGTAACGGATTTGCACTCTCGGTTCTCGCAACACATTTTCATTAATCCTCGTTTTGGGAATATAACGGATTTGTATTCTTGATCCTTGTGACAGATTTACGTTGATCCTCGCTTTGGGAATATAATGGATTTATATTCACGATCCTCGTAACAGATTTACGTTGATCCTCGTTATGGAAATATAACGGATTTGTATTCTCAATCCTTGTAACAGATTTACGTTGATCCTCGTTTTGGAAATATAATGGATTTATATTCTTGATCCTCGTAACGGATTTACGTTGTTCCTCGTTTTGGGAATATAACGGATTTGTATTCTCGGTCCTCGTAACGGATTTACGTTGATCCTTGTTTAGGGAATATAACGGATTTGTATTCTCGATCCTCGTAACGGATTTACGTTGATCCTTTAGAGTGTAACGGATTTGCACTCTCGATTCTAGTAACATATTTGGGTTAACCCTCGTTTTGGAATATAACGGATTTGTACTCTCGATCCTCATAACAGATTTACGTTGATCCTCATTCTAGGAACATAACGGATTTATATTATAGATCCTCGTAACGGATTTACGTTGATCCTTTAGAGTGTAACGGATTTGCACTCTCTATTCTCACAACATATTTGCGCTAACCCACTTTTTGGGAATATAACGGATTTGCATTCTCAATCCTCGTAATAGATTTATGTTGATCCTCATTTTAGGAATACGGATTTATATTCTCGATCCTCGTAACGTATTTACGTTGATCCTTTAGAGTGTCGCGGATTTGCACTCTCGGTTCTAGCAACTTATTTGCATTAACCCTCGTTTTGGGAATGTAACGGATTTGTATTCTCGATCCTCGTAACGGATTTACGTTGATCCTTATTTTGGGAATATAACGGATTTGTATTCTCGATCCTCGTAACGGATTTACGTTGATCCTTTAGAGTGTAACGGATTTGCACTCTCGATTCTAGTAACATATTTGGGTTAACCCTCATTTTGGAATATAACGGATTTGTACTCTCGATCCTCGTAACAGATTTACGTTGATCCTCGTTCTAGGAACGTAACGGATTTATATTGTAGATCCTCGTAACGGATTTACGTTGATCCTTTAGAGTGTAACGGATTTGCACTCTCTACTCTCACAACATATTTGCGCTAACCCACTTTTTGGGAATATAACGGATTTGTATTCTCGAACCTCGTAACAGATTTACGTTGATCCTCGTTTTAGGAATACGGATTTATATTCTCGATCCTCGTAACGTATTTACGTTGATCCTTTAGAGTGTAGCGGATTTGCACTCTCGGTTCTCGCAACTTATTTGCATTAACCCTCATTTTGGAAATATAACGGATTTGTATTCTCGATCCTTGTAACAGATTTACGTTGATCCTGGTTTTGAAAATATAATGGATTTATATTCTTAATCCTCGTAACGGATTTATGTTGATCCTCGTTTTGGGAATATAACGGATTTGTATTCTCGATCCTCGTAACGGATTTACGTTGATCCATATTTTGGGAATATAACGGATTTGTATTATCGATCCTCGTTACGGATTTACGTTGATCCTTTAGAGTGTAACAGATTTGCACCCTCGATTCTCGTAACATATTTGCGTTAACCCTCATTTTGGAATATAACGGATTTGCACTCTCGATCCTCGTAGCAAATTTACGTTGATCCTCGTTTTGGGAATATGATGGATTTATATTCTCGATCCTCGTAACGTATTTATGTTGATCCTTTAAAAAGTAACGGATTTGCACTCTCGGTTCTCGCAACACATTTTCGTTGACCCTCGTTTTGGGAATATAACGGATTTGTATTCTTGATCCTTGTGACAGATTTACGTTGATCCTCGTTTTGGGAATATAATGGATTTATATTCTCGATCCTCGTAACAAATTTACGTTGATCCTCGTTATGGGAATATAACGGATTTGTATTCTCGATCCTTGTAACAGATTTACGTTGATCCTCGTTTTGGAAATATAATGGATTTATATTCTTGATCCTCGTAACGGATTTATGTTGTTCCTCGTTTTGGGAATATAACGGATTTGTATTCTCGATCCTCGGAACGGATTTACGTTGATCCTTGTTTTGGGAATATAACGGATTTGTATTCTCGATCCTCGTAACGGATTTACGTTGATCCTTTAGAGTGTAACGGATTTACACGCTCGATTCTAGTAACATATTTGGTTTAACCCTCGTTTTGGAATATAACGGATTTGTACTCTTAGAGTGAATGCTTTATTTTCCCGTCTTACATTCCGTGTAGCAATCAATGTCTGTAACAGATTTACGTTGATCCTCGTTCTAGGAACATAACGGATTTATATTATAGATCCTCGTAACGGATTTACGTTGATCCTTTAGAGTGTAACGGATTTGCACTCTCTATTCTCACAACATATTTGCGCTAACCCACTTTTTGGGAATATAACGGATTTGCATTCTCGATCCTCGTAATAGATTTACGTTGATCCTCGTTTTAGGAATACGGATTTAAATTCTCGATCCTCGTAACGTATTTACGTTGATCCTTTAGAGTGTCGCGGATTTGCACTCTCGGTTCTCGCAACTTATTTGCATTAACCCTCGTTTTTGGAATATAACGGATTTGTATTCTCGATCCTCGTAACGGATTTACGTTGATCCTTATTTTGGGAATATAACGGATTTGTATTCTCGATCCTCGTAACGGATTTACGTTGTTCCTTTAGAGTGTAACGGATTTGCACTCTCGATTCTAGTAACATATTTGGGTTAACCATCATTTTGGAATATAACGGATTTGTACTCTCGATCCTCGTAACAGATTTACGTTGATCCTCGTTCTAGGAACATAACGGATTTATATTGTAGATCCTCGTAACGGATTTACGTTGATCCTTTAGAGTGTAACGGATTTGCACTCTCTACTCTCACAACATATTTGCGCTAACCCACTTTTTGGGAATATGATGGATTTGTATTCTCGATCCTCGTAACAGATTTACGTTGATCCTCGTTTTAGGAATACGGATTTATATTCTCGATCCTCGTAACGTATTTACGTTGATCCTTTAGAGTGTAGCGGATTTGTACTCTCGGTTCTCGCAACTTATTTGCATTAACCCTCATTTTGGAGATATAACGGATTTGTATTCTCGATCCTTGTAACAAATTTACGTTGATCCTGGTTTTGAAAATATAATGGATTTATATTCTTAATCCTCGTAACGGATTTATGTTGATCCTCGTTTTGGGAATATAACGGATTTGTATTCTCGATCCTCGTAACGGATTTACGTTGATCCATATTTTGGGAATATAACGGATTTGTATTATCGATCCTCGTTACGGATTTACGTTGATCCTTTAGAGTGTAACAAATTTGCACCCTCGATTCTCGTAACATATTTGCGTTAACCCTCATTTTGGAATATAACGGATTTGCACTCTCAATCCTCGTAACAAATTTACGTTGATCCTCGTTTTGGGAATATGATGGATTTATATTCTCGATCCTCGTAACGTATTTATGTTGATCCTTTAAAAAGTAACGGATTTGCACTCTCGGTTCTCGCAACACATTTTCGTTAACCCTCGTTTTGGGAATATAACGGATTTGTATTCTTGATCCTTGTGACAGATTTACGTTGATCCTCGTTTTGGGAATATAATGGATTTATATTCTCGATCCTCGTAACAGATTTACGTTGATCCTCGTTATGGGAATATAACGGATTTGTATTCTCGATCCTTGTAACAGATTTACGTTGATCCTCGTTTTGGAAATATAATGGATTTATATTCTTGATCCTCGTAACGGATTTATGTTGTTCCTCATTTTGGGAATATAACGGATTTGTATTCTCGATCCTCGAAACGGATTTACGTTGATCCTTGTTTTGGGAATATAACGGATTTGTATTCTCGATCCTCGTAACGGATTTACGTTGATCCTTTAGAGTGTAACGGATTTACACTCTCGATTCTAGTAACATATTTGGGTTAACCCTCGTTTTGGAATATAACGGATTTGTACTCTTAGAGTGAATGCTTTATTTTCCCGTCTTACATTCCGTGTAGCAATCAATGTCTGTAACAGATTTACGTTGATCCTCGTTCTAGGAACATAACGGATTTATATTATAGATCCTCGTAACGGATTTACATTGATCCTTTAGAGTGTAACGGATTTGCACTCTCTATTCTCACAACATATTTGCGCTAACCCACTTTTTGGGAATATAACGGATTTGCATTCTCGATCCTCGTAATAGATTTACGTTGATCCTCGTTTTAGGAATACGGATTTATATTCTCGATCCTCGTAACGTATTTACGTTGATCCTTTAGAGTGTCGCGGATTTGCACTCTCGGTTCTCGCAACTTATTTGCATTAACCCTCGTTTTGGAAATATAACGGATTTGTATTCTCGATCCTCGTAACGGATTTACGTTGATCCTTATTTTGGGAATATAACGGATTTGTATTCTCGATCCTCGTAACGGATTTACGTTGTTCCTTTAGAGTGTAACGGATTTGCACTCTCGATTCTAGTAACATATTTGGGTTAACCATCATTTTGGAATATAACGGATTTGTACTCTCGATCCTCGTAACAGATTTACGTTGATCCTCGTTCTAGGAACATAACGGATTTATATTGTAGATCCTCGTAACGGATTTACGTTGATCCTTTAGAGTGTAACGGATTTGCACTCTCTACTCTCACAACATATTTGCGCTAACCCACTTTTTGGGAATATGATGGATTTGTATTCTCGATCCTCGTAACAGATTTACGTTGATCCTCGTTTTAGGAATACGGATTTATATTCTCGATCCTCGTAACGTATTTACGTTGATCCTTTATAGTGTAGCGGATTTGTACTCTCGGTTCTCGCAACTTATTTGCATTAACCCTCATTTTGGAGATATAACGGATTTGTATTCTCGATCCTTGTAACAGATTTACGTTGATCCTGGTTTTGAAAATATAATGGATTTATATTCTTAATCCTCGTAACGGATTTATGTTGATCCTCGTTTTGGGAATATAACGGATTTGTATTCTCGATCCTCGTAACGAATTTACGTTGATCCATATTTTGGGAATATAACGGATTTGTATTATCGATCCTCGTTACGGATTTACGTTGATCCTTTAGAGTGTAACAGATTTGCACCCTCGATTCTCGTAACATATTTGCGTTAACCCTCATTTTGGAATATAACAGATTTGCACTCTCGATCCTCGTAACAAATTTACGTTGATCCTCGTTTTGGGAATATGATGGATTTATATTCTCGATCCTCGTAACGTATTTATGTTGATGCTTTAAAAAGTAACGAATTTGCACTCTCGGTTCTCGCAACACATTTTCGTTAACCCTCGTTTTGGGAATATAACGGATTTGTATTCTTGATCCTTGTGACAGATTTACGTTGATCCTCGTTTTGGGAATATAATGGATTTATATTCTCGATCCTCGTAACAGATTTACGTTGATCCTCGTTATGGGAATATAACGGATTTGTATTCTCGATCCTTGTAACAGATTTACGTTGATCCTCGTTTTGGAAATATAATGGATTTATATTCTTGATCCTCGTAACGGATTTATGTTGTTCCTCGTTTTGGGAATATAACGGATTTGTATTCTTGATCCTCGGAACGGATTTACGTTGATCCTTGTTTTGGGAATATAACGGATTTGCACTCTCGATCCTCGTAACAGATTTACGTTGATCCTCGTTCTGGAAATATAACGGATTTATATTCTCGATCCTCGTAACGGATTTACGTTGATCCTTTAAAGTGTAACGAATTTACACTCTCAGTACTCGCAACATATTTGCGCTAACTCTCGTTTTGGGAATATAACGGATTTGTATTCTCGATCCTCGTAATAGATTTACGTTGATCCTCGTTTTCGGATTATGACGGATTTATATTCTTGATCCTCGTAACATATTTACGTTGATCCTTTAGAGTGTAACGGATTTGCACTCTAGGTTCTCGCAACATATTTGCGTTAACCCTCGTTATGCGAATATAACGGATTTGTATTCTCGATCCTCGTAACACATTTACGTTGATCTCGTCCTACGAGTAAAACGAATTTATATTCTCGATCCTCGTAACGGATTTACGTTGATCCTTTAGAGTGTAACGGATTTCCACTCTCAGTACTCGCAACAAATTTGCGCTAACCCTCATTTTGGGAATATCACGAATTTGTATTCTCGATCCTCGTAATAGATTTACGTTGATCCTCATTTTGGGAATATAACGGATTTGTATTCTCGATCCTCGTAACGGATTTACGTTGATCCATGTTTTGGGAATATAACGGATTTGTATTCTCGATCCTCATTACGGATTTACATTGATCCTTTATAGTGTAACATATTTGCACTCTCGATTCTCGTAACATATTTGCGTTAACCCTCGTTTTAGAATATAACGGATTTGTACTCTCGATCCTCATTACGGATTTACGTTGATCCTTTAGAGTGTAACGGATTTGCACTCTCGATTCTCGTAACATATTTGCGTTAACCCTCATTTTAGAATATAACAGATTTGTACTCTCGATCCTCGTAATAGATTTACGTTGATCCTCGTTCTGGGAATATAACAGATTTATATTCTCGATCCTCGTAACGGATTTACGTTGATCCTTTAAAGTGTAACGGATTTGCACTCTCGGTCCTCGCAACATATTTGCGCTAACCCTCGTTTTGGGAATATAACGGATTTGTATACTCGATCCTCGTAACAGATTTATGTTGATTCTCATTTTGGGATTATGACGGATTTATATTCTCGATCCTGGTAACGTATTTACGTTGATCCTTTAGAGTGTAACGGATTTGCACTCTAGGTTCTCGCAACATATTTGCGTTAACCCTCGTTATGGGAATATAACGGATTTGTACTCTCGATCCTCGTAACAGATTTACGTTGATCCTCGCACTGGGAATATAACGAATTTATATTCTCAATCCTCCTTTAGAGTGTAACGGATTTTCACTCTCAGTACTCGCAACATATTTGCGCTAACCCTCGTTTTGGAAATGTAACAAATTTGTATTCTCGATCCTCCTAACAGATTTACGTTGATCCTAGCTCATTTTGGGAATATAACGGATTTGTATTCTCGATCCTCGTAACAGATTTACTTTGATCCTTTAGAGTGTAACGGATTTGCACCCTCGATTCTAGTAACATATTTGGGTTAACCCTCGTCTTGGAATATAACGGATTTCTACTCTCGATCCTCGTAACAGATTTACGTTGATTCTAGTTCTAGGAACATAACGGATTTATATTATAGATCCTCGTAACGGATTTACGTTGATCCTTTAGAGTGTAACGGATTTGCACTCTCTATCTCACAACATATTTGCGCTAACCCACTTTTTGGGAATATAACGGATTTGTATTCTCGATCCTCGTAATAGATTTACGTTGATCCTTGTTTTAGGAATACGGATTTATATTCTCGATCCTCGTAACGTATTTACGTTGATCGTTTAGAGTGTAACGGATTTGCACTCTCGATTCTCGTAACATATTTGCGTTAACCCTGATTTTAGAATATAACGGATTTGTACTCTCGATCCTCGTAACAGATTTACGTTGATCCTCGGACTGGGAATATAATGAATTTATATTCTCAATCCTCCTTTAGAGTGTAACGGATTTTTACTCTCAGTACTCGCAACATATTTGTGCTAACCCTCATTTTGGGAATGTAACAAATTTGCATTCTCGATCCTCGTAACAGATTTACGTTGATCCTCGTTTTGGGAATATGACGGATTTATATTCTCGATCCTCGTAACGTATTTACGTTGATCATTTAGAGTGTAACGGATTTGCACTCTCGGTTCTCGCAACATATTTTCGTTAACCCTCGTTTTGGAAATATAACGGATTTGTATTCTCGATCCTTGTGACAGATTTATGTTGATCCTCGTTTTGGGAATATAATGGATTTATATTCTCGTTCCTCGTAACAGATTTACGTTGATCCTCGTTATGGGAATATAACGGATTTGTATTCTCGATCCTTGTAACAGATTTACGTTGATCCTCGTTTTGGAAATATAATGGATTTATATTCTTGATCCTCGTAACGGATTTACGTTGTTCCTCGTTTTGGGAATATAACGGATTTGTATTCTCGATCCTCGTAACGGATTTATGTTGATCCTTGTTTTGGGAATATAACGGATTTGTATTCTCGATCCTCGTAACGGATTCACGTTGATCCTTTAGAGTGTAACGGATTTGCACTCTCGATTCTAGTAACATATTTGGGTTAACCCTCGTTTTGGAATATAACGGATTTATACTCTCGATCCTCGTAACAGATTTACGTTGATTCTCGTTCTAGGAACATAACGGATTTATATTATAGATCCTCGTAATGGATTTACGTTGGTCCTTAAAAGTGTAACGGATTTGCACTCTCTATTCTCACAACATATTTGCGCTAACCCACTTTTTGGGAATGTAACGGATTTGTATTCTCAATCCTCGTAATAGATTTACGTTGATCCTCGTTTTAGGAATACGGATTTATATTCTCGATCCTCGTAACGTATTTACGTTGATCCTTTAGAGTGTAGCGGATTTGTACTCTCGGTTCTCGTAACTTATTTGCATTAACCCTCGTTTTGGGAATATAACGGATTTGTATTCTCGATCCTCGTAACGGATTTACGTTGATCCTTATTTTGGGAATATAACGGATTTGTATTCTCGATCCTCGTAACAGATTTGCACTCTCGATTCTAGTAACATATTTGGGTTTACCCTCGTTTTGGAATATAACGGATTTGTACTCTCGATCCTCGTAACAGATTTACGTTGATCCTCGTTCTAGGAACATAACGGATTTATATTATAGATCCTCATAACAGATTTACGTTGATCCTTTAGAGTGTAACGGATTTGCACTTTCTATTCTCACAACATATTTGTGCTAACCCACTTTTTAGGAATATAACGGATTTGTATTCTCGATCCTCGTAATAGATTTACGTTGATCCTCATTTTAGGAATACGGATTTATATTCTCGATCCTCATAACGTATTTACGTTGATCGTTTAGAGTGTAACAGATTTGCACTCTCGATTCTCGTAACATATTTGCGTTAACCCTCATTTTAGAATATAATGGATTTGCACTCTCGATCCTCGTAACAGATTTACGTTGATCCTCGTTTTGGGAATATAACGGATTTATATTCTCGATCCTCGTAACGGATTTACGTTGATCCTTTAAAGTGTAAAGGATTTGCACTCTCAGTACTCGCAACATATTTGCGCTAACCCTCGTTTTGGGAATATAACGGATTTGTATTCTTGATCCTCGTAACAGATTTACGTTGATCCTCATTTTATGGATTAAGACGGATTTATATTCTTGATCCTGGTAATGTATTTACGTTGATCCTTTAGAGTGTAACGGATTTGCACTCTCGGTTCTTGCAACATATTTGGGTTAACCCTCGTTTCGGGAATATAACGGATTTGTACTCTCGATCCTCGTAATAGATTTACGTTGATCCTCGTTCTAGGAACATAACGGATTTATATTATAGATCCTCGTAAAGATTTACGTTGATCCTTTAGAGTGTAACGGATTTGCACTCTCTATTCTCACAACATATTTGTGCTAACCCACTTTTTGGGAATATAACGGATTTGTATTCTCGATCCTCGTAATAGATTTACGTTGATCCTCGTTTTAGGAATACGGATTTATATTCTCGATCCTCGTAACGTATTTATGTTGATCCTTTAGAGTGTAGCGGATTTGCACTCTCGGTTCTCGCAACTTATTTGAATTAACCCTCGTTTTGGGAATATAACGGATTTGTATTCTTGATCCTCGTAACGGATTTACGTTGATCCTTATTTTGGGAATATAACAGATTTGTATTCTTGATTCTCGTAACGGATTTACGTTGATCCTTTAGAGTGTAACGGATTTGCATTCTCGATTCTAGTAACATATTTGGGTTAACCCTCGTTTTGGAATATAACGAATTTGTACTCAAGATCCTCGTAACAGATTTACGTTGATCCTCGTTCTAGGAACATAACGGATTTATATTATAGATCCTCATAACGGATTTACGTTAATCCTTTAGAGTGTAACGGATTTGTACTCTCGATCCTCGTAATAGATTTACGTTGATCCTCGTTCTAGGAACATAACGGATTTATATTATAGATCCTCGTAAAGATTTACGTTGATCCTTTAGAGTGTAACGGATTTGCACTCTCTATTCTCACAACATATTTGCGCTAACCCACTTTTTGGGAATATAACGGATTTGTATTCTCGATCCTCGTAATAGATTTACGTTGATCCTCGTTTTAGGAATACTGATTTATAATCTCGATCCTCGTAACGTATTTACGTTGATCCTTTAGAGTGTAGCAGATTTGCACTCTCGATTCTCGTAACTTATTTGCATTAACCCTCGTTTTCGGAATATAACGGATTTGTATTCTGGATCCTCGTAACGGATTTACGTTGATACTTATTTTGGGAATATAAAGGATTTGTATTCTCGATCCTCGTAACGGATTTACGTTGATCCTTTAGAGTGTAACGGATTTGCTCTCTCGATTCTAGTAACATATTTGGGTTAACCCTCGTTTTGGAATATAACGGATTTGTACTCTCGATCCTCGTAATAGATTTATGTTGATCCTCGTTCTAGGAACATAACGGATTTATATTATAGATCCTCGTAACGGATTTACGTTGATCCTTTAGAGTGTAACGGATTTGCACTCTCTATTCTCACAACATATTTGCGCTAACCCACTTTTTGGGAATATAACGGATTTGTATTCTCGATCCTCGTAACAGATTTACGTTGATCCTCGTTTTAGGAATACGGATTTATATTCTCGATCCTCGTAACGTATTTACGTTGATCCTTTAGAGTGTAGCGGATTTGCACTCTCGGTTCTCGCAACTTATTTGCATTAACCCTCATTTTGGGAATATAATGGATTTGTATTCTCGATCCTTGTAACAGATTTACGTTGATCCTGGTTTTGCAAATATAATAGATTTATATTCTTGATCCTTTAGAGTGTAAAGGATTTGTACTCTCGATCCTCGTAATAGATTTACGTTGATCCTCGTTCTACGAACATAACGGATTTATATTATAGATCCTCGTAAAGATTTACGTTGATCCTTTAGAGTGTAACGGATTTGCACTCTCTATTCTCACAACATATTTGCGCTAACCCACTTTTTAGGAATATAACGGATTTGTATTCTCGATCCTCGTAATAGATTTACGTTGATCCTCGTTTTAGGAATACGGATTTATATTCTCGATCCTCATAACGTATTTACGTTGATCGTTTAGAGTGTAACGGATTTGCACTCTCGATTCTCGTAACATATTTGCGTTAACCCTCATTTTAGAATATAATGGATTTGCACTCTCGATCCTCGTAATAGATTTACGTTGATCCTCGTTTTGGGAATATAACGGATTTATATTCTCGATCCTCGTAACGGATTTACGTTGATCCTTTAAAGTGTAACGGATTTGCAGTCTCAGTACTCGCAACATATTTGCGCTAACCCTCGTTTTGGGAATATAACGGATTTGTATTCTTGATCCTCGTAACAGATTTACGTTGATCCTCATTTTATGGATTAAGACGGATTTATATTCTTGATCCTGGGAATGTATTTACGTTGATCCTTTAGAGTGTAACGGATTTGCACTCTCGGTTCTTGCAACATATTTGGGTTAACCCTCGTTTTGGGAATATAACGGATTTGTACTCTCGATCCTCGTAATAGATTTACGTTGATCCTCGTTCTAGGAACATAACGGATTTATATTATAGATCCTCGTAAAGATTTACGTTGATCCTTTAGAGTGTAACGGATTTGCACTCTCTATTCTCACAACATATTTGTGCTAACCCACTTTTTGGGAATATAACGGATTTGTATTCTCGATCCTCGTAATAGATTTACGTTGATCCTCGTTTTAGGAATACGGATTTATATTCTCGATCCTCGTAACGTATTTACGTTGATCCTTTAGAGTGTAGCGGATTTACACTCTCGGTTCTCGCAACTTATTTGAATTAACCCTCGTTTTGGGAATATAACGGATTTGTATTCTTGATCCTCGTAACGGATTTACGTTGATCCTTATTTTGGGAATATAACAGATTTGTATTCTTGATCCTCGTAACGGATTTACGTTGATCCTTTAGAGTGTAACGGATTTGCATTCTCGATTCTAGTAACATATTTGGGTTAACCCTCGTTTTGGAATATAACGAATTTGTACTCAAGATCCTCGTAACAGATTTACGTTGATCCTCATTCTAGGAACATAACGGATTTATATTATAGATCCTCATAACGGATTTACGTTAATCCTTTAGAGTGTAACGGATTTGTACTCTCGATCCTCGTAATAGATTTACGTTGATCCTCGTTCTAGGAACATAACGGATTTATATTATAGATCCTCGTAAAGATTTACGTTGATCCTTTAGAGTGTAACGGATTTGCACTCTCTATTCTCACAACATATTTGCGCTAACCCACTTTTTGGGAATATAACGGATTTGTATTCTCGATCCTCGTAATAGATTTACGTTGATCCTCGTTTTAGGAATACTGATTTATAATCTCGATCCTCGTAACGTATTTACGTTGATCCTTTAGAGTGCAGCAGATTTGCACCCTCGATTCTCGCAACTTATTTGCATTAACCCTCGTTTTGGGAATATAACGGATTTGTATTCTGGATCCTCGTAACGGATTTACGTTGATACTTATTTTGGGAATATAACGGATTTGTATTCTCGATCCTCGTAACGGATTTACGTTGATCCTTTAGAGTGTAACGGATTTGCACTCTCGATTCTAGTAACATATTTGGGTTTACCCTCGTTTTGGAATATAACGGATTTGTACTCTCGATCCTCGTAACAGATTTACGTTGATCCTCGTTCTAGGAACATAACGGATTTATATTATAGATCCTCGTAACAGATTTACGTTGATCCTTTAGAGTGTAACGGATTTGCACTCTCTATTCTCACAACATATTTGTGCTAACCCACTTTTTAGGAATATAACGGATTTGTATTCTCGATCCTCGTAATAGATTTACGTTGATCCTCGTTTTAGGAATACGGATTTATATTCTCGATCCTCATAACGTATTTACGTTGATCGTTTAGAGTGTAACGGATTTGCACTCTCGATTCTCGTAACATATTTGCGTTAACCCTCATTTTAGAATATAATGGATTTGCACTCTCGATCCTCGTAACAGATTTACGTTGATCCTCGTTTTGGGAATATAACGGATTTATATTCTCGATCCTCGTAACGGATTTACGTTGATCCTTTAAAGTGTAACGGATTTGCACTCTCAGTACTCGCAACATATTTGCGCTAACCCTCGTTTTGGGAATATAACGGATTTGTATTCTTGATCCTCGTAACAGATTTACGTTGATCCTCATTTTATGGATTAAGACGGATTTATATTCTTGATCCTGGTAATGTATTTACGTTGATCCTTTAGAGTGTAACGGATTTGCACTCTCGGTTCTTGCAACATATTTGGGTTAACCCTCGTTTTGGGAATATAACGGATTTGTACTCTCGATCCTCGTAATAGATTTACGTTGATCGTCGTTCTAGGAACATAACGGATTTATATTATAGATCCTCGTAAAGATTTACGTTGATCCTTTAGAGTGTAACGGATTTGCACTCTCTATTCTCACAACATATTTGTGCTAACCCACTTTTTGGGAATATAACGGATTTGTATTCTCGATCCTCGTAATAGATTTACGTTGATCCTCGTTTTAGGAATACGGATTTATATTCTCGATCCTCGTAACGTATTTACGTTGATCCTTTAGAGTGTAGCGGATTTGCACTCTCGGTTCTCGCAACTTATTTGAATTAACCCTCGTTTTGGGAATATAACGGATTTGTATTCTTGATCCTCGTAACGGATTTACGTTGATCCTTATTTTGGGAATATAACAGATTTGTATTCTTGATCCTCGTAACGGATTTACGTTGATCCTTTAGAGTGTAACGGATTTGCATTCTCGATTCTAGTAACATATTTGAGTAAACCCTCGTTTTGGAATATAACGAATTTGTACTCAAGATCCTCGTAACAGATTTACGTTGATCCTCGTTCTAGGAACATAACGGATTTATATTATAGATCCTCATAACGGATTTACGTTAATCCTTTAGAGTGTAACGGATTTGTACTCTCGATCCTCGTAATAGATTTACGTTGATCCTCGTTCTAGGAACATAACGGATTTATATTATAGATCCTCGTAAAGATTTACGTTGATCCTTTAGAGTGTAACAGATTTGCACTCTCTATTCTCACAACATATTTGCGCTAACCCACTTTTTGGGAATATAACGGATTTGTATTCTCGATCCTCGTAATAGATTTACGTTGATCCTCGTTTTAGGAATACTGATTTATAATCTCGATCCTCGTAACGTATTTACGTTGATCTTTTAGAGTGTAGCAGATTTGCACTCTCGATTCTCGCAACTTATTTGCATTAACCCTCGTTTTGGGAATATAACGGATTTGTATTCTGGATCCTCGTAACGGATTTACGTTGATACTTATTTTGGGAATATAACGGATTTGTATTCTCGATCCTCGTAACGGATTTACGTTGATCCTTTAGAGTGTAACGGATTTGCTCTCTCGATTCTAGTAACATATTTGGGTTAACCCTCGTTTTGGAATATAACGGATTTGTACTCTCGATCCTCGTAATAGATTTAGGTTGATCCTCGTTCTAGGAACATAACGGATTTATATTATAGATCCTCGTAACGGATTTACGTTGATCCTTTAGAGTGTAACGGATTTGCACTCTCTATTCTCACAACATATTTGCGCTAACCCACTTTTTGGGAATATAACGGATTTGTATTCTCGATCCTCGTAACAGATTTACGTTGATCCTCGTTTTAGGAATACGGATTTATATTCTCGATCCTCGTAACGTATTTACGTTGATCCTTTAGAGTGTAGCGGATTTGCACTCTCGGTTCTCGCAACTTATTTGCATTAACCCTCATTTTGGGAATATAATGGATTTGTATTCTCGATCCTTGTAACAGATTTACGTTGATCCTGGTTTTGAAAATATAATAGATTTATATTCTTGATCCTTTAGAGTGTAAAGGATTTGTACTCTAGATCCTCGTAATAGATTTACGTTGATCCTCGTTCTAGGAACATAACGGATTTATATTATAGATCCTCGTAAAGATTTACGTTGATCCTTTAGAGTGTAACGGATTTGCACTCTCTATTCTCACAACATATTTGCGCTAACCCACTTTTTGGGAATATAACGGATTTGTATTCTCGATCCTCGTAATAGATTTACGTTGATCCTCGTTTTAGGAATACTGATTTATAATCTCGATCCTCGTAACGTATTTACGTTGATCCTTTAGAGTGTAGCAGATTTGCACTCTCGATTCTCGCAACTTATTTGCATTAACCCTCGTTTTGGGAATATAACGGATTTGTATTCTGGATCCTCGTAACGGATTTACGTTGATACTTATTTTGGGAATATAACGGATTTGTATTCTCGATCCTCGTAACGGATTTACGTTGATCCTTTAGAGTGTAACGGATTTGCTCTCTCGATTCTAGTAACATATTTGGGTTAACCCTCGTTTTGGAATATAACGGATTTGTACTCTCGATCCTCGTAATAGATTTATGTTGATCCTCGTTCTAGGAACATAACGGATTTATATTATAGATCCTCGTAACGGATTTACGTTGATCCTTTAGAGTGTAACGGATTTGCACTCTCTATTCTCACAACATATTTGCGCTAACCCACTTTTTGGGAATATAACGGATTTGTATTCTCGATCCTCGTAACAGATTTACGTTGATCCTCGTTTTAGGAATACGGATTTATATTCTCGATCCTCGTAACGTATTTACGTTGATCCTTTGGAGTGTAGCGGATTTGCACTCTCGGTTCTCGCAACTTATTTGCATTAACCCTCATTTTGGGAATATAATGGATTTGTATTCTCGATCCTTGTAACAGATTTACGTTGATCCTGGTTTTGAAAATATAATAGATTTATATTCTTGATCCTCGTAACGGATTTACGTTGATTCTCGTTTTGGGAATATAACGGATTTGTATTCTCGATCCTCGTAACGGATTTACGTTGATCCATATTTTGGGAATATAACAGATTTGTATTATCGATCCTCGTTACGGATTTACGTTGATCCTTTAGAGTGTAACGGATTTGCACCCTCGATTCTCGTAACATATTTGCGTTAACCCTCATTTTGGAATATAACGGATTTGTACTCTCGATCCACATAACAGATTTACGTTGATCCTCGTTCTGGAAATATAACGGATTTATATTCTCGATCCTCGTAACAGATTTATGTTGATCCTTTAAAGTGTAACGGATTTGCACTCTCAGTACTCGCAACATATTTGCGTTAATCCTCATTTTGGGAATATAACGGATTTGTATTCTCGATCCTCGTAACAGATTTACGTTGATCCTCATTTTGGGAATATAACGGATTTGTATTCTCGATCCTCGTAACGGATTTACGTTGATCCATGTTTTGGGAATATAACGGATTTGTATTCTCGATCCTCTTTACGGATTTACGTTGATCCTTTAGAGTGTAACGGATTTGCACTCTCGATTCTCGTAACATATTTGCGTTAACCCTCGTTTTAGAATATAACGGATTTGTACTCTCGATCCTCGTAACAGATTTACGTTGATCCTCGTTCTGGGAATATAACGGATTTATATTCTCGATCCTCGCAACGGATTTACGTTGATCCTTTAAAGGGTAACGGATTTGCAATCTCGGTTCTCGCAACATATTTGCGTTAACCCTCGTTTTGGGAATATAACAGATTTGTATTCTCGATCCTCGTAACAGATTTACATTGATTCTCATTCTGGGAATATAACGGATTTGTATTCTCGATCCTCGTAATAGATTTACGTTGATCCTCATTTTGGGAATATAACGGATTTGTATTCTCGATCCTCGTAACGGATTTACGTTGATCCTCGTTTTTGGAATATAACGGATTTGTATTCTCAATCCTCGTAACGGATTTACTTTGATCCTTTAGAGTGTAACGGATTTGCACTCTCGATTCTGGTAACATATTTGGTTATACCCTCGTTTTAGAATATAACGGATTTGTACTCTCGATCCTCGTAACAGATTTACGTTGATCCTCGTTCTAGGCACATAACGAATTTATATTATAGATCCTCGTAACGGATTTACGTTGATCGTTTAGAGTGTAACGGATTTGCACTCTCTATTCTCACAACATATTTGCGCTAACCCACTTTTTGAGAATATAACGGATTTGTATTCTCGATCCTTGTAACAGATTTACGTTTATCCTCGTTTTAGGAATACGGATTTATATTCTCGATCCTCGTAACGTATTTACGTTGATCCTTTAGAGTGTAGCGGATTTGCACTCTCGGTTCTCGCAACTTATTTGCATTAACCCTCATTTTTTAAATATAACGGATTTGTATTCTCGATCCTTGTAACAGATTTACGTTGATCCTGGTTTTGAAAATATAATAGATTTATATTCTTGATCCTTTAGAGTGTAAAGGATTTGTACTCTCGATCCTCGTAATAGATTTACGTTGATCCTCGTTCTAGGAACATAACGGATTTATATTATAGATCCTCGTAAAGATTTACGTTGATCCTTTAGAGTGTAACGGATTTGCACTCTCTATTCTCACAACATATTTGCGCTAACCCACTTTTTGGGAATATAACGGATTTGTATTCTCGATCCTCGTAATAGATTTACGTTGATCCTCGTTTTAGGAATACTGATTTATAATCTCGATCCTCGTAACGTATTTACGTTGATCTTTTAGAGTGTAGCAGATTTGCACTCTCGATTCTCGCAACTTATTTGCATTAACCCTCGTTTTGGGAATATAACGGATTTGTATTCTGGATCCTCGTAACGGATTTACGTTGATACTTATTTTGGGAATATAACGGATTTGTATTCTCGATCCTCGTAACGGATTTACGTTGATCCTTTAGAGTGTAACGGATTTGCTCTCTCGATTCTAGTAACATATTTGGGTTAACCCTCGTTTTGGAATATAACGGATTTGTACTCTCGATCCTCGTAATAGATTTAGGTTGATCCTCGTTCTAGGAACATAACGGATTTATATTATAGATCCTCGTAACGGATTTACGTTGATCCTTTAGAGTGTAACGGATTTGCACTCTCTATTCTCACAACATATTTGCGCTAACCCACTTTTTGGGAATATAACGGATTTGTATTCTCGATCCTCGTAACAGATTTACATTGATCCTCGTTTTAGGAATACGGATTTATATTCTCGATCCTCGTAACGTATTTACGTTGATCCTTTAGAGTGTAGCGGATTTGCACTCTCGGTTCTCGCAACTTATTTGCATTAACCCTCATTTTGGGAATATAATGGATTTGTATTCTCGATCCTTGTAACAGATTTACGTTGATCCTGGTTTTGAAAATATAATAGATTTATATTCTTGATCCTTTAGAGTGTAAAGGATTTGTACTCTAGATCCTCGTAATAGATTTACGTTGATCCTCGTTCTAGGAACATAACGGATTTATATTATAGATCCTCGTAAAGATTTACGTTGATCCTTTAGAGTGTAACGGATTTGCACTCTCTATTCTCACAACATATTTGCGCTAACCCACTTTTTGGGAATATAACGGATTTGTATTCTCGATCCTCGTAATAGATTTACGTTGATCCTCGTTTTAGGAATACTGATTTATAATCTCGATCCTCGTAACGTATTTACGTTGATCCTTTAGAGTGTAGCAGATTTGCACTCTCGATTCTCGCAACTTATTTGCATTAACCCTCGTTTTGGGAATATAACGGATTTGTATTCTGGATCCTCGTAACGGATTTACGTTGATACTTATTTTGGGAATATAACGGATTTGTATTCTCGATCCTCGTAACGGATTTACGTTGATCCTTTAGAGTGTAACGGATTTGCTCTCTCGATTCTAGTAACATATTTGGGTTAACCCTCGTTTTGGAATATAACGGATTTGTACTCTCGATCCTCGTAATAGATTTATGTTGATCCTCGTTCTAGGAACATAACGGATTTATATTATAGATCCTCGTAACGGATTTACGTTGATCCTTTAGAGTGTAACGGATTTGCACTCTCTATTCTCACAACATATTTGCGCTAACCCACTTTTTGGGAATATAACGGATTTGTATTCTCGATCCTCGTAACAGATTTACGTTGATCCTCGTTTTAGGAATACGGATTTATATTCTCGATCCTCGTAACGTATTTACGTTGATCCTTTGGAGTGTAGCGGATTTGCACTCTCGGTTCTCGCAACTTATTTGCATTAACCCTCATTTTGGGAATATAATGGATTTGTATTCTCGATCCTTGTAACAGATTTACGTTGATCCTGGTTTTGAAAATATAATAGATTTATATTCTTGATCCTCGTAACGGATTTACGTTGATTCTCGTTTTGGGAATATAACGGATTTGTATTCTCGATCCTCGTAACGGATTTACGTTGATCCATATTTTGGGAATATAACAGATTTGTATTATCGATCCTCGTTACGGATTTACGTTGATCCTTTAGAGTGTAACGGATTTGCACCCTCGATTCTCGTAACATATTTGCGTTAACCCTCATTTTGGAATATAACGGATTTGTACTCTCGATCCACATAACAGATTTACGTTGATCCTCGTTCTGGAAATATAACGGATTTATATTCTCGATCCTCGTAACAGATTTATGTTGATCCTTTAAAGTGTAACGGATTTGCACTCTCAGTACTCGCAACATATTTGCGTTAATCCTCATTTTGGGAATATAACGGATTTGTATTCTCGATCCTCGTAACAGATTTACGTTGATCCTCATTTTGGGAATATAACGGATTTGTATTCTCGATCCTCGTAACGGATTTACGTTGATCCATGTTTTGGGAATATAACGGATTTGTATTCTCGATCCTCTTTACGGATTTACGTTGATCCTTTAGAGTGTAACGGATTTGCACTCTCGATTCTCGTAACATATTTGCGTTAACCCTCGTTTTAGAATATAACGGATTTGTACTCTCGATCCTCGTAACAGATTTACGTTGATCCTCGTTCTGGGAATATAACGGATTTATATTCTCGATCCTCGCAACGGATTTACGTTGATCCTTTAAAGGGTAACGGATTTGCAATCTCGGTTCTCGCAACATATTTGCGTTAACCCTCGTTTTGGGAATATAACAGATTTGTATTCTCGATCCTCGTAACAGATTTACATTGATTCTCATTCTGGGAATATAACGGATTTGTATTCTCGATCCTCGTAATAGATTTACGTTGATCCTCATTTTGGGAATATAACGGATTTGTATTCTCGATCCTCGTAACGGATTTACGTTGATCCTCGTTTTTGGAATATAACGGATTTGTATTCTCAATCCTCGTAACGGATTTACTTTGATCCTTTAGAGTGTAACGGATTTGCACTCTCGATTCTGGTAACATATTTGGTTATACCCTCGTTTTAGAATATAACGGATTTGTACTCTCGATCCTCGTAACAGATTTACGTTGATCCTCGTTCTAGGCACATAACGAATTTATATTATAGATCCTCGTAACGGATTTACGTTGATCGTTTAGAGTGTAACGGATTTGCACTCTCTATTCTCACAACATATTTGCGCTAACCCACTTTTTGAGAATATAACGGATTTGTATTCTCGATCCTTGTAACAGATTTACGTTTATCCTCGTTTTAGGAATACGGATTTATATTCTCGATCCTCGTAACGTATTTACGTTGATCCTTTAGAGTGTAGCGGATTTGCACTCTCGGTTCTCGCAACTTATTTGCATTAACCCTCATTTTGGGAATATAATGGATTTGTATTCTCGATCCTTGTAACAGATTTACGTTGATCCTGGTTTTGAAAATATAACAGATTTATATTCTTGATCCTTTAGAGTGTAAAGGATTTGTACTCTAGATCCTCGTAATAGATTTACGTTGATCCTCGTTCTAGGAACATAACGGATTTATATTATAGATCCTCGTAAAGATTTACGTTGATCCTTTAGAGTGTAACGGATTTGCACTCTCTATTCTCACAACATATTTGCGCTAACCCACTTTTTGGGAATATAACGGATTTGTATTCTCGATCCTCGTAATAGATTTACGTTGATCCTCGTTTTAGGAATACTGATTTATAATCTCGATCCTCGTAACGTATTTACGTTGATCCTTTAGAGTGTAGCAGATTTGCACTCTCGATTCTCGCAACTTATTTGCATTAACCCTCGTTTTGGGAATATAACGGATTTGTATTCTGGATCCTCGTAACGGATTTACGTTGATACTTATTTTGGGAATATAACGGATTTGTATTCTCGATCCTCGTAACGGATTTACGTTGATCCTTTAGAGTGTAACGGATTTGCTCTCTCGATTCTAGTAACATATTTGGGTTAACCCTCGTTTTGGAATATAACGGATTTGTACTCTCGATCCTCGTAATAGATTTATGTTGATCCTCGTTCTAGGAACATAACGGATTTATATTATAGATCCTCGTAACGGATTTACGTTGATCCTTTAGAGTGTAACGGATTTGCACTCTCTATTCTCACAACATATTTGCGCTAACCCACTTTTTGGGAATATAACGGATTTGTATTCTCGATCCTCGTAACAGATTTACGTTGATCCTCGTTTTAGGAATACGGATTTATATTCTCGATCCTCGTAACGTATTTACGTTGATCCTTTGGAGTGTAGCGGATTTGCACTCTCGGTTCTCGCAACTTATTTGCATTAACCCTCATTTTGGGAATATAATGGATTTGTATTCTCGATCCTTGTAACAGATTTACGTTGATCCTGGTTTTGAAAATATAATAGATTTATATTCTTGATCCTCGTAACGGATTTACGTTGATTCTCGTTTTGGGAATATAACGGATTTGTATTCTCGATCCTCGTAACGGATTTACGTTGATCCATATTTTGGGAATATAACAGATTTGTATTATCGATCCTCGTTACGGATTTACGTTGATCCTTTAGAGTGTAACGGATTTGCACCCTCGATTCTCGTAACATATTTGCGTTAACCCTCATTTTGGAATATAACGGATTTGTACTCTCGATCCACATAACAGATTTACGTTGATCCTCGTTCTGGAAATATAACGGATTTATATTCTCGATCCTCGTAACAGATTTATGTTGATCCTTTAAAGTGTAACGGATTTGCACTCTCAGTACTCGCAACATATTTGCGTTAATCCTCATTTTGGGAATATAACGGATTTGTATTCTCGATCCTCGTAACAGATTTACGTTGATCCTCATTTTGGGAATATAACGGATTTGTATTCTCGATCCTCGTAACGGATTTACGTTGATCCATGTTTTGGGAATATAACGGATTTGTATTCTCGATCCTCTTTACGGATTTACGTTGATCCTTTAGAGTGTAACGGATTTGCACTCTCGATTCTCGTAACATATTTGCGTTAACCCTCGTTTTAGAATATAACGGATTTGTACTCTCGATCCTCGTAACAGATTTACGTTGATCCTCGTTCTGGGAATATAACGGATTTATATTCTCGATCCTCGCAACGGATTTACGTTGATCCTTTAAAGGGTAACGGATTTGCAATCTCGGTTCTCGCAACATATTTGCGTTAACCCTCGTTTTGGGAATATAACAGATTTGTATTCTCGATCCTCGTAACAGATTTACATTGATTCTCATTCTGGGAATATAACGGATTTGTATTCTCGATCCTCGTAATAGATTTACGTTGATCCTCATTTTGGGAATATAACGGATTTGTATTCTCGATCCTCGTAACGGATTTACGTTGATCCTCGTTTTTGGAATATAACGGATTTGTATTCTCAATCCTCGTAACGGATTTACTTTGATCCTTTAGAGTGTAACGGATTTGCACTCTCGATTCTGGTAACATATTTGGTTATACCCTCGTTTTAGAATATAACGGATTTGTACTCTCGATCCTCGTAACAGATTTACGTTGATCCTCGTTCTAGGCACATAACGAATTTATATTATAGATCCTCGTAACGGATTTACGTTGATCGTTTAGAGTGTAACGGATTTGCACTCTCTATTCTCACAACATATTTGCGCTAACCCACTTTTTGAGAATATAACGGATTTGTATTCTCGATCCTTGTAACAGATTTACGTTTATCCTCGTTTTAGGAATACGGATTTATATTCTCGATCCTCGTAACGTATTTACGTTGATCCTTTAGAGTGTAGCGGATTTGCACTCTCGGTTCTCGCAACTTATTTGCATTAACCCTCATTTTTTAAATATAACGGATTTGTATTCTCGATCCTTGTAACAGATTTACGTTGATCCTGGTTTTGAAAATATAATAGATTTATATTCTTGATCCTTTAGAGTGTAAAGGATTTGTACTCTCGATCCTCGTAATAGATTTACGTTGATCCTCGTTCTAGGAACATAACGGATTTATATTATAGATCCTCGTAAAGATTTACGTTGATCCTTTAGAGTGTAACGGATTTGCACTCTCTATTCTCACAACATATTTGCGCTAACCCACTTTTTGGGAATATAACGGATTTGTATTCTCGATCCTCGTAATAGATTTACGTTGATCCTCGTTTTAGGAATACTGATTTATAATCTCGATCCTCGTAACGTATTTACGTTGATCCTTTAGAGTGTAGCAGATTTGCACTCTCGATTCTCGCAACTTATTTGCATTAACCCTCGTTTTGGGAATATAACGGATTTGTATTCTGGATCCTCGTAACGGATTTACGTTGATACTTATTTTGGGAATATAAAGGATTTGTATTCTCGATCCTCGTAACAGATTTACGTTGATCCTCATTTTGGGAATATAACGGATTTGTATTCTCGATCCTCGTAACGGATTTACGTTGATCCATGTTTTGGGAATATAACGGATTTGTATTCTCGATCCTCTTTACGGATTTACGTTGATCCTTTAGAGTGTAACGGATTTGCACTCTCGATTCTCGTAACATATTTGCGTTAACCCTCGTTTTAGAATATAACGGATTTGTACTCTCGATCCTCGTAACAGATTTACGTTGATCCTCGTTCTGGGAATATAACGGATTTATATTCTCGATCCTCGCAACGGATTTACGTTGATCCTTTAAAGGGTAACGGATTTGCAATCTCGGTTCTCGCAACATATTTGCGTTAACCCTCGTTTTGGGAATATAACAGATTTGTATTCTCGATCCTCGTAACAGATTTACATTGATTCTCATTCTGGGAATATAACGGATTTGTATTCTCGATCCTCGTAATAGATTTACGTTGATCCTCATTTTGGGAATATAACGGATTTGTATTCTCGATCCTCGTAACGGATTTACGTTGATCCTCGTTTTTGGAATATAACGGATTTGTATTCTCAATCCTCGTAACGGATTTACTTTGATCCTTTAGAGTGTAACGGATTTGCACTCTCGATTCTGGTAACATATTTGGTTATACCCTCGTTTTAGAATATAACGGATTTGTACTCTCGATCCTCGTAACAGATTTACGTTGATCCTCGTTCTAGGCACATAACGAATTTATATTATAGATCCTCGTAACGGATTTACGTTGATCGTTTAGAGTGTAACGGATTTGCACTCTCTATTCTCACAACATATTTGCGCTAACCCACTTTTTGAGAATATAACGGATTTGTATTCTCGATCCTTGTAACAGATTTACGTTTATCCTCGTTTTAGGAATACGGATTTATATTCTCGATCCTCGTAACGTATTTACGTTGATCCTTTAGAGTGTAGCGGATTTGCACTCTCGGTTCTCGCAACTTATTTGCATTAACCCTCATTTTTTAAATATAACGGATTTGTATTCTCGATCCTTGTAACAGATTTACGTTGATCCTGGTTTTGAAAATATAATAGATTTATATTCTTGATCCTTTAGAGTGTAAAGGATTTGTACTCTCGATCCTCGTAATAGATTTACGTTGATCCTCGTTCTAGGAACATAACGGATTTATATTATAGATCCTCGTAAAGATTTACGTTGATCCTTTAGAGTGTAACGGATTTGCACTCTCTATTCTCACAACATATTTGCGCTAACCCACTTTTTGGGAATATAACGGATTTGTATTCTCGATCCTCGTAATAGATTTACGTTGATCCTCGTTTTAGGAATACTGATTTATAATCTCGATCCTCGTAACGTATTTACGTTGATCCTTTAGAGTGTAGCAGATTTGCACTCTCGATTCTCGCAACTTATTTGCATTAACCCTCGTTTTGGGAATATAACGGATTTGTATTCTGGATCCTCGTAACGGATTTACGTTGATACTTATTTTGGGAATATAAAGGATTTGTATTCTCGATCCTCGTAACGGATTTACGTTGATCCTTTAGAGTGTAACGGATTTGCTCTCTCGATTCTAGTAACATATTTGGGTTAACCCTCGTTTTGGAATATAACGGATTTGTACTCTCGATCCTCGTAATAGATTTATGTTGATCCTCGTTCTAGGAACATAACGGATTTATATTATAGATCCTCGTAACGGATTTACGTTGATCCTTTAGAGTGTAACGGATTTGCACTCTCTATTCTCACAACATATTTGCGCTAACCCACTTTTTGGGAATATAACGGATTTGTATTCTCGATCCTCGTAACAGATTTACGTTGATCCTCGTTTTAGGAATACGGATTTATATTCTCGATCCTCGTAACGTATTTACGTTGATCCTTTGGAGTGTAGCGGATTTGCACTCTCGGTTCTCGCAACTTATTTGCATTAACCCTCATTTTGGGAATATAATGGATTTGTATTCTCGATCCTTGTAACAGATTTACGTTGATCCTGGTTTTGAAAATATAATAGATTTATATTCTTGATCCTCGTAACGGATTTACGTTGATTCTCGTTTTGGGAATATAACGGATTTGTATTCTCGATCCTCGTAACAGATTTACGTTGATCCATATTTTGGGAATATAACAGATTTGTATTATCGATCCTCGTTACGGATTTACGTTGATCCTTTAGAGTGTAACGGATTTGCACCCTCGATTCTCGTAACATATTTGCGTTAACCCTCATTTTGGAATATAACGGATTTGTACTCTCGATCCACATAACAGATTTACGTTGATCCTCGTTCTGGAAATATAACGGATTTATATTCTCGATCCTCGTAACAGATTTATGTTGATCCTTTAAAGTGTAACGGATTTGCACTCTCAGTACTCGCAACATATTTGCGTTAATCCTCATTTTGGGAATATAACGGATTTGTATTCTCGATCCTCGTAACAGATTTACGTTGATCCTCATTTTGGGAATATAACGGATTTGTATTCTCGATCCTCGTAACGGATTTACGTTGATCCATGTTTTGGGAATATAACGGATTTGTATTCTCGATCCTCTTTACGGATTTACGTTGATCCTTTAGAGTGTAACGGATTTGCACTCTCGATTCTCGTAACATATTTGCGTTAACCCTCGTTTTAGAATATAACGGATTTGTACTCTCGATCCTCGTAACAGATTTACGTTGATCCTCGTTCTGGGAATATAACGGATTTATATTCTCGATCCTCGCAACGGATTTACGTTGATCCTTTAAAGGGTAACGGATTTGCAATCTCGGTTCTCGCAACATATTTGCGTTAACCCTCGTTTTGGGAATATAACAGATTTGTATTCTCGATCCTCGTAACAGATTTACATTGATTCTCATTCTGGGAATATAACGGATTTGTATTCTCGATCCTCGTAATAGATTTACGTTGATCCTCATTTTGGGAATATAACGGATTTGTATTCTCGATCCTCGTAACGGATTTACGTTGATCCTCGTTTTTGGAATATAACGGATTTGTATTCTCAATCCTCGTAACGGATTTACTTTGATCCTTTAGAGTGTAACGGATTTGCACTCTCGATTCTGGTAACATATTTGGTTATACCCTCGTTTTAGAATATAACGGATTTGTACTCTCGATCCTCGTAACAGATTTACGTTGATCCTCGTTCTAGGAACATAACGAATTTATATTATAGATCCTCGTAACGGATTTACGTTGATCGTTTAGAGTGTAACGGATTTGCACTCTCTATTCTCACAACATATTTGCGCTAACCCACTTTTTGAGAATATAACGGATTTGTATTCTCGATCCTCGTAACAGATTTACGTTGATCCTCGTTTTAGGAATACGGATTTATATTCTCGATCCTCATAACGTATTTACGTTGATCCTTTAGAGTGTAGCGGATTTGCACTCTCGGTTCTCGCAACTTATTTGCATTAACCCTCATTTTTGAAATATAACGGATTTGTATTCTCGATCCTTGTAACAGATTTACGTTGATCCTGGTTTTGAAAATATAATGGATTTATATTCTTGATCCTCGTAACGGATTTACGTTGATCCTCGTTTTGGGAATATAACGGATTTGTATTCTCGATCCTCGTAACAGATTTACGTTGATCCTCATTTTGGGATTATGACAGATTTATATTCTCGATCCTCGTAACATATTTACGTTCATCGTTTAGAGTGTAACGGATTTGCAATCTCGGTTCTCGCAACATATTTGCGTTAACCCTCGTTATGGGAATATAACGGATTTGTATTCTCGATCCTCATAACAGATTTACATTGATCCTCGTACTAGGAGTAAAACGAATTTATATTCTCGATCCTCGTAACGGATTTACGTTGATCCTTTAGAGTGTAACGGATTTGCACTCTCAGTACTCGCAACATATTTGCGCTAACCCTCATTTTGGGAATATAACAGATTTGTATTCTCGATCCTCGTAACAGATTTACGTTGATCCTCATTTTGGGAATATAACGGATTTGTATTCTCGATCCTCGTAACGGATTTACGTTGATCCATGTTTTGGGAATATAACAAATTTGTATTCTCGATCCTCATTACGGATTTACGTTGATCCTTTAAAGTGTAACGGATTTGCACTCTCAGTACTCGCAATATTTTGCGCTAACCCTCGTTTTGGGAATATAAAGGATTTGTATTCTCGATCCTCGTAATAGATTTACGTTGATCCTCATTTTGGGATTATGACGGATTTATATTCTCGATCCTGGTAACGTATTTACGTTGATCCTTTAGAGTGTAACGGATTTTCACTCTCGGTTCTTGCAACATATTTGCGTTAACCCTCGTTATGGGAATATAACGGATTTGTACTCTCGATCCTCGTAACAGATTTACGTTGATCCTCGCACTGGGAATATAACGAATTTATATTCTCAATCGTCCTTTAGAGTGTAACGGATTTTCACTCTCAGTACTCGCAACATATTTGCGCTAACCCTCATTTTGGGAATGTAACAAATTTGTATTCTCGATACTCGTAACAGATTTACGTTGATCCTCGTTTTGGGAATATGACGGATTTATATTCTCGATCCTCATAACGTATTTACGTTGATCCTTTAGAAAGTAACGGATTTGCACTCTCGGTTCTCGCAACATATTTTCGTTAACCCTCGTTTTGGGAATATAACGGATTTGTATTCTCGATCCTTGTGACAGATTTACTTTGATCCTCATTTTGGGAATATAATGGATTTATATTCTCGATCCTCGTAACAGATTTACGTTGATCCTCGTTATGGGAATATAACGGATTTGTATTCTCGATCCTTGTAAGAGATTTATGTTGATCTTCGTTTTGGAAATATAATGGATTTATATTCTTGATCCTCGTAACGGATTTACGTTGTTCCTCGTTTTGGGAATATAACGGATTTGTATTCTCGATCCTCGTAACGGATTTACGTTGATCCTTGTTTTGGGAATAAAACGGATTTGTATTCTCGATCCTCGTAACTGATTTACTTTGATCCTTTAGAGTGTAACAGATTTGGACTCTCGATTCTAGTAACATATTTGGGTTGACCCTCGTTATGGGAATATAACGGATTTGTATTCTCGATCCTTGTAACAGATTTACGTTGATCCTGGTTTTGAAAATATAATAGATTTATATTCTTGATCCTCGTAACGGATTTACGTTGATTCTCGTTTTGGGAATATAACGGATTTGTATTCTCGATCCTCGTAACGGATTTACGTTGATCCATATTTTGGGAATATAACGGATTTGTATTATCGATCCTCGTTACGGATTTACGTTGATCCTTTAGAGTGTAACGGATTTGCACCCTCAATTCTCGTAACATATTTGCGTTAACCCTCATTTTGGAATATAACGGATTTGTACTCTCGATCCACATAACAGATTTACGTTGATCCTCGTTCTGGAAATATAACGGATTTATATTCTCGATCCTCGTAACAGATTTATGTTGATCCTTTAAAGTGTAACGGATTTGCACTCTCAGTACTCGCAACATATTTGCGTTAATCCTCGTTTTGGGAATATAACGGATTTGTATTCTCGATCCTCGTAACAGATTTACGTTGATCCTCATTTTGGGAATATAACGGATTTGTATTCTCGATCCTCGTAACGGATTTACGTTGATCCATGTTTTGGGAATATAACGGATTTGTATTCTCGATCCTCTTTACGGATTTACGTTGATCCTTTAGAGTGTAACGGATTTGCACTCTCGATTCTCGTAACATATTTGCGTTAACCCTCGTTTTAGAATATAACGGATTTGTACTCTCGATCCTCGTAACAGATTTACGTTGATCCTCGTTCTGGGAATATAACGGATTTATATTCTCGATCCTCGTAACGGATTTACGTTGATCCTTTAAAGGGTAACGGATTTGCAATCTCGGTTCTCGCAACATATTTGCGTTAACCCTCGTTTTGGGAATATAACAGATTTGTATTCTCGATCCTCGTAACAGATTTACATTGATTCTCATTCTGGGAATATAACGGATTTGTATTCTCGATCCTCGTAATAGATTTACGTTGATCCTCATTTTGGGAATATAACGGATTTGTATTCTCGATCCTCGTAACGGATTTACGTTGATCCTCGTTTTTGGAATATAACGGATTTGTATTCTCAATCCTCATAACGGATTTACTTTGATCCTTTAGAGTGTAACGGATTTGCACTCTCGATTCTGGTAACATATTTGGTTATACCCTCGTTTTAGAATATAACGGATTTGTACTCTCGATCCTCGTAACAGATTTACGTTGATCCTCGTTCTAGGCACATAACGAATTTATATTATAGATCCTCGTAACGGATTTACGTTGATCGTTTAGAGTGTAACGGATTTGCACTCTCTATTCTCACAACATATTTGCGCTAACCCACTTTTTGAGAATATAACGGATTTGTATTCTCGATCCTTGTAACAGATTTACGTTTATCCTCGTTTTAGGAATACGGATTTATATTCTCGATCCTCGTAACGTATTTACGTTGATCCTTTAGAGTGTAGCGGATTTGCACTCTCGGTTCTCGCAACTTATTTGCATTAACCCTCATTTTTGAAATATAACGGATTTGTATTCTCGATCCTTGTAACAGATTTACGTTGATCCTGGTTTTGAAAATATAATGGATTTATATTCTTGATCCTCGTAACGGATTTACGTTGATCCTCGTTTTGGGAATATAACGGATTTGTATTCTCGATCCTCGTAACAGATTTACGTTGATCCTCATTTTGGGATTATGACGGATTTATATTCTCGATCCTCGTAACATATTTACGTTCATCGTTTAGAGTGTAACGGATTTGCAATCTCGGTTCTCGCAACATATTTGCGTTAACCCTCGTTATGGGAATATAACGAATTTGTATTCTCGATCCTCGTAACAGATTTACGTTGATCCTCGTACTAGGAGTAAAACGAATTTATATTCTCGATCCTCGTAACAGATTTACGTTGATCCTTTAGAGTGTAACGGATTTGCACTCTCAGTACTCGCAACATATTTGCGCTAACCCTCATTTTGGGAATATAACAGATTTGTATTCTCGATCCTCGTAACAGATTTACGTTGATCCTCATTTTGGGAATATAACGGATTTGTATTCTCGATCCTCGTAACAGATTTACGTTGATCCATGTTTTGGGAATATAACAAATTTGTATTCTCGATCCTCATTACGGATTTACGTTGATCCTTTAAAGTGTAACGGATTTGCACTCTCAGTACTCGCAACATATTTGCGCTAACCCTCGTTTTGGGAATATAAAGGATTTGTATTCTCGATCCTCGTAATAGATTTACGTTGATCCTCATTTTGGGATTATGACGGATTTATATTCTCGATCCTGGTAACGTATTTACGTTGATCCTTTAGAGTGTAACGGATTTTCACTCTCGGTTCTCGCAACATATTTGCGTTAACCCTCGTTATGGGAATATAACGGATTTGTACTCTCGATCCTCGTAACAGATTTACGTTGATCCTCGCACTGGGAATATAACGAATTTATATTCTCAATCGTCCTTTAGAGTGTAACGGATTTTCACTCTCAGTACTCGCAACATATTTGCGCTAACCCTCATTTTGGGAATGTAACAAATTTGTATTCTCGATACTCGTAACAGATTTACGTTGATCCTCGTTTTGGGAATATGACGGATTTACATTCTCGATCCTCATAACGTATTTACGTTGATCCTTTAGAAAGTAACGGATTTGCACTCTCGGTTCTCGCAACATATTTTCGTTAACCCTCGTTTTGGGAATATAACGGATTTGTATTCTCGATCCTTGTGACAGATTTACTTTGATCCTCATTTTGGGAATATAATGGATTTATATTCTCGATCCTCGTAACAGATTTACGTTGATCCTCGTTATGGGAATATAACGGATTTGTATTCTCGATCCTTGTAAGAGATTTATGTTGATCTTCGTTTTGGAAATATAATGGATTTATATTCTTGATCCTCGTAACGGATTTACTTTGTTCCTCGTTTTGGGAATATAACGGATTTGTATTCTCGATCCTCGTAACGGATTTACGTTGATCCTTGTTTTGGGAATAAAACGGATTTGTATTCTCGATCCTCGTAACGGATTTACGTTGATCCTTTAGAGTGTAACAGATTTGCACTCTCGATTCTAGTAACATATTTGGGTTGACCCTCGTTATGGGAATATAACGGATTTGTATTCTCGATCCTTGTAAGAGATTTATGTTGATCTTCGTTTTGGAAATATAATGGATTTATATTCTTGATCCTCGTAACGGATTTACGTTGTTCCTCGTTTTGGAAATATAATGGATTTATATTCTTGATCCTCGTAACGGATTTACGTTGTTCCTCGTTTTGGGAATATATCGAATTTGTATTCTCGATCCTCATAACAGATTTACGTTGATCCTCGTTCTAGGAACATAACGGATTTATATTATAGATCCTCGTAACGGATTTACGTTGATCCTTTAGAGTGTAACGGATTTGCACTCTCTATTCTCACAACATATTTGCGCTAACCCACTTATTGGGAATATAACGGATTTGTATTCTCGATCCTCGTAATAGATTTACGTTGATCCTCGTTTTACGAATACGGATTTATATTCTCGATGCTCGTAACGTATTTACGTTGATCCTTTAGAGTGTAGCAGATTTGCACTCTCGGTTCTTGTAACTTATTTGCATTAACCCTCGTTTTGGGAATATAACGGATTTGTATTCTCGATCCTCGTAACGGATTTACGTTGATCCTTATTTTGGGAATATAACGGATTTGTATTCTCGATCCTCGTAACGGATTTACGTTGATCCTTTAGAGTGTAACGGATTTGCACTCTCAATTCTAGTAACATATTTGGGTTAACCCTCATTTTGGAATATAACGGATTTGTACTCTCGATCCTCGTAACAGATTTACGTTGATCCTCGTTCTAGGAACATAACGGATTTATATTATAGATCCTCATAACGGATTTACGTTAATCCTTTAGAGTGTAACGGATTTGTACTCTCGATCCTCGTAATAGATTTACGTTGATCCTCGTTCTAGGAACATAACGGATTTATATTGTAGATCCTCGTAAAGATTTACGTTGATCCTCATTTTAGGAATACTGATTTATATTCTCGATCCTCGTAATGTATTTACGTTGATCCTTTAGAGTGTAACGGATTTGCACTCTCAGTACTCGCAACATATTTGCGCTAACCCTCATTTTGGGAATATAACAGATTTGTATTCTCGATCCTCGTAACAGATTTACGTTGATCCTCATTTTGGGAATATAACGGATTTGTATTCTCGATCCTCGTAACAGATTTACGTTGATCCATGTTTTGGGAATATAACAAATTTGTATTCTCGATCCTCATTACGGATTTACGTTGATCCTTTAAAGTGTAACGGATTTGCACTCTCAGTACTCGGAACATATTTGCGCTAACCCTCGTTTTGGGAATATAAAGGATTTGTATTCTCGATCCTCGTAATAGATTTACGTTGATCCTCATTTTGGGATTATGACGGATTTATATTCTCGATCCTGGTAACGTATTTACGTTGATCCTTTAGAGTGTAACGGATTTTCACTCTCGGTTCTCGCAACATATTTGCGTTAACCCTCGTTATGGGAATATAACGGATTTGTACTCTCGATCCTCGTAACAGATTTACGTTGATCCTCGCACTGGGAATATAACGAATTTATATTCTCAATCGTCCTTTAGAGTGTAACGGATTTTCACTCTCAGTGCTCGCAACATATTTGCGCTAACCCTCATTTTGGGAATGTAACAAATTTGTATTCTCGATACTCGTAACAGATTTACGTTGATCCTCGTTTTGGGAATATGACGGATTTACATTCTCGATCCTCATAACGTATTTACGTTGATCCTTTAGAAAGTAACGGATTTGCACTCTCGGTTCTCGCAACATATTTTCGTTAACCCTCGTTTTGGGAATATAACGGATTTGTATTCTCGATCCTTGTGACAGATTTACTTTGATCCTCATTTTGGGAATATAATGGATTTATATTCTCGATCCTCGTAACAGATTTACGTTGATCCTCGTTATGGGAATATAACGGATTTGTATTCTCGATCCTTGTAAGAGATTTATGTTGATCTTCGTTTTGGAAATATAATGGATTTATATTCTTGATCCTCGTAACGGATTTACTTTGTTCCTCGTTTTGGGAATATAACGGATTTGTATTCTCGATCCTCGTAACGGATTTACGTTGATCCTTGTTTTGGGAATAAAACGGATTTGTATTCTCGATCCTCGTAACGGATTTACGTTGATCCTTTAGAGTGTAACAGATTTGCACTCTCGATTCTAGTAACATATTTGGGTTGACCCTCGTTATGGGAATATAACGGATTTGTATTCTCGATCCTTGTAAGAGATTTATGTTGATCTTCGTTTTGGAAATATAATGGATTTATATTCTTGATCCTCGTAACGGATTTACGTTGTTCCTCGTTTTGGAAATATAATGGATTTATATTCTTGATCCTCGTAACGGATTTACGTTGTTCCTCGTTTTGGGAATATATCGAATTTGTATTCTCGATCCTCATAACAGATTTACGTTGATCCTCGTTCTAGGAACATAACGGATTTATATTATAGATCCTCGTAACGGATTTACGTTGATCCTTTAGAGTGTAACGG
This sequence comes from Hydrangea macrophylla, assembly GCA_033977485.1. Classification (NCBI taxonomy): domain Eukaryota; kingdom Viridiplantae; phylum Streptophyta; class Magnoliopsida; order Cornales; family Hydrangeaceae; genus Hydrangea; species Hydrangea macrophylla. The sequence goes on from CM066985.1 coordinate 21,934,482, forward strand.
ATTTGCACTCTCTATTCTCACAACATATTTGCGCTAACCCACTTATTGGGAATATAACGGATTTGTATTCTCGATCCTCGTAATAGATTTACGTTGATCCTCGTTTTACGAATACGGATTTATATTCTCGATGCTCGTAACGTATTTACGTTGATCCTTTAGAGTGTAGCAGATTTGCACTCTCGGTTCTTGTAACTTATTTGCATTAACCCTCGTTTTGGGAATATAACGGATTTGTATTCTCGATCCTCGTAACGGATTTACGTTGATCCTTATTTTGGGAATATAACGGATTTGTATTCTCGATCCTCGTAACGGATTTACGTTGATCCTTTAGAGTGTAACGGATTTGCACTCTCAATTCTAGTAACATATTTGGGTTAACCCTCATTTTGGAATATAACGGATTTGTACTCTCGATCCTCGTAACAGATTTACGTTGATCCTCGTTCTAGGAACATAACGGATTTATATTATAGATCCTCATAACGGATTTACGTTAATCCTTTAGAGTGTAACGGATTTGTACTCTCGATCCTCGTAATAGATTTACGTTGATCCTCGTTCTAGGAACATAACGGATTTATATTGTAGATCCTCGTAAAGATTTACGTTGATCCTCATTTTAGGAATACTGATTTATATTCTCGATCCTCGTAATGTATTTACGTTGATCCTTTAGAGTGTAACGGATTTGCACTCTCAGTACTCGCAACATATTTGCGCTAACCCTCATTTTGGGAATATAACAGATTTGTATTCTCGATCCTCGTAACAGATTTACGTTGATCCTCATTTTGGGAATATAACGGATTTGTATTCTCGATCCTCGTAACAGATTTACGTTGATCCATGTTTTGGGAATATAACAAATTTGTATTCTCGATCCTCATTACGGATTTACGTTGATCCTTTAAAGTGTAACGGATTTGCACTCTCAGTACTCGCAACATATTTGCGCTAACCCTCGTTTTGGGAATATAAAGGATTTGTATTCTCGATCCTCGTAATAGATTTACGTTGATCCTCATTTTGGGATTATGACGGATTTATATTCTCGATCCTGGTAACGTATTTACGTTGATCCTTTAGAGTGTAACGGATTTTCACTCTCGGTTCTCGCAACATATTTGCGTTAACCCTCGTTATGGGAATATAACGGATTTGTACTCTCGATCCTCGTAACAGATTTACGTTGATCCTCGCACTGGGAATATAACGAATTTATATTCTCAATCGTCCTTTAGAGTGTAACGGATTTTCACTCTCAGTGCTCGCAACATATTTGCGCTAACCCTCATTTTGGGAATGTAACAAATTTGTATTCTCGATACTCGTAACAGATTTACGTTGATCCTCGTTTTGGGAATATGACGGATTTACATTCTCGATCCTCATAACGTATTTACGTTGATCCTTTAGAAAGTAACGGATTTGCACTCTCGGTTCTCGCAACATATTTTCGTTAACCCTCGTTTTGGGAATATAACGGATTTGTATTCTCGATCCTTGTGACAGATTTACTTTGATCCTCATTTTGGGAATATAATGGATTTATATTCTCGATCCTCGTAACAGATTTACGTTGATCCTCGTTATGGGAATATAACGGATTTGTATTCTCGATCCTTGTAAGAGATTTATGTTGATCTTCGTTTTGGAAATATAATGGATTTATATTCTTGATCCTCGTAACGGATTTACTTTGTTCCTCGTTTTGGGAATATAACGGATTTGTATTCTCGATCCTCGTAACGGATTTACGTTGATCCTTGTTTTGGGAATAAAACGGATTTGTATTCTCGATCCTCGTAACGGATTTACGTTGATCCTTTAGAGTGTAATAGATTTGCACTCTCGATTCTAGTAACATATTTGGGTTGACCCTCGTTATGGGAATATAACGGATTTGTATTCTCGATCCTTGTAAGAGATTTATGTTGATCTTCGTTTTGGAAATATAATGGATTTATATTCTTGATCCTCGTAACGGATTTACGTTGTTCCTCGTTTTGGAAATATAATGGATTTATATTCTTGATCCTCGTAACGGATTTACGTTGTTCCTCGTTTTGGGAATATATCGAATTTGTATTCTCGATCCTCATAACAGATTTACGTTGATCCTCGTTCTAGGAACATAACGGATTTATATTATAGATCCTCGTAACGGATTTACGTTGATCCTTTAGAGTGTAACGGATTTGCACTCTCTATTCTCACAACATATTTGCGCTAACCCACTTATTGGGAATATAACGGATTTGTATTCTCGATCCTCGTAATAGATTTACGTTGATCCTCGTTTTACGAATACGGATTTATATTCTCGATGCTCGTAACGTATTTACGTTGATCCTTTAGAGTGTAGCAGATTTGCACTCTCGGTTCTTGTAACTTATTTGCATTAACCCTCGTTTTGGGAATATAACGGATTTGTATTCTCGATCCTCGTAACGGATTTACGTTGATCCTTATTTTGGGAATATAACGGATTTGTATTCTCGATCCTCGTAACGGATTTACGTTGATCCTTTAGAGTGTAACGGATTTGCACTCTCAATTCTAGTAACATATTTGGGTTAACCCTCATTTTGGAATATAACGGATTTGTACTCTCGATCCTCGTAACAGATTTACGTTGATCCTCGTTCTAGGAACATAACGGATTTATATTATAGATCCTCATAACGGATTTACGTTAATCCTTTAGAGTGTAACGGATTTGTACTCTCGATCCTCGTAATAGATTTACGTTGATCCTCGTTCTAGGAACATAACGGATTTATATTGTAGATCCTCGTAAAGATTTACGTTGATCCTCATTTTAGGAATACTGATTTATATTCTCGATCCTCGTAATGTATTTACGTTGATCCTTTAGAGTGTAACGGATTTGCACTCTCAGTACTCGCAACATATTTGCGCTAACCCTCATTTTGGGAATATAACAGATTTGTATTCTCGATCCTCGTAACAGATTTACGTTGATCCTCATTTTGGGAATATAACGGATTTGTATTCTCGATCCTCGTAACAGATTTACGTTGATCCATGTTTTGGGAATATAACAAATTTGTATTCTCGATCCTCATTACGGATTTACGTTGATCCTTTAAAGTGTAACGGATTTGCACTCTCAGTACTCGCAACATATTTGCGCTAACCCTCGTTTTGGGAATATAAAGGATTTGTATTCTCGATCCTCGTAATAGATTTACGTTGATCCTCATTTTGGGATTATGACGGATTTATATTCTCGATCCTGGTAACGTATTTACGTTGATCCTTTAGAGTGTAACGGATTTTCACTCTCGGTTCTCGCAACATATTTGCGTTAACCCTCGTTATGGGAATATAACGGATTTGTACTCTCGATCCTCGTAACAGATTTACGTTGATCCTCGCACTGGGAATATAACGAATTTATATTCTCAATCGTCCTTTAGAGTGTAACGGATTTTCACTCTCAGTGCTCGCAACATATTTGCGCTAACCCTCATTTTGGGAATGTAACAAATTTGTATTCTCGATACTCGTAACAGATTTACGTTGATCCTCGTTTTGGGAATATGACGGATTTACATTCTCGATCCTCATAACGTATTTACGTTGATCCTTTAGAAAGTAACGGATTTGCACTCTCGGTTCTCGCAACATATTTTCGTTAACCCTCGTTTTGGGAATATAACGGATTTGTATTCTCGATCCTTGTGACAGATTTACTTTGATCCTCATTTTGGGAATATAATGGATTTATATTCTCGATCCTCGTAACAGATTTACGTTGATCCTCGTTATGGGAATATAACGGATTTGTATTCTCGATCCTTGTAAGAGATTTATGTTGATCTTCGTTTTGGAAATATAATGGATTTATATTCTTGATCCTCGTAACGGATTTACTTTGTTCCTCGTTTTGGGAATATAACGGATTTGTATTCTCGATCCTCGTAACGGATTTACGTTGATCCTTGTTTTGGGAATAAAACGGATTTGTATTCTCGATCCTCGTAACAGATTTACGTTGATCCTTTAGAGTGTAATAGATTTGCACTCTCGATTCTAGTAACATATTTGGGTTGACCCTCGTTATGGGAATATAACGGATTTGTATTCTCGATCCTTGTAAGAGATTTATGTTGATCTTCGTTTTGGAAATATAATGGATTTATATTCTTGATCCTCGTAACGGATTTACGTTGTTCCTCGTTTTGGAAATATAATGGATTTATATTCTTGATCCTCGTAACGGATTTACGTTGTTCCTCGTTTTGGGAATATATCGAATTTGTATTCTCGATCCTCATAACAGATTTACGTTGATCCTCGTTCTAGGAACATAACGGATTTATATTATAGATCCTCGTAACGGATTTACGTTGATCCTTTAGAGTGTAACGGATTTGCACTCTCTATTCTCACAACATATTTGCGCTAACCCACTTATTGGGAATATAACGGATTTGTATTCTCGATCCTCGTAATAGATTTACGTTGATCCTCGTTTTAGGAATACGGATTTATATTCTCGATGCTCGTAACGTATTTACGTTGATCCTTTAGAGTGTAGCAGATTTGCACTCTCGGTTCTTGTAACTTATTTGCATTAACCCTCGTTTTCGGAATATAACGGATTTGTATTCTCGATCCTCGTAACGGATTTACGTTGATCCTTATTTTGGGAATATAACGGATTTGTATTCTCGATCCTCGTAACGGATTTACGTTGATCCTTTAGAGTGTAACGGATTTGCACTCTCAATTCTAGTAACATATTTGGGTTAACCCTCATTTTGGAATATAACGGATTTGTACTCTCGATCCTCGTAACAGATTTACGTTGATCCTCGTTCTAGGAACATAACGGATTTATATTATAGATCCTCGTAACGGATTTACGTTGATCCTTTAGTGTGTAACGGATTTGCACTCTCTATTCTCACAACATATTTGCGCTAACCCACTTTCTGGGAATATAACGGATTTGTATTCTCGATCCTCGTAACAGATTTACGTTGATCCTCATTTTAGGAATACTGATTTATATTCTCGATCCTCGTAACGTATTTACGTTGATCCTTTAGAGTGTAGCGGATTTGCACTCTCGGTTCCCGCAAATTATTTGCATTAACCCTCGTTTCGGGAATATAACGGATTTGTATTCTCGATCCTTGTAACAGATTTACGTTGATCCTGGTTTTGAAAATATAAAGGATTTATATTCATGATTCTCGTAACGGATTTACGTTGATCCTTTAGAGTGTAACGGATTTACACTCTCGATTCTAGTAACATATTTGGGTTAACCCTCGTTTTGGAATATAACGGATTTGTACTCTCGATCCTCGTAACAGATTTACGTTGATCCTCGTTCTAGGAACATAACGGATTTATATTATAGATCCTCGTAACGGATTTACGTTGATCCTTTAGAGTGTAATGGATTTGCACTCTCTATTCTCACAACATATTTGCGCTAACCCACTTTTTGGGAATATAACGGATTTGTATTCTCGATCCTCGTAATAGATTTACATCGATCCTCGTTTTAGGAATACGGATTTATATTCTCGATCCTCGTAACGTATTTACGTTAATCCTTTAGAGTGTAGCGGATTTGCACTCTCGGTTCTCGCAACTTATTTGCATTAACCCTCGTTTTGGGAATATAACGGATTTGTATTCTCGATCCTCGTAACGGATTTACGTTGATCCTTATTTTGGGAATATAACGGATTTGTATTCTCGATCCTCGTAACGGATTTACGTTGATCCTTTAGAGTGTAACGGATTTGCACTCTCGATTCTAGTAACATATTTGGGTTAACCCTCGTTTTGGAATATAACGGATTTGTACTCTCGATCCTCGTAACAGATTTACGTTGATCCTCATTCTAGGAACATAACGGATTTATATTATAGATCCTCGTAACGGATTTACGTTGATCCTTTAGAGTGTAACGGATTTGCACTCTCTATCTCACAACATATTTGCGCTAACCCACTTTTTGGGAATATAACGGATTTGTATTCTCGATCCTCGTAATAGATTTACGTTGATCCTCGTTTTAGGAATACGGATTTATATTCTCGATCCTCGTAACGTATTTACGTTGATCGCTTAGAGTGTAACGGATTTGCACTCTTGATTCTCGTAACATATTTGCGTTAACCCTCATTTTAGAATATAATGGATTTGCACTCTCGATCCTCGTAACAGATTTACGTTGATCCTCGTTTTGGGAATATAACGGATTTATATTCTCGATCCTCGTAACGGATTTACGTTGATCCTTTAAAGTGTAACGGATTTGCACTCTCAGTACTCGCAACATATTTGCGCTAACCCTCATTTTGGGAATATAACGGATTTGTATTCTTGATCCTCGTAATAGATTTACGTTGATCCTCGTTCTAGGAACATAACGGATTTATATTATAGATCCTCGTAACGGATTTACGTTGATCCTTTAGAGTGTAACGGATTTGCACTCTCTATTCTCACAACATATTTGTGCTAACCCACTTTTTGGGAATATAACGGATTTGTATTCTCGATCCTCGTAATAGATTTACGTTGATCCTCGTTTTAGGAATACGGATTTATATTCTCGATCCTCGTAATGTATTTACGTTGATCCTTTAGAGTGTAGCGGATTTGCACTCTCGGTTCTCGCAACTTATTTGAATTAACCCTCGTTTTGGGAATATAACAGATTTGTATTCTCGATCCTCGTAACGGATTTACGTTGATCCTTATTTTGGGAATATAACAGATTTGTATTCTTGATCCTCGTAACGGATTTACGTTGATCCTTTAGAGTGTAACGGATTTGCATTCTCGATTCTAGTAACATATTTGGGTTAACCCTCGTTTTGGAATATAACGGATTTGTACTCTCGATCCTCGTAATAGATTTATGTTGATCCTCGTTCTAGGAACATAACGGATTTATATTATAGATCCTCGTAACGGATTTACGTTGATCCTTTAGAGTGTAACGGATTTGCACTCTCTATTCTCACAACATATTTGCGCTAACCCACTTTTTGGGAATATAACGGATTTGTATTCTCGATCCTCGTAACAGATTTACGTTGATCCTCGTTTTAGGAATACGGATTTATATTCTCGATCCTCGTAACGTATTTACGTTGATCCTTTAGAGTGTAGCGGATTTGCACTCTCGGTTCTCGCAACTTATTTGCATTAACCCTCATTTTGGGAATATAATGGATTTGTATTCTCGATCCTTGTAACAGATTTACGTTGATCCTGGTTTTGAAAATATAATAGATTTATATTCTTGATCCTCGTAACGGATTTACGTTGATTCTCGTTTTGGGAATATAACGGATTTGTATTCTCGATCCTCGTAACGGATTTACGTTGATCCATATTTTGGGAATATAACGGATTTGTATTATCGATCCTCGTTACGGATTTACGTTGATCCTTTAGAGTGTAACGGATTTGCACCCTCGATTCTCGTAACATATTTGCGTTAACCCTCATTTTGGAATATAACGGATTTGTACTCTCGATCCACGTAACAGATTTACGTTGATCCTCGTTCTGGAAATATAACGGATTTATATTCTCAATCCTCGTAACGGTTTTATGTTGATCCTTTAAAGTCTAACGGATTTGCACTCTCAGTACTCGCAACATATTTGCGTTAATCCTCATTTTGGGAATATAACGGATTTGTATTCTCGATCCTCGTAACAGATTTACGTTGATCCTTGTTTTGGGATTATGACGGATTTATATTCTCGATCCTCGTAACATATTTACGTTGATCCTTTAGAGTGTAACGGATTTGCACTCTCGGTTCTCGCAATATATTTGCGTTAACCCTCGTTATGGGAATATAACTGATTTGCATTCTCGATCCTCGTAACAGATTTACGTTGATCCTCGAGAGTGTAACGGATTTGCACTCTCTATTCGCACAACATATTTGCGCTAACCCACTTATTGGGAATATAACGGATATGTATTATCGATCCTCGTAATAGATTTACGTTGATCCTCGTTTTAGGAATACGGATTTATATTCTCGATCCTCGTAACGTATTTACGTTGATCCTTTAGACTGTAGCGGATTTGCACTCTCGGTTCTCGCAACTTATTTGCATTAACCCTCGTTTTGGGAATATACCAGATTTGTATTCTCGATCCTCGTAACGGATTTTCGTTGATCCTTATTTTGGGAATATAACGGATTTGTATTCTCGATCCTCGTAACGGATTTACGTTGATCCTTTAGAGTGTAACGGATTTGCACTCTCAATTCTAGTAACATATTTGGGTTAACCCTCATTTTGGAATATAACGGATTTGTACTCTCGATCCTCGTAACAGATTTACGTTGATCCTCGTTCTAGGAACATAACAGATTTATATTATAGATCCTCGTAACGGATTTACGTTGATCGTTTAGAGTGTAACAGATTTGCCTTCTCGATTCTCGTAACATATTTGCGTTAACCCTCATTTTAGAATATAATGAATTTGCACTCTCGATCCTCGTAACAGATTTACGTTGATCCTTGTTTTAGGAATACTGATTTATATTCTCAATCCTCGTAACGTATTTACATTGATCCTTTAGAGTGTAGCGGATTTGCACTCTCGGTTCCAGCAACTTATTAGCATTAACCCTCGTTTCGGGAATAAAACGGATTTGTATTCTCGATCCTTGTAACAAATTTACGTTGATCCTGGTTTTGAAAATATAAAGGATTTATATTCTTGATCCTCGTAACGGATTTACGTTGATCCTTTAGAGTGTAACGGATTTGCACTCTCGATTCTAGTAACCTATTTGGGTTAACCCTCGTTTTCGAATATAACGGATTTGTACTCTCGATCCTCGTAACAGATTTACGTTGATCCTCGTTCTAGGAACATAACGGATTTATATTATAGATCCTCGTAACGGATTTACGTTGATCCTTTAGAGTGTAATGGATTTGCACTCTCTATTCTCACAACATATTTGCGCTAACCCACTTTTTGGGAATATAACGGATTTGTATTCTCGATCCTCGTAATAGATTTACGTTGATCCTCGTTTTAGGAATACGGATTTATATTCTCGATCCTCGTAACGTATTTACGTTAATCCTTTAGAGTGTAGCGGATTTGCACTCTCGGTTCTCGCAACTTATTTGCATTAACCCTCGTTTTGGGAATATAACGGATTTGTATTCTCGATCCTCGTAACGGATTTACGTTGATCCTTATTTTGGGAATATAACGGATTTGTATTCTCGATCCTCGTAACGGATTTACGTTGATCCTTTAGAGTGTAACGGATTTGCACTCTCGATTCTAGTAACATATTTGGGTTAACCCTCGTTTTGGAATATAATGGATTTGTACTCTCGATCCTCGTAACAGATTTACGTTGATCCTCGTTCTAGGAAAATAACGGATTTATATTATAGATCCTCGTAACGGATTTACGTTGATCCTTTAGAGTGTAACGGATTTGCACTCTCTATTCTCACAACATATTTGCGCTAACCCACTTTTTGGGAATATAACGGATTTGTATTCTCGATCCTCGTAATAGATTTACGTTGATCCTCGTTTTAGGAATACGGATTTATATTCTCGATCCTCGTAACGTATTTACGTTGATCGTTTAGAGTGTAACGGATTTGCACTCTCGATTCTCGTAACATATTTGCGTTAACCCTGATTTTAGAATATAATGGATTTGTACTCTCGATCCTCGTAACAGATTTACGTTGATCCTCGTTCTGGGAATATAACGGATTTATATTCTCGATCCTCATAACGGATTTACGTTGATCCTTTAAAGTGTAACGGATTTGCACTCTCGGTTCTCGCAACAAATTTGCGTTAACCCTCGTTATGGGAATATAACGGATTTGTACTCTCGATCCTCGTAACAGATTTGCGTTGACCCTCGCACTGGGAATATAATGAATTTATATTCTCAATCCTCCTTTAGAGTGTAACGGATTTTTACTCTCAGTACTCGCAACATATTTGCACTAACCCTCGTTTTGGGAATGTAACAAATTTGTATTCTCGATCCTCGTAACAGATTTACGTTGATCCTCATTTTGGGAATATGACGGATTTATATTCACGATCCTCGTAACGTATTTACGTTGATCCTTTAGAGTGTAACGGATTTGCACTCTCGGTTCTCGCAACATATTTTCGTTAACCCTCGTTTTGGAAATATAACGGATTTGTATTCTCTATCCTTGTGACAGATTTACGTTGATCCTCGTTTTGGGAATATAATGGATTTATATTCTCTATCCTCGTAACAGATTTACGTTGATCCTCGTTATGGGAATATAACGGATTTGTATTCTCGATCCTTGTAACAGATTTACGTTGATCCTCGTTTTGGAAATATAATGGATTTATATTCTCGATCCTCGTAACGGATTTACGTTGTTCCTCGTTTTGGGAATATAACAGATTTGTATTCTCGATCCTCGTAACGGATTTACGTTGATCCTTGTTTTCAGAATATAACGGATTTGTATTCTCGATCCTCGTAACGGATTTACGTTGATCCTTTAGAGTGTAATGGATTTGCACTCTCGATTCTAGTAACATATTTGGGTTAACCCTCGTTTTGGAATATAACGGATTTATACTCTCGATCCTCGTAACAGATTTACATTGATTCTCGTTCTAGGAATATAACGGATTTATATTATAGATCCTCGTAACGGATTTACGTTGGTCCTTAAAAGTGTAACGGATTTACACTCTCTATTCTCACAACATATTTGCGCTATAACGGATTTGTATTCTCGATCCTCGTAATAGATTTACGTTGATCCTCGTTTTAGGAATACGGATTTATATTCTCGATCCTCGTAACGTATTTACGTTGATCCTTTAGAGTGTAGCGGATTTGCACTCTCGGTTCTCGTAACTTATTTGCATTAACCCTCGTTTTGGGAATATAACGGATTTGTATTCTCGATCCTCGTAACAGATTTACGTTGATCCTTATTTTGGGAATATAACGGATTTCTATTCTCGATCCTCGTAACGGATTTACGTTGATGCTTTAGAGTGTAACGGATTTGCACTCTCGATTCTTGTAACATATTTGGGTTAACCCTCGTTTTGGAATATAACGGATTTGTACTCTCGATCCTCGTAACAGATTTACGTTGATCCTCGTTCTAGGAACATATCGGATTTATATTATAGATCCTCGTAACAGATTTACGTTGATCCTTTAGAGTGTAACGGATTTGCACTCTCTATTCTCACAACATATTTGTGCTAACCCACTTTTTAGGAATATAACGGATTTGTCTTCTCGATCCTCGTAATAGATTTACGTTGATCCTCGTTTTAGGAATACGGATTTATATTCTCGATCCTCATAACGTATTTACGTTGATCGTTTAGAGTGTAACGGATTTGCACTCTCGATTCTCGTAACATATTTGCGTTAACCCTCATTTTAGAATATAATGGATTTGCACTCTCGATCCTCGTAACAGATTTACGTTGATCCTCGTTCTGCGAATATAACGGATTTATATTCTCGATCCTCGTAACGGATTTACGTTGATCCTTTAAAGTGTAACGGATTTGCACTCTCAGTACTCGCAACGTATTTGCGCTAACCCTCATTTTGGGAATATAACGGATTTGTATTCTTGATCCTTGAAACAGATTTACGTTGATCCTCATTTTATGGATTAAGACGGATTTATATTCTTGATCCTAGTAATGTATTTACGTTGATCCTTTAGAGTGTAACGGATTTGCACTCTCGGTTCTTGCAACAAATTTGCGTTAACCCTCGTTTTGGGAATATAACGGATTTTTATTCTCGATCCTCGTAACGGATTTACGTTGATCCTTGTTTTGGGAATATAACGGATTTGTATTCTCGATCCTCGTAACGGATTTACGTTGATCCTTTAGAGTATAACGGATTTGCACTCTCGATTCTAGTAACATATTTGGGTTAACCCTCGTTTTGGAATATAACGGATTTGTACTCTCGATCCTCGTAACAGATTTATGTTGATCCTCGTTCTAGGAACATAACGGATTTATATTATAGATCCTCGTAACGGATTTACGTTGATCCTTTAGAGTGTAACGGATTTGCACTCTGTATTCTCACAACATATTTGCGCTAACCCACTTTTTGGGAATATAACGGATTTGTATTCCCGATCCTCGTAATAGATTTACGTTGATCCTCGTTTTAGGAATACGGATTTATATTCTCGATCCTCGTAACGTATTTACGTTGATCCTTTAGAGTGTAGCGGATTTGCACTCTCGGTTCTCGCAACTTATTTGCATTAACCCTCATTTTGGAAATATAACAGATTTGTATTCTCGATCCTTGTAACAGATTTACGTTGATCCTGGTTTTGGGAATATAACGGATTTGTATTCTTGATCCTCGTAACGGATTTACGTTGATCCTTTAGATTGTAACGGATTTGCATTCTCGATTCTAGTAACATATTTGGGTTAACCCTCGTTTTGGAATATAACGAATTTGTACTCAAGATCCTCGTAACAGATTTACGTTGATCCTCGTTCTAGGAACATAACGGATTTATATTATAGATCCTTATAACGGATTTACGTTGATCCTTTAGAGTGTAACGGATTTGCACTCTCTATTCTCACAACATATTTGCGCTAACCCACTTTTTGGGAATATAACGGATTTGTATTCTCGATCCTCGTAATAGATTTACGTTGATCCTCGTTTTAGGAATACTGATTTATATTCTCGATCCTCGTAACGTATTTACGTTGATCCTTTAGAGTGTAGCAGATTTGCACTCTCGAGTCTCGCAACTTATTTGCATTAACCCTCGTTTTGGGAATATAACGGATTTGTATTCTCGATCCTCGTAACGGATTTACGTTGATACTTATTTTGGGAATATAACGGATTTGTATTCTCGATCCTCGTAACGGATTTACATTGATCCTTTAGAGTGTAACGGATTTGCACTCTCGATTCTAGTAACATATTTGGGTTAACCCTCGTTTTGGAATATAACGGATTTGTACTCTCGATCCTCGTAACAGATTTACGTTGATCCTCGTTCTAGGATCATAACGGATTTATATTATAGATCCTCGTAACGGATTTACATGATCCTTTAGAGTGTAACGTATTTGCACTCTCTATTCTCACAACATATTTGCGCTAACCCACTTTTTGGGAATATAACGGATTTGTATTCTCGATCATCGTAACAGATTTACGTTGATCCTCGTTTTAGGAATACGGATTTATATTCTTGATCCTCGTAACGTATTTACGTTGATCCTTTAAAGTGTAGCGGATTTGCACTCTCGGTTCTCGCAACTTATTTGCATTAACCCTCATTTTGGGAATATAATGGATTTGTATTCTCGATCCTTGTAACAGATTTACGTTGATCCTGGTTTTGAAAATATAATAGATTTATATTCTTGATCCTCGTAACGAATTTACGTTGATTCTCGTTTTGGGAATATAACGGATTTGTATTCTCGATCCTCGTAACGGATTTACGTTGATCCATATTTTGGGAATATAACGGATTTGTATTATCGATCCTCGTTACGGATTTACGTTGATCCTTTAGAGTGTAACGGATTTGCACCCTCGATTCTCGTTACATATTTGCGTTAACCCTCATTTTGGAATATAACGGATTTGCACTCTCGATCCACGTAACAGATTTACGTTGATCCTCGTTCTGGAAATATAACGGATTTATATTCTCGATCCTCGTAACGGATTTATGTTGATCCTTTAAAGTGTAACGGATTTGCACTCTCAGTACTCGCAACATATTTGCGTTAACCCTCATTTTGGGAATATAACGGATTTGTATTCTCGATCCTCGTAACAGATTTACGTTGATCCTTGTTTTGGGATTATGACGGATTTATATTCTCGATCCTCGTAACATATTTACGTTGATCCTTTAGAGTGTAACGGATTTGCACTCTCGGTTATCGCAACATATTTGCGTTAACCCTCGTTATGGGAATATAACGGATTTGTATTCTCGATCCTCGTAACAGATTTACGTTGATCCTCGTACTAGGAATAAAATGAATTTATATTCTCGATCCTCGTAACGGATTTACGTTGATCCTTTAGAGTGTAAAGGATTTGCACTCTCAGTACTAGCAACATATTTGCGCTAACCCTCATTTTGGGAATATAACGAATTTGTATTCTCGATCCTCGTAATAGATTTACGTTGATCCTCATTTACGGATTATGACGGATTTTTATTCTCAATCCTCGTAACGTATTTACGTTGATCCTTTAGAGTGTAACGGATTTGCACCCTCGGTTCTCGCAACATATTTACGTTAATCCTCGTTATGGGAATAAACGGATTTATACTCTCGATCCTCGTAACAGATTTACGTTGATCCACGTACTGGGAATATAACGAATTTATATTCTCGATCCTCCTTTAGAGTGTAACGGATTTTCACTCTCAGTACTCGCAGCATATTTGTGTTAACCCTCGTTTTGGGAATGTAACAGATTTGTATTCTCGATCCTTGTAACAGATTTACATTGATCCTCGTTTTGGGAATATGATGGATTTATATTCTCGATCCTCGTAACGTATTTACGTTGATCCTTTAGAGTGTAACGGATTTGCACTCTCGGTTCTCGCAACATATTTGCGTTAACCCTCGTTATTGGGATATAACGGATTTGTATTCTCGATCCTTGTGACAGATTTTCGCTAATCCTAATTTTGGGAATATAATGGATTTATATTCTCGATCCTCGTAACAGATTTACGTTGATCCTCGTTCTGGAAATATAACGGATTTATATTCTCGATCCTCGTAACAGATTTACGTTGATCCTTTAAAGTGTAAAGGATTTACACTCTCAGTACTCGCAACATATTTGCGCTAACCCTCGTTTTGGGAATATAACGGATTTGTATTCTCGATCCTCATAACAGATTTACGTTGATCCTCGTTTTGGGCTTATGACGGATTTTTATTCTCGATCCTCGTAACGTATTTACGTTGATCCTTTAGAGTGTAATGGATTTGCACTCTCGATTCTCGTAACATATTTACGTTGATCCTCTTCATGGGAATATAACGCATTTGTACTCTCGATCCTCGTAACAGATTTACGTTGATCCTCGTACTGGGAATATAACGAATTTATATTCTCAATCCTCCTTTAGAGTGTAACGGATTTTCACTCTGAGTACTCGCAACATATTTGCGCTAACCCTCGTTTTGGGAATATAACGGATTTGTATTCTCGATCCTCGTAACAGATTTACGTTGATCCTCGTTTTGGGATTATGATGGATTTATATTCTCGATCCTCATAACATATTTACATTGATCCTTTAGAGTGTAACGGATTTGCACTCTCAGTTCTCGCAACATTTTTACGTTAATCCTCGTCATGGGAATATAACGGATTTGAACTCTCGATCCTCGTAACAGATTTACGTTGATCCTCGTACTGGGAATATAATGAATTTATATTCTCGATCCTCCTTTAGAGTGTAACGGATTTTCACTCTCAGTACTCGCAACATATTTGCGCTAACCCTCGTTTTGGGAATGTAACAGATTTGTATTCTCGATCCTCGTAACAGATTTACGTTGATCCTCATTTTCGGATTATAACGGATTTTTATTCTCGATCCTCGTAACGTATTAACGTTGATCCTTTAGAGTGTAACGGATTTGCACTCTCGGTTCTCGCAATATATTTGCGTTAATCCTCGTTATGGGAATATAACGGATTTGAACTCTCGATCCTCGTAACAGATTTACGTTGATCCTCGTACTGGGAATATAATGAATTTATATTCTCGATCCTCCTTTAGAGTGTAACAGATTTTCACTCTCAGTACTCGCAGCATATTTGCGTTAACCCTCGTTTTGGGAATGTAACAGATTTGTATTCTCGATCCTCGTAACAGATTTACGTTGATCCTCGTTTTGGGAATATGATGGATTTATATTCTCGATCCTCGTAACGTATTTACGTTGGTCCTTTAGAGTGTAACGGATTTGCACTCTCGGTTCTCGCAACATATTTGCGTTAACCCTCGTTATGGGAATATAACAGATTTGTATTCTCGATCCTTGTGACATATTTATGCTAATCCTCATTTTGGGAATAAAATGGATTTATATTCTCGATCCTCGTAACATAGTTACGTTGATCCTCGTTCTGGAAATATAACGCATTTATATTCTCGATCCTCGTAACGGATTTACGTTGATCCTTTAAAGTGTAACGGATTTGCACTCTCAGTACTCGCAATATATTTGCGCTAACCCTCATTTTGGGAATATAACGGATTTATATTCTCGATCCTCGTAATAGATTTACGTTGATCCTCGTTTTGGGATTATAATGGATTTATATTCTCGATCCTCATAACATATTTACATTGATCCTTTAGAGTGTAACGGATTTGTACTCTCAGTTCTCGCAACATATTTGCGTTAACCCTCGTTATGGGAATATAACAGATTTGTATTCTCGATCCTCGTAACAGATTTACGTTGATCCTCGTACTGGGAATATAACGAATTTATATTCTCGATCCTCCTTTAGAGTGTAACAGATTTTCACTCTCAGTACTCGCAACATATTTGCGCTAACCCTCGTTTTGGGAATGTAACAGATTTGTATTCTCGATCCTCGTAACAGATTTACGTTGATCCTCGTTTTGGGAATATGACGGATTTATATTCTCGATCCTCGTAACGTATTTACGTTGATCCTTTAGAGTGTAACGGATTTGCACTCTCGTTTTTCGCAATATATTTGCGTTAACCCTCGTTATGGGAATATAACAGATTTGTATTCTCGATCCTTGTGACAGATTTACGCTAATCCTCGTTTTGGGAATATAATGGATTTGTATTCTCGATCCTCATAACAGATTTACGTTGATCCTCGTTCTGGAAATATAACGGATTTATATTCTCGATCCTCGTAACGGATTTACGTTGATCCTTTAAAGTGTAAAGGATTTGAACTCTCAGTACTCGCAACATATTGGCGCTAAACCTCGTTTTGGGAATGTAACGGATTTGTATTCTCGATCCTCATAAAAGATTTACGTTGATCCTCGTTTTGGGCTTAGGACGGATTTTTATTCTCGATCCTCTTAACCTATTTACGTTGATCCTTTAGAGTGTAACGGATTTGCACTCTCAGTTCTCGCAACATATTTGCGTTAATCCTCGTCATGGAAATATAACGGATTTGTACTCTCGATCCTCGTAACAGATTTACGTTGATCCTCGTACTGGGAATATAACGAATTTATATACTCGATCGTCCTTTAGAGTGTAACGGATATTCACTCTTAGTACTCACAACATATTTACGTTAACCCTCATTTTGGGAATGTAACAGATTTGTATTCTCGATTCTCGTAACAGATTTACGTTGATCCTTATTTTCGGATTATGACGGATTTTTATTCTCGATCCTCGTAACGTATTAACATTGATCCTTTAGAGTGTAACGGATTTGCACTCTCGGTTCTCGCAACATATTTGCGTTAATCCTCGTTATGGGAATATAACGAATTTGTACTCTCGATCCTCGTAATAGATTTATGTTGATCCTCGTACTAGGAATATAACGAATTTATATTCTCGATCCTCCTTTAGAGTGTAACGGATTTTCACTGTCAGTACTCGCAACATATTTGCGCTAACCCTCGTTTTGGGAATACAACAGATTTGTATTCTCGATCCTTGTAACAGCTTTACGTTAATCCTCGTTTTGGGATTATGATGGATTTATATTCTCGATCCTCGTAACATATTTACGTTGATCCTTTAGAGTGTAACGGATTTGCACTCTCAGTACTCGCAATATATTTGCGCTAACCCTCATTTTGGGAATATAACGGATTTATATTCTCGATCCTCGTAATAGATTTACGTTGATCCTCGTTTTGGGATTATAATGGATTTATATTCTCGATCCTCATAACATATTTACATTGATCCTTTAGAGTGTAACGGATTTGTACTCTCAGTTCTCGCAACATATTTGCGTTAACCCTCGTTATGGGAATATAACAGATTTGTATTCTCGATCCTCGTAACAGATTTACGTTGATCCTCGTACTGGGAATATAACGAATTTATATTCTCGATCCTCCTTTAGAGTGTAACAGATTTTCACTCTCAGTACTCGCAACATATTTGCGCTAACCCTCGTTTTGGGAATGTAACAGATTTGTATTCTCGATCCTCGTAACAGATTTACGTTGATCCTCGTTTTGGGAATATGACGGATTTATATTCTCGATCCTCGTAACGTATTTACGTTGATCCTTTAGAGTGTAACGGATTTGCACTCTCGTTTTTCGCAATATATTTGCGTTAACCCTCGTTATGGGAATATAACAGATTTGTATTCTCGATCCTTGTGACAGATTTACGCTAATCCTCGTTTTGGGAATATAATGGATTTGTATTCTCGATCCTCATAACAGATTTACGTTGATCCTCGTTCTGGAAATATAACGGATTTATATTCTCGATCCTCGTAACGGATTTACGTTGATCCTTTAAAGTGTAAAGGATTTGAACTCTCAGTACTCGCAACATATTGGCGCTAAACCTCGTTTTGGGAATGTAACGGATTTGTATTCTCGATCCTCATAAAAGATTTACGTTGATCCTCGTTTTGGGCTTAGGACGGATTTTTATTCTCGATCCTCTTAACCTATTTACGTTGATCCTTTAGAGTGTAACGGATTTGCACTCTCAGTTCTCGCAACATATTTGCGTTAATCCTCGTCATGGAAATATAACGGATTTGTACTCTCGATCCTCGTAACAGATTTACGTTGATCCTCGTACTGGGAATATAACGAATTTATATACTCGATCGTCCTTTAGAGTGTAACGGATATTCACTCTTAGTACTCACAACATATTTACGTTAACCCTCATTTTGGGAATGTAACAGATTTGTATTCTCGATTCTCGTAACAGATTTACGTTGATCCTTATTTTCGGATTATGACGGATTTTTATTCTCGATCCTCGTAACGTATTAACATTGATCCTTTAGAGTGTAACGGATTTGCACTCTCGGTTCTCGCAACATATTTGCGTTAATCCTCGTTATGGGAATATAACGAATTTGTACTCTCGATCCTCGTAATAGATTTATGTTGATCCTCGTACTAGGAATATAACGAATTTATATTCTCGATCCTCCTTTAGAGTGTAACGGATTTTCACTGTCAGTACTCGCAACATATTTGCGCTAACCCTCGTTTTGGGAATACAACAGATTTGTATTCTCGATCCTTGTAACAGCTTTACGTTAATCCTCGTTTTGGGATTATGATGGATTTATATTCTCGATCCTCGTAACATATTTACGTTGATCCTTTAGAGTGTAACGG
This sequence comes from Hydrangea macrophylla, assembly GCA_033977485.1. NCBI lineage: Eukaryota > Viridiplantae > Streptophyta > Magnoliopsida > Cornales > Hydrangeaceae > Hydrangea > Hydrangea macrophylla. The sequence goes on from CM066985.1 coordinate 21,953,943, forward strand.
ATTTGCACTCTCGGTTCTCACAACATATTTACGTTAACCCTCGTTATGGGAATATAACGGATTTGTATTCTCGATCCTCGTAACAGATTTACGTTGATCCTCGTACTAGGAATAAAACGAATTTATATTCTCGATCTTCGTAACGGATTTACGTTGATCCTTTAGAGTGTAACGGATTTGCACTCTCAGTACTCGCAACATATTTGCGCTAACCCTCGTTTTGGGAATATAACGGATTTGTATTCTCGATCCTCGTAACAGATTTACGTTGATCATCATTTTCAGATTATGACGGATTTTTATTCTCGATCCTCGTAACGTATTTACGTTAATCCTTTAGAGTGTAACGGATTTGCACTCTCGGTTCTCGCAACATATTTTCGTTAATCCTCATTATGGGAATATAACGGATTTGTACTCTCGATCCTCGTAACAGATTTACGTTGATCCTCGTACTGGGAATATAACGAATTTATATTCTCGATCCTCCTTTAGAGCGTAACGGATTTTCACTCTCAGTACTCGCAACATATTTGCGCTAACCCTCGTTTTGGGAATGTAACAGATTTGTATTCTCGATCCTCGTAACAGATTTACGTTGATCCTAGTTTTGGGATTATGACGGATTTATATTCTCGATCCTCGTAACGTATTTACGTTGATCCTTTAGAATGTAACGGATTTGCACTCTTGGTTCTCGCAACATATTTACGTTAACCCTCGTTATGGGAATATAACGGATTTGTATTCTCGATCCTCGTAACAGATTTACGTTGATCCTCGTACTAGGAATAAAACGAATTTATATTCTCGATCTTCGTAACGGATTTACGTTGATCCTTTAGAGTGTAACGGATTTGCACTCTTGGTTCTCACAACATATTTACGTTAACCCTCGTTACGGGAATATAACGGATTTGTATTCTCGATCCTCGTAACAGATTTACGTTGATCCTCGTACTAGGAATAAAACGAATTTATATTCTCGATCTTCGTAACGGATTTACGTTGATCCTTTAGAGTGTAACGGATTTGCACTCTCAGTACTCGCAACATATTTGCGCTAACCCTCGTTTTGGGAATGTAACAGATTTGTATTCTCGATCCTCGTAACAGATTTACGTTGATCCTCGTTTTGGGAATATGACGGATTTATATTCTCGATCCTCGTAACGTATTTACGTTGATCCTTTAGAGTGTAACGGATTTACACTCTCATTTCTCGCAACATATTTGCGTTAACCCTCGTTATGGGAATATAACGTGTTGTATTCTCGATCCTTGTGACAGATTAACGTTGATCCTGGTTTTGGAAATATAATGGATTTATATTCTTGATCCTCGTAACAGATTTACGTTGATCCTCATTTTGGGAATATAACGGATTTGTATTCTCGATCCTCGTAACGCATTTACGTTGATCCTTATTTTGGGAATATAACGGATTTGTATTATCGATCCTCGTAACGGATTTACGTTGATCTTTTAGAGTGTAACGGATTTGCACTCTCGATTCTGGTAACATATTTGGGTTAACCCTCATTTTGGAATATAACGGATTTGTACTCTCGATCCTCGTAATAGATTTACGTTGACCCTCGTTCTAGGAACATAACGGATTTATATTGTAGATCCTCGTAACGGATTTACATTGATCCTTTAGAGTGTAAAGGATTTGCACTCTCTATTCTGATAACATATTTGCGCTAATCCTCTTTTTGGGAATATAACGGATTTGTATTCTCGATCCTCGTAACAGATTTACGTTTATCCTCATTTTGGGAATATGACGGATTTATATTCTCGATCCTCGTTACGTATTTACGTTGATCCTTTAGAGTGTAGCAGATTTGCATTCTCGGTTCTCGCAACTTATTTGCATTAACCCTCGTTTTGGGAATATAACAGATTTGCACTCTCGATTCTCGTAACATATTTGTGTTAACCCTCGTTTTGGAATATAACGGATTTGTACTCTCGATCCTCGTAACAGATTTACGTTGATCCTCGTTCTGGAAATATAACGGATTTATATTCTCGATCATCGTAACGGATTTACGTTGATCCTTTAAAGTGTAAAGGATTTGCTCTCTCAGTACTCACAACATATTTGTGCTAACCCTCATTTTGGGAATATAACGGATTTGTATTCTCGATCCTCATAACAGATTTACGTTCATCCTCGTTTTGGGTTTATGACGGATTTTTATTCTCGATCCTCGTAACGTACTTAGGTTGATCCTTTAGAGTGTAACGGATTTGCACTCTCGGTTCTCGCAACATATTTGCGTTAATCCTCGTTATGGGAATATAACGGATTTGTACTCTCGATCCTCGTAACAGATTTACGTTAATCCTCGTACTGGGAATATAACGAATTTACATTCTCGATCCTCCTTTAGAGCGTAACGGATTTTCACTCATAGTACTCGCAACATATTTGCGCTAACCCTCGTTTTGGGAATGTAACAGATTTGTATTCTCGATCCTCGTAACAGATTTACGTTGATCCTCGTTTTGGGAATATGACGGATTTATATTCTCGATCCTCGTAACGTATTTACGTTGATCCTTTAGAGTGTAACGGATTTACACTCTCGTTTCTCGCAACATATTTGCGTTAACCCACGTTATGGGAATATAACGTATTGTATTCTCGATCCTTGTGACAGATTTATGCTAATCCTCGTTTTGGGAATATAATGGATTTATATTCTCGATCCTCGTAACATATTTACGTTGATCCTCGTTATGGGAATATAACGAATTTGTATTCTCGATCCTTGTAACAGATTTACGTTGATCCTGGTTTTGGAAATATAATGGATTTATATTCTTGATCCTCGTAACAGATTTACGTTGATCCTCGTTTTGGGAATATAACGGATTTGTATTCTCGATCCTCGTAACGCATTTACGTTGATCCTTATTTTGGGAATATAACGGATTTGTATTATCGATCCTCGTAACGGATTTACGTTGATCTTTTAGAGTGTAACGGATTTGCACTCTCGATTCTGGTAACATATTTGGGTTAACCCTCATTTTGGAATATAACGGATTTGTACTCTCGATCCTCGTAATAGATTTACGTTGACCCTCATTCTAGGAACATAACGGATTTATAATGTAGATCCTCGTAACGGATTTACATTGATCCTTTAGAGTGTAAAGGATTTGCACTCTCTATTCTGATAACATATTTGCGCTAATCCTCTTTTTGGGAATATAACGGATTTGTATTCTCGATCCTCGTAACAGATTTACGTTGATCCTCATTTTGGGAATATGACGGATTTATATTCTCGATCCTCGTTACGTATTTACGTTGATCCTTTAGAGTGTAGCATATTTACATTCTCGGTTCTCGCAACTTATTTGCATTAACCCTTATTTTGGGAATATAACAGATTTGCACTCTCGATTCTCGTAACATATTTGTGTTAACCCTCGTTTTGGAATATAACGGATTTGTACTCTCGATCCTCGTAACAGATTTACGTTGATCCTCGTTCTGGAAATATAACGGATTTATATTCTCGATCATCGTAACGGATTTACGTTGATCCTTTAAAGTGTAAAGGATTTGCACTCTCAGTACTCACAACATATTTGTGCTAACCCTCGTTTTGGGAATATAACGGATTTGTATTCTCGATCCTCATAACAGATTTACGTTCATCCTCGTTTTGGGTTTATGACGGATTTTTATTCTCGATCCTCGTAACGTACTTAGGTTGATCCTTTAGAGTGTAACGGATTTGCACTCTCGGTTCTCGCAACATATTTGCGTTAATCCTCGTTATGGGAATATAACGGATTTGTACTCTCGATCCTCGTAACAGATTTACGTTAATCCTCGTACTGGGAATATAACGAATTTACATTCTCGATCCTCCTTTAGAGCGTAACGGATTTTCACTCATAGTACTCGCAACATATTTGCGCTAACCCTCGTTTTGGGAATGTAACAGATTTGTATTCTCGATCCTCGTAACAGATTTACGTTGATCCTCGTTTTGGGAATATGACGGATTTATATTCTCGATCCTCGTAACGTATTTACGTTGATCCTTTAGAGTGTAACGGATTTACACTCTCGTTTCTCGCAACATATTTGCGTTAACCCACGTTATGGGAATATAACGTATTGTATTCTCGATCCTTGTGACAGATTTATGCTAATCCTCGTTTTGGGAATATAATGGATTTATATTCTCGATCCTCGTAACATATTTACGTTGATCCTCGTTATGGGAATATAACGAATTTGTATTCTCGATCCTTGTAACAGATTTACGTTGATCCTGGTTTTGGAAATATAATGGATTTATATTCTTGATCCTCGTAACAGATTTACGTTGATCCTCGTTTTGGGAATATAACGGATTTGTATTCTCGATCCTCGTAACGCATTTACGTTGATCCTTATTTTGGGAATATAACGGATTTGTATTATCGATCCTCGTAACGGATTTACGTTAATCTTTTAGAGTGTAACGGATTTGCACTCTCGATTCTGGTAACATATTTGGGTTAACCCTCATTTTGGAATATAACGGATTTGTACTCTCGATCCTCGTAATAGATTTACGTTGACCCTCGTTCTAGGAACATAACGGATTTATATTGTAGATCCTCGTAACGGATTTACATTGATCCTTTAGAGTGTAAAGGATTTGCACTCTCTATTCTGATAACATATTTGCGCTAATCCTCTTTTTGGGAATATAACGGATTTGTATTCTCGATCCTCGTAACAGATTTACGTTGATCCTCATTTTGGGAATATGACGGATTTATATTCTCGATCCTCGTTACGTATTTACGTTGATCCTGTAGAGTGTAGCATATTTGCATTCTCGGTTCTCGCAACTTATTTGCATTAACCCTTGTTTTGGGAATATAACAGATTTGCACTCTCGATTCTCGTAACATATTTGTGTTAACCCTCGTTTTGAAATATAACGGATTTGTACTCTCGATCCTCGTAACAGATTTACGTTGATCCTCGTTCTGGAAATATAACGGATTTATATTCTCGATCATCGTAACGGATTTACGTTGATCCTTTAAAGTGTAAAGGATTTGCACTCTCAGTACTCACAACATATTTGTGCTAACCCTCGTTTTGGGAATATAACGGATTTGTATTCTCGATCCTCATAACAGATTTACGTTCATCCTCGTTTTGGGTTTATGACGGATTTTTATTCTCGATCCTCGTAACGTACTTAGGTTGATCCTTTAGAGTGTAACGGATTTGCACTCTCGGTTCACGCAACATATTTGCGTTAATCCTCGTTATGGGAATATAACGGATTTGTACTCTCGATCCTCGTAACAGATTTACGTTAATCCTCGTACTGGGAATATAACGAATTTACATTCTCGATCCTCCTTTAGAGCGTAACGGATTTTCACTCATAGTACTCGCAACATATTTGCGCTAACCCTCGTTTTGGGAATGTAACAGATTTGTATTCTCGATCCTCGTAACAGATTTACGTTGATCCTCATTTTTGGAATATGACGGATTTTTATTCTCGATCCTCGTTACGTATTTACGTTGATCCTTTAGAGTGTAGTAGATTTGCACTCTCGGTTCTCACAACTTATTTGCATTAACCCTCGTTTTGGGAATATAACGGATTTGCACTCTCGATTCTCGTAACATATTTGCTTTAACCCCCGTTTTGGAATATAACGGATTTGTACTCTCGATCCTCGTAACAGATTTACGTTGATCCTCGTTTTGGGAATATGACGGATTTATATTCTCGATCCTCGTAACGTATTTACGTTGATCCTTTAGAGTGTAACGGATTTACACTCTCGTTTCTCGCAACATATTTGCGTTAACCCACGTTATGGGAATATAACGTATTGTATTCTCGATCCTTGTGACAGATTTATGCTAATCCTCGTTTTGGGAATATAATGGATTTATATTCTCGATCCTCGTAACATATTTACGTTGATCCTCGTTATGGGAATATAACGAATTTGTATTCTCGATCCTTGTAACAGATTTACGTTGATCCTGGTTTTGGAAATATAATGGATTTATATTCTTGATCCTCGTAACAGATTTACGTTGATCCTCGTTTTGGGAATATAACGGATTTGTATTCTCGATCCTCGTAACGCATTTACGTTGATCCTTATTTTGGGAATATAACGGATTTGTATTATCGATCCTCGTAACGGATTTACGTTGATCTTTTAGAGTGTAACGGATTTGCACTCTCGATTCTGGTAACATATTTGGGTTAACCCTCATTTTGGAATATAACGGATTTGTACTCTCGATCCTCGTAATAGATTTACGTTGACCCTCATTCTAGGAACATAACGGATTTATAATGTAGATCCTCGTAACGGATTTACATTGATCCTTTAGAGTGTAAAGGATTTGCACTCTCTATTCTGATAACATATTTGCGCTAATCCTCTTTTTGGGAATATAACGGATTTGTATTCTCGATCCTCGTAACAGATTTACGTTGATCCTCATTTTGGGAATATGACGGATTTATATTCTCGATCCTCGTTACGTATTTACGTTGATCCTTTAGAGTGTAGCATATTTACATTCTCGGTTCTCGCAACTTATTTGCATTAACCCTTATTTTGGGAATATAACAGATTTGCACTCTCGATTCTCGTAACATATTTGTGTTAACCCTCGTTTTGGAATATAACGGATTTGTACTCTCGATCCTCGTAACAGATTTACGTTGATCCTCGTTCTGGAAATATAACGGATTTATATTCTCGATCATCGTAACGGATTTACGTTGATCCTTTAAAGTGTAAAGGATTTGCACTCTCAGTACTCACAACATATTTGTGCTAACCCTCGTTTTGGGAATATAACGGATTTGTATTCTCGATCCTCATAACAGATTTACGTTCATCCTCGTTTTGGGTTTATGACGGATTTTTATTCTCGATCCTCGTAACGTACTTAGGTTGATCCTTTAGAGTGTAACGGATTTGCACTCTCGGTTCTCGCAACATATTTGCGTTAATCCTCGTTATGGGAATATAACGGATTTGTACTCTCGATCCTCGTAACAGATTTACGTTAATCCTCGTACTGGGAATATAACGAATTTACATTCTCGATCCTCCTTTAGAGCGTAACGGATTTTCACTCATAGTACTCGCAACATATTTGCGCTAACCCTCGTTTTGGGAATGTAACAGATTTGTATTCTCGATCCTCGTAACAGATTTACGTTGATCCTCGTTTTGGGAATATGACGGATTTATATTCTCGATCCTCGTAACGTATTTACGTTGATCCTTTAGAGTGTAACGGATTTACACTCTCGTTTCTCGCAACATATTTGCGTTAACCCACGTTATGGGAATATAACGTATTGTATTCTCGATCCTTGTGACAGATTTATGCTAATCCTCGTTTTGGGAATATAATGGATTTATATTCTCGATCCTCGTAACATATTTACGTTGATCCTCGTTATGGGAATATAACGAATTTGTATTCTCGATCCTTGTAACAGATTTACGTTGATCCTGGTTTTGGAAATATAATGGATTTATATTCTTGATCCTCGTAACAGATTTACGTTGATCCTCGTTTTGGGAATATAACGGATTTGTATTCTCGATCCTCGTAACGCATTTACGTTGATCCTTATTTTGGGAATATAACGGATTTGTATTATCGATCCTCGTAACGGATTTACGTTGATCTTTTAGAGTGTAACGGATTTGCACTCTCGATTCTGGTAACATATTTGGGTTAACCCTCATTTTGGAATATAACGGATTTGTACTCTCGATCCTCGTAATAGATTTACGTTGACCCTCGTTCTAGGAACATAACGGATTTATATTGTAGATCCTCGTAACGGATTTACATTGATCCTTTAGAGTGTAAAGGATTTGCACTCTCTATTCTGATAACATATTTGCGCTAATCCTCTTTTTGGGAATATAACGGATTTGTATTCTCGATCCTCGTAACAGATTTACGTTGATCCTCATTTTGGGAATATGACGGATTTATATTCTCGATCCTCGTTACGTATTTACGTTGATCCTTTAGAGTGTAGCAGATTTGCACTCTCGGTTCTCGCAACTTATTTGCATTAACCCTCGTTTTGGGAATATAAGGGATTTGCACTCTCGATTCTCGTAACATATTTGCTTTAACCCCCGTTTTGGAATAAAACAGATTTGTACTCTCGATCCTCGTAACAGATTTACGTTGATCCTCATTCTGGAAATATAACGGATTTACATTCTCGATCCTCGTAACTGATTTACGTTGATCCTTTAAAGTGTAAAGGATTTGCACTCTCAGTACTCGCAACATATTTGCGCTAATCCTCGTTTTGGGAATATAACGGATTTGTATTCTCGATCCTCATAACAGATTTACGTTCATCCTCGTTTTGGGCTTATGACGGATTTTTATTCTCGATCCTCGTAACGTACTTACGTTGATCCTTTAGAGTGTAACGGATTTGCACTCTCGTTTCTCACAACATATTTGCGTTAATCCTCGTTATGGGAATATAACAGATTTGTATTCTCGATCCTTGTGACAGATTTACGCTAATCCTCGTTTTGGGAATATAATGGATTTATATTCTCGATCCTCGTAACATATTTACGTTGATCCTCGTTATGGGAATATAACGAATTTGTATTCTCGATCCTTGTAACAGATTTACGTTGATCCTGGTTTTGGGAATATAATGGATTTATATTCTCGATCCTCGTAACATATTTACGTTGATCCTCGTTATGGGAATATAACGGATTTGTACTCTCGATCCTCGTAACAGATTTACGTTGATCCTCGTTCTGGAAATATAACGGATTTATATTCTCGATCCTCGTAACGGATTTACGTTGATCCTTTAAAGTGTAAAGGATTTGCACTCTCAGTACTAGCAACATATTTGCGCTAACCCTCATTTTGGGAATATAACGGATTTGTATTCTCGATCCTCGTAACAGATTTACGTTGATCCTCATTTTCGGATTATGACGGATTTTTACTCTCGATCCTCGTAACGTATTTACTTTGATCCTTTAGAGTGTAACGGATTTGCACTCTCAGTTCTCGCAACATATTTGCGTTAATCCTCATTATGGGAATATAACGGATTTGTACTCTCGATCCTCGTAACAGATTTACGTTAATCCTCGTACTGGGAATATAACGAATTTACATTCTCGATCCTCCTTTAGAGCGTAACGGATTTTCACCCAAAGTACTCGCAACATATTTGCGCTAACCCTCATTTTGGGAATGTAACAGATTTGTATTCTCGATCCTCGTAACAGATTTACGTTGATCCTCATTTTGGGAATATGACGGATTTATATTCTCGATCCTCGTAACGTATTTACGTTGATCCTTATTTTGGGAATATAACGGATTTGTATTCTCGATCCTCGTAACAGATTTACGTTGATCCTTTAGAGTGTAACGGATTTGCACTCTCGATTCTGGTAACATATTTGGGTTAACCCTCATTTTGGAATATAACGGATTTGTACTCTCGATCCACGTAATAGATTTACGTTGATCCTCATTCTAAGAACATAACGGATTTATATTATAGATCCTCGTAACGGATTTACATTGATCCTTTAGAGTGTAATGGATTTTACACTCTCTATTCTCATAACATATTTGCGCCAACCCTCTTTTTGGGAATATAACGGATTTGTATTCTCGATCCTCGTAACAGATTTACGTTGATCCTCATTTTTGGAATATGACGGATTTTTATTCTCGATCCTCGTTACGTATTTACGTTGATCCTTTAGAGTGTAGTAGATTTGCACTCTCGGTTCTCACAACTTATTTGCATTAACCCTCGTTTTGGGAATATAAGGGATTTGCACTCTCGATTCTCGTAACATATTTGCTTTAACCCCCGTTTTGGAATAAAACGGATTTGTACTCTCGATCCTCGTAACAGATTTACGTTGATCCTCATTCTGGAAATATAACGGATTTACATTCTCGATCCTCGTAACGGATTTACGTTGATCCTTTAAAGTGTAAAGGATTTGCACTCTCAGTACTCGCAACATATTTGCGCTAATCCTCGTTTTGGGAATATAACGGATTTGTATTCTCGATCCTCATAACAGATTTACGTTCATCCTCGTTTTGGGCTTATGACGGATTTTTATTCTCGATCCTCATAACGTACTTACGTTGATCCTTTAGAGTGTAACGGATTTGCACTCTCGTTTCTCACAACATATTTGCGTTAATCCTCGTTATGGGAATATAACAGATTTGTATTCTCGATCTTTGTGACAGATTTACGCTAATCCTCGTTTTGGGAATATAATGGATTTATATTCTCGATCCTCGTAACATATTTACGTTGATCCTCGTTATGGGAATATAACGAATTTGTATTCTCGATCCTTGTAACAGATTTACGTTGATCCTGGTTTTGGAAATATAATGGATTTATATTCTTGATCCTCGTAACAGATTTACGTTGATCCTCGTTTTGGGAATATAACGGATTTGTATTCTCGATCCTCGTAACGGATTTACGTTGATTCTTATTTTGGGAATATAACGGATTTGTATTCTCGATCCTCGTAACAGATTTACGTTGATCCTTTAGAGTGTAACGGATTTGCACTCTCGATTCTGGTAACATATTTGGGTTAACCCTCATTTTGGAATATAACGGATTTGTACTCTCGATCCACGTAATAGATTTACGTTGATCCTCGTTCTAAGAACATAACGGATTTATATTATAGATCCTCGTAACGGATTTACATTGATCCTTTAGAGTGTAATGGATTTTACACTCTCTATTCTCATAACATATTTGCGCCAACCCTCTTTTTGGGAATATAACGGATTTGTATTCTCGATCCTCGTAACAGATTTACGTTGATCCTCATTTTTGGAATATGACGGATTTTTATTCTCGATCCTCGTTACGTATTTACGTTGATCCTTTAGAGTGTAGTAGATTTGCACTCTCGGTTCTCACAACTTATTTGCATTAACCCTCGTTTTGGGAATATAACGGATTTGCACTCTCGATTCTCGTAACATATTTGCTTTAACCCCCGTTTTGGAATATAACGGATTTGTACTCTCGATCCTCGTAACAGATTTACGTTGATCCTCGTTCTGGAAATATAACGGATTTATATTCTCGATCCTCGTAACGGATTTACGTTGATCCTTTAAAGTGTAAAGGATTTGCACTCTCAGTACTAGCAACATATTTGCGCTAACCCTCATTTTGGGAATATAACGGATTTGTATTCTCGATCCTCGTAACAGATTTACGTTGATCCTCATTTTCGGATTATGACGGATTTTTACTCTCGATCCTCGTAACGTATTTACTTTGATCCTTTAGAGTGTAACGGATTTGCACTCTCAGTTCTCGCAACATATTTGCGTTAATCCTCATTATGGGAATATAACGGATTTGTACTCTCGATCCTCGTAACAGATTTACGTTAATCCTCGTACTGGGAATATAACGAATTTACATTCTCGATCCTCCTTTAGAGCGTAACGGATTTTCACCCATAGTACTCGCAACATATTTGCGCTAACCCTCATTTTGGGAATGTAACAGATTTGTATTCTCGATCCTCGTAACAGATTTACGTTGATCCTCATTTTGGGAATATGACGGATTTATATTCTCGATCCTCGTAACGTATTTACGTTGATCCTTATTTTGGGAATATAACGGATTTGTATTCTCGATCCTCGTAACAGATTTACGTTGATCCTTTAGAGTGTAACGGATTTGCACTCTCGATTCTGGTAACATATTTGGGTTAACCCTCATTTTGGAATATTACGGATTTGTACTCTCGATCCACGTAATAGATTTACGTTGATCCTCGTTCTAAGAACATAACGGATTTATATTATAGATCCTCGTAATGGATTTACATTGATCCTTTAGAGTGTAATGGATTTTACACTCTCTATTCTCATAACATATTTGCGCCAACCCTCTTTTTGGGAATATAACGGATTTGTATTCTCGATCCTCGTAACAGATTTACGTTGATCCTCATTTTTGGAATATGACGGATTTTTATTCTCGATCCTCGTTACGTATTTACGTTGATCCTTTAGAGTGTAGTAGATTTGCACTCTCGGTTCTCACAACTTATTTGCATTAACCCTCGTTTTGGGAATATAACGGATTTGCACTCTCGATTCTCGTAACATATTTGCTTTAACCCCCGTTTTGGAATATAACGGATTTGTACTCTCGATCCTCGTAACAGATTTACGTTGATCCTCGTTCTGGAAATATAACGGATTTATATTCTCGATCCTCGTAACGGATTTACGTTGATCCTTTAAAGTGTAAAGGATTTGCACTCTCAGTACTAGCAACATATTTGCGCTAACCCTCATTTTGGGAATATAACGGATTTGTATTCTCGATCCTCGTAACAGATTTACGTTGATCCTCATTTTCGGATTATGACGGATTTTTACTCTCGATCCTCGTAACGTATTTACTTTGATCCTTTAGAGTGTAACGGATTTGCACTCTCAGTTCTCGCAACATATTTGCGTTAATCCTCATTATGGGAATATAACGGATTTGTACTCTCGATCCTCGTAACAGATTTACGTTAATCCTCGTACTGGGAATATAACGAATTTACATTCTCGATCCTCCTTTAGAGCGTAACGGATTTTCACCCATAGTACTCGCAACATATTTGCGCTAACCCTCATTTTGGGAATGTAACAGATTTGTATTCTCGATCCTCGTAACAGATTTACGTTGATCCTCATTTTGGGAATATGACGGATTTATATTCTCGATCCTCGTAACGTATTTACGTTGATCCTTATTTTGGGAATATAACGGATTTGTATTCTCGATCCTCGTAACAGATTTACGTTGATCCTTTAGAGTGTAACGGATTTGCACTCTCGATTCTGGTAACATATTTGGGTTAACCCTCATTTTGGAATATTACGGATTTGTACTCTCGATCCACGTAATAGATTTACGTTGATCCTCGTTCTAAGAACATAACGGATTTATATTATAGATCCTCGTAATGGATTTACATTGATCCTTTAGAGTGTAATGGATTTTACACTCTCTATTCTCATAACATATTTGCGCCAACCCTCTTTTTGGGAATATAACGGATTTGTATTCTCGATCCTCGTAACAGATTTACGTTGATCCTCATTTTTGGAATATGACGGATTTTTATTCTCGATCCTCGTTACGTATTTACGTTGATCCTTTAGAGTGTAGTAGATTTGCACTCTCGGTTCTCACAACTTATTTGCATTAACCCTCGTTTTGGGAATATAAGGGATTTGCACTCTCGATTCTCGTAACATATTTGCTTTAACCCCCGTTTTGGAATAAAACGGATTTGTACTCTCGATCCTCGTAACAGATTTACGTTGATCCTCATTCTGGAAATATAACGGATTTACATTCTCGATCCTCGTAACGGATTTACGTTGATCCTTTAAAGTGTAAAGGATTTGCACTCTCAGTACTCGCAACATATTTGCGCTAATCCTCGTTTTGGGAATATAACGGATTTGTATTCTCGATCCTCATAACAGATTTACGTTCATCCTCGTTTTGGGCTTATGACGGATTTTTATTCTCGATCCTCATAGCGTACTTACGTTGATCCTTTAGAGTGTAACGGATTTGCACTCTCGTTTCTCACAACATATTTGCGTTAATCCTCGTTATGGGAATATAACAGATTTGTATTCTCGATCCTTGTGACAGATTTACGCTAATCCTCATTTTGGGAATATAATGGATTTATATTCTCGATCCTCGTAACATATTTACGTTGATCCTCGTTATGGGAATATAACGAATTTGTATTCTCGATCCTTGTAACAGATTTACGTTGATCCTGGTTTTGGAAATATAATGGATTTATATTCTTGATCCTCGTAACGGATTTACGTTGATCCTCGTTTTGGGAATATAACGGATTTGTATTCTCGATCCTCGTAACAGATTTACGTTGATTCTTATTTTGGGAATATAACGGATTTGTATTCTCGATCCTCGTAACAGATTTACGTTGATCCTTTAGAGTGTAACGGATTTGCACTCTCGATTCTGGTAACATATTTGGGTTAACCCTCATTTTGGAATATAACGGATTTGTACTCTCGATCCTCGTAATAGATTTACGTTGATCCTCGTTCTAAGAACATAACGTATTTATATTATAGATCCTCGTAACGGATTTACATTGATCCTTTAGAGTGTAATGGATTTGCACTCTCTATTCTCATAACATATTTGCACCAACCCTCTTTTTGGGAATATAACGGATTTGTATTCTCGATCCTCGTAACACATTTACGTTGATCCTCATTTTTGGAATATGACGGATTTATATTCTCGATCCTCGTTACGTATTTACGTTGATCCTTTAGAGTGTAGCAGATTTGCACTCTCGGTTCTCACAACTTATTTGCATTAACCCTCGTTTTGGGAATATAAGGGATTTGCACTCTCGATTCTCGTAACATATTTGCTTTAACCCCCGTTTTGGAATAAAACGGATTTGTACTCTCGATCCTCGTAACAGATTTACGTTGATCCTCATTCTGGAAATATAACGGATTTACATTCTCGATCCTCGTAACGGATTTACGTTGATCCTTTAAAGTGTAAAGGATTTGCACTCTCAGTACTCGCAACATATTTGCGCTAATCCTCGTTTTGGGAATATAACGGATTTGTATTCTCGATCCTCATAACAGATTTACGTTCATCCTCGTTTTGGGCTTATGACGGATTTTTATTCTCGATCCTCATAACGTACTTACGTTGATCCTTTAGAGTGTAACGGATTTGCACTCTTGTTTCTCACAACATATTTGCGTTAATCCTCGTTATGGGAATATAACAGATTTGTATTCTCGATCCTTGTGACAGATTTACGCTAATCCTCGTTTTGGGAATATAATGGATTTATATTCTCGATCCTCGTAACATATTTACGTTGATCCTCGTTATGGGAATATAACGAATTTGTATTCTCGATCCTTGTAACAGATTTACGTTGATCCTGGTTTTGGAAATATAATGGATTTATATTCTTGATCCTCGTAACGGATTTACGTTGATCCTCGTTTTGGGAATATAACGGATTTGTATTCTCGATCCTCGTAACGGATTTACGTTGATTCTTATTTTGGGAATATAACGGATTTGTATTCTCGATCCTCGTAACAGATTTACGTTGATCCTTTAGAGTGTAACGGATTTGAACTCTCGATTCCGGTAACATATTTGGGTTAACCCTCATTTTGGAATATAACGGATTTGTACTCTCGATCCACGTAATAGATTTACGTTGATCCTCGTTCTAAGAACATAACGGATTTATATTATAGATCCTCGTAACGGATTTACATTGATCCTTTAGAGTGTAATGGATTTTACACTCTCTATTCTCATAACATATTTGCGCCAACCCTCTTTTTGGGAATATAACGGATTTGTATTCTCGATCCTCGTAACAGATTTACGTTGATCCTCATTTTTGGAATATGACGGATTTTTATTCTCGATCCTCGTTACGTATTTACGTTGATCCTTTAGAGTGTAGTAGATTTGCACTCTCGGTTCTCACAACTTATTTGCATTAACCCTCGTTTTGGGAATATAACGGATTTGCACTCTCGATTCTCGTAACATATTTGCTTTAACCCCCGTTTTGGAATATAACGGATTTGTACTCTCGATCCTCGTAACAGATTTACGTTGATCCTCGTTCTGGAAATATAACGGATTTATATTCTCGATCCTCGTAACGGATTTACGTTGATCCTTTAAAGTGTAAAGGATTTGCACTCTCAGTACTAGCAACATATTTGCGCTAACCCTCATTTTGGTAATATAACGGATTTGTATTCTCGATCCTCGTAACAGATTTACGTTGATCCTCATTTTCGGATTATGACGGATTTTTACTCTCGATCCTCGTAACGTATTTACTTTGATCCTTTAGAGTGTAACGGATTTGCACTCTCAGTTCTCGCAACATATTTGCGTTAATCCTCATTATGGGAATATAACGGATTTGTACTCTCGATCCTCGTAACAGATTTACGTTAATCCTCGTACTGGGAATATAACGAATTTACATTCTCGATCCTCCTTTAGAGCGTAACGGATTTTCACCCATAGTACTCGCAACATATTTGCGCTAACCCTCATTTTGGGAATGTAACAGATTTGTATTCTCGATCCTCGTAACAGATTTACGTTGATCCTCATTTTGGGAATATGACGGATTTATATTCTCGATCCTCGTAACGTATTTACGTTGATCCTTATTTTGGGAATATAACGGATTTGTATTCTCGATCCTCGTAACAGATTTACGTTGATCCTTTAGAGTGTAACGGATTTGCACTCTCGATTCTGGTAACATATTTGGGTTAACCCTCATTTTGGAATATAACGGATTTGTACTCTCGATCCACGTAATAGATTTACGTTGATCCTCGTTCTAAGAACATAACGGATTTATATTATAGATCCTCGTAACGGATTTACATTGATCCTTTAGAGTGTAATGGATTTTACACTCTCTATTCTCATAACATATTTGCGCCAACCCTCTTTTTGGGAATATAACGGATTTGTATTCTCGATCCTCGTAACAGATTTACGTTGATCCTCATTTTTGGAATATGACGGATTTTTATTCTCGATCCTCGTTACGTATTTACGTTGATCCTTTAGAGTGTAGTAGATTTGCACTCTCGGTTCTCACAACTTATTTGCATTAACCCTCGTTTTGGGAATATAAGGGATTTGCACTCTCGATTCTCGTAACATATTTGCTTTAACCCCCGTTTTGGAATAAAACGGATTTGTACTCTCGATCCTCGTAACAGATTTACGTTGATCCTCATTCTGGAAATATAACGGATTTACATTCTCGATCCTCGTAACGGATTTACGTTGATCCTTTAAAGTGTAAAGGATTTGCACTCTCAGTACTCGCAACATATTTGCGCTAATCCTCGTTTTGGGAATATAACGGATTTGTATTCTCGATCCTCATAACAGATTTACGTTCATCCTCGTTTTGGGCTTATGACGGATTTTTATTCTCGATCCTCATAACGTACTTACGTTGATCCTTTAGAGTGTAACGGATTTGCACTCTCGTTTCTCACAACATATTTGCGTTAATCCTCGTTATGGGAATATAACAGATTTGTATTCTCGATCCTTGTGACAGATTTACGCTAATCCTCGTTTTGGGAATATAATGGATTTATATTCTCGATCCTCGTAACATATTTACGTTGATCCTCGTTATGGGAATATAACGAATTTGTATTCTCGATCCTTGTAACAGATTTACGTTGATCCTGGTTTTGGAAATATAATGGATTTATATTCTTGATCCTCGTAACGGATTTACGTTGATCCTCGTTTTGGGAATATAACGGATTTGTATTCTCGATCCTCGTAACGGATTTACGTTGATTCTTATTTTGGTAATATAACGGATTTGTATTCTCGATCCTCGTAACAGATTTACGTTGATCCTTTAGAGTGTAACGGATTTGCACTCTCGATTCTGGTAACATATTTGGGTTAACCCTCATTTTGGAATATAACGGATTTGTACTCTCGATCCACATAATAGATTTACGTTGATCCTCGTTCTAAGAACATAACGGATTTATATTATAGATCCTCGTAACGGATTTACATTGATCCTTTAGAGTGTAATGGATTTTACACTCTCTATTCTCATAACATATTTGCGCCAACCCTCTTTTTGGGAATATAACGGATTTGTATTCTCGATCCTCGTAACAGATTTACGTTGATCCTCATTTTTGGAATATGACGGATTTTTATTCTCGATCCTCGTTACGTATTTACGTTGATCCTTTAGAGTGTAGTAGATTTGCACTCTCGGTTCTCACAACTTATTTGCATTAACCCTCGTTTTGGGAATATAACGGATTTGCACTCTCGATTCTCGTAACATATTTGCTTTAACCCCCGTTTTGGAATATAACGGATTTGTACTCTCGATCCTCGTAACAGATTTACGTTGATCCTCGTTCTGGAAATATAACGGATTTATATTCTCGATCCTCGTAACGGATTTACGTTGATCCTTTAAAGTGTAAAGGATTTGCACTCTCAGTACTAGCAACATATTTGCGCTAACCCTCATTTTGGGAATATAACGGATTTGTATTCTCGATCCTCGTAACAGATTTACGTTGATCCTCATTTTCGGATTATGACGGATTTTTACTCTCGATCCTCGTAACGTATTTACTTTGATCCTTTAGAGTGTAACGGATTTGCACTCTCAGTTCTCGCAACATATTTGCGTTAATCCTCATTATGGGAATATAAGGGATTTGTACTCTCGATCCTCGTAACAGATTTACGTTAATCCTCGTACTGGGAATATAACGAATTTACATTCTCGATCCTCCTTTAGAGCGTAACGGATTTTCACCCATAGTACTCGCAACATATTTGCGCTAACCCTCATTTTGGGAATGTAACAGATTTGTATTCTCGATCCTCGTAACAGATTTACGTTGATCCTCATTTTGGGAATATGACGGATTTATATTCTCGATCCTCGTAACGTATTTACGTTGATCCTTATTTTGGGAATATAACGGATTTGTATTCTCGATCCTCGTAACAGATTTACGTTGATCCTTTAGAGTGTAACGGATTTGCACTCTCGATTCTGGTAACATATTTGGGTTAACCCTCATTTTGGAATATAACGGATTTGTACTCTCGATCCACGTAATAGATTTACGTTGATCCTCGTTCTAAGAACATAACGGATTTATATTATAGATCCTCGTAACGGATTTACATTGATCCTTTAGAGTGTAATGGATTTTACACTCTCTATTCTCATAACATATTTGCGCCAACCCTCTTTTTGGGAATATAACGGATTTGTATTCTCGATCCTCGTAACAGATTTACGTTGATCCTCATTTTTGGAATATGACGGATTTTTATTCTCGATCCTCGTTACGTATTTACGTTGATCCTTTAGAGTGTAGTAGATTTGCACTCTCGGTTCTCACAACTTATTTGCATTAACCCTCGTTTTGGGAATATAAGGGATTTGCACTCTCGATTCTCGTAACATATTTGCTTTAACCCCCGTTTTGGAATAAAACGGATTTGTACTCTCGATCCTCGTAACAGATTTACGTTGATCCTCATTCTGGAAATATAACGGATTTACATTCTCGATCCTCGTAACGGATTTACGTTGATCCTTTAAAGTGTAAAGGATTTGCACTCTCAGTACTCGCAACATATTTGCGCTAATCCTCGTTTTGGGAATATAACGGATTTGTATTCTCGATCCTCATAACAGATTTACGTTCATCCTCGTTTTGGGCTTATGACGGATTTTTATTCTCGATCCTCATAACGTACTTACGTTGATCCTTTAGAGTGTAACGGATTTGCACTCTCGTTTCTCACAACATATTTGCGTTAATCCTCGTTATGGGAATATAACAGATTTGTATTCTCGATCCTTGTGACAGATTTACGCTAATCCTCGTTTTGGGAATATAATGGATTTATATTCTCGATCCTCGTAACATATTTACGTTGATCCTCGTTATGGGAATATAACGAATTTGTATTCTCGATCCTTGTAACAGATTTACGTTGATCCTGGTTTTGGAAATATAATGGATTTATATTCTTGATCCTCGTAACGGATTTACGTTGATCCTCGTTTTGGGAATATAACGGATTTGTATTCTCGATCCTCGTAACGGATTTACGTTGATTCTTATTTTGGGAATATAACGGATTTGTATTCTCGATCCTCGTAACAGATTTACGTTGATCCTTTAGAGTGTAACGGATTTGCACTCTCGATTCTGGTAACATATTTGGGTTAACCCTCATTTTGGAATATAACGGATTTGTACTCTCGATCCACGTAATAGATTTACGTTGATCCTCGTTCTAAGAACATAACGGATTTATATTATAGATCCTCGTAACGGATTTACATTGATCCTTTAGAGTGTAATGGATTTTACACTCTCTATTCTCATAACATATTTGCGCCAACCCTCTTTTTGGGAATATAACGGATTTGTATTCTCGATCCTCGTAACAGATTTACGTTGATCCTCATTTTTGGAATATGACGGATTTTTATTCTCGATCCTCGTTACGTATTTACGTTGATCCTTTAGAGTGTAGTAGATTTGCACTCTCGGTTCTCACAACTTATTTGCATTAACCCTCGTTTTGGGAATATAACGGATTTGCACTCTCGATTCTCGTAACATATTTGCTTTAACCCCCGTTTTGGAATATAACGGATTTGTACTCTCGATCCTCGTAACAGATTTACGTTGATCCTCGTTCTGGAAATATAACGGATTTATATTCTCGATCCTCGTAACGGATTTACGTTGATCCTTTAAAGTGTAAAGGATTTGCACTCTCAGTACTAGCAACATATTTGCGCTAACCCTCATTTTGGGAATATAACGGATTTGTATTCTCGATCCTCGTAACAGATTTACGTTGATCCTCATTTTCGGATTATGACGGATTTTTACTCTCGATCCTCGTAACGTATTTACTTTGATCCTTTAGAGTGTAACGGATTTGCACTCTCAGTTCTCGCAACATATTTGCGTTAATCCTCATTATGGGAATATAACGGATTTGTACTCTCGATCCTCGTAACAGATTTACGTTAATCCTCGTACTGGGAATATAACGAATTTACATTCTCGATCCTCCTTTAGAGCGTAACGGATTTTCACCCATAGTACTCGCAACATATTTGCGCTAACCCTCATTTTGGGAATGTAACAGATTTGTATTCTCGATCCTCGTAACAGATTTACGTTGATCCTCATTTTGGGAATATGACGGATTTATATTCTCGATCCTCGTAACGTATTTACGTTGATCCTTATTTTGGGAATATAACGGATTTGTATTCTCGATCCTCGTAACAGATTTACGTTGATCCTTTAGAGTGTAACGGATTTGCACTCTCGATTCTGGTAACATATTTGGGTTAACCCTCATTTTGGAATATAACGGATTTGTACTCTCGATCCACGTAATAGATTTACGTTGATCCTCGTTCTAAGAACATAACGGATTTATATTATAGATCCTCGTAACGGATTTACATTGATCCTTTAGAGTGTAATGGATTTTACACTCTCTATTCTCATAACATATTTGCGCCAACCCTCTTTTTGGGAATATAACGGATTTGTATTCTCGATCCTCGTAACAGATTTACGTTGATCCTCATTTTTGGAATATGACGGATTTTTATTCTCGATCCTCGTTACGTATTTACGTTGATCCTTTAGAGTGTAGTAGATTTGCACTCTCGGTTCTCACAACTTATTTGCATTAACCCTCGTTTTGGGAATATAAGGGATTTGCACTCTCGATTCTCGTAACATATTTGCTTTAACCCCCGTTTTGGAATAAAACGGATTTGTACTCTCGATCCTCGTAACAGATTTACGTTGATCCTCATTCTGGAAATATAACGGATTTACATTCTCGATCCTCGTAACGGATTTACGTTGATCCTTTAAAGTGTAAAGGATTTGCACTCTCAGTACTCGCAACATATTTGCGCTAATCCTCGTTTTGGGAATATAACGGATTTGTATTCTCGATCCTCATAACAGATTTACGTTCATCCTCGTTTTGGGCTTATGACGGATTTTTATTCTCGATCCTCATAACGTACTTACGTTGATCCTTTAGAGTGTAACGGATTTGCACTCTCGTTTCTCACAACATATTTGCGTTAATCCTCGTTATGGGAATATAACAGATTTGTATTCTCGATCCTTGTGACAGATTTACGCTAATCCTCGTTTTGGGAATATAATGGATTTATATTCTCGATCCTCGTAACATATTTACGTTGATCCTCGTTATGGGAATATAACGAATTTGTATTCTCGATCCTTGTAACAGATTTACGTTGATCCTGGTTTTGGAAATATAATGGATTTATATTCTTGATCCTCGTAACGGATTTACGTTGATCCTCGTTTTGGGAATATAACGGATTTGTATTCTCGATCCTCGTAACGGATTTACGTTGATTCTTATTTTGGGAATATAACGGATTTGTATTCTCGATCCTCGTAACAGATTTACGTTGATCCTTTAGAGTGTAACGGATTTGCACTCTCGATTCTGGTAACATATTTGGGTTAACCCTCATTTTGGAATATAACGGATTTGTACTCTCGATCCACGTAATAGATTTACGTTGATCCTCGTTCTAAGAACATAACGGATTTATATTATAGATCCTCGTAACGGATTTACATTGATCCTTTAGAGTGTAATGGATTTTACACTCTCTATTCTCATAACATATTTGCGCCAACCCTCTTTTTGGGAATATAACGGATTTGTATTCTCGATCCTCGTAACAGATTTACGTTGATCCTCATTTTTGGAATATGACGGATTTTTATTCTCGATCCTCGTTACGTATTTACGTTGATCCTTTAGAGTGTAGTAGATTTGCACTCTCGGTTCTCACAACTTATTTGCATTAACCCTCGTTTTGGGAATATAACGGATTTGCACTCTCGATTCTCGTAACATATTTGCTTTAACCCCCGTTTTGGAATATAATGGATTTGTACTCTCGATCCTCGTAACAGATTTACGTTGATCCTCGTTCTGGAAATATAACGGATTTATATTCTCGATCCTCGTAACGGATTTACGTTGATCCTTTAAAGTGTAAAGGATTTGCACTCTCAGTACTAGCAACATATTTGCGCTAACCCTCATTTTGGGAATATAACGGATTTGTATTCTCGATCCTCGTAACAGATTTACGTTGATCCTCATTTTCGGATTATGACGGATTTTTACTCTCGATCCTCGTAACGTATTTACTTTGATCCTTTAGAGTGTAACGGATTTGCACTCTCAGTTCTCGCAACATATTTGCGTTAATCCTCATTATGGGAATATAACGGATTTGTACTCTCGATCCTCGTAACAGATTTACGTTAATCCTCGTACTGGGAATATAACGAATTTACATTCTCGATCCTCCTTTAGAGCGTAACGGATTTTCACCCATAGTACTCGCAACATATTTGCGCTAACCCTCATTTTGGGAATGTAACAGATTTGTATTCTCGATCCTCGTAACAGATTTACGTTGATCCTCATTTTGGGAATATGACGGATTTATATTCTCGATCCTCGTAACGTATTTACGTTGATCCTTATTTTGGGAATATAACGGATTTGTATTCTCGATCCTCGTAACAGATTTACGTTGATCCTTTAGAGTGTAACGGATTTGCACTCTCGATTCTGGTAACATATTTGGGTTAACCCTCATTTTGGAATATAACGGATTTGTACTCTCGATCCACGTAATAGATTTACGTTGATCCTCATTCTAAGAACATAACGGATTTATATTATAGATCCTCGTAACGGATTTACATTGATCCTTTAGAGTGTAATGGATTTTACACTCTCTATTCTCATAACATATTTGCGCCAACCCTCTTTTTGGGAATATAACGGATTTGTATTCTCGATCCTCGTAACAGATTTACGTTGATCCTCATTTTTGGAATATGACGGATTTTTATTCTCGATCCTCGTTACGTATTTACGTTGATCCTTTAGAGTGTAGTAGATTTGCACTCTCGGTTCTCACAACTTATTTGCATTAACCCTCGTTTTGGGAATATAAGGGATTTGCACTCTCGATTCTCGTAACATATTTGCTTTAACCCCCGTTTTGGAATAAAACGGATTTGTACTCTCGATCCTCGTAACAGATTTACGTTGATCCTCATTCTGGAAATATAACGGATTTACATTCTCGATCCTCGTAACGGATTTACGTTGATCCTTTAAAGTGTAAAGGATTTGCACTCTCAGTACTCGCAACATATTTGCGCTAATCCTCGTTTTGGGAATATAACGGATTTGTATTCTCGATCCTCATAACAGATTTACGTTCATCCTCGTTTTGGGCTTATGACGGATTTTTATTCTCGATCCTCATAACGTACTTACGTTGATCCTTTAGAGTGTAACGGATTTGCACTCTCGTTTCTCACAACATATTTGCGTTAATCCTCGTTATGGGAATATAACAGATTTGTATTCTCGATCCTTGTGACAGATTTACGCTAATCCTCGTTTTGGGAATATAATGGATTTATATTCTCGATCCTCGTAACATATTTACGTTGATCCTCGTTATGGGAATATAACGAATTTGTATTCTCGATCCTTGTAACAGATTTACGTTGATCCTGGTTTTGGAAATATAATGGATTTATATTCTTGATCCTCGTAACAGATTTATGTTGATCCTCGTTTTGGGAATATAACGGATTTGTATTCTCGATCCTCGTAACGGATTTACGTTGATTCTTATTTTGGGAATATAACGGATTTGTATTCTCGATCCTCGTAACAGATTTACGTTGATCCTTTAGAGTGTAACGGATTTGCACTCTCGATTCTGGTAACATATTTGGGTTAACCCTCATTTTGGAATATAACGGATTTGTACTCTCGATCCACGTAATAGATTTACGTTGATCCTCGTTCTAAGAACATAACGGATTTATATTATAGATCCTCGTAACGGATTTACATTGATCCTTTAGAGTGTAATGGATTTTACACTCTCTATTCTCATAACATATTTGCGCCAACCCTCTTTTTGGGAATATAACGGATTTGTATTCTCGATCCTCGTAACAGATTTACGTTGATCCTCATTTTTGGAATATGACGGATTTTTATTCTCGATCCTCGTTACGTATTTACGTTGATCCTTTAGAGTGTAGTAGATTTGCACTCTCGGTTCTCACAACTTATTTGCATTAACCCTCGTTTTGGGAATATAACGGATTTGCACTCTCGATTCTCGTAACATATTTGCTTTAACCCCCGTTTTGGAATATAACGGATTTGTACTCTCGATCCTCGTAACAGATTTACGTTGATCCTCGTTCTGGAAATATAACGGATTTATATTCTCGATCCTCGTAACGGATTTACGTTGATCCTTTAAAGTGTAAAGGATTTGCACTCTCAGTACTAGCAACATATTTGCGCTAACCCTCATTTTGGGAATATAACGGATTTGTATTCTCGATCCTCGTAACAGATTTACGTTGATCCTCATTTTCGGATTATGACGGATTTTTACTCTCGATCCTCGTAACGTATTTACTTTGATCCTTTAGAGTGTAACGGATTTGCACTCTCAGTTCTCGCAACATATTTGCGTTAATCCTCATTATGGGAATATAACGGATTTGTACTCTCGATCCTCGTAACAGATTTACGTTAATCCTCGTACTGGGAATATAACGAATTTACATTCTCGATCCTCCTTTAGAGCGTAACGGATTTTCACCCATAGTACTCGCAACATATTTGCGCTAACCCTCATTTTGGGAATGTAACAGATTTGTATTCTCGATCCTCGTAACAGATTTACGTTGATCCTCATTTTGGGAATATGACGGATTTATATTCTCGATCCTCGTAACGTATTTACGTTGATCCTTATTTTGGGAATATAACGGATTTGTATTCTCGATCCTCGTAACAGATTTACGTTGATCCTTTAGAGTGTAACGGATTTGCACTCTCGATTCTGGTAACATATTTGGGTTAACCCTCATTTTGGAATATAACGGATTTGTACTCTCGATCCACGTAATAGATTTACGTTGATCCTCATTCTAAGAACATAACGGATTTATATTATAGATCCTCGTAACGGATTTACATTGATCCTTTAGAGTGTAATGGATTTTACACTCTCTATTCTCATAACATATTTGCGCCAACCCTCTTTTTGGGAATATAACGGATTTGTATTCTCGATCCTCGTAACAGATTTACGTTGATCCTCATTTTTGGAATATGACGGATTTTTATTCTCGATCCTCGTTACGTATTTACGTTGATCCTTTAGAGTGTAGTAGATTTGCACTCTCGGTTCTCACAACTTATTTGCATTAACCCTCGTTTTGGGAATATAAGGGATTTGCACTCTCGATTCTCGTAACATATTTGCTTTAACCCCCGTTTTGGAATAAAACGGATTTGTACTCTCGATCCTCGTAACAGATTTACGTTGATCCTCATTCTGGAAATATAACGGATTTACATTCTCGATCCTCGTAACGGATTTACGTTGATCCTTTAAAGTGTAAAGGATTTGCACTCTCAGTACTCGCAACATATTTGCGCTAATCCTCGTTTTGGGAATATAACGGATTTGTATTCTCGATCCTCATAACAGATTTACGTTCATCCTCGTTTTGGGCTTATGACGGATTTTTATTCTCGATCCTCATAACGTACTTACGTTGATCCTTTAGAGTGTAACGGATTTGCACTCTCGTTTCTCACAACATATTTGCGTTAATCCTCGTTATGGGAATATAACAGATTTGTATTCTCGATCCTTGTGACAGATTTACGCTAATCCTCGTTTTGGGAATATAATGGATTTATATTCTCGATCCTCGTAACAGATTTACGTTGATCCTCATTTTCGGATTATGACGGATTTTTACTCTCGATCCTCGTAACGTATTTACTTTGATCCTTTAGAGTGTAACGGATTTGCACTCTCAGTTCTCGCAACATATTTGCGTTAATCCTCATTATGGGAATATAACGGATTTGTACTCTCGATCCTCGTAACAGATTTACGTTAATCCTCGTACTGGGAATATAACGAATTTACATTCTCGATCCTCCTTTAGAGCGTAACGGATTTTCACCCATAGTACTCGCAACATATTTGCGCTAACCTTCATTTTGGGAATGTAACAGATTTGTATTCTCGATCCTCGTAACAGATTTACGTTGATCCTCATTTTGGGAATATGACGGATTTATATTCTCGATCCTCGTAACGTATTTACGTTGATCCTTTAGAGTGTAACGGATTTGCACACTCGGTTCTCGCAACATATTTGCGTTAACCCTCATTATGGGAATATAACGGATTTGTATTCTCGATTCTTGTGACAGATTTACGCTAATCCTCATTTTGGGAATATAATGGGTTTATATTCTCGATCCTCGTAACATATTTACGTTTATCCTCGTTATGGGAATATAACAAATTTGTATTCTCGATCCTTGTAACAGATTTACGTTGATCCTGGTTTTGGAAATATAATGGATTTATATTCTTGATCCTCGTAACAGATTTACGTTGATCCTCGTTTTGGGAATATAACGGATTTGTATTCTCGATCCTCGTAACGCATTTACGTTGATCCTTATTTTGGGAATATAACGGATTTGTATTATCGATCCTCGTAACGGATTTACGTTGATCTTTTAGAGTGTAACGGATTTGCACTCTCGATTCTGGTAACATATTTGGGTTAACCCTCATTTTGGAATATAACGGATTTGTACTCTCGATCCTCGTAATAGATTTACGTTGACCCTCGTTCTAGGAACATAACGGATTTATATTGTAGATCCTCGTAACGGATTTACATTGATCCTTTAGAGTGTAAAGGATTTGCACTCTCTATTCTGATAACATATTTGCGCTAATCCTCTTTTTGGGAATATAACGGATTTGTATTCTCGATCCTCGTAACAGATTTACGTTGATCCTCATTTTGGGAATATGACGGATTTATATTCTCGATCCTTGTTACGTATTTACGTTGATCCTTTAGAGTGTAGCAGATTTGCATTCTCCGTTCTCGCAACTTATTTGCATTAACCCTTGTTTTGGGAATATAACAGATTTGCACTCTCGATTCTCGTAACATATTTGTGTTAACCCTCGTTTTGGAATATAACGGATTTGTACTCTCGATCCTCGTAACAGATTTACGTTGATCCTCGTTCTGGAAATATAACGGATTTATATTCTCGATCATCGTAACGGATTTACGTTGATCCTTTAAAGTGTAAAGGATTTGCACTCTCAGTACTCACAACATATTTGTGCTAACCGTCGTTTTGGGAATATAACGGATTTGTATTCTCGATCCTCATAACAGATTTACGTTCATCCTCGTTTTGGGTTTATGACGGATTTTTATTCTCGATCCTCGTAACGTACTTAGGTTGATCCTTTAGAGTGTAACGGATTTGCACTCTCGGTTCTCGCAACATATTTGCGTTAATCCTCGTTATGGGAATATAGCGGATTTGTACTCTCGATCCTCGTAACAGATTTACGTTAATCCTCGTACTGGGAATATAACGAATTTACATTCTCGATCCTCCTTTAGAGCGTAACGGATTTTCACTCATAGTACTCGCAACATATTTGCGCTAACCCTCGTTTTGGGAATGTAACAGATTTGTATTCTCGATCCTCGTAACAGATTTACGTTGATCCTCGTTTTGGGAATATGACGGATTTATATTCTCGATCCTCGTAACGTATTTACGTTGATCCTTTAGAGTGTAACGGATTTACACTCTCGTTTCTCGTAACATATTTGCGTTAACCCACGTTATGGGAATATAACGTATTTGTATTCTTGATCCTTGTGACAGATTTACACTAATCCTCGTTTTGGAATATAATGGATTTATATTCTCGATCCTCGTAACATATTTACGTTGATCCTCGTTATGGGAATATGACGAATTTGTATTCTCGATCCTTGTAACAGATTTACGTTGATCCTGGTTTTGGAAATATGAGGGATTTATATTCTTGATCCTCGTAACAGATTTACGTTGATCCTCGTTTTGCGAATATAACGGATTTGTATTCTCGATCCTCGTAACGAATTTACGTTGATCCTTATTTTGGGAATATAACGGATTTGTATTCTCGATCCTCGTAATGGATTTACGTTGATCCTTTAGAGTGGAACGGATTTGCACTCTCGATTCTGGTAACATATTTGGGTTAACCCTCATTTTGGAATATAACGGATTTGTACTCTCGATCCTCGTAATAGATTTACGTTGATCCTCGTTCTAAGAACATAACGGATTTATATTATAGATCCTCGTAACGGATTTACATTGATCCTTTAGAGTGTAATGGATTTGCACTCTCTATTCTCATAACATATTTGCGCCAACCCTCTTTTTGGGAATATAACGGATTTGTATTCTCGATCCTCGTAACAGATTTACGTTGATCCTCATTTTTGGAATATGACGGATTTATATTCTCGACCCTCGTTACGTATTTACGTTGATCCTTTAGAGTGTAGTAGATTTGCACTCTCGGTTCTCACAACTTATTTGCATTAACCCTCGTTTTGGGAATATAACGGATTTGCACTCTCGATTCTCGTAACATATTTGCTTTAACCCCCATTTTGGAATATAACGGATTTGTACTCTCGATCCTCGTAACAGATTTACGTTGATCCTCGTTCTGGAAATATAACGGATTTATATTCTCGATCCTCGTAACAGATTTACGTTGATCCTTTAAAGTGTAAAGGATTTGCACTCTCAGTACTAGCAACATATTTGCGCTAACCCTCATTTTGGGAATATAACGGATTTGTATTCTCGATCCTCGTAATAGATTTACGTTGATCCTCATTTACGGATTATGACGGATTTTTACTCTCGATCCTCGTAACGTATTTACGTTGATCCTTTAGAGTGTAACAGATTTGCACTCTCAGTTCTTGCAACATATTTGCGTTAATCCTCATTATGGGAATATAACGGATTTGTACTCTCGATCCTCGTAACAGATTTACGTTAATCCTCGTACTGGGAATATAACGAATTTACATTCTCGATCCTCCTTTAGAGCGTAACGGATTTTCACCCATAATACTCGCAACATATTTGCGCTAACCCTCGTTTTGGGAATGTAACAGATTTGTATTCTCGATCCTCGTAACAGATTTACGTTGATCCTCATTTTGGGAATATGACGGATTTATATTCTCGATCCTCGTAACGTATTTACGTTGATCCTTTAGAGTGTAACGGATTTGCACACTCGGTTCTCGCAACATATTTGCGTTAACCCTCATTATGGGAATATAACGGATTTGTATTCTCGATCCTTGTGACAGATTTACGCTAATCCTTATTTTGGGAATATAATGGATTTATATTCTCGATCCTCGTAACATATTTACGTTGATCCTCGTTATGGGAATATGACAAATTTGTATTCTCGATCCTTGTAACAGATTTACGTTGATCCTGGTTTTGGAAATATAATGGATTTATATTCTTGATCCTCGTAACGGATTTACGTTGATCCTCGTTTTGGGAATATAACGGATTTGTATTCTCGATCCTCGTAACGGATTTACGTTGATCCTTATTTTGGGAATATAACGGATTTGTATTCTCGATCCTCGTAACGGATTTACGTTGATCCTTTAGAGTGTAACGGATTTGCACTCTCGATTCTGGTAACATATTTGGGTTAACCCTCATTTTGGAATATAACGGATTTGTACTCTCGATCCTCGTAATAGATTTACGTTGATCCTCGTTCTAAGAACATAACGGATTTATATTATAGATCCTCGTAACGGATTTACATTGATCCTTTAGAGTGTAATGGATTTGCACTCTCTATTCTCATAACATATTTGCACCAACCCTCTTTTTGGGAATATAACGGATTTGTATTCTCGATCCTCGTAACACATTTACGTTGATCCTCATTTTTGGAATATGACGGATTTATATTCTCGATCCTCGTTACGTATTTACGTTGATCCTTTAGAGTGTAGCAGATTTGCACTCTCGGTTCTCACAACTTATTTGCATTAACCCTCGTTTTGGGAATATAAGGGATTTGCACTCTCGATTCTCGTAACATATTTGCTTTAACCCCCGTTTTGGAATATAACGGATTTGTACTCTCGATCCTCGTAACAGATTTACGTTGATCCTCATTCTGGAAATATAACGGATTTACATTCTCGATCCTCGTAACGGATTTACGTTGATCCTTTAAAGTGTAAAGGATTTGCACTCTCAGTACTCGCAACATATTTGCGCTAATCCTCGTTTTGGGAATATAACGGATTTGTATTCTCGATCCTCATAACAGATTTACGTTCATCCTCGTTTTGGGCTTATGACGGATTTTTATTCTCGATCCTCATAACGTACTTACGTTGATCCTTTAGAGTGTAACGGATTTGCACTCTCGTTTCTCACAACATATTTGCGTTAATCCTCGTTATGGGAATATAACAGATTTGTATTCTCGATCCTTGTGACAGATTTACGCTAATCCTCGTTTTGGGAATATAATGGATTTATATTCTCGATCCTCGTAACATATTTACGTTGATCCTCGTTATGGGAATATAAAGAATTTGTATTCTCGATCCTTGTAACAGATTTACGTTGATCCTGGTTTTGGAAATATAATGGATTTATATTCTTGATCCTCGTAACGGATTTACGTTGATCCTCGTTTTGGGAATATAACGGATTTGTATTCTCGATCCTCGTAACGGATTTACGTTGATTCTTATTTTGGGAATATAACGGATTTGTATTCTCGATCCTCGTAACAGATTTACGTTGATCCTTTAGAGTGTAACGGATTTGCACTCTCGATTCTGGTAACATATTTGGGTTAACCCTCATTTTGGAATATAACGGATTTGTACTCTCGATCCACGTAATAGATTTACGTTGATCCTCGTTCTAAGAACATAACGGATTTATATTATAGATCCTCGTAACGGATTTACATTGATCCTTTAGAGTGTAATGGATTTTACACTCTCTATTCTCATAACATATTTGCGCCAACCCTCTTTTTGGGAATATAACGGATTTGTATTCTCGATCCTCGTAACAGATTTACGTTGATCCTCATTTTTGGAATATGACAGATTTTTATTCTCGATCCTCGTTACGTATTTACGTTGATCCTTTAGAGTGTAGTAGATTTGCACTCTCGGTTCTCACAACTTATTTGCATTAACCCTCGTTTTGGGAATATAACGGATTTGCACTCTCGATTCTCGTAACATATTTGCTTTAACCCCCGTTTTGGAATATAACGGATTTGTACTCTCGATCCTCGTAACAGATTTACGTTGATCCTCATTCTGGAAATATAACGGATTTATATTCTCGATCCTCGTAACGGATTTACGTTGATCCTTTAAAGTGTAAAGGATTTGCACTCTCAGTACTAGCAACATATTTGCGCTAACCCTCATTTTGGGAATATAACGGATTTGTATTCTCGATCCTCGTAACAGATTTACGTTGATCCTCATTTTCGGATTATGACGGATTTTTACTCTCGATCCTCGTAACGTATTTACTTTGATCCTTTAGAGTGTAACGGATTTGCACTCTCAGTTCTCGCAACATATTTGCGTTAATCCTCATTATGGGAATATAACGGATTTGTACTCTCGATCCTCGTAACAGATTTACGTTAATCCTCGTACTGGGAATATAACGAATTTACATTCTCGATCCTCCTTTAGAGCGTAACGGATTTTCACCCATAGTACTCGCAACATATTTGCGCTAACCCTCATTTTGGGAATGTAACAGATTTGTATTCTCGATCCTCG
This sequence comes from Hydrangea macrophylla, assembly GCA_033977485.1. Classification (NCBI taxonomy): domain Eukaryota; kingdom Viridiplantae; phylum Streptophyta; class Magnoliopsida; order Cornales; family Hydrangeaceae; genus Hydrangea; species Hydrangea macrophylla. The sequence goes on from CM066985.1 coordinate 21,986,593, forward strand.
TAACAGATTTACGTTGATCCTCATTTTGGGAATATGACGGATTTATATTCTCGATCCTCGTAACGTATTTACGTTGATCCTTTAGAGTGTAACGGATTTGCACACTCGGTTCTCGCAACATATTTGCGTTAACCCTCGTTATGGGAATATAACGGATTTGTATTCTCGATCCTCGTAAAAGATTTACGTTGATCCTCGTACTAGGAATAAAACGAATTTATATTCTCGATCCTCGTAACGGATTTACGTTGATCCTTTAGAGTGTAACAGATTTGCACTCTCAGTCCTCGCAACATATTTGCGCTAACCCAAGATATGGGAATATAACGGATTTGTACTCTCGATCCTCGTAATAGATTTACGTTGATCCTCGTACTGGGAATATAATGAATTTATATTCTCGATCCTGCTTTAGAGTGTAACGGATTTTCACTCTCAGTACTCGCAACATATTTGCATTAACCCTCATTTTGGGAATATAACGGATTTGTATTCTCGATCCTCGTAACAGATTTACGTTGATCCTCGTTTAGGGATTATGATGGATTTATATTCTCGATCCTCGTAACATATTTACATTGATCCTTTAGAGTGTAACGGATTTGCACTCTCGGTTCTCGCAACATATTTGCGTTAACCCTCGTTATGGGAATATAACGGATTTGTATTCTCGATCCTCATAACAGATTTACATTGATCCTCGTACTAGGAATAAAATGAATTTATATTCTCGATCCTCGTAACGAATTTACGTTGATCCTTTAGAGTGTAACGGATTTGCACTCTCAGTACTCGCAACATATTTACGCTAACCCTCGTTTTGGGAATATAACGGATTTGTATTCTCGATCCTCGTAACGTATTTACGTTGATCCTTTAGATTGTAACGGATTTGCACTCTCGGTTCTCGCAACATATTTGCGTTAATCCTCGTTATGGGAATATAACGGATTTGTACTCTCGATCCTCGTAACATATTTACGTTGATCCTCGTACTGGGAATATAACGAATTTATATTCTCGATCCTCCCTTAGAATGTAACGGATTTTCACTATCAGTAATCGCAACATATTTACGCTAACCCTCGTTTTGGGAATGTAACAGATTTGTATTCTCGATCCTCGTAACAGATTTACGTTGATCCTCGTTTTGGGAATATGACGGATTTATATTCTCGATCCTCGTAACGTATTTACATTGATCCTTAAGAGTGTAACGGATTTGCACACTCGGTTCTCGCAACATATTTGCGTTAACCCTCGTTATGGGAATATAACGGATTTGTATTCTCGATCCTTGTGACAGATTTACACTAATCCTCATTTTGGGAATATAATGGGTTTATATTCTCGATCCTTGTAACATATTTACGTTGATCCTCGTTATGGGAATATAACAAATTTGTATTCTCGATCCTTGTAACAGATTTACGTTGATCCTGATTTTGGAAATATAATGGATTTATATTCTTGATCCTCGTAACGGATTTACGTTGATCCTCGTTTTGGGAATATAACAGATTTGTATTCTCGATCCTCGTAACGGATTTACGTTGATCCTTATTTTGGGAATATAACGGATTTGTATTCTCGATCCTCGTAACGGATTTACGTTGATCCTTTAGAGTGTAACGGATTTGCACTCTCGATTCTGGTAACATATTTGGGTTAACCCTCATTTTGGAATATAACGGATTTGTACTCTCGATCCTCGTAATAGATTTACGTTGATCCTCGTTCTAAGAACATAACGGATTTATATTATAGATCCTCGTAACGGATTTACATTGATCCTTTAGTGTGTAATGGATTTGCACTCTCTATTCTCATAACATATTTGCGCCAACCCTCTTTTTGGGAATATAACGGATTTGTATTCTCGTCCTCGTAACAGATTTACGTTGATCCTCATTTTTGGAATATGACGGATTTATATTCTCGATCCTCGTTACGTATTTACGTTGATCCTTTAGAGTGTAGCAGATTTGCACTCTCGGTTCTCACAACTTATTTGCATTAACCCTCGTTTTGGGAATATAACGGATTTGCACTCTCGATTCTCGTAACATATTTGCTTTAACCCCTGTTTTGGAATATAACGGATTTGTACTCTCTATCCTCGTAACAGATTTACGTTGATCCTCGTTCTGGAAATATAACGGATTTATATTCTCGATCCTCGTAACGGATTTACGTTGATCCTTTAAAGTGTAAAGGATTTGCACTCTCAGTACTCGCAACATATTTGCGCTAATCCTCATTTTGGGAATAGAACGGATTTGTATTCTCGATCCTCATAACAGATTTACGTTCATCCTCGTTTTGGGCTTATGAAGGATTTTTATTCTCGATCCTCGTAACGTAATTACGTTGATCCTTTAGAGTATAACGGATTTGTACTATCGTTTCTCGCAACATATTTGCATTAACCCTCGTTATGGGAATATAACGGATTTGTATTCTCGATCCTTGTGACAGATTTACGCTAATCCTCGTTTTGGGAATATAATGGATTTATATTCTTGATCCTCGTAACATATTTACGTTGATCCTCGTTATGGGAATATAACGAATTTGTATTCTCGATCCTTGTAACAGATTTACGTTGATCCTCGTTTTGGAAATATAATGGATTTATATTCTTGATCCTCGTAACGGATTTACGTTGATCCTCATTTTGGGAATATAACGGATTTGTATTCTCAATCGTCGTAACGGATTTACGTTGATCCTTATTTTGGTAATATAACGGATTTGTATTCTCGATCCTCGTAACGGATTTACGTTGATCCTTTAGAGTGTAACGGATTTGCACTCTCGATTCTGGTAACATATTTGGGTTAACCCTCATTTTGGAATATAACGGATTTGTACTCTCGATCCTCGTAATAGATTTACGTTGATCCTCGTTCTAAGAACATAACGGATTTATATTATAGATCCTCGTAACGGATTTACATTGATCCTTTAGAGTGTAATGGATTTGCACTCTCTATTCTCATAACATATTTGCACCAACCCTCTTTTTGGGAATATAACGGATTTGTATTCTCGATCCTCGTAACACATTTACGTTGATCCTCATTTTTGGAATATGACGGATTTATATTCTCGATCCTCGTTACGTATTTACGTTGATCCTTTAGAGTGTAGCAGATTTGCACTCTCGGTTCTCACAACTTATTTGCATTAACCCTCGTTTTGGGAATATAAGGGATTTGCACTCTCGATTCTCGTAACATATTTGCTTTAACCCCCATTTTGGAATATAACGGATTTGTACTCTCGATCCTCGTAACAGATTTACGTTGATCCTCATTCTGGAAATATAACGGATTTACATTCTCGATCCTCGTAACATATTTGCGCTAATCCTCGTTTTGGGAATATAACGGATTTGTATTCTCGATCCTCATAACAGATTTACGTTCATCCTCGTTTTGGGCTTATGACGGATTTTTATTCTCGATCCTCATAACGTACTTACGTTGATCCTTTAGAGTGTAACGGATTTGCACTCTCGTTTCTCACAACATATTTGCGTTAATCCTCGTTATGGGAATATAACAGATTTGTATTCTCGATCCTTGTGACAGATTTACGCTAATCCTCGTTTTGGGAATATAATGGATTTATATTCTCGATCCTCGTAACATATTTACGTTGATCCTCGTTATGGGAATATAACGAATTTGTATTCTCGATCCTTGTAACAGATTTACGTTGATCCTGGTTTTGGAAATATAATGGATTTATATTCTTGATCCTCGTAACGGATTTACGTTGATCCTCGTTTTGGGAATATAACGGATTTGTATTCTCGATCCTCGTAACGGATTTACGTTGATTCTTATTTTGGGAATATAACGGATTTGTATTCTCGATCCTCGTAACAGATTTACGTTGATCCTTTAGAGTGTAACGGATTTGCACTCTCGATTCTGGTAACATATTTGGGTTAACCCTCATTTTGGAATATAACGGATTTGTACTCTCGATCCACGTAATAGATTTACGTTGATCCTCGTTCTAAGAACATAACGGATTTATATTATAGATCCTCGTAACGGATTTACATTGATCCTTTAGAGTGTAATGGATTTTACACTCTCTATTCTCATAACATATTTGCGCCAACCCTCTTTTTGGGAATATAACGGATTTGTATTCTCGATCCTCGTAACACATTTACGTTGATCCTCATTTTTGGAATATGACGGATTTATATTCTCGATCCTCGTTACGTATTTACGTTGATCCTTTAGAGTGTAGCAGATTTGCACTCTCGGTTCTCACAACTTATTTGCATTAACCCTCGTTTTGGGAATATAAGGGATTTGCACTCTCGATTCTCGTAACATATTTGCTTTAACCCCCATTTTGGAATATAACGGATTTGTACTCTCGATCCTCGTAACAGATTTACGTTGATCCTCATTCTGGAAATATAACGGATTTACATTCTCGATCCTCGCAACATATTTGCGCTAATCCTCGTTTTGGGAATATAACGGATTTGTATTCTCGATCCTCATAACAGATTTACGTTCATCCTCGTTTTGGGCTTATGACGGATTTTTATTCTCGATCCTCATAACGTACTTACGTTGATCCTTTAGAGTGTAACGGATTTGCACTCTCGTTTCTCACAACATATTTGCGTTAATCCTCGTTATGGGAATATAACAGATTTGTATTCTCGATCCTTGTGACAGATTTACGCTAATCCTCGTTTTGGGAATATAATGGATTTATATTCTCGATCCTCGTAACATATTTACGTTGATCCTCGTTATGGGAATATAACGAATTTGTATTCTCGATCCTTGTAACAGATTTACGTTGATCCTGGTTTTGGAAATATAATGGATTTATATTCTTGATCCTCGTAACGGATTTACGTTGATCCTCGTTTTGGGAATATAACGGATTTGTATTCTCGATCCTCGTAACGGATTTACGTTGATTCTTATTTTGGGAATATAACGGATTTGTATTCTCGATCCTCGTAACAGATTTACGTTGATCCTTTAGAGTGTAACGGATTTGCACTCTCGATTCTGGTAACATATTTGGGTTAACCCTCATTTTGGAATATAACGGATTTGTACTCTCGATCCACGTAATAGATTTACGTTGATCCTCGTTCTAAGAACATAACGGATTTATATTATAGATCCTCGTAACGGATTTACATTGATCCTTTAGAGTGTAATGGATTTTACACTCTCTATTCTCATAACATATTTGCGCCAACCCTCTTTTTGGGAATATAACGGATTTGTATTCTCGATCCTCGTAACAGATTTACGTTGATCCTCATTTTTGGAATATGACGGATTTTTATTCTCGATCCTCGTTACGTATTTACGTTGATCCTTTAGAGTGTAGTAGATTTGCACTCTCGGTTCTCACAACTTATTTGCATTAACCCTCGTTTTGGGAATATAACAGATTTGCACTCTCGATTCTCGTAACATATTTGCTTTAACCCCCGTTTTGGAATATAACGGATTTGTACTCTCGATCCTCGTAACAGATTTACGTTGATCCTCGTTCTGGAAATATAACGGATTTATATTCTCGATCCTCGTAACGGATTTACGTTGATCCTTTAAAGTGTAAAGGATTTACACTCTCAGTACTAGCAACATATTTGCGCTAACCCTCATTTTGGGAATATAACGGATTTGTATTCTCGATCCTCGTAACAGATTTACGTTGATCCTCATTTTCGGATTATGACGGATTTTTACTCTCGATCCTCGTAACGTATTTACTTTGATCCTTTAGAGTGTAACGGATTTGCACTCTCAGTTCTCGCAACATATTTGCGTTAATCCTCATTATGGGAATATAACGGATTTGTACTCTCGATCCTCGTAACAGATTTACGTTAATCCTCGTACTGGGAATATAACGAATTTACATTCTCGATCCTCCTTTAGAGCGTAACGGATTTTCACCCATAGTACTCGCAACATATTTGCGCTAACCCTAATTTTGGGAATGTAACAGATTTGTATTCTCGATCCTCGTAACAGATTTACGTTGATCCTCATTTTGGGAATATGACGGATTTATATTCTCGATCCTCGTAACGTATTTACGTTGATCCTTTAGAGTGTAACGAATTTGCACACTCGGTTCTCGCAACATATTTGCGTTAACCCTCATTATGGGAATATAACGGATTTGTATTCTCGATCCTTGTGACAGATTTACGCTAATCCTCATTTTGGGAATATAATGGGTTTATATTCTCGATCCTCGTAACATATTTACGTTTATCCTCGTTATGGGTATATAACAAATTTGTATTCTCGATCCTTGTAACAGATTTACGTTGATCCTGGTTTTGGAAATATAATGGATTTATATTCTTGATCCTCGTAACGGATTTACGTTGATCCTCGTTTTGGGAATATAACGGATTTGTATTCTCGATCCTCGTAACGGATTTACGTTGATCCTTATTTTGGGAATATAACGGATTTGTATTCTCGATCCTCGTAACGGATTTACGTTGATCCTTTAGAGTGTAACGGATTTGCACTCTCGATTCTGGTAACATATTTGAGTTAACCCTCATTTTGGAATATAACGGATTTGTACTCTCGATCCTCGTAATAGATTTACGTTGATCCTCGTTCTAAGAACATAACGGATTTATATTATAGATCCTCGTAACGGATTTACATTGATCCTTTAGTGTGTAATGGATTTGCACTCTCTATTCTCATAACATATTTGCGCCAACCCTCTTTTTGGGAATATAACGGATTTGTATTCTCGTCCTCGTAACAGATTTACGTTGATCCTCATTTTTGGAATATGACGGATTTATATTCTCGATCCTCGTTACGTATTTACGTTGATCCTTTAGAGTGTAGCAGATTTGCACTCTCGGTTCTCACAACTTATTTGCATTAACCCTCGTTTTGGGAATATAACGGATTTGCACTCTCGATTCTCGTAACATATTTGCTTTAACCCCTGTTTTGGAATATAACGGATTTGTACTCTCTATCCTCGTAACAGATTTACGTTGATCCTCGTTCTGGAAATATAACGGATTTATATTCTCGATCCTCGTAACGGATTTACGTTGATCCTTTAAAGTGTAAAGGATTTGCACTCTCAGTACTCGCAACATATTTGCGCTAATCCTCATTTTGGGAATAGAACGGATTTGTATTCTCGATCCTCATAACAGATTTACGTTCATCCTCGTTTTGGGCTTATGACGGATTTTTATTCTCGATCCTCGTAACGTAATTACGTTGATCCTTTAGATTATAACGGATTTGTACTATCGTTTCTCGCAACATATTTGCATTAACCCTCGTTATGGGAATATAACGGATTTGTATTCTCGATCCTTGTGACAGATTTACGCTAATCCTCGTTTTGGGAATATAATGGATTTATATTCTTGATCCTCGTAACATATTTACGTTGATCCTCGTTATGGGAATATAACGAATTTGTATTCTCGATCCTTGTAACAGATTTACGTTGATCCTCGTTTTGGAAATATAATGGATTTATATTCTTGATCCTCGTAACGGATTTACGTTGATCCTCATTTTGGGAATATAACGGATTTGTATTCTCAATCGTCGTAACGGATTTACGTTGATCCTTATTTTGGTAATATAACGGATTTGTATTCTCGATCCTCGTAACGGATTTACGTTGATCCTTTAGAGTGTAACGGATTTGCACTCTCGATTCTGGTAACATATTTGGGTTAACCCTCATTTTGGAATATAACGGATTTGTACTCTCGATCCTCGTAATAGATTTACGTTGATCCTCGTTCTAAGAACATAACGGATTTATATTATAGATCCTCGTAACGGATTTACATTGATCCTTTAGAGTGTAATGGATTTGCACTCTCTATTCTCATAACATATTTGCACCAACCCTCTTTTTGGGAATATAACGGATTTGTATTCTCGATCCTCGTAACACATTTACGTTGATCCTCATTTTTGGAATATGACGGATTTATATTCTCGATCCTCGTTACGTATTTACGTTGATCCTTTAGAGTGTAGCAGATTTGCACTCTCGGTTCTCACAACTTATTTGCATTAACCCTCGTTTTGGGAATATAAGGGATTTGCACTCTCGATTCTCGTAACATATTTGCTTTAACCCCCATTTTGGAATATAACGGATTTGTACTCTCGATCCTCGTAACAGATTTACGTTGATCCTCATTCTGGAAATATAACGGATTTACATTCTCGATCCTCGTAACGGATTTACGTTGATCCTTTAAAGTGTAAAGGATTTGCACTCTCAGTACTCGCAACATATTTGCGCTAATCCTCGTTTTGGGAATATAACGGATTTGTATTCTCGATCCTCATAACAGATTTACGTTCATCCTCGTTTTGGGCTTATGACGGATTTTTATTCTCGATCCTCATAACGTACTTACGTTGATCCTTTAGAGTGTAACGGATTTGCACTCTCGTTTCTCACAACATATTTGCGTTAATCCTCGTTATGGGAATATAACAGATTTGTATTCTCGATCCTTGTGACAGATTTACGCTAATCCTCGTTTTGGGAATATAATGGATTTATATTCTCGATCCTCGTAACATATTTACGTTGATCCTCGTTATGGGAATATAACGAATTTGTATTCTCGATCCTTGTAACAGATTTACGTTGATCCTGGTTTTGGAAATATAATGGATTTATATTCTTGATCCTCGTAACGGATTTACGTTGATCCTCGTTTTGGGAATATAACGGATTTGTATTCTCGATCCTCGTAACGGATTTACGTTGATTCTTATTTTGGGAATATAACGGATTTGTATTCTCGATCCTCGTAACAGATTTACGTTGATCCTTTAGAGTGTAACGGATTTGCACTCTCGATTCTGGTAACATATTTGGGTTAACCCTCATTTTGGAATATAACGGATTTGTACTCTCGATCCACGTAATAGATTTACGTTGATCCTTGTTCTAAGAACATAACGGATTTATATTATAGATCCTCGTAACGGATTTACATTGATCCTTTAGAGTGTAATGGATTTTACACTCTCTATTCTCATAACATATTTGCGCCAACCCTCTTTTTGGGAATATAACGGATTTGTATTCTCGATCCTCGTAACAGATTTACGTTGATCCTCATTTTTGGAATATGACGGATTTTTATTCTCGATCCTCGTTACGTATTTACGTTGATCCTTTAGAGTGTAGTAGATTTGCACTCTCGGTTCTCACAACTTATTTGCATTAACCCTCGTTTTGGGAATATAACGGATTTGCACTCTCGATTCTCGTAACATATTTGCTTTAACCCCCGTTTTGGAATATAACGGATTTGTACTCTCGATCCTCGTAACAGATTTACGTTGATCCTCGTTCTGGAAATATAACGGATTTATATTCTCGATCCTCGTAACGGATTTACGTTGATCCTTTAAAGTGTAAAGGATTTGCACTCTCAGTACTAGCAACATATTTGCGCTAACCCTCATTTTGGGAATATAACGGATTTGTATTCTCGATCCTCGTAACAGATTTACGTTGATCCTCATTTTCGGATTATGACGGATTTTTACTCTCGATCCTCGTAACGTATTTACTTTGATCCTTTAGAGTGTAACGGATTTGCACTCTCAGTTCTCGCAACATATTTGCGTTAATCCTCATTATGGGAATATAACGGATTTGTACTCTCGATCCTCGTAACAGATTTACGTTAATCCTCGTACTGGGAATATAACGAATTTACATTCTCGATCCTCCTTTAGAGCGTAACGGATTTTCACCCATAGTACTCGCAACATATTTGCGCTAACCCTCATTTTGGGAATGTAACAGATTTGTATTCTCGATCCTCGTAACAGATTTACGTTGATCCTCATTTTGGGAATATGACGGATTTATATTCTCGATCCTCGTAACGTATTTACGTTGATCCTTTAGAGTGTAACGAATTTGCACACTCGGTTCTCGCAACATATTTGCGTTAACCCTCATTATGGGAATATAACGGATTTGTATTCTCGATCCTTGTGACAGATTTACGCTAATCCTCATTTTGGGAATATAATGGGTTTATATTCTCGATCCTCGTAACATATTTACGTTTATCCTCGTTATGGGAATATAACAAATTTGTATTCTCGATCCTTGTAACAGATTTACGTTGATCCTGGTTTTGGAAATATAATGGATTTATATTCTTGATCCTCGTAACGGATTTACGTTGATCCTCGTTTTGGGAATATAACGGATTTGTATTCTCGATCCTCGTAACGGATTTACGTTGATCCTTATTTTGGGAATATAACGGATTTGTATTCTCGATCCTCGTAACGGATTTACGTTGATCCTTTAGAGTGTAACGGATTTGCACTCTCGATTCTGGTAACATATTTGAGTTAACCCTCATTTTGGAATATAACGGATTTGTACTCTCGATCCTCGTAATAGATTTACGTTGATCCTCGTTCTAAGAACATAACGGATTTATATTATAGATCCTCGTAACGGATTTACATTGATCCTTTAGAGTGTAATGGATTTGCACTCTCTATTCTCATAACATATTTGCACCAACCCTCTTTTTGGGAATATAACGGATTTGTATTCTCGATCCTCGTAACAGATTTACGTTGATCCTCATTTTTGGAATATGACGGATTTATATTCTCGATCCTCGTTACGTATTTACGTTGATCCTTTAGAGTGTAGCAGATTTGCACTCTCGGTTCTCACAACTTATTTGCATTAACCCTCATTTTGGGAATATAACGGATTTGCACTCTCGATTCTCGTAACATATTTGCTTTAACCCCCGTTTTGGAATATAACGGATTTGTACTCTCGATCCTCGTAACAGATTTACGTTGATCCTCATTCTGGAAATATAACGGATTTATATTCTCGATCCTCGTAACGGATTTACGTTGATCCTTTAAAGTGTAAAGGATTTGCACTCTCAGTACTCGCAACATATTTGCGCTAATCCTCGTTTTGGGAATATAACAGATTTGTATTCTCGATCCTCGTAACAGATTTACGTTGATCCTCATTTTGGGAATATGACGGATTTATATTCTCGATCCTCATTACGTATTTACGTTGATCCTTTAGAGTGTAGCAGATTAGCACTCTCAGTTCTCGCAACTTATTTGCATTAACCCTCGCTTTGGGAATATAACGTATACTTTACTTTTTAAAAGATTTGCAGTGTGGAAGTAAAGGTCGAACCCACAGAGATTGGTTAACTACAGCGACTTAATTTTAAAACCTAAATTTAGCTAATTTAAGAAAACGGATTTTGATTTGAATTTAATTAAACTAATATCAATAAAAATAAATCTAAACTATGAAAGCAATTAAAAGTGTTTAAATGATGTTTAAGGGAACCTAGGATTGCAAATCCACCACTAGCTTAATAATAGGAATATTTATGAATTACTTTAGCTTATTAAGTTGGATGAATATGGGGAATTGTAGCTACAAGCCCAATTCCTCCGACAAGAAGATATTCATGGTTCAAGCACCAACATAATCCATCTTCGGGTAGCACGAATTATCTCACACTAAACTAGGGTTGTGATCTAATCCGTCTAACCTAGGCATGGACTATTCGGATACTTGATAGCACGAATCAATAAAGCACCATCACATGTAAACAACCTAAACAAGCACAGCAAGAATAGATCGTTGAGCACATCACAGTCAAAATAGATCTAAGATAAGAATAAATTCTGAAAGCAATGATTTAATCAATAGAAGTACGATTTATTTATAAAAATCCTCTAAACATGTGACTGTCATCCATACATAATAAAACTAAAATAAAAACATAAATAACTCCCTATTACTCATCTAGGGCTTCATTGAAACCCTAGATCTATGATCTAGCCGTCCATGGAAGTGATCGATAGCAAGAGGTTGATGGAGGAGGCCATGGAAACCCTTGGTCTTCTTCTTCTTCTCCTTGCTTCCTTCCCTTCAATGGCTGGAAGTATGTGTATAGAATGTGTATGTATGGGTGTGTAACAATTGCTAACCCCTTAATTGAGTAAATTTGGAGTTTATATAGAGTTACAACAAGCTTTGGAAGGCTTCCCAACCCGAAACGAACTGAAACGCAAGTAATTTATAGTCTGGACGTCGTTTAGCAGTTTTTTTTGCACAGGAGTCTTCAGTATACTGAAATACGCAACTTTGATTTTTACACATATCGCGCGAGCGGGTCGCGCGAGCGCGACATTTGGCCTTTCGCGTGCGCAGATCGCGCGAGCGATTTTGGGGATCTCGCGCGAGCGGATCGCGCGAGCGATTCTCGGATTTCGTGGGCGCGGGTCGCGCACGCGACTTGTCTTTTTCAGCTTCTTTCTTTGTGCTTTTTCACCCTGTTTGGCCTGGTTTAGTTGATTTCTTCCAAAACCTGTCAGAAACTAGAAAACAAAGTAAAAATATACAAAAACAAGATAAAAAGGTACTAACAAATGCACATTAAGTCATATAATTAGGATTAGTTCTCTCCCGATCAGTAACATATTTGCGTTAACCCTTATTTTGGAATATAACAGATTTGTACTCTCGATCCTCGTAACAGATTTACGTTGATCCTCGTTCTGGAAATATAACGGATTTATATTCTCGATCCTCGTAACGGATTTACGTTGATCCTTTAAAGTGTAAAGGATTTGCACTCTCAGTGCTCGCAACATATTTGCGCTAATCCTTGTTTTGGGAATATAACGGATTTGTATTCTCGATCCTCATAACAGATTTACGTTCATCCTTGTTTTGGGCTTATGACGGATTTTTATTCTCGATCCTCGTAACGTACTTACGTTGATCCTTTAGAGTGTAACGGATTTGCACTCTCGTTTCTCGCAACATATTTGCGTTAACCCTCGTTATGGGAATATAACGGATTTGTATTCTCGATCCTTATGACAGATTTACGCTAATCCTCATTTTGGGAATATAATGGATTTATATTCTCGATCCTCGTAACATATTTACGTTGATCCTCGTTATGGGAATATAACGAATTTGTATTCTCGATCCTTGTAACATATTTACGTTGATCCTGGTTTTGGAAATATAATGGATTTATATTCTTGATCCTCGTAACGGATTTACGTTGATCCTCGTTTTGGGAATATAACGGTTTTGTATTCTCAATCCTCGTAACGGATTTACGTTGATCCTTATTTTGGTAATATAACGGATTTGTATTCTCGATCCTCGTAACGGATTTACGTTGATCCTTTAGAGTGTAACGGATTTGCACTCTCGATTCTGGTAACATATTTGGGTTAACCCTCGTTTTGGAATATAACGGATTTGTACTCTCGATCCTCGTAATAGATTTACGTTGATCCTCGTTCTAGGAACATAACGGATTTATATTATAGATCCTCGTAACGGATTTACATTGATCCTTTAGAGTGTAATGGATTTGCACTCTCTATTCTCATAACATATTTGCGCCAACCCTCTTTTTGGGAATATAACGGATTTGTATTCTCGATCCTCGTAACAGATTTACGTTGATCCTCATTTTTGGAATATGACGGATTTATATTCTCGATCCTCGTTACGTATTTACGTTGATCCTTTAGAGTGTAGCAGATTTGCACTCTCGGTTCTCGCAACTTATTTGCATTAACCCTCGTTTTGGGAATATAACGGATTTGCACTCTCGATTCTCGTAACATATTTGCTTTAACCTTCGTTTTGGAATATAACGGATTTGTACTCTCGATCCTCGTAACAGATTTACGTTGATCCTCGTTCCGGAAATATAACGGATTTATATTCTCGATCCTCGTAACGGATTTACGTTGATCCTTTAAAGTGTAAAGGATTTGCACTCTCAGTACTCGCAACATATTTGCGCTAACCCTCATTTTGGGAATATAACGGATTTGTATTCTCGATCCTCATAACAGATTTACGTTCATCCTCGTTTTGGGCTTATGACGGATTTTTATTCTCGATCCTCGTAACGTACGTACGTTGATCCTTTAGAGTGTAACGGATTTGCACTCTCGGTTCTCGTAACATATTTTCATTAATCCTCGTTATGGGAATATAACAAATTTATATTCTCGATCCTCGTAATAGATTTACGTTGATCCTCGTACTCGGAATATAACGAATTTATATTCTCGATCCTCCTTTAGAGTGTAACAGATTTTCACTCTCAGTACACGCAACATATTTGCGCTAACCCTCGTTTTGGGAATGTAACAGATTTGTATTCTCGATCCTCATAACAGATTTACGTTGATTCTCATTTTCGGATTATGACGGATTTTTATTCTCGATCCTCGTAGCGTATTTACGTTGATCCTTTAGAGTGTAACGGATTTGCACTCTCGGTTCTCGCAACATATTTACGTTAATCCTCGTTATGGGAATATAACGGATTTGTACTCTCGATCATCGTAATAGATTTACGTTGATCCTCGTACTGGGAATTTAACGAATTTATATTCTCGATCCTCCTTTAGAGTGTAACGGATTTTCACTCTCAGTACTCGCAATACATTTGCAGTAACCCTCGTTTTGGGAATATAACCAATTTGTATTCTCGATCCTCGTAACAGATTTACGTTGATCCTCGTTTAGGGATTATGATGGATTTATATTCTCGATCCTCGTAACATATTTACATTGATCCTTTAGAGTGTAACGGATTTGCACTCTCGGTTCTCGCAACATATTTGTGTTAACCCTCGTTATGGGAATATAACGGATTTGTATTCTCGATCCTCGTAAAAGATTTACGTTGATCCTCGTACTAGGAATAAAACGAATTTATATTCTCGATCCTCGTAACAGATTTACGTTGATCCTTTAGAGTGTAACAGATTTGCACTCTCAGTCCTCGCAACATATTTGCGCTAACCCAAGATATGGGAATATAACGGATTTGTACTCTCGATCCTCGTAATAGATTTACGTTGATCCTCGTACTGGGAATATAACGAATTTATATTCTCGATCCTCCTTTAGAGTGTAACGGATTTTCACTCTCAGTACTCGCAACATATTTGCATTAACCCTCATTTTGGGAATATAACGGATTTGTATTCTCGATCCTCGTAACAGATTTACGTTGATCCTCGTTTAGGGATTATGATGGATTTATATTCTCGATCCTCGTAACATATTTACATTGATCCTTTAGAGTGTAACGGATTTGCACTCTCGGTTCTCGCAACATATTTGCGTTAACCTACGTTATGGGAATATAACGGATTTGTATTCTCGATCCTCATAACAGATTTACATTGATCCTCGTACTAGGAATAAAATGAATTTATATTCTCGATCCTCGTAACGAATTTACGTTGATCCTTTAGAGTGTAACGGATTTGCACTCTCAGTACTCGCAACATATTTACGCTAACCCTCGTTTTGGGAATATAACGGATTTGTATTCTCGATCCTCGTAACGTATTTACGTTGATCCTTTAGATTGTAACGGATTTGCACTCTCGGTTCTCGCAACATATTTGCGTTAATCCTCGTTATGGGAATATAACGGATTTGTACTCTCGATCCTCGTAACATATTTACGTTGATCCTCGTACTGGGAATATAACGAATTTATATTCTCGATCCTCCCTTAGAATGTAACGGATTTTCACTATCAGTAATCGCAACATATTTACGCTAACCCTCGTTTTGGGAATGTAACAAATTTGTATTCTCGATCCTCGTAACAGATTTACGTTGATCCTCGTTTTGGGAATATGACGGATTTATATTCTCGATCCTCGTAACGTATTTACATTGATCCTTAAGAGTGTAACGGATTTGCACACTCGGTTCTCGCAACATATTTGCGTTAACCCTCGTTATGGGAATATAACGGATTTGTATTCTCGATCCTTGTGACAGATTTACACTAATCCTCATTTTGGGAATATAATGGGTTTATATTCTCGATCCTTGTAACATATTTACGTTGATCCTCGTTATGGGAATATAACAAATTTGTATTCTCGATCCTTGTAACAGATTTACGTTGATCCTGATTTTGGAAATATAATGGATTTATATTCTTGATCCTCGTAACGGATTTACGTTGATCCTCGTTTTGGGAATATAACAGATTTGTATTCTCGATCCTCGTAACGGATTTACGTTGATCCTCATTTTGGAATATAACGGATTTGTACTCTCGATCCTCGTAATAGACTTACGTTGATCCTCGTTCTAAGAACATAACGGATTTATATTATAGATCCTCGTAACGGATTTACATTGATCCTTTAGAGTGTAATGGATTTGCACTCTCTATTCTCATAACATATTTGCGCCAACCCTCTTTTTGGGAATATAACGAATTTGTATTCTCGTCCTCGTAACAGATTTATGTTGATCCTCATTTTTGGAATATGACGGATTTATATTCTCGATCCTCGTTACGTATTTACGTTGATCCTTTAGAGTGTAGCAGATTTGCACTCTCGGTTCTCACAACTTATTTGCATTAACCCTCGTTTTGGGAATATAACGGATTTGCACTCTCGATTCTCGTAACATATTTGCTTTAACCCCTGTTTTGGAATATAACGGATTTGTACTCTCTATCCTCGTAACAGATTTACATTGATCCTCGTTCTGGAAATATAACGGATTTATATTCTCGATCCTCGTAACGGATTTACGTTGATCCTTTAAAGTGTAAAGGATTTGCACTCTCAGTACTCGGAACATATTTGCGCTAATCCTCATTTTGGGAATAGAACGGATTTGTATTCTCGATCCTCATAACAGATTTACGTTCATCCTCGTTTTGGGCTTATGACGGATTTTTATTCTCGATCCTCGTAACGTAATTACGTTGATCCTTTAGAGTATAACGGATTTGTACTATCGTTTCTCGCAACATATTTGCATTAACCCTCGTTATGGGAATATAACGGATTTGTATTCTCAATCCTCGTAACGGATTTACGTTGATCCTTATTTTGGTAATATAACGGATTTATATTCTCGATCCTCGTAACGGATTTACGTTGATCCTTTAGAGTGTAACGGATTTGCACTCTCGATTCTGGTAACATATTTGGGTTAACCCTCGTTTTGGAATATAACGGATTTGTACTCTCGATCCTCGTAATAGATTTACATTGATCCTTGTTCTAGGAACATAACGGATTTATATTATAGATCCTCGTAACGGATTTACATTGATCCTTTAGAGTGTAATGGATTTGCACTCTCTATTCTCATAACATATTTGCGCCAACCCTCTTTTTGGGAATATAACGGATTTGTATTCTCGATCCTCGTAACAGATTTACGTTGATCCTCATTTTTGGAATATGACGGATTTATATTCTCGATCCTCGTTACGTATTTACGTTGATCCTTTAGAGTGTAGCAGATTTGCACTCTCGGTTCTCGCAACTTATTTGCATTAACCCTCGTTTTGGGAATATAACGGATTTGCACTCTCGATTCTCGTAACATATTTGCTTTAACCTTCGTTTTGGAATATAACGGATTTGTACTCTCGATCCTCGTAACAGATTTACGTTGATCCTCGTTCTGGAAATATAACGGATTTATATTCTCGATCCTCGTAACGGATTTACGTTGATCCTTTAAAGTGTAAAGGATTTGCACTCTCAGTACTCGCAACATATTTGCGCTAACCCTCGTTTTGGGAATATAACGGATTTGTATTCTCGATCCTCATAACAGATTTACGTTCATCCTCGTTTTGGGCTTATGACGGATTTTTATTCTCGATCCTCGTAACGTACGTACGTTGATCCTTTAGAGTGTAACGGATTTGCACTCTCGGTTCTCGTAACATATTTTCATTAATCCTCGTTATGGGAATATAACAAATTTATATTCTCGATCCTCGTAATAGATTTACGTTGATCCTCGTACTCGAAATATAACGAATTTATATTCTCGATCCTCCTTTAGAGTGTAACAGATTTTCACTCTCAGTACACGCAACATATTTGCGCTAACCCTCGTTTTGGGAATGTAACAGATTTGTATTCTCGATCCTCGTAACAGATTTACGTTGATTCTCATTTTCGGATTATGACGGATTTTTATTCTCGATCCTCGTAGCGTATTTACGTTGATCCTTTAGAGTGTAACGGATTTGCACTCTCGGTTCTCGCAACATATTTACGTTAATCCTCGTTATGGGAATATAACGGATTTGTACTCTCGATCATCGTAATAGATTTACGTTGATCCTCGTACTGGGAATTTAACGAATTTATATTCTCGATCCTCCTTTAGAGTGTAACGGATTTTCACTCTCAGTACTCGCAATACATTTGCAGTAACCCTCGTTTTGGGAATATAACCAATTTGTATTCTCGATCCTCGTAACAGATTTACGTTGATCCTCGTTTAGGGATTATGATGGATTTATATTCTCGATCCTCGTAACATATTTACATTGATCCTTTAGAGTGTAACGGATTTGCACTCTCGGTTCTCGCAACATATTTGTGTTAACCCTCGTTATGGGAATATAACGGATTTGTATTCTCGATCCTCGTAAAAGATTTACGTTGATCCTCGTACTAGGAATAAAACGAATTTATATTCTCGATCCTCGTAACGGATTTACGTTGATCCTTTAGAGTGTAACAGATTTGCACTCTCAGTCCTCGCAACATATTTGCGCTAACCCAAGATATGGGAATATAACGGATTTGTACTCTCGATCCTCGTAATAGATTTACGTTGATCCTCGTACTGGGAATATAACGAATTTATATTCTCGATCCTCCTTTAGAGTGTAACGGATTTTCACTCTCAGTACTCGCAACATATTTGCATTAACCCTCATTTTGGGAATATAACGGATTTGTATTCTCGATCCTCGTAACAGATTTACGTTGATCCTCGTTTAGGGATTATGATGGATTTATATTCTCGATCCTCGTAACATATTTACATTGATCCTTTAGAGTGTAACGGATTTGCACTCTCGGTTCTCGCAACATATTTGCGTTAACCTACGTTATGGGAATATAACGGATTTGTATTCTCGATCCTCATAACAGATTTACATTGATCCTCGTACTAGGAATAAAATGAATTTATATTCTCGATCCTCGTAACGAATTTACGTTGATCCTTTAGAGTGTAACGGATTTGCACTCTCAGTACTCGCAACATATTTACGCTAACCCTCGTTTTGGGAATATAACGGATTTGTATTCTCGATCCTCGTAACGTATTTACGTTGATCCTTTAGATTGTAACGGATTTGCACTCTCGGTTCTCGCAACATATTTGCGTTAATCCTCGTTATGGGAATATAACGGATTTGTACTCTCGATCCTCGTAACATATTTACGTTGATCCTCGTACTGGGAATATAACGAATTTATATTCTCGATCCTCCCTTAGAATGTAACGGATTTTCACTATCAGCAATCGCAACATATTTACGCTAACCCTCGTTTTGGGAATGTAACAGATTTGTATTCTCGATCCTCGTAACAGATTTACGTTGATCCTCGTTTTGGGAATATGACGGATTTATATTCTCGATCCTCGTAACGTATTTACATTGATCCTTAAGAGTGTAACGGATTTGCACACTCGGTTCTCGCAACATATTTGCGTTAACCCTCGTTATGGGAATATAACGGATTTGTATTCTCGATCCTTGTGACAGATTTACACTAATCCTCATTTTGGGAATATAATGGGTTTATATTCTCGATCCTTGTAACATATTTACGTTGATCCTCGTTATGGGAATATAACAAATTTGTATTCTCGATCCTTGTAACAGATTTACGTTGATCCTGATTTTGGAAATATAATGGATTTATATTCTTAATCCTCGTAACGGATTTACGTTGATCCTCGTTTTGGGAATATAACAGATTTGTATTCTCGATCCTCGTAACGGATTTACGTTGATCCTCATTTTGGAATATAACGGATTTGTACTCTCGATCCTCGTAATAGATTTACGTTGATCCTCGTTCTAAGAACATAACGGATTTATATTATAGATTCTCGTAACGGATTTACATTGATCCTTTAGAGTGTAATGGATTTGCACTCTCTATTCTCATAACATATTTGCGCCAACCCTCTTTTTGGGAATATAACGGATTTGTATTCTCGTCCTCGTAACAGATTTACGTTGATCCTCATTTTTGGAATATGACGGATTTATATTCTCGATCCTCGTTATGTATTTACGTTGATCCTTTAGAGTGTAGCAGATTTGCACTCTCGGTTCTCACAACTTATTTGCATTAACCCTCGTTTTGGGAATATAACGGATTTGCACTCTCGATTCTCGTAACATATTTGCTTTAACCCCTGTTTTGGAATATAACGGATTTGTACTCTCTATCCTCGTAACAGATTTACGTTGATCCTCGTTCTGGAAATATAACGGATTTATATTCTCGATCCTCGTAACGGATTTACGTTGATCCTTTAAAGTGTAAAGGATTTGCACTCTCAGTACTCGCAACATATTTGCGCTAATCCTCATTTTGGGAATAGAACGGATTTGTATTCTCGATCCTCATAACAGATTTACGTTCATCCTCGTTTTGGGCTTATGACGGATTTTTATTCTCGATCCTCATAACGTAATTACGTTAATCCTTTAGAGTATAACGGATTTGTACTATCGTTTCTCGCAACATATTTGCATTAACCCTCGTTATGGGAATATAACGGATTTGTATTCTCGATCCTTGTGACAGATTTACGCTAATCCTCGTTTTGGGAATATAATGGATTTATATTCTTGATCCTCGTAACATATTTACGTTGATCCTCGTTATGGGAATATAACGAATTTGTATTCTCGATCCTTGTAACAGATTTACGTTGATCCTCGTTTTGGAAATATAATGGATTTATATTCTTGATCCTCGTAACGGATTTACGTTGATCCTCATTTTGGGAATATAACGGATTTGTATTCTCAATCGTCGTAACGGATTTACGTTGATCCTTATTTTGGTAATATAACGGATTTGTATTCTCGATCCTCGTAACGGATTTACGTTGATCCTTTAGAGTGTAACGGATTTGCACTCTCGATTCTGGTAACATAATTGGGTTAACCCTCGTTTTGGAATATAACGGATTTGTACTCTCGATCCTCGTAATAGATTTACGTTGATCCTCGTTCTAGGAACATAACGGATTTATATTATAGATCCTCGTAATGGATTTACATTGATCCTTTAGAGTGTAATGGATTTGCACTCTCTATTCTCATAACATATTTGCGCCAACCCTCTTTTTGGGAATATAACGGATTTGTATTCTCGATCCTCGTAACAGATTTACGTTGATCCTCATTTTTGGAATATGACGGATTTATATTCTCGATCCTCGTTACGTATTTACGTTGATCCTTTAGAGTGTAGCAGATTTGCACTCTCGGTTCTCGCAACTTATTTGCATTAACCCTCGTTTTGGGAATATAACGGATTTGCACTCTCGATTCTCGTAACATATTTGCTTTAACCCTCGTTTTGGAATATAACGGATTTGTACTCTCGATCCTAGTAACAGATTTACGTTGATCCTCATTCTAGAAATATAACGGATTTATATTCTCGATCCTCGTAATGTATTTACGTTGATCCTTTAGAGTGTAGCAGATTTGCACTCTCGGTTCTCGCAACTTATTTGCATTAACCCTCGTTTTGGGAATATAACGGATTTGCACTCTCGATTCTGTAACATATTTGCATTAACCCTCATTTTGGAATATAACGGATTTGTACTCTCGATCCTCGTAACATATTTACGTTGATCCTCGTTCTGGAAATATAACGGATTTATATTCTCGATCCTCGTAACGGATTTACGTTGATCCTTTAAAGTGTAAAGGATTTGCACTCTCAGTACTCGCAACATATTTGCGCTAACCCTCGTTTTGGGAATATAACGAATTTGTATTCTCGATCCTCAAAACAGATTTACGTTCATCCTCGTTTTGGGCTTATGACGGATTTTTATTCTCGATCCTCGTAACGTACGTACGTTGATCCTTTAGAGTGTAACGGATTTGCACTCTCGGTTCTCGCAACATATTTTCGTTAATCCTCGTTATGGGAATATAACAAATTTATATTCTCGATCCTCGTAATAGATTTACGTTGATCCTCGTACTGGGAATATAACGAATTTATATTCTCGATCCTCCTTTAGAGTGTAACGGATTTTCACTCTCAGTACTCGCAACATATTTGCGCTAACTCTCGTTTTGGGAATGTAACAGATTTGTATTCTCGATCCTCGTAACAGATTTACGTTGTTCCTCATTTTCGGATTATGATGGATTTTTATTCTCGATCCTCGTAACGTATTTACGTTGATCCTTTAGAGTGTAACGGATTTGCACTCTCGGTTCTTGTGGACACCGGAATCGGACCACTTCTCTCTTGTTTGAGATTGTTTTGAAATTGATTTGAATCAAAGAAAGAAAATAGGTCTGTTGAAAACAGATACAGAGTCGCCACTTGGTCTTTAAGGAACCAAGAAACCTAATTTTGACTCACCCAAATGGATAAAGGGCACCGGCCCTTCATAACCAAAGAACTTGGCTCAGGGTTTTGGTACGAGAGAGGAAGGAGCCTTTGTCACGACTAAAACACCCTCAACTCGCCCCGTCTTTCGACGGGCCTCAATTAGCATCCAAATAATCATCTTATACTATGTATGGTTCAACAATTAATACTATGATAATATATTACATCACATAAGAAGCTTAAAAACGGAAGATCTAAAGATAAAATATCATTCATAAGATCTAAATCAAATATCATGCAATGTAAAGTGAAAGATCACACAAACAAACCTAGGAAAAATCGTCTATTCACATATCAAATAATCAAGACTTCCTAATCTAAAGGGGGACATGAATTGTTATTGAAACAAACAAATAAAGAAATCAAAAATATGCTTAGTAAGCTAGAATGATGCATGTTAATCTTTGAGAAAAGAAGATCTCTCAATCCCCGGGACGGATGAGAAAGGATGATTAGATCGAGAGGGGAAACATGAACGTGTGATCAAGTTCATTCCTTATAATCTTCTTAGATTAAGAGTTACAAAAACCCCAAATCTTGCATGAATGTATTGTATGAACCTAAAAATGTGCAAAGGTTGTAGTGTGTTTTGTGTTCATGGATTTCTAAAATGACTTAGAAGTCTAAAATGTGCATGAATGAATGGATTAAATCAACATGGGATATATACAAATGTAGTATGAACTACTTCCTAAGATGTGAGCTAATTTGGAATGCATATGAGCATCAAATCAAAGAATAAAAGTTGAAATGTGCTTGCTGTGAATAGTGGACAGACTGCATATGGCACTTTACAACATTATAATGGGAGGTCAAACGTGCCTAGAAAAATGTGAGAAAAATCTGAGATCATTCTTATTGTGTCTAGAAAATAACCCAAAAAGCCAAACATCAATAGCTATCACAGATTAAAAGAAAGAAATCAGAATGTACACATGACTCAGAAACAAAAACTGCACTGTTGACTGATTTTGTATGATTTTTCATAAATCAAAGAAAAGGTTTATGATGACCCATTATATACCAAAAGTTTCCTAACACACCCAAGTTTTATAAAAAAAATAGAAAAGGTATATGTACAGTGATGAAAATGTCCAGAATAAGTGCAAGAGGTTGGGTGAACATTCTGTGAGAACAGAGGCAGATTATGAATGTGAACTTCTCACATCCAAAACAAATACTCTCATATTTCTATAATTGATGGAAAAAATTAGGGACAAACTATGATGTATTAGGAAGGTTTTACAAATGGTTTCATCATCATAACTTGAGTATTTAATTCAAAACAAATCTTTGAATCTGAACAGCTCACTGTTTTGGGTCATTGTTTTAGAGATATTGAAGAAAACAAAGTTTTATTTCTTGAAATCAAATGAGAGGGATTGAGAGGGGTTTTGAAATAGATGTTTTGAAAAACATGTTTCCAACACTCAATAAGGATTATGACCACTTAGAATACTAACACCAAACTCATCATTAAGAATCTCCAAGATTGTTGGAGAGATTTATTCTATTTTTTTAACATAACTTCAATACATTCCAAGAATACCTTGGAAGTATTGAGGTTATGATCATCATCTATCAAACATGTTTTTGAGGTCAAGAGCTACTATCCATAAGGATTCACTCACCCCAAACTTCATGTCATCACTTAGATGATGATGAACTAGTAAGTAAATAAAAGAAAACAAAAAGAAATGGGGTAAGAAGAGATAAACAATAAATAAGCAAGCAAATAGATGATGATCAATAGGTGATATTCATGAAGCATGAACTTGTAGGTTGGTGTTTCACTCATATGTAATGACACTTAGACATGGAAGAAGCTTCCACTCTCTTGAATGCTCACTAAAATGGTGGTTGGGAGTATTGAATGTTGAAATAAATGGAAGTAATGAAGTAAAAAACAAAGTTAGAACTCACTTTTGTTTTGAAAATCAAAGAAGAATGCTTCTTTTCTCTCTACTCTAACCTTATCTCTACAACTTTCTCTCCCAAACTTTTCAAAACTCACATTTGACTCCCCTAAAATGAGGAGTAATGGGGTGTTTATATAGGTCAACTTGGGGTGTTTTTGGGATTTTGAAAGTGTTCCCATTGGCTCCAAACATCTGAAATCATAAAACTACGTCGTTTTGGTTTTTAATTAATCAAAATGGGACCACAAAACATATTACAAAAATACACTGTTCTGGAGGGGAGTGTCGCGGCGGCACTGGGCCACTGCCGCGGCGGCAGTGGGCCAGTGCCGCGGCGGCACTGCTCCTCCCTTCGTCTGGATAATGCTGTTTAGGCCCCCTGATGTTCCGGTATTCGCGAAAAGGCCCTATTTCGTCCGAAATTCACAGAAAATGCGTACGAACTCCAAATTGAGGTTGTGATATACCGTTGGAAAGGTAATGGAGTCTACTTTACATAAAAAATAGTTCAGGGATAGGTCACTTTGAAAAGTTTTGCGGTATTCGCGATAAAAGCCGATTTGATCGCCTTTTTTGCCTTTGGAAATTCATAATAAATTCGTTTTAAATCCAGAAATTATGTGCGATATACCGTTGGAAAGCTATTGACCTCTAGTATCCATGAAAAATATTTGAAAATTGTTTCGGTGCCCCGATTCCAAAGTCAAATCTTGGTCAAACTGGTCAAACCTGGGATTCCCGGGAAGTTCTGGGAACCTCCGGGAGCTCCCAGGAGCCGACGTTTTCGCGCGATTCTCTTTTAAAACTTTTCTAATGATTCCGGTGAATTCGGACGATTTATGTCAAACTTGGTCAAACTTGGTCAAACTCTGGTCAAACCTGGTCAAACCTTGGTCAAACTCTGGTCAAACCTGGTCAAACCTTGGTCAAACCGGTCAATGGGGACTTTCGGGGAACTTCCGGGACTTCCGGGGGTCTCTGGGAGCTGACGATTTCATCCAGTTTTACTTAAAAACTCATTTTATCATTTTTCTTACGACATAGCATGTTTTCAGAACTTTGGGACCAAATCTGGGAGTCTTCGGGCTTTCAGGGGTATTTTGGTCATTCTGAGCATTCTGAGAGATAGAGCTGACTTCCAAGAGTCCTTTTGAGTCTTTTACGATCATTGTGAACCACCAAGCTATGGGTCTCCTAAATCTGATAGCCGACAAAATGGGGTGTCTACAGTTCTCACAACATATTTGCGTTAATCCTCGTTATGGGAATATAACGGATTTGTACAATCGATCCTCGTAATAGATTTACGTTGATCCTCGTACTGGGAATATAACGAATTTATATTCTCGATCCTCCTTTAGAGTGTAACGGATTTTCACTCTCAGCTCGCAACATATTTGCGCTAACCCTCGTTTTGGGAATATAACGGATTTGTATTCTCAATCCTCGTAACAGATTTACGTTGATCCTCGTTTAGGGATTATGATGGATTTATATTCTCGATCCTCGTAACATATTTACATTGATCCTTTAGAGTGTAACGGATTTGCACTCTCGATTCTCGCAACATATTTGCATTAACCCTCGTTATGGGAATATAACGGATTTGTATTCTCGATCATCGTAAAAGATTTACGTTGATCCTCGTACTAGGAATAAAACGAATTTATATTCTCGATCCTCGTAACATATTTACATTGATCCTTTAGAGTGTAACGGATTTGCACTCTCGGTTCTCGCAACATATTTGCGTTAACACTCGTTATGGGAATATAACGGATTTGTATTCTCGATCCTCGTAACAGAATTACATTGATCCTCGTACTAGGAATAAAACGAATTTATATTCTCGATCCTCGTAACATATTTACATTGATCCTTTAGAGTGTAACGGATTTGTACTCTAGGTTCTCGCAACATATTTGCGTTAACCCTTGTTATGGGAATATAACGGATTTGTATTCTCGATCCTCGTAACAGGTTTACATTGATCCTCGTACTAGGAATAAAACGAATTTATATTCTCGATCCTCGTAACGGATTTATATTGATCATTTAGAGTGTAACGGATTTGCACTCTCAGTACTCGCAACATATTTACGCTAACCCTCGTTTTGGGAATATAATGGATTTGTACTCTCGATCCTCGTAACAGATTTACGTTGATCCTCATACT
Organism: Hydrangea macrophylla; assembly: GCA_033977485.1. Taxonomy (NCBI): domain Eukaryota; kingdom Viridiplantae; phylum Streptophyta; class Magnoliopsida; order Cornales; family Hydrangeaceae; genus Hydrangea; species Hydrangea macrophylla. Next base: position 22,013,295 of record CM066985.1, read on the forward strand.
GGGAATATAACAAATTTATATTCTCGATACTCCTTTAGAGTGTAACGGATTTTCACTCTCAGTACTCGTAACATATTTGCGCTAACCCTCGTTTTGGGAATGTAACAGATTTGTATTCTCGATCCTCGTAACAGATTTACGTTGATCCTCGTTTTGGGAATATGACGGATTTATATTCTCGATCCTCGTAACGTATTTATGTTGATCCTTTAGAGTGTAACGGATTTGCACACTCGGTTCTCGCAACATATTTGCATTAACCCTCGTTATGGGAATATAACGGATTTGTATTCTCGATCCTTGTGACAGATTTACATTGATCCTCGTACTAGGAATAAAACAAATTTATATTCTCGATCCTCGTAACGGATTTACGTTGATCCTTTAGAGTGTAACGGATTTGCACTCTCAGTACTCGCAACATATTTACGCTAACCCTCGTTTTGGGAATATAACGGATTTGTATTCTCGATCCTCGTAAAGTATTTACGTTGATCCTTTAGATTGTAACGGATTTGCACTCTCGGTTCTCGCAACATATTTGCGTTAATCCTCGTTGTGGGAATATAACGGATTTGTACTCTCGATCCGCGTAACAGATTTACGTTGATCCTCGTACTGGGAATATAACGAATTTATATTCTCGATCCTCCTTTAGAATGTAACGGATTTTCACTCTCAGTAATCGCAACATATTTGCGCTAACCCTCGTTTTGGGAATGTAACAGATTTGTATTCTCGATCCTCGTAACAGATTTACGTTGATCCTCGTTTTGGGAATATGACGGATTTATATTCTCGATCCTCGTAACGTATTTACGTTGATCCTTTAGAGTGTAACGGATTTGCACACTCGGTTCTCGCAACATATTTGCGTTAACCCTCGTTATGGGAATATAACGGATTTGTATTCTCGATCCTTGTGACAGATTTACGCTAATCCTCATTTTGGTAATATAATGGGTTTATATTCTCAATCCTCGTAACATATTTACGTTGATCCTCGTTATGGGAATATAACAAATTTTTATTCTCGATCCTTGTAACAGATTTACGTTGATCCTGGTTTTGGAAATATAATGGATTTATATTCTTGATCCTCGTAACGGATTTACGTTGATCCTCGTTTTGGGAATATAACAGATTTGTATTCTCGATCCTCGTAACGGATTTACGTTGATCCTTATTTTGGGAATATAACAGATTTGTATTCTCGATCCTCGTAACGGATTTACGTTGATCCTTTAGAGTGTAACGGATTTGCACTCTCGATTCTGGTAACATATTTGGGTTAACCCTCATTTTGGAATATAACGGATTTGTACTCTCGATCCTCGTAATAGATTTACGTTGATCCTCGTTCTAAGAACATAACGGATTTATATTATAGATCCTCGTAACGGATTTACATTGATCCTTTAGAGTGTAATGGATTTGCACTCTCTATTCTCATAACATATTTGCTTTAACCCCCGTTTTGGAATATAACGGATTTGTACTCTCGATCCTCGTAAAAGATTTACGTTGATCCTCGTACTAGGAATAAAACGAATTTATATTCTCGATCCTCGTAACATATTTACATTGATCCTTTAGAGTGTAACGGATTTGCACTCTCGGTTCTCGCAACATATTTGCGTTAACCCTCGTTATGGGAATATAACGGATTTGTATTCTCGATCCTCGTAACAGAATTACATTGATCCTCGTACTAGGAATAAAACGAATTTATATTCTCGATCCTCGTAACATATTTACATTGATCCTTTAGAGTGTAACGGATTTGTACTCTAGGTTCTCGCAACATATTTGCGTTAACCCTTGTTATGGGAATATAACGGATTTGTATTCTCGATCCTCGTAACAGGTTTACATTGATCCTCGTACTAGGAATAAAACGAATTTATATTCTCGATCCTCGTAACGGATTTATATTGATCATTTAGAGTGTAACGGATTTGCACTCTCAGTACTCGCAACATATTTACGCTAACCCTCGTTTTGGGAATATAATGGATTTGTACTCTCGATCCTCGTAACAGATTTACGTTGATCCTCGTACTGGGAATATAACAAATTTATATTCTCGATCCTCCTTTAGAGTGTAACGGATTTTCACTCTCAGTACTCGTAACATATTTGCGCTAACCCTCGTTTTGGGAATGTAACAGATTTGTATTCTCGATCCTCGTAACAGATTTACGTTGATCCTCGTTTTGGGAATATGACGGATTTATATTCTCGATCCTCGTAACGTATTTATGTTGATCCTTTAGAGTGTAACGGATTTGCACACTCGGTTCTCGCAACATATTTGCATTAACCCTCGTTATGGGAATATAACGGATTTGTATTCTCGATCCTTGTGACAGATTTACATTGATCCTCGTACTAGGAATAAAACGAATTTATATTCTCGATCCTCGTAACGGATTTACGTTGATCCTTTAGAGTGTAACGGATTTGCACTCTCAGTACTCGCAACATATTTACGCTAACCCTCGTTTTGGGAATATAACGGATTTGTATTCTCGATCCTCGTAACGTATTTACGTTGATCCTTTAGATTATAACGGATTTGCACTCTCGGTTCTCGCAACATATTTGCGTTAATCCTCGTTATGGGAATATAACGGATTTGTACTCTCGATCCGCGTAACAGATTTACGTTGATCCTCGTACTGGGAATATAACGAATTTATATTCTCGATCCTCCTTTAGAATGTAACGGATTTTCACTCTCAGTAATCGCAACATATTTGCGCTAACCCTCGTTTTGGGAATGTAACAGATTTGTATTCTCGATCCTCGTAACAGATTTACGTTGATCCTCGTTTTGGGCTTATGACTGATTTTTATTCTCGATCCTCATAACGTAATTACGTTGATCCTTTAGAGTATAACGGATTTGCACTCTCGTTTCTCGCAACATATTTGCGTTAACCCTCGTTATGGAAATATAACGGATTTGTATTCTCGATCCTTGTGACAGATTTACGCTAATCCTCGTTTTGGGAATATAATGGATTTATATTCTCGATCCTCGTAACATATTTACGTTGATCCTCGTTATGGGAATATAACGAATTTGTATTCTCGATCCTTGTAACAGATTTACGTTGATCCTGGTTTTGGAAATATAATGGATTTATATTCTTGATCCTCGTAACGGATTTACGTTGATCCTCATTTTGGGAATATAACGGATTTGTATTCTCAATCCTCGTAACGGATTTGTATTCTCAATCCTCGTAATAGATTTACGTTGATCCTCGTTCTAGGAACATAACGGATTTATATTATAGATCCTCGTAACGAATTTACATTGATCCTTTAGAGTGTAATGGATTTGCACTCTCTATTCTCATAACATATTTGCGCCAACCCTCTTTTTAGGAATATAACGGATTTGTATTCTCGATCCTCGTAATAGATTTACGTTGATCCTCATTTTTGGAATATGACAGATTTATATTCTCGATCCTCGTTACGTATTTACGTTGATCCTTTAGAGTGTAACAGATTTGCACTCTCGGTTCTCGCAACTTATTTGCATTAACCCTCGTTTTGGGAATACAACGGATTTGCACTCTTGATTCTTGTAACATATTTGCTTTAACCCTCGTTTTGGAATATAACGGATTTGTACTCTCGATCCTAGTAACAGATTTACGTTGATCCTCATTCTGGAAATATAACGGATTTATATTCTCGATCCTCGTAACGTATTTACGTTGATCCTTTAGAGTGTAGCAGATTTGCACTCTCGGTTCTCACAACTTATTTGCATTAACCCTCGTTTTGGGAATATAACGGATTTGCACTCTCGATTCTCGTAACATATTTGCGTTAACCCTCATTTTGGAATATAACGGATTTGTACTCTCGATCCTCGTAACCTATTTACGTTGATCCTCGTTCTGGAAATATAACGGATTTATATTCTCGATCCTCGTAACGGATTTACGTTGATCCTTTAAAGTGTAAAGGATTTGCACTCTCAGTACTCGCAACATATTTGCGCTAACCCTCGTTTTGGGAATATAACGGATTTGTATTCTCGATCCTCAAAACAGATTTACGTTCATCCTCGTTTTGGGCTTATGACGGATTTTTATTCTCGATCCTCGTAACGTACGTACGTTGATCCTTTAGAGTGTAACGGATTTGCACTCTCGGTTCTCGCAACATATTTTCGTTAATCCTCGTTATGGGAATATAACAAATTTATATTCTCGATCCTCGTAATAGATTTACATTGATCCTTGTACTGGGAATATAACGAATTTATATTCTCGATCCTCCTTTAGAGTGTAACGGATTTTCACTCTCAGTACTCGCAACATATGTGCGCTAACCCTCGTTTTGGGAATGTAACAGATTTGTATTCTTGATCCTCGTAACAGATTTACGTTGATCCTCATTTTCGGATTATGACGGATTTATATTCTCGATCCTCGTAACGGATTTACGTTGATCCTTTAGAGTGTAACAGATTTGCACTCTCAGTCCTCGCAACATATTTGCGCTAACCCAAGATATGGGAATATAACGGATTTGTACTCTCGATCCTCGTAATAGATTTACGTTGATCCTCGTACTGGGAATATAACGAATTTATATTCTCGATCCTCCTTTAGAGTGTAACGGATTTTCACTCTCAGTACTCGCAACATATTTGCATTAACCCTCATTTTGGGAATATAACGGATTTGTATTCTCGATCCTCGTAACAGATTTACGTTGATCCTCGTTTAGGGATTATGATGGATTTATATTCTCGATCCTCGTAACATATTTACATTGATCCTTTAGAGTGTAACGGATTTGCACTCTCGGTTCTCGCAACATATTTGCGTTAACCTACGTTATGGGAATATAACGGATTTGTATTCTCGATCCTCATAACAGATTTACATTGATCCTCGTACTAGGAATAAAATGAATTTATATTCTCGATCCTCGTAACGAATTTACGTTGATCCTTTAGAGTGTAACGGATTTGCACTCTCAGTACTCGCAACATATTTACGCTAACCCTCGTTTTGGGAATGTAACAGATTTGTATTCTCGATCCTCGTAACAGATTTACGTTGATCCTCGTTTTGGGAATATGACGGATTTATATTCTCGATCCTCGTAACGTATTTACGTTGATCCTTTAGAGTGTAACGGATTTGCACACTCGGTTCTCGCAACATATTTGCGTTAACCCTCGTTATGGGAATATAACGGATTTGTATTCTCGATCCTTGTGACAGATTTACGCTAATCCTCATTTTGGTAATATATTATATTCTCAATCCTCGTAACATATTTACGTTGATCCTCGTTATGGGAATATAACAAATTTTTATTCTCGATCCTTGTAACAGATTTACGTTGATCCTGGTTTTGGAAATATAATGGATTTATATTCTTGATCCTCGTAACGGATTTACGTTGATCCTCGTTTTGGGAATATAACAGATTTGTATTCTCGATCCTCGTAACGGATTTACGTTGATCCTTATTTTGGGAATATAACAGATTTGTATTCTCGATCCTCGTAACGGATTTACGTTGATCCTTTAGAGTGTAACGGATTTGCACTCTCGATTCTGGTAACATATTTGGGTTAACCCTCATTTTGGAATATAACGGATTTGTACTCTCGATCCTCGTAATAGATTTACGTTGATCCTCGTTCTAAGAACATAACGGATTTATATTATAGATCCTCGTAACGGATTTACATTGATCCTTTAGAGTGTAATGGATTTGCACTCTCTATTCTCATAACATATTTGCTTTAACCCCCGTTTTGGAATATAACGGATTTGTACTCTCGATCCTCGTAAAAGATTTACGTTGATCCTCGTACTAGGAATAAAACGAATTTATATTCTCGATCCTCGTAACATATTTACATTGATCCTTTAGAGTGTAACGGATTTGCACTCTCGGTTCTCGCAACATATTTGCGTTAACCCTCGTTATGGGAATATAACGGATTTGTATTCTCGATCCTCGTAACAGAATTACATTGATCCTCGTACTAGGAATAAAACGAATTTATATTCTCGATCCTCGTAACATATTTACATTGATCCTTTAGAGTGTAACGGATTTGTACTCTAGGTTCTCGCAACATATTTGCGTTAACCCTTGTTATGGGAATATAACAGATTTGTATTCTCGATCCTCGTAACAGGTTTACATTGATCCTCGTACTAGGAATAAAACGAATTTATATTCTCGATCCTCGTAACGGATTTATATTGATCATTTAGAGTGTAACGGATTTGCACTCTCAGTACTCGCAACATATTTACGCTAACCCTCGTTTTGGGAATATAATGGATTTGTACTCTCGATCCTCGTAACAGATTTACGTTGATCCTCGTACTGGGAATATAACAAATTTATATTCTCGATCCTCCTTTAGAGTGTAACGGATTTTCACTCTCAGTACTCGTAACATATTTGCGCTAACCCTCGTTTTGGGAATGTAACAGATTTGTATTCTCGATCCTCGTAACAGATTTACGTTGATCCTCGTTTTGGGAATATAATGGATTTGTACTCTCGATCCTCGTAACAGATTTACGTTGATCCTCGTACTGGGAATATAACAAATTTATATTCTCGATCCTCCTTTAGAGTGTAACGGATTTTCACTCTCAGTACTCGTAACATATTTGCGCTAACCCTCGTTTTGGGAATGTAACAGATTTGTATTCTCGATCCTCGTAACAGATTTACGTTGATCCTCGTTTTGGGAATATGACGGATTTATATTCTCGATCCTCGTAACGTATTTATGTTGATCCTTTAGAGTGTAACGGATTTGCACACTCGGTTCTCGCAACATATTTGCATTAACCCTCGTTATGGGAATATAACGGATTTGTATTCTCGATCCTTGTGACAGATTTACATTGATCCTCGTACTAGGAATAAAACGAATTTATATTCTCGATCCTCGTAACGGATTTACGTTGATCCTTTAGAGTGTAACGGATTTGCACTCTCAGTACTCGCAACATGTTTACGCTAACCCTCGTTTTGGGAATATAACGGATTTGTATTCTCGATCCTCGTAACGTATTTACGTTGATCCTTTAGATTGTAACGGATTTGCACTCTCGGTTCTTGCAACATATTTGCGTTAATCCTCGTTATGGGAATATAACGGATTTGTACTCTCGATCCGCGTAACAGATTTACGTTGATCCTCGTACTGGGAATATAACGAATTTATATTCTCGATCCTCCTTTAGAATGTAACGGATTTTCACTCTCAGTAATCGCAACATATTTGCGCTAACCCTCGTTTTGGGAATGTAACAGATTTGTATTCTCGATCCTCGTAACAGATTTACGTTGATCCTCGTTTTGGGCTTATGACTGATTTTTATTCTCGATCCTCATAACGTAATTACATTGATCCTTTAGAGTATAATGGATTTGCACTCTCGTTTCTCGCAACATATTTGCGTTAACCCTCGTTATGGAAATATAACGGATTTGTATTCTCGATCCTTGTGACAGATTTACGCTAATCCTCATTTTGGGAATATAATGGATTTATATTCTCGATCCTCGTAACATATTTACGTTGATCCTCGTTATGGGAATATAACGAATTTGTATTCTCGATCCTTGTAACAGATTTACGTTGATCCTGGTTTTGGAAATATAATGGATTTATATTCTTGATCCTCGTAACGGATTTACGTTGATCCTCATTTTGGGAATATAACGGATTTGTATTCTCAATCCTCGTAACGGATTTGTATTCTCAATCCTCGTAATAGATTTACGTTGATCCTCGTTCTAGGAACATAACGGATTTATATTATAGATCCTCGTAACGGATTTACATTGATCCTTTAGAGTGTAATGGATTTGCACTCTCTATTCTCATAACATATTTGCGCCAACCCTCTTTTTGGGAATATAACGGATTTGTATTCTCGATCCTCGTAACAGATTTACGTTGATCCTCATTTTTGGAATATGACGGATTTATATTCTCGATCCTCGTTACGTATTTACGTTGATCCTTTAGAGTGTAGCAGATTTGCACTCTCGGTTCTCGCAACTTATTTGCATTAACCCTCGTTTTGGGAATATAACGGATTTGCACTCTTGATTCTTGTAACATATTTGCTTTAACCCTCGTTTTGGAATATAACGGATTTGTACTCTCGATCCTAGTAACAGATTTACGTTGATCCTCATTCTGGAAATATAACGGATTTATATTCTCGATCCTCGTAACGTATTTATGTTGATCCTTTAGAGTGTAGCAGATTTGCACTCTCGGTTCTCACAACTTATTTGCATTAACCCTCGTTTTGGGAATATAACGGATTTGCACTCTCGATTCTCGTAACATATTTGCGTTAACCCTCATTTTGGAATATAACGGATTTGTACTCTCGATCCTCGTAACCTATTTACGTTGATCCTCGTTCTGGAAATATAACGGATTTATATTCTCGATCCTCGTAACGGATTTACGTTGATCCTTTAAAGTGTAAAGGATTTGCACTCTCAGTACTCGCAACATATTTGCGCTAACCCTCGTTTTGGGAATATAACGGATTTGTATTCTCGATCCTCAAAACAGATTTACGTTCATCCTCGTTTTGGGCTTATGACGGATTTTTATTCTCGATCCTCGTAACGTACGTACGTTGATCCTTTAGAGTGTAACGGATTTGCACTCTCGGTTCTCGCAACATATTTTCGTTAATCCTCGTTATGGGAATATAACAAATTTATATTCTCGATCCTCGTAATAGATTTACGTTGATCCTCGTACTGGGAATATAACGAATTTATATTCTCGATCCTCCTTTAGAGTGTAACGGATTTTCACTCTCAGTACTCGCAACATATGTGCGCTAACCCTCGTTTTGGGAATGTAACAGATTTGTATTCTCGATCCTCGTAACAGATTTACGTTGATCCTCATTTTCGGATTATGACGGATTTTTATTCTCGATCCTCGTAACGTATTTACGTTGATCCTTTAGAGTGTAACGGATTTGCACTCTCGGTTCTCGCAACATATTTGCGTTAATCCTCGTTATGGGAATATAACGGATTTGTACACTCGATCCTCGTAATAGATTTACGTTGATCCTCGTACTGGGAATATAACGAATTTATATTCTCGATCCTCCTTTAGAGTGTAACGGATTTTCACTCTCAGTACTAGCAACATATTTGCGCTAACCCTCGTTTTGGGAATATAACGGATTTGTATTCTCGATCCTCGTAACAGATTTACGTTGATCCTCGTTTAGGGATTATGATGGATTTATATTCTCGATCCTCGTAACATATTTACATTGATCCTTTAGAGTGTAACGGATTTGCACTCTCGATTCTCGCAACATATTTGCGTTAACCCTCGTTATAGGAATATAACGGATTTGTATTCTCGATCCTCGTAACAGATTTACATTGATCCGCGTACTAGGAATAAAACGAATTTATATTCTCGATCCTCGTAACGGATTTACGTTCATCCTTTAGAGTGTTACGGATTTGCACTCTCAGTACTCGCAACATATTTACGCTAACCCTCGTTTTGGGAATATAACGGATTTGTATTCTCGATCCTCGTAACGTATTTACGTTGATCCTTTAGAGTGTAACGGATTTGCACTCTCGGTTCTCGCAACATATTTGCGTTAATCCAAGTTATGGGAATATAACGGATTTGTACTCTCGATCCTCGTAACAGATTTACGTTGATCCTCGTACTGGGAATATAACGAATTTATATTCTCGATCCTCCTTTAGAGTGTAACAGATTTTCACACTCAGTACTCGCAACATATTTGCGCTAACCCTCGTTTTGGGAATGTAACAGATTTGTATTCTCGATCCTCGTAACAGATTTACGTTGATCCTCGTTTTGGGAATATGACGGATTTATATTCTCGATCCTCGTAACGTATTTATGTTGATCCTTTAGAGTGTAACGGATTTACACACTCGGTTCTCGCAACATATTTGCGTTAACCCTCGTTATGGGAATATAACGGATTTGTATTCTCGATCCTTGTGACAGATTTACATTGATCCTCGTACTAGGAATAAAACGAATTTATATTCTCGATCCTCGTAACGGATTTACGTTGATCCTTTAGAGTGTAACGGATTTGCACTCTCAGTACTCGCAACATATTTACGCTAGCCCTCGTTTTGGGAATATAACGGATTTGTATTCTCGATCCTCGTAACGTATTTACGTTGATCCTTCAGATTGTAACGGATTTGCACTCTCGGTTCTCGCAACATATTTGAGTTAATCCTCGTTATGGGAATATAACGGATTTGTACTCTCGATCCGCGTAACAGATTTACGTTGATCCTCGTACTGGGAATATAACGAATTTATATTCTCGATCCTCCTTTAGAATGTAACGGATTTTCACTCTCAGTAATCGCAACATATTTGCGCTAACCCTCGTTTTGGGAATGTAACAGATTTGTATTCTCGATCCTCGTAACAGATTTACGTTGATCCTCATTTTGGGAATATGACGGATTTATATTCTCGATCCTCGTAACGTATTTACGTTGATCCTTTAGAGTGTAACGGATTTGCACACTCGGTTCTCGCAACATATTTGCGTTAACCCTCGTTATGGGAATATAACGGATTTGTATTCTCGATCCTTGTGACAGATTTACGCTAATCCTCATTTTGGGAATATAATGGGTTTATATTCTCGATCCTCGTAACATATTTACGTTGATCCTCGTTATGGGAATATAACAAATTTGTATTCTCGATCCTTGTAATAGATTTACGTTGATCCTGGTTTTGGAAATATAATGGATTTATATTCTTGATCCTCGTAACGGATTTATGTTGATCCTCGTTTTGGGAATATAACAGATTTGTATTCTCGATCCTCGTAACGGATTTACGTTGATCCTTATTTTGGGAATATAACGGATTTGTATTCTCGATCCTCGTAACAGATTTACGTTAATCCTTTAGAGTGTAACGGATTTGCACTCTCGATTCTGGTAACATATTTGGGTTAACCCTCATTTTGGAATATAACGGATTTGTACTCTCGATCCTCGTAATAGATTTACGTTGATCCTCGTTCTAAGAACATAGCGGATTTATATTATAGATCCTCGTAACGGATTTACATTGATCCTTTAGAGTGTAATGGATTTGCACTCTCTATTCTCATAACATATTTGCGCCAACCCTCTTTTTGGGAATATAACGGATTTGTATTCTCGATCCTAGTAACAGATTTACGTTGATCCTTTAGAGTTGGAATATGACGGATTTATATTCTCGATCCTCGTTACGTATTTACGTTGATCCTTTAGAGTGTAGCAGATTTGCACTCTCGGTTCTCGCAACTTATTTGCATTAACCCTCGTTTTGGGAATATAACGGATTTGCACTCTCGATTCTCGTAACATATTTGCTTTAACCCTCGTTTTGGAATATAACGGATTTGTACACTCGATCCTCGTAATAGATTTACGTTGATCCTCGTACTGGGAATATAACGAATTTATATTCTCGATCCTCCTTTAGAGTGTAACGGATTTTCACTCTCAGTACTAGCAACATATTTGCGCTAACCCTCGTTTTGGGAATATAACGGATTTGTATTCTCGATCCTCGTAACAGATTTACGTTGATCCTCGTTTAGGGATTATGATGGATTTATATTCTCGATCCTCGTAACATATTTACATTGATCCTTTAGAGTGTAACGGATTTGCACTCTCGATTCTCGCAACATATTTGCGTTAACCCTCGTTATAGGAATATAACGGATTTGTATTCTCGATCCTCGTAACAGATTTACATTGATCCGCGTACTAGGAATAAAACGAATTTATATTCTCGATCCTCGTAACGGATTTACGTTCATCCTTTAGAGTGTTACGGATTTGCACTCTCAGTACTCGCAACATATTTACGCTAACCCTCGTTTTGGGAATATAACGGATTTGTATTCTCGATCCTCGTAACGTATTTACGTTGATCCTTTAGAGTGTAACGGATTTGCACTCTCGGTTCTCGCAACATATTTGCGTTAATCCAAGTTATGGGAATATAACGGATTTGTACTCTCGATCCTCGTAACAGATTTACGTTGATCCTCGTACTGGGAATATAACGAATTTATATTCTCGATCCTCCTTTAGAGTGTAACAGATTTTCACACTCAGTACTCGCAACATATTTGCGCTAACCCTCGTTTTGGAAATGTAACAGATTTGTATTCTCGATCCTCGTAACAGATTTACGTTGATCCTCGTTTTGGGAATATGACGGATTTATATTCTCGATCCTCGTAACGTATTTATGTTGATCCTTTAGAGTGTAACGGATTTACACACTCGGTTCTCGCAACATATTTGCGTTAACCCTCGTTATGGGAATATAACGGATTTGTATTCTCGATCCTTGTGACAGATTTACATTGATCCTCGTACTAGGAATAAAACGAATTTATATTCTCGATCCTCGTAACGGATTTACGTTGATCCTTTAGAGTGTAACGGATTTGCACTCTCAGTACTCGCAACATATTTACGCTAGCCCTCGTTTTGGGAATATAACGGATTTGTATTCTCGATCCTCGTAACGTATTTACGTTGATCCTTTAGATTGTAACGGATTTGCACTCTCGGTTCTCGCAACATATTTGCGTTAATCCTCGTTATGGGAATATAACGGATTTGTACTCTCGATCCGCGTAACAGATTTACGTTGATCCTCGTACTGGGAATATAACGAATTTATATTCTCGATCCTCCTTTAGAATGTAACGGATTTTCACTCTCAGTAATCGCAACATATTTGCGCTAACCCTCGTTTTGGGAATGTAACAGATTTGTATTCTCGATCCTCGTAACAGATTTACGTTGATCCTCGTTTTGGGAATATGACGGATTTATATTCTCGATCCTCGTAACGTATTTACGTTGATCCTTTAGAGTGTAACGGATTTGCACACTCGGTTCTCGCAACATATTTGCGTTAACCCTCGTTATGGGAATATAACGGATTTGTATTCTCGATCCTTGTGACAGATTTACGCTAATCCTCATTTTGGTAATATATTATATTCTCAATCCTCGTAACATATTTACGTTGATCCTCGTTATGGGAATATAACAAATTTTTATTCTCGATCCTTGTAACAGATTTACGTTGATCCTGGTTTTGGAAATATAATGGATTTATATTCTTGATCCTCGTAACGGATTTACGTTGATCCTCGTTTTGGGAATATAACAGATTTGTATTCTCGATCCTCGTAACGGATTTACGTTGATCCTTATTTTGGGAATATAACAGATTTGTATTCTCGATCCTCGTAACGGATTTACGTTGATCCTTTAGAGTGTAACGGATTTGCACTCTCGATTCTGGTAACATATTTGGGTTAACCCTCATTTTGGAATATAACGGATTTGTACTCTCGATCCTCGTAATAGATTTACGTTGATCCTCGTTCTAAGAACATAACGGATTTATATTATAGATCCTCGTAACGGATTTACATTGATCCTTTAGAGTGTAATGGATTTGCACTCTCTATTCTCATAACATATTTGCTTTAACCCCCGTTTTGGAATATAACGGATTTGTACTCTCGATCCTCGTAAAAGATTTACGTTGATCCTCGTACTAGGAATAAAACGAATTTATATTCTCGATCCTCGTAACATATTTACATTGATCCTTTAGAGTGTAACGGATTTGCACTCTCGGTTCTCGCAACATATTTGCGTTAACCCTCGTTATGGGAATATAACGGATTTGTATTCTCGATCCTCGTAACAGAATTACATTGATCCTCGTACTAGGAATAAAACGAATTTATATTCTCGATCCTCGTAACATATTTACATTGATCCTTTAGAGTGTAACGGATTTGTACTCTAGGTTCTCGCAACATATTTGCGTTAACCCTTGTTATGGGAATATAACGGATTTGTATTCTCGATCCTCGTAACAGGTTTACATTGATCCTCGTACTAGGAATAAAACGAATTTATATTCTCGATCCTCGTAACGGATTTATATTGATCATTTAGAGTGTAACGGATTTGCACTCTCAGTACTCGCAACATATTTACGCTAACCCTCGTTTTGGGAATATAATGGATTTGTACTCTCGATCCTCGTAACAGATTTACGTTGATCCTCGTACTGGGAATATAACAAATTTATATTCTCGATCCTCCTTTAGAGTGTAACGGATTTTCACTCTCAGTACTCGTAACATATTTGCGCTAACCCTCGTTTTGGGAATGTAACAGATTTGTATTCTCGATCCTCGTAACAGATTTACGTTGATCCTCGTTTTGGGAATATGACGGATTTATATTCTCGATCCTCGTAACGTATTTATGTTGATCCTTTAGAGTGTAACGGATTTGCACACTCGGTTCTCGCAACATATTTGCATTAACCCTCGTTATGGGAATATAACGGATTTGTATTCTCGATCCTTGTGACAGATTTACATTGATCCTCGTACTAGGAATAAAACGAATTTATATTCTCGATCCTCGTAACGGATTTACGTTGATCCTTTAGAGTGTAACGGATTTGCACTCTCAGTACTCGCAACATGTTTACGCTAACCCTCGTTTTGGGAATATAACGGATTTGTATTCTCGATCCTCGTAACGTATTTACGTTGATCCTTTAGATTGTAACGGATTTGCACTCTCGGTTCTTGCAACATATTTGCGTTAATCCTCGTTATGGGAATATAACGGATTTGTACTCTCGATCCGCGTAACAGATTTACGTTGATCCTCGTACTGGGAATATAACGAATTTATATTCTCGATCCTCCTTTAGAATGTAACGGATTTTCACTCTCAGTAATCGCAACATATTTGCGCTAACCCTCGTTTTGGGAATGTAACAGATTTGTATTCTCGATCCTCGTAACAGATTTACGTTGATCCTCGTTTTGGGCTTATGACTGATTTTTATT
Organism: Hydrangea macrophylla; assembly: GCA_033977485.1. Lineage (NCBI taxonomy): Eukaryota > Viridiplantae > Streptophyta > Magnoliopsida > Cornales > Hydrangeaceae > Hydrangea > Hydrangea macrophylla. The sequence continues at coordinate 22,028,306 of CM066985.1, forward strand.
CTCGATCCTCATAACGTAATTACATTGATCCTTTAGAGTATAACGGATTTGCACTCTCGTTTCTCGCAACATATTTGCGTTAACCCTCGTTATGGAAATATAACGGATTTGTATTCTCGATCCTTGTGACAGATTTACGCTAATCCTCATTTTGGGAATATAATGGATTTATATTCTCGATCCTCGTAACATATTTACGTTGATCCTCGTTATGGGAATATAACGAATTTGTATTCTCGATCCTTGTAACAGATTTACGTTGATCCTGGTTTTGGAAATATAATGGATTTATATTCTTGATCCTCGTAACGGATTTACGTTGATCCTCATTTTGGGAATATAACGGATTTGTATTCTCAATCCTCGTAACGGATTTGTATTCTCAATCCTCGTAATAGATTTACGTTGATCCTCGTTCTAGGAACATAACGGATTTATATTATAGATCCTCGTAATGGATTTACATTGATCCTTTAGAGTGTAATGGATTTGCACTCTCTATTCTCATAACATATTTGCGCCAACCCTCTTTTTGGGAATATAACGGATTTGTATTCTCGATCCTCGTAACAGATTTACGTTGATCCTCATTTTTGGAATATGACGGATTTATATTCTCGATCCTCGTTACGTATTTACGTTGATCCTTTAGAGTGTAGCAGATTTGCACTCTCGGTTCTCGCAACTTATTTGCATTAACCCTCGTTTTGGGAATATAACGGATTTGCACTCTTGATTCTTGTAACATATTTGCTTTAACCCTCGTTTTGGAATATAACGGATTTGTACTCTCGATCCTAGTAACAGATTTACGTTGATCCTCATTCTGGAAATATAACGGATTTATATTCTCGATCCTCGTAACGTATTTATGTTGATCCTTTAGAGTGTAGCAGATTTGCACTCTCGGTTCTCACAACTTATTTGCATTAACCCTCGTTTTGGGAATATAACGGATTTGCACTCTCGATTCTCGTAACATATTTGCGTTAACCCTCATTTTGGAATATAACGGATTTGTACTCTCGATCCTCGTAACCTATTTACGTTGATCCTCGTTCTGGAAATATAACGGATTTATATTCTCGATCCTCGTAACGGATTTACGTTGATCCTTTAAAGTGTAAAGGATTTGCACTCTCAGTACTCGCAACATATTTGCGCTAACCCTCGTTTTGGGAATATAACGGATTTGTATTCTCGATCCTCAAAACAGATTTACGTTCATCCTCGTTTTGGGCTTATGACGGATTTTTATTCTCGATCCTCGTAACGTACGTACGTTGATCCTTTAGAGTGTAACGGATTTGCACTCTCGGTTCTCGCAACATATTTTCGTTAATCCTCGTTATGGGAATATAACAAATTTATATTCTCGATCCTCGTAATAGATTTACGTTGATCCTCGTACTGGGAATATAACGAATTTATATTCTCGATCCTCCTTTAGAGTGTAACGGATTTTCACTCTCAGTACTCGCAACATATGTGCGCTAACCCTCGTTTTGGGAATGTAACAGATTTGTATTCTCGATCCTCGTAACAGATTTACGTTGATCCTCATTTTCGGATTATGACGGATTTTTATTCTCGATCCTCGTAACGTATTTACGTTGATCCTTTAGAGTGTAACGGATTTGCACTCTCGGTTCTCGCAACATATTTGCGTTAATCCTCGTTATGGGAATATAACGGATTTGTACACTCGATCCTCGTAATAGATTTACGTTGATCCTCGTACTGGGAATATAACGAATTTATATTCTCGATCCTCCTTTAGAGTGTAACGGATTTTCACTCTCAGTACTAGCAACATATTTGCGCTAACCCTCGTTTTGGGAATATAACGGATTTGTATTCTCGATCCTCGTAACAGATTTACGTTGATCCTCGTTTAGGGATTATGATGGATTTATATTCTCGATCCTCGTAACATATTTACATTGATCCTTTAGAGTGTAACGGATTTGCACTCTCGATTCTCGCAACATATTTGCGTTAACCCTCGTTATAGGAATATAACGGATTTGTATTCTCGATCCTCGTAACAGATTTACATTGATCCGCGTACTAGGAATAAAACGAATTTATATTCTCGATCCTCGTAACGGATTTACGTTCATCCTTTAGAGTGTTACGGATTTGCACTCTCAGTACTCGCAACATATTTACGCTAACCCTCGTTTTGGGAATATAACGGATTTGTATTCTCGATCCTCGTAACGTATTTACGTTGATCCTTTAGAGTGTAACGGATTTGCACTCTCGGTTCTCGCAACATATTTGCGTTAATCCAAGTTATGGGAATATAACGGATTTGTACTCTCGATCCTCGTAACAGATTTACGTTGATCCTCGTACTGGGAATATAACGAATTTATATTCTCGATCCTCCTTTAGAGTGTAACAGATTTTCACACTCAGTACTCGCAACATATTTGCGCTAACCCTCGTTTTGGGAATGTAACAGATTTGTATTCTCGATCCTCGTAACAGATTTACGTTGATCCTCGTTTTGGGAATATGACGGATTTATATTCTCGATCCTCGTAACGTATTTATGTTGATCCTTTAGAGTGTAACGGATTTACACACTCGGTTCTCGCAACATATTTGCGTTAACCCTCGTTATGGGAATATAACGGATTTGTATTCTCGATCCTTGTGACAGATTTACATTGATCCTCGTACTAGGAATAAAACGAATTTATATTCTCGATCCTCGTAACGGATTTACGTTGATCCTTTAGAGTGTAACGGATTTGCACTCTCAGTACTCGCAACATATTTACGCTAGCCCTCGTTTTGGGAATATAACGGATTTGTATTCTCGATCCTCGTAACGTATTTACGTTGATCCTTCAGATTGTAACGGATTTGCACTCTCGGTTCTCGCAACATATTTGAGTTAATCCTCGTTATGGGAATATAACGGATTTGTACTCTCGATCCGCGTAACAGATTTACGTTGATCCTCGTACTGGGAATATAACGAATTTATATTCTCGATCCTCCTTTAGAATGTAACGGATTTTCACTCTCAGTAATCGCAACATATTTGCGCTAACCCTCGTTTTGGGAATGTAACAGATTTGTATTCTCGATCCTCGTAACAGATTTACGTTGATCCTCATTTTGGGAATATGACGGATTTATATTCTCGATCCTCGTAACGTATTTACGTTGATCCTTTAGAGTGTAACGGATTTGCACACTCGGTTCTCGCAACATATTTGCGTTAACCCTCGTTATGGGAATATAACGGATTTGTATTCTCGATCCTTGTGACAGATTTACGCTAATCCTCATTTTGGGAATATAATGGGTTTATATTCTCGATCCTCGTAACATATTTACGTTGATCCTCGTTATGGGAATATAACAAATTTGTATTCTCGATCCTTGTAATAGATTTACGTTGATCCTGGTTTTGGAAATATAATGGATTTATATTCTTGATCCTCGTAACGGATTTATGTTGATCCTCGTTTTGGGAATATAACAGATTTGTATTCTCGATCCTCGTAACGGATTTACGTTGATCCTTATTTTGGGAATATAACGGATTTGTATTCTCGATCCTCGTAACAGATTTACGTTAATCCTTTAGAGTGTAACGGATTTGCACTCTCGATTCTGGTAACATATTTGGGTTAACCCTCATTTTGGAATATAACGGATTTGTACTCTCGATCCTCGTAATAGATTTACGTTGATCCTCGTTCTAAGAACATAGCGGATTTATATTATAGATCCTCGTAACGGATTTACATTGATCCTTTAGAGTGTAATGGATTTGCACTCTCTATTCTCATAACATATTTGCGCCAACCCTCTTTTTGGGAATATAACGGATTTGTATTCTCGATCCTAGTAACAGATTTACGTTGATCCTTTAGAGTTGGAATATGACGGATTTATATTCTCGATCCTCGTTACGTATTTACGTTGATCCTTTAGAGTGTAGCAGATTTGCACTCTCGGTTCTCGCAACTTATTTGCATTAACCCTCGTTTTGGGAATATAACGGATTTGCACTCTCGATTCTCGTAACATATTTGCTTTAACCCTCGTTTTGGAATATAACGGATTTGTACTCTCGATCCTAGTAACAGATTTACGTTGATCCTCATTCTGGAAATATAACGGATTTATATTCTCGATCCTCGTAACGTATTTACGTTGATCCTTTAGAGTGTAGCAGATTTGCACTCTCGGTTCTCGCAACTTATTTGCATTAACCCTCGTTTTGGGAATATAACGGATTTGCACTCTCGATTCTCGTAACATATTTGCGTTAACCCTCATTTTGGAATATAACGGATTTGTACTCTCGATCCTCGTAACATATTTACGTTGATCCTCGTTCTGGAAATATAACGGATTTATATTCTCGATCCTCGTAACGGATTTACGTTGATCCTTTAAAGTGTAAAGGATTTGCAATCTCAGAACTCGCAACATATTTGCGCTAACCCTCATTTCGGGAATATAACGGATTTGTATTCTCGATCCTCAAAACAGATTTACGTTCATCCTCGTTTTGGGCTTATGACAGATTTTTATTCTCGATCCTCGTAACGTACGTACGTTGATCCTTTAGAGTGTAACTGATTTTCACTCTCGGTTCTCGCAATATATTTTCGTTAATCCTCGTTATGGGAATATAACAAATTTATATTCTCGATCCTCATAATAGATTTACGTTGATCCTCGTACTGGGAATATAACGAATTTATATTCTCGATCCTCCTTTAGAGTGTAACAGATTTTCACTCTTAGTACTCGCAACATATTTGCGCTAACCCTCGTTTTGGGAATGTAACAGATTTGTATTCTCGATCCTCGTAACAGATTTACGTTGATCCTCATTTTCGGATTATGTCGGATTTTTATTCTCGATCCTCGTAACGTATTTACGTTGATCCTTTAGAGTGTAACGGATTTGCACTCTCGGTTCTCGCAACATATTTGCGTTAATCCTCGTTATGGGAATATAACGGATTTGTACACTCGATCCTCGTACTGGGAATATAACGAATTTATATTCTCGATCCTCCTTTAGAGTGTAACGGATTTTCACTCTCAGTACGCGCAACATATTTGCGCTAACCCTCATTTTGGGAATATAACGGATTTGTATTCTCGATCCTCGTAACAAATTTACGTTGATCCTCGTTTAGGGATTATGATGGATTTATATTCTCGATCCTCGTAACATATTTACATTTATCCTTTAGAGTGTAACGGATTTGCGCTCTCGATTCTCGCAACATATTTGCGTTAACCCTCGTTATGGGAATATAACGGATTTGTATTCTCGATCCTCGTAAAAGATGTACGTTGATCCTCGTACTAGGAATAAAACGAATTTATATTCTCCATCCTCGTAACATATTTACATTGATCCTTTAGAGTGTAACGGATTTGCACTCTCGGTTCTCGCAACATATTTGCGTTAACCCTCGTTATGGGAATATAACGGATTTGTATTCTCGATCCTCGTAACAGATTTACATTGATCCTCGTACTAGGAATAAAACAGATTTATATTCTCGATCCTCGTAACGGATTTACGTTGTTCCTTTAGAGTGTAACGGATTTGCACTCTCAGTACTCACAACATATTTACGCTAACCCTTGTTTTGGGAATATAACGGATTTGTATTCTCGATCCTCGTAACGTATTTACGTTGATCCTTTAGAGTGTAACGGATTTGCACTCTCAGTTCTCGCAACATATATGCGTTAATCCAAGTTATGGGAATATAACGGATTTGTACTCTCGATTCTCGTAACAGATTTACGTTGATCCTCGTACTGGGAATATAACGAATTTATATTCTCGATCCTCCTTTAGAGTGTGACGGATTTTCACTCTCAGTACTCGCAACATATTTGCGCTAACCCTCGTTTTGGTAATGTAACAAATTTGTATTCTCGATCCTCGTAACAGATTTACGTTGATCCTCGTTTTGGGAATATGACGGATTCATATTCTCGATCCTCGTAACGTATTTACGTTGATCCTTTAGAGTGTAACGGATTTGCACACTCGGTTCTCGTAACATATTTGCGTTAACCCTCGTTATGGGAATATAACGGATTTGTATTCTCGATCCTTGTGACAGATTTACGCTAATCCTAATTTTGGGAATATAATGGATTTATATTCTCGATCCTCGTAACAGATTTACGTTGATCCTCGTTCTGGAAATATAACGGATTTATATTCTCGATCCTCGTAACGGATTTACGTTGATCCTTTAAAGTGTAAAGAATTTGCACTCTCAATACTCGCAACATATTTGCGCTAACCCTCGTTTTGGGAATATAATGGATTTGTATTCTCGATCCTCATAACAGATTTACGTTGATCCTCGTTTTGGGCTTATGACGGATTTTTATTCTCGATCCTCGTAACGTATTTACATTGATCCTTCAGAGTGTAACGGATTTGCACTCTCGGTTCTCGCAACATATTTGCGTTAATCCTCGTCATGGGAATATAAAGGATTTGTACTCTCGATCCTCGTAACAGATTTACGTTGATCCTCCTAATGGGAATATAACGAATTTATATTCTCGATCCTCATTTAGAGTGTAACGGATTTTCACTCTCAGTACTCGCAACATATTTGCGCTAACCCTCGTTTTGGGAATGTAACAGATTTGTATTCTCGATCCTCGTAACAGATTTACATTGATCCTCATTTTCGGATTATGACGGATTTTTATTCTCGATCCTCGTAACGTATTAACGTTGATCCTTTAGAGTGTAACGGATTTGCACTCTCGGTTCTCGCAACATATTTGCGTTAATCCTCGTTATGGGAATATAACGGATTTGTACTCTCGATCCTCGTAAGAGATCTACGTTGATCCTTGTACTAGGAATATAACGAATTTATATTCTCGATCCTCCTTTAGAGTGTAACGGATTTTCACTCTCAGTACTCGCAACATATTTGCGCTAACCCTCATTTTGGGAATATAACGGATTTGTATTCTCGATCCTCGTAACAAATTTACGTTGATCCTCGTTTAGGGATTATGATGGATTTATATTCTCGATCCTCGTAACATATTTACATTTATCCTTTAGAGTGTAACGGATTTGCGCTCTCGATTCTCGCAACATATTTGCGTTAACCCTTGTTATGGGAATATAACGGATTTGTATTCTCGATCCTCGTAAAAGATGTACGTTGATCCTCGTACTAGGAATAAAACGAATTTATATTCTCCATCCTCGTAACATATTTACATTGATCCTTTAGAGTGTAACGGATTTGCACTCTCGGTTCTCGCAACATATTTGCATTAACCCTCGTTATGGGAATATAACGGATTTGTATTCTCGATCCTCGTAACAGATTTACATTGATCCTCGTACTAGGAATAAAACAGATTTATATTCTCGATCCTCGTAACGGATTTACGTTGTTCCTTTAGAGTGTAACGGATTTGCACTCTCAGTACTCACAACATATTTACGCTAACCCTCGTTTTGGGAATATAACGGATTTTTATTCTCGATCCTCGTAACGTATTTACGTTGATCCTTTAGAGTGTAACGGATTTGCACTCTCGGTTCTCGCAACATATATGCGTTAATCCAAGTTATGGGAATATAACGGATTTGTACTCTCGATTCTCGTAACAGATTTACGTTGATCCTCGTACTGGGAATATAACGAATTTATATTCTCGATCCTCCTTTAGAGTGTGACGGATTTTCACTCTCAGTACTCGCAACATATTTGCGCTAACCCTCGTTTTGGTAATGTAACAGATTTGTATTCTCGATCCTCGTAACAGATTTACGTTGATCCTCGTTTTGGGAATATGACGGATTCATATTCTCGATCCTCGTAACGTATTTACGTTGATCCTTTAGAGTGTAACGGATTTGCACACTCGGTTCTCGTAACATATTTGCGTTAACCCTCGTTATGGGAATATAACGGATTTGTATTCTCGATCCTTGTGACAGATTTACGCTAATCCTCATTTTGGGAATATAATGGATTTGTATTCTCGATCCTCGTAACAGATTTACGTTGATCCTCGTTCTGGAAATATAACGGATTTATATTCTCGATCCTCGTAACGGATTTACGTTGATCCTTTAAAGTGTAAAGAATTTGCACTCTCAATACTCGCAACATATTTGCGCTAACCCTCGTTTTGGGAATATAATGGATTTGTATTCTCGATCCTCATAACAGATTTACGTTGATCCTCGTTTTGGGCTTATGACGGATTTTTATTCTCGATCCTCGTAACGTATTTACATTGATCCTTCAGAGTGTAACGGATTTGCACTCTCGGTTCTCGCAACATATTTGCGTTAATCCTCGTCATGGGAATATAAAGGATTTGTACTCTCGATCCTCGTAACAGATTTACGTTGATCCTCGTAATGGGAATATAACGAATTTATATTCGCGATCCTCATTTTGAGTGTAACGGATTTTCACTCTCAGTACTCGCAACATATTTGCGCTAACCCTCGTTTTGGGAATGTAACAGATTTGTATTCTCGATCCTCGTAACAGATTTACATTGATCCTCATTTTCGGATTATGACGGATTTTTATTCTCGATCCTCGTAACGTATTAACGTTGATCCTTTAGAGTGTAACGTATTTGCACTCTCGGTTCTCGCAACATATTTGCGTTAATCCTCGTTATGGGAATATAACGGATTTGTACTCTCGATCCTCGTAAGAGATCTACGTTGATCCTTGTACTAGGAATATAACGAATTTATATTCTCGATCCTCCTTTAGAGTGTAACGGATTTTCACTCTCAGTACTCGCAACATATTTGCGCTAACCCTCGTTTTGGGAATATAACGGATTTGTATTCTCGATCCTTGTAACAGATTTACGTTGATCCTCGTTTTGGGATTATGGTGGATTTAGATTCTCGATCCTCGTAACATATTTACGTTGATCCTTTAGAGTTTAACGGATTTTCACTCTCGGTTCTCGCAATATATTTGCGTTAACCCCCGTTATGGGAATATAACGGATTTGTATTCTCGATCCTCGTAACAGACTTACGTTGATCCTCGTACTAGGAATAAAATGAATTTATATTCTCGATCCTCGTAACGGATTTACGTTGATCCTTTAGAGTGTAACGGATTTGCACTCTAAGTACTCGCAACATATTTGCGCTTACCCTCATTTTGGGAATATAACGGATTTGTATTCTCGATCCTCGTAACAGATTTACGTTGATCCTCATTTTTGGATTATGACGGATTTTTATTCTCGATCCTCGTAACGTATTTACGTTGATCCATTAGAGTGTAATGGATTTGCACTCTCGGTTCTCGCAACATATTTGCGTTAATCCTCGTTATGGGAATATAACGGATTTGTACTCTCGATCCTCGTAATAGATCTAGGTTAATCCTCGTACTAGGAATATAACGAATTTATATTCTCGATCCTCCTTTAGAGTGTAACGGATTTGCACACTCGGTTCTCGCAACATATTTGCGTTAACCCTCGTTATGGGAATATAACGGATTTGTATTCTCGATCCTTGTGACAGATTTACGCTAATCCTCATTTTGGGAATATAATGGATTTGTATTCTCGATCCTCGTAACAGATTTACGTTGATCCTCGTTCTGGAAATATAACGGATTTATATTCTCGATCCTCGTAACGGATTTACGTTGATCCTTTAAAGTGTAAAGAATTTGCACTCTCAATACTCGCAACATATTTGCGCTAACCCTCGTTTTGGGAATATAATGGATTTGTATTCTCGATCCTCATAACAGATTTACGTTGATCCTCGTTTTGGGCTTATGACGGATTTTTATTCTCGATCCTCGTAACGTATTTACATTGATCCTTCAGAGTGTAACGGATTTGCACTCTCGGTTCTCGCAACATATTTGCGTTAATCCTCGTCATGGGAATATAAAGGATTTGTACTCTCGATCCTCGTAACAGATTTACGTTGATCCTCGTAATGGGAATATAACGAATTTATATTCGCGATCCTCATTTTGAGTGTAACGGATTTTCACTCTCAGTACTCGCAACATATTTGCGCTAAACCTCGTTTTGGGAATGTAACAGATTTGTATTCTCGATCCTCGTAACAGATTTACATTGATCCTCATTTTCGGATTATGACGGATTTTTATTCTCGATCCTCGTAACGTATTAACGTTGATCCTTTAGAGTGTAACGTATTTGCACTCTCGGTTCTCGCAACATATTTGCGTTAATCCTCGTTATGGGAATATAACGGATTTGTACTCTCGATCCTCGTAAGAGATCTACGTTGATCCTTGTACTAGGAATATAACGAATTTATATTCTCGATCCTCCTTTAGAGTGTAACGGATTTTCACTCTCAGTACTCGCAACATATTTGCGCTAACCCTCGTTTTGGGAATATAACGGATTTGTATTCTCGATCCTTGTAACAGATTTACGTTGATCCTCGTTTTGGGATTATGGTGGATTTATATTCTCGATCCTCGTAACATATTTACGTTGATCCTTTAGAGTTTAACGGATTTTCACTCTCGGTTCTCGCAATATATTTGCGTTAACCCCCGTTATGGGAATATAACGGATTTGTATTCTCGATCCTCGTAACAGACTTACGTTGATCCTCGTACTAGGAATAAAATGAATTTATATTCTCGATCCTCGTAACGAATTTACGTTGATCCTTTAGAGTGTAACGGATTTGCACTCTAAGTACTCGCAACATATTTGCACTAACCCTCATTTTGGGAATATAACGGATTTGTATTCTCGATCCTCGTAACAGATTTACGTTGATCCTCATTTTTGGATTATGACGGATTTTTATTCTCGATCCTCGTAACGTATTTACGTTGATCCATTAGAGTGTAATGGATTTGCACTCTCGGTTCTCGCAACATATTTGCGTTAACCCTCGTTATGGGAATATAACGGATTTGTATTCTCGATCCTCGTAACTGATTTACGTTGATCCTCGTACTAGGAATAAAACAAATTTATATTCTCGATCCTCGTAACGGATTTACGTTGATCCTTTAGAGTGTAACGGATTTGCACTCTCGGTTCTCGCAACATATTTGCGTTAATCCAAGTTATGGGAATATAACGGATTTGTACTCTCGATCCTCGTAACAGATTTACGTTGATCCTCGTACTGGGAATATAACGAATTTATATTCTCGATCCTCCTTTAGAGTGTAACGGATTTTCACTCTCAGTACTCGCAACATATTTGCGCTAACCCTCGTTTTGGTAATGTAACAGATTTGTATTCTCGATCCTCGTAACAGATTTATGTTGATCCTCATTTTGGGAATATGACGGATTTATATTCTCGATCCTCGTAACGTATTTTCGTTGATCCTTTAGAGTGTAACGGATTTGCACACTCGGTTCTCACAACATATTTGCGTTAACCCTCGTTATGGGAATATAACGGATTTGTATTCTTGATCCTTGTGACAGATTTACGCTAATCCTCATTTTGGGAATATAATGGATTTATATTCTCGATCCTCGTAACAGATTTACGTTGATCCTCGTTCTGGAAATATAACGGATTTATATTCTCGATCCTCGTAACGAATTTACGTTGATCCTTTAAAGTGTAAAGAATTTGCACTCTCAATACTCGCAACATATTTGCGCTAACCCTCGTTTTGGGAATATAACGGATTTGTATTCTCGATCCTCATAACAGATTTACGTTGATCCTCGTTTTGGGCTTATGACGGATTTTTATTCTTGATCCTCGTAACGTATTTACGTTGATCCTTTAGAGTGTAACGGATTTGCACTCTCGGTTCTCGCAACATATTTGCGTTAATCCTCGTCATGGGAATATAACGGATTTATACTCTCAATCCTCGTAACAGATTTACGTTGATCCTCGTACTGGGAATATAACGAATTTATATTCTCGATCCTCATTTAGAGTGTAACGGATTTTCACTCTCAGTACTCGCAACATATTTGCGCTAACCCTCGTTTTGGTAATGTAACAGATTTGTATTCTCGATCCTCGTAACAGATTTATGTTGATCCTCATTTTCGGATTATGACGGATTTTTATTCTCGATCCTCGTAACGTATTAACGTTGATCCTTTAGAGTGTAACGGATTTGCACTCTCGGTTCTCGCAACATATTTGCGTTAAACCTCGTTATGGGAATATAACGGATTTGTACTCTCGATCCTCGTAATAGATCTACGTTAATCCTCGTACTAGGAATATAACGAATTTATATTCTCGATCCTCCTTTAGAGTGTAACGGATTTTCACTCTCAGTACTCGCAACATATTTGCGTTAACCCTCGTTTTGGGAATATAACGGATTTGTATTCTCGATCCTTGTAACAGATTTACGTTGATCCTCGTTTTGGGATTATGATGGATTTATATTCTCGATCCTCGTAACATATTTACGTTGATCCTTTAGAGTTTAACGGATTTGCACTCTCGGTTCTCGCAACATATTTGCGTTAACCCTCGTTATGGGAATATAACGGATTTGTATTCTCGATCCTCGTAACAGATTTACGTTGATCCTCGTACTAGGAATAAAACGAATTTATATTCTCGATCCTCGTAACGGATTTACGTTGATCCTTTAGAGTGTAACGGATTTGCACTCTCGGTTTTCGCAACATATTTGCGTTAATCCAAGTTTTGGGAATATAACGGATTTGTACTCTCGATCCTCGTAACAGATTTACGTTGATCCTCGTACTGGGAATATAACGAATTTATATTCTCGATCCTCCTTTAGAGTGTAACGGATTTTCACTCTCAGTACTCGCAACATATTTGCGCTAACCCTCGTTTTGGGAATGTAACAGATTTGTATTCTCGATCCTCGTAACAGATTTACATTGATCCTCGTTTTGGGAATATGACGGATTTATATTCTCGATCCTCGTAACGTATTTACGTTGATCCTTTAGAGTGTAACGGATTTGCACACTCGGTTCTCGTAACATATTTGCGTTAACCCTCGTTATGGGAATATAACGGATTTGTATTCTCGATCCTTGTGACAGATTTACGCTAATCCTCATTTTGGGAATATAATGGATTTATATTCTCGATCCTCGTAACAGATTTACGTTGATCCTCGTTCTGGAAATATAACGGATTTATATTCTCGATCCTCATAACGGATTTACGTTGATCCTTTAAAGTGTAAAGAATTTGCACTCTCAATACTCGCAACATATTTGCGCTAACCCTCATTTTGGGAATATAACGGATTTGTATTCTCGATCCTCATAACAGATTTACGTTGATCCTTGTTTTGGGCTTATGACGGATTTTTATTCTCGATCCTCGTAACGTATATACGTTGATCCTTTAGAGTGTAACGAATTTGCACTCTCGGTTCTCGCAACATATTTGCGTTAATCCTAGTCATAGGAATATAACGGATTTGTACTCCCGATCCTCGTAACAGATTTACGTTGATCCTCGTACTGGGAATATAACGAATTTATATTCTCGATCCTCATTTAGAGTGTAACGGATTTTCACTCTCAGTACTCGCAACATATTTGCGCTAACCCTCGTTTTGGGAATGTAACAGATTTGTATTCTCGATCCTCGTAACAGATTTACGTTGATCCTCATTTTCGGATTATGACGGATTTTTATTCTCGATCCTCGTAACGTATTAACGTTGATCCTTTAGAGTGAAACGGATTTGCACTCTCGATTCTCGCAACATATTTGCGTTAATCCTCGTTATGGGAATATAACGGATTTGTACTCTCGATCCTCGTAACAGATCTACGTTGATCCTCGTACTAGGAATATAACGAATTTATATTCTCGATCCTCCTTTAGAGTGTAACGGATTTTCACTCGCAGTACTCGCAACATATTTGCGCTAACCCTCATTTTGGGAATATAACGGATTTGTATTCTCGATCCTTGTAACAGTTTTACGTTGATCCTCGTTTTGGGATTATGATGGATTTATATTATCGATCCTCGTAACATATTTACGTTGATACTTTGGAGTTTAACGGATTTGCACTCTCGGTTCTTGCAACATATTTGCGTTAACCCCCGTTATGGGAATAAAACGGATTTGTATTCTCGATCCTCGTAAAAGATTTACGTTGATCCTCGTACTAGGAATAAAACGAATTTATATTCTCCATCCTCGTAACATATTTACATTGATCCTTTCGAGTGTAACGGATTTGCACTCTCGGTTCTCGCAACATATTTGCGTTAACCCTCGTTATGGGAATATAACGGATTTGTATTCTCGATCCTCGTAACAGATTTACATTGATCCTCGTACTAGGAATAAAACGAATTTATATTCTCGATCCTCGTAACGGATTTACGTTGATCCTTTAGAGTGTAACGGATTTGCACTCTCAGTACTCGCAACATATTTACGCTAACCCTCGTTTTGGGAATATAACGGATTTGTATTCTCGATCCTCGAAACGTATTTACGTTGATCCTTTAGAGTGTAACGGATTTGCACTCTCGGTTCTCGCAACATATTTGCGTTAATCCAAGTTATGGGAATATAACGGATTTGTACTCTCGATCCTCGTAACAGATTTACGTTGATCCTCGTACTGGGAATATAACGAATTTATATTCTCGATCCTCCTTTAGAGTGTGACGGATTTTCACTCTCAGTACTCGCAACATATTTGCGCTAACCCTCGTTTTGGGAATGTAACAGATTTGTATTCTCGATCCTCGTAACAGATTTACGTTGATCCTCGTTTTGGGAATATGACGGATTCATATTCTCGATACTCGTAACGTATTTACGTTGATCCTTTAGAGTGTAACGGATTTGCACACTCGGTTCTCGCAACATATTTGCGTTAACCCTCGTTATGGGAATATAACGGATTTGTATTCTCGATCCTTGTGACAGATTTACGCTAATCCTCATTTTGGGAATATAATGGATTTATATTCTCGATCCTCGCAACAGATTTACGTTGATCCTCGTTCTGGAAATATAACGGATTTATATTCTCGATCCTCGTAACGGATTTACGTTGATCCTTTAAAGTGTAAAGAATTTGCACTCTCAATACTCGCAACATATTTGCGCTAACCCTCGTTTTGGGAATATAACGGATTTGTATTCTCGATCCTCATAACAGATTTACGTTGATCCTCGTTTTGGGCTTATGACGGATTTTTATTCTCGATCCTCGTAACGTATTTACGTTGATCCTTTAGAGTGTAACGGATTTGCACTCTCGGTTCTCGCAACATATTTGCGTTAATCCTCGTCATGGGAATATAACGGATTTGTACTCTCGATCCTCGTAACAGATTTACGTTAATCCTCGTACTAGAAATATAACGAATTTATATTCTCAATCCTCATTTAGAGTGTAACGGATTTTCACTCTCAGTACTCGCAACATATTTGCGCTAACCCTCGTTTTGGGAATGTAACAGATTTGTATTCTCGATCCTCGTAACAGATTTACGTTGATCCTCATTTTCGGATTATGACGGATTTTTATTCTCGATCCTCGTAACGTATTAACGTTGATCCTTTAGAGTGTAACGGATTTGCACTCTCGGTTCTCGCAACATATTTGCGTTAATCCTCGTTATGGGAATATAACGGATTTGTACTCTCGATCCTCGTAACAGATCTACGTTGATCCTCGTACTAGGAATATAACGAATTTATATTCTCGATCCTCCTTTAGAGTGTAACGGATTTTCACTCTCAGTACTCGCAACATATTTGCGCTAACCCTCGTTTTGGGAATGTAACAGATTTGTATTCTCGATCCTCGTAACAGATTTACGTTGATCCTCATTTTCGGATTATGACGGATTTTTATTCTCGATCCTCGTAACGTATTAACGTTGATCCTTTAGAGTGAAACGAATTTGCACTCTCGATTCTCGCAACATATTTGCGTTAATCCTCGTTATGGGAATATAACGGATTTGTATTCTCGATCCTCGTAACAGATCTACGTTGATCCTCGTACTAGGAATATAACGAATTTATATTCTCGATCCTCCTTTAGAGTGTAACAGATTTTCACTCTCAGTACTCGCAACATATTTGCGCTAACCCTCATTTTGGGAATATAACGGATTTGTATTCTCGATCCTTGTAACAGATTTACGTTGATCCTCGTTTTGGGATTATGATGGATTTATATTCTCGATCCTCGTAACATATTTACGTTGATACTTTGGAGTTTAACGAATTTGCACTCTCGGTTCTCGCAACATATTTGCGTTAATCCTAGTCATAGGAATATAACGGATTTGTACTCCCGATCCTCGTAATAGATTTACGTTGATCCTCGTACTGGAAATATAACGAATTTATATTCTCGATCCTCATTTAGAGTGTAACGGATTTTCACTCTCAGTACTCGCAACATATTTGCGCTAACCCTCGTTTTGGGAATGTAACAGATTTGTATTCTCGATCCTCGTAACAGATTTACGTTGATCCTCATTTTCGGATTATGACGGATTTTTATTCTCGATCCTCGTAACGTATTAACGTTGATCCTTTAGAGTGTAACGGATTTGCACTCTCGGTTCTCGCAACATATTTGCGTTAATCCTCGTTATGGGAATATAACGGATTTGTACTCTCGATCCTCGTAACAGATCTACGTTGATCCTCGTACTAGGAATATAACGAATTTATATTCTCGATCCTCCTTTAGAGTGTAACGGATTTTCACTCTCAGTACTCGCAACATATTTGCGCTAACCCTCGTTTTGGGAATGTAACAGATTTGTATTCTCGATCCTCGTAACAGATTTACGTTGATCCTCATTTTCGGATTATGACGGATTTTTATTCTCGATCCTCGTAACGTATTAACGTTGATCCTTTAGAGTGAAACGGATTTGCACTCTCGATTCTCGCAACATATTTGCGTTAATCCTCGTTATGGGAATATAACCGATTTGTACTCTCGATCCTCGTAACAGATCTACGTTGATCCTCGTACTAGGAATATAACGAATTTATATTCTCGATCCTCCTTTAGAGTGTAACGGATTTTCACTCTCAGTACTCGCAACATATTTGCGCTAACCCTCATTTTGGGAATATCACGGATTTGTATTCTCGATCCTTGTAACAGATTTACGTTGATCCTCGTTTTGGGATTATGATGGATTTATATTCTCGATCCTCGTAACATATTTACGTTGATACTTTGGAGTTTAACGAATTTGCACTCTCGGTTCTCGCAACATATTTGCGTTAATCCTAGTCATAGGAATATAACGGATTTGTACTCCCGATCCTCGTAATAGATTTACGTTGATCCTCGTACTGGAAATATAACGAATTTATATTCTCGATCCTCATTTAGAGTGTAACGGATTTTCACTCTCAGTACTCGCAACATATTTGCGCTAACCCTCGTTTTGGGAATGTAACAGATTTGTATTCTCGATCCTCGTAACAGATTTACGTTGATCCTCATTTTCGGATTATGACGGATTTTTATTCTCGATCCTCGTAACGTATTAACGTTGATCCTTTAGAGTGTAACGGATTTGCACTCTCGGTTCTCGCAACATATTTGCGTTAATCCTCGTTATGGGAATATAACGGATTTGTACTCTCGATCCTCGTAACAGATCTACGTTGATCCTCGTACTAGGAATATAACGAATTTATATTCTCGATCCTCCTTTAGAGTGTAACGGATTTTCACTCTCAGTACTCGCAACATATTTGCGCTAACCCTCGTTTTGGGAATGTAACAGATTTGTATTCTCGATCCTCGTAACAGATTTACGTTGATCCTCATTTTCGGATTATGACGGATTTTTATTCTCGATCCTCGTAACGTATTAACGTTGATCCTTTAGAGTGAAACGGATTTGCACTCTCGATTCTCGCAACATATTTGCGTTAATCCTCGTTATGGGAATATAACCGATTTGTACTCTCGATCCTCGTAACAGATCTACGTTGATCCTCGTACTAGGAATATAACGAATTTATATTCTCGATCCTCCTTTAGAGTGTAACGGATTTTCACTCTCAGTACTCGCAACATATTTGCGCTAACCCTCATTTTGGGAATATAACGGATTTGTATTCTCGATCCTTGTAACAGATTTACGTTGATCCTCGTTTTGGGATTATGATGGATTTATATTCTCGATCCTCGTAACATATTTACGTTGATACTTTGGAGTTTAACGAATTTGCACTCTCGGTTCTCGCAACATATTTGCGTTAATCCTAGTCATAGGAATATAACGGATTTGTACTCCCGATCCTCGTAACAGATTTACGTTGATCCTCGTACTGGGAATATAACGAATTTATATTCTCGATCCTCATTTAGAGTGTAACGGATTTTCACTCTCAGTACTCGCAACATATTTGCGCTAACCCTCGTTTTGGGAATGTAACAGATTTGTATTCTCGATCCTCGTAACAGATTTACGTTGATCCTCATTTTCGAATTATGACGGATTTTTATTCTCGATCCTCGTAACGTATTAACGTTGATCCTTTAGAGTGAAACGGATTTGCACTCTCGATTCTCGCAACATATTTGCGTTAATCCTCGTTATGGGAATATAACGGATTTGTACTCTCGATCCTCGTAACAGATCTACGTTGATCCTCGTACTAGGAATATAACGAATTTATATTCTCGATCCTCCTTTAGAGTGTAACGGATTTTCACTCTCAGTACTCGCAACATATTTGCGCTAACCCTCATTTTGGGAATATAACGGATTTGTATTCTCGATC
The DNA here is from genome assembly GCA_033977485.1 of Hydrangea macrophylla. Lineage (NCBI taxonomy): Eukaryota > Viridiplantae > Streptophyta > Magnoliopsida > Cornales > Hydrangeaceae > Hydrangea > Hydrangea macrophylla. The sequence goes on from CM066985.1 coordinate 22,047,097, forward strand.
CTTGTAACAGATTTACGTTGATCCTCGTTTTGGGATTATGATGGATTTATATTCTCGATCCTCGTAACATATTTACGTTGATACTTTGGAGTTTAACGGATTTGCACTCTCGGTTCTTGCAACATATTTGCGTTAACCCCCGTTATGGGAATATAACGGATTTGTATTCTCGATCCTCGTAAAAGATTTACGTTGATCCTCGTACTAGGAATAAAACAAATTTATATTCTCCATCCTCGTAACATATTTACATTGATCCTTTAGAGTGTAACGGATTTGCACTCTCGGTTCTCGCAACATATTTGCGTTAACCCTCGTTATGGGAATATAACGGATTTGTATTCTCGATCCTCGTAACAGATTTACATTGATCCTCGTACTAGGAATAAAACGAATTTATATTCTCAATCCTCGTAACGGATTTACGTTGATCCTTTAGAGTGTAACGGATTTGCACTCTCAGTACTCGCAACATATTTACGCTAACCCTCGTTTTGGGAATATAACGGATTTGTATTCTCGATCCTCGAAACGTATTTACGTTGATCCTTTAGAGTGTAACGGATTTGCACTCTCGGTTCTCGCAACATATTTGCGTTAATCCAAGTTATGGGAATATAACAGATTTGTACTCTCGATCCTCGTAACAGATTTACGTTGATCCTCGTACTGGGAATATAACGAATTTATATTCTCGATCCTCCTTTAGAGTGTGACGGATTTTCACTCTCAGTACTCGCAACATATTTGCGCTAACCCTCGTTTTGGGAATGTAACAGATTTGTATTCTCGATCCTCGTAACAGATTTACGTTGATCCTCGTTTTGGGAATATGACGGATTCATATTCTCGATCCTCGTAACGTATTTACGTTGATCCTTTAGAGTGTAACGGATTTGCACACTCGGTTCTCGCAACATATTTGCGTTAACCCTCGTTATGGGAATATAACGGATTTGTATTCTCGATCCTTGTGACAGATTTACGCTAATCCTCATTTTGGGAATATAATGGATTTATATTCTCGATCCTCGTAACAGATTTACGTTGATCTTCGTTCTGGAAATATAACGGATTTATATTCTCGATCCTCGTAACGGATTTACGTTGATCCTTTAAAGTGTAAAGAATTTGCACTCTCAATACTCGCAACATATTTGCGCTAACCCTCGTTTTGGGAATATAACGGATTTGTATTCTCGATCCTCATAACAGATTTACGTTGATCCTCGTTTTGGGCTTATGACGGATTTTTATTCTCGATCCTCGTAACGTATTTACGTTGATCCTTTAGAGTGTAACGGATTTGCACTCTCGGTTCTCGCAACATATTTGCGTTAATCCTCGTCATGGGAATATAACGGATTTGTACTCTCGATCCTCGTAACAGATTTACGTTAATCCTCGTACTAGAAATATAACGAATTTATATTCTCGATCCTCATTTAGAGTGTAACGGATTTTCACTCTCAGTACTCGCAACATATTTGCGCTAACCCTCGTTTTGGGAATGTAACAGATTTGTATTCTCGATCCTCGTAACAGATTTACGTTGATCCTCATTTTCGGATTATGACGGATTTTTATTCTCGATCCTCGTAACGTATTAACGTTGATCCTTTAGAGTGTAACGGATTTACACTCTCGGTTCTCGCAACATATTTGCGTTAATCCTCGTTATGGGAATATAACGGATTTGTACTCTCGATCCTCGTAATAGATCTACGTTGATCCTCGTACTAGGAATATAACGAATTTATATTCTCGATCCTCCTTTAGAGTGTAACGGATTTTCACTCTCAGTACTCGCAACATATTTGCGCTAACCCTCGTTTTGGGAATATAACGGATTTGTATTCTCAATCCTTGTAACAGATTTACGTTGATCCTCGTTTTGGGATTATGATGGATTTATATTCTCGATCCTCGTAACATATTTACGTTGATCCTTTAGAGTTTAACGGATTTGCACTCTCGGTTCTCGCAACATATTTGCGCTAACCCTCGTTTTGGGAATATAACAGATTTGTATTCTCGATCCTTGTAACAGATTTACGTTGATCCTCGTTTTGGGATTATGATGGATTTATATTCTCGATCCTCGTAACATATTTACGTTGATCCTTTAGAGTTTAACGGATTTGCACTCTCGGTTCTAGCAACATATTTGCGTTAACCCCCGTTATGGGAATATAACGGATTTGTATTCTCGATCCTCGTAACAGATTTACATTGATCCTCGTACTAGGAATAAAACGAATTTATATTCTCAATCCTCGTAACGGATTTACGTTGATCCTTTAGAGTGTAACGGATTTGCACTCTCAGTACTCGCAACATATTTACGCTAACCCTCGTTTTGGGAATATAACGGATTTGTATTCTCGATCCTCGAAACGTATTTACGTTGATCCTTTAGAGTGTAACGGATTTGCACTCTCGGTTCTCGCAACATATTTACGTTAATCCAAGTTATGGGAATATAACGTATTTGTACTCTCGATCCTCGTAACAGATTTACGTTGATCCTCGTACTGGGAATATAACGAATTTATATTCTCGATCCTCCTTTAGAGTGTGACGGATTTTCACTCTCAGTACTCGCAACATATTTGCGCTAACCCTCGTTTTGGGAATTTAACAGATTTGTATTCTCGATCCTCGTAACAGATTTACGTTGATCCTCGTTTTGGGAATATGACGGATTCATATTCTCGATCCTCGTAACGTATTTACGTTGATCCTTTAGAGTGTAACGGATTTGCACACTCGGTTCTCGCAACATATTTGCGTTAACCCTCGTTATGGGAATATAACGGATTTGTATTCTCGATCCTTGTGACAGATTTACGCTAATCCTCATTTTGGGAATATAATGGATTTATATTCTCGATCCTCGTAACAGATTTACGTTGATCCTCGTTCTGGAAATATAACGGATTTATATTCTCGATCCTCGTAACGGATTTACGTTGATCCTTTAAAGTGTAAAGAATTTGCACTCTCAATACTCGCAACATATTTGCGCTAACCCTCGTTTTGGGAATATAACGGATTTGTATTCTCGATCCTCATAACAGATTTACGTTGATCCTCGTTTTGGGCTTATGACGGATTTTTATTCTCGATCCTCGTAACGTATTTACGTTGATCCTTTAGAGTGTAACGGATTTGCACTCTCAGTTCTCGCAACATATTTGCGTTAATCCTCGTCATGGGAGAATAACGGATTTGTACTCTCGATCCTCGTAACAGATTTACGTTAATCCTCGTACTAGAAATATAACGAATTTATATTCTCGATCCTCATTTAGAGTGTAACGGATTTTCACTCTCAGTACTCGCAACATATTTGCGCTAACCCTCGTTTTGGGAATGTAACAGATTTGTATTCTCGATCCTCGTAACAGATTTACGTTGATCCTCATTTTCGGATTATGACGGATTTTTATTCTCGATCCTCGTAACGTATTAACGTTGATCCTTTAGAGTGTAACGGATTTGCACTCTCGGTTCTCGCAACATATTTGCGTTAATCCTCGTTATGGGAATATAACGGATTTGTACTCTCGATCCTCGTAACAGATCTACGTTGATCCTCGTACTAGGAATATAACGAATTTATATTCTCGATCCTCCTTTAGAGTGTAACGGATTTTCACTCTCAGTACTCGCAACATATTTGCGCTAACCCTCGTTTTAGGAATATAACGGATTTGTATTCTCAATCCTTGTAACAGATTTACATTGATCCTCGTTTTGGGATTATGATGGATTTATATTCTCGATCCTCGTAACATATTTACGTTGATCCTTTAGAGTTTAACGGATTTGCACTCTCGGTTCTCGTAACATATTTGCGCTAACCCTCGTTTTGGGAATATAACAGATTTGTATTCTCGATCCTTGTAACAGATTTACGTTGATCCTCGTTTTGGGATTATGATGGATTTATATTCTCGATCCTCGTAACATATTTACGTTGATCCTTTAGAGTTTAACGGATTTGCACTCTCGGTTCTCGCAACATATTTGCGTTAACCCCCGTTATGGGAATATAACGGATTTGTATTCTCGATCCTCGTAACAGATTTACATTGATCCTCGTACTAGGAATAAAACGAATTTATATTCTCGATCCTCGTAACGTATTTACGTTGATCCTTTAGAGTGTAACGGATTTGCACACTCGGTTCTCGCAACATATTTGCGTTAACCCTCGTTATGGGAATATAACGGATTTGTATTCTCGATCCTTGTGACAGATTTACGCTAATCCTCATTTTGGGAATATAATGGATTTATATTCTCGATCCTCGTAACAGATTTACGTTGATCCTCGTTCTGGAAATATAACGGATTTATATTCTCGATCCTCGTAATGGATTTACGTTGATCCATTAAAGTGTAAAGAATTTGCACTCTCAATACTCGCAACATATTTGCGCTAACCCTCGTTTTGGGAATATAACGGATTTGTATTCTCGATCCTCATAACAGATTTACGTTGATCCTCGTTTTGGGCTTATGACGGATTTTTATTCTCGATCCTCGTAACGTATTTACGTTGATCCTTTAGAGTGTAACGGATTTGCACTCTCAGTTCTCGCAACATATTTGCGTTAATCCTCGTCATGGGAATATAACGTATTTATACTCTCGATCCTCGTAACAGATTTAGGTTGATCCTCGTACTGGAAATATAACGAATTTATATTCTCGATCCTCATTTAGAGTGTAACGGATTTTCACTCTCAGTACTCGCAACATATTTGCGCTAACCCTCGTTTTGGGAATGTAACAGATTTGTATTCTCGATCCTCGTAACAGATTTACGTTGATCCTCATTTTCGGATTATGACGGATTTTTATTCTCGATCCTCGTAACGTATTAACGTTGATCCTTTAGAGTGTAACGGATTTACACTCTCGGTTCTCGCAACATATTTGCGTTAATCCTCGTTATGGGAATATAACGGATTTGTACTCTCGATCCTCGTAACAGATCTACGTTGATCCTCGTACTAGGAATATAACGAATTTATATTCTCGATCCTCCTTTAGAGTGTAACGGATTTTCACTCTCAGTACTCGCAACATATTTGCGCTAACCCTCGTTTTGGGAATATAACGGATTTGTATTCTCAATCCTTGTAACAGATTTACGTTGATCCTCGTTTTGGGATTATGATGGATTTATATTCTCGATCCTCGTAACATATTTACGTTGATCCTTTAGAGTTTAACGGATTTGCACTCTCGGTTCTCGCAACATATTTGCGCTAACCCTCGTTTTGGGAATATAACAGATTTGTATTCTCGATCCTTGTAACAGATTTACGTTGATCCTCGTTTTGGGATTATGATGGATTTATATTCTCGATCCTCGTAACATATTTACGTTGATCCTTTAGAGTTTAACGGATTTGCACTCTCGGTTCTAGCAACATATTTGCGTTAACCCCCGTTATGGGAATATAACGGATTTGTATTCTCGATCCTCGTAACAGATTTACATTGATCCTCGTACTAGGAATAAAACGAATTTATATTCTCAATCCTCGTAACGGATTTACGTTGATCCTTTAGAGTGTAACGGATTTGCACTCTCAGTACTCGCAACATATTTACGCTAACCCTCGTTTTGGGAATATAACGGATTTGTATTCTCGATCCTCGAAACGTATTTACGTTGATCCTTTAGAGTGTAACGGATTTGCACTCTCGGTTCTCGCAACATATTTGCGTTAATCCAAGTTATGGGAATATAACGGATTTGTACTCTCGATCCTCGTAACAGATTTACGTTGATCCTCGTACTGGGAATATAACGAATTTATATTCTCGATCCTCCTTTAGAGTGTGACGGATTTTCACTCTCAGTACTCGCAACATATTTGCGCTAACCCTCGTTTTGGGAATTTAACAGATTTGTATTCTCGATCCTCGTAACAGATTTACGTTGATCCTCGTTTTGGGAATATGACGGATTCATATTCTCGATCCTCGTAACGTATTTACGTTGATCCTTTAGAGTGTAACGGATTTGCACACTCGGTTCTCGCAACATATTTGCGTTAACCCTCGTTATGGGAATATAACGGATTTGTATTCTCGATCCTTGTGACAGATTTACGCTAATCCTCATTTTGGGAATATAATGGATTTATATTCTCGATCCTCGTAACAGATTTACGTTGATCCTCGTTCTGGAAATATAACGGATTTATATTCTCGATCCTCGTAACGGATTTACGTTGATCCTTTAAAGTGTAAAGAATTTGCACTCTCAATACTCGCAACATATTTGCGCTAACCCTCGTTTTGGGAATATAACGGATTTGTATTCTCGATCCTCATAACAGATTTACGTTGATCCTCGTTTTGGGCTTATGACGGATTTTTATTCTCGATCCTCGTAACGTATTTACGTTGATCCTTTAGAGTGTAACGGATTTGCACTCTCAGTTCTCGCAACATATTTGCGTTAATCCTCGTCATGGGAGAATAACGGATTTGTACTCTCGATCCTCGTAACAGATTTACGTTAATCCTCGTACTAGAAATATAACGAATTTATATTCTCGATCCTCATTTAGAGTGTAACGGATTTTCACTCTCAGTACTCGCAACATATTTGCGCTAACCCTCGTTTTGGGAATGTAACAGATTTGTATTCTCGATCCTCGTAACAGATTTACGTTGATCCTCATTTTCGGATTATGACGGATTTTTATTCTCGATCCTCGTAACGTATTAACGTTGATCCTTTAGAGTGTAACGGATTTGCACTCTCGGTTCTCGCAACATATTTGCGTTAATCCTCGTTATGGGAATATAACGGATTTGTACTCTCGATCCTCGTAACAGATCTACGTTGATCCTCGTACTAGGAATATAACGAATTTATATTCTTGATCCTCCTTTAGAGTGTAACGGATTTTCACTCTCAGTACTCGCAACATATTTGCGCTAACCCTCGTTTTGGGAATATAACGGATTTGTATTCTCAATCCTTGTAACAGATTTACATTGATCCTCGTTTTGGGATTATGATGGATTTATATTCTCGATCCTCGTAACATATTTACGTTGATCCTTTAGAGTTTAACGGATTTGCACTCTCGGTTCTCGTAACATATTTGCGCTAACCCTCGTTTTGGGAATATAACAGATTTGTATTCTCGATCCTTGTAACAGATTTACGTTGATCCTCGTTTTGGGATTATGATGGATTTATATTCTCGATCCTCGTAACATATTTACGTTGATCCTTTAGAGTTTAACGGATTTGCACTCTCGGTTCTCGCAACATATTTGCGTTAACCCCCGTTATGGGAATATAACGGATTTGTATTCTCGATCCTCGTAACAGATTTACATTGATCCTCGTACTAGGAATAAAACGAATTTATATTCTCGATCCTCGTAACGTATTTACGTTGATCCTTTAGAGTGTAACGGATTTGCACACTCGGTTCTCGCAACATATTTGCGTTAACCCTCGTTATGGGAATATAACGGATTTGTATTCTCGATCCTTGTGACAGATTTACGCTAATCCTCATTTTGGGAATATAATGGATTTATATTCTCGATCCTCGTAACAGATTTACGTTGATCCTCGTTCTGGAAATATAACGGATTTATATTCTCGATCCTCGTAACGGATTTACGTTGATCCATTAAAGTGTAAAGAATTTGCACTCTCAATACTCGCAACATATTTGCGCTAACCCTCGTTTTGGGAATATAACGGATTTGTATTCTCGATCCTCATAACAGATTTACGTTGATCCTCGTTTTGGGCTTATGACGGATTTTTATTCTCGATCCTCGTAACGTATTTACGTTGATCCTTTAGAGTGTAACGGATTTGCACTCTCAGTTCTCGCAACATATTTGCGTTAATCCTCGTCATGGGAGAATAACGGATTTATACTCTCGATCCTCGTAACAGATTTAGGTTGATCCTCGTACTGGAAATATAACGAATTTATATTCTCGATCCTCATTTAGAGTGTAACGGATTTACACTCTCGGTTCTCGCAACATATTTGCGTTAATCCTCGTTATGGGAATATAACGGATTTGTACTCTCGATCCTCGTAACAGATCTACGTTGATCCTCGTACTAGGAATATAACGAATTTATATTCTCGATCCTCCTTTAGAGTGTAACGGATTTTCACTCTCAGTACTCGCAACATATTTGCGCTAACCCTCGTTTTGGGAATATAACGGATTTGTATTCTCAATCCTTGTAACAGATTTACGTTGATCCTCGTTTTGGGATTATGATGGATTTATATTCTCGATCCTCGTAACATATTTACGTTGATCCTTTAGAGTTTAACGGATTTGCACTCTCGGTTCTCGCAACATATTTGCGCTAACCCTCGTTTTGGGAATATAACAGATTTGTATTCTCGATCCTTGTAACAGATTTACGTTGATCCTCGTTTTGGGATTATGATGGATTTATATTCTCGATCCTCGTAACATATTTACGTTGATCCTTTAGAGTTTAACGGATTTGCACTCTCGGTTCTAGCAACATATTTGCGTTAACCCCCGTTATGGGAATATAACGGATTTGTATTCTCGATCCTCGTAACAGATTTACATTGATCCTCGTACTAGGAATAAAATGAATTTATATTCTCGATCCTCGTAACGGATTTACGTTTATCCTTTAGAGTGTAACGGATTTGCACTCTCAGTACTCGCAACATATTTGCGCTAACCCTCATTTTGGGAATATAACGGATTTGTATTCTCGATCCTCGTAACAGATTTACGTTGATCCTCATTTTTGGATTATGACGGATTTTCATTCTCGATCCTCGTAACGTATTTACGTTGATCCTTTAGAGTGTAACGGATTTGCACTCTCGGTTCTCGCAACATATTTGCGTTAATCCAAGTTATGGGAATATAACGGATTTGTATTCTCGATCCTCGTAACAGATTTACGTTGATCCTCGTACTAGGAATAAAACGAATTTATATTCTCGATCCTCGTAACGGATTTACGTTGATCCTTTAGAGTGTAACGGATTTGCACTCTCGGTTCTCGCAACATATTTACGTTAATCCAAGTTATGGGAATATAACGGATTTGTACTCTCGATCCTCGTAACAGATTTACGTTGATCCTCGTACTGGGAATATAACGAATTTATATTCTCGATCCTCCTTTAGAGTGTAACGGATTTTCAGTCTTAGTACTCGCAACATATTTGCGCTAACCCTCATTTTGGGAATGTAACAGATTTGTATTCTCGATCCTCGTAACAGATTTACGTTGATCCTCGTTTTGGGAATATGACGGATTTATATTCTCGATCCTCGTAACGTATTTACGTTGATCCTTTAGAGTGTAACGGATTTGCACACTCGGTTCTCGCAACATATTTGCGTTAACCCTCGTTATGGGAATATAACGGATTTGTATTCTCGATCCTTGTGACAGATTTACGCTAATCCTCATTTTGGGAATATAATGGATTTATATTCTCGATCCTCGTAACAGATTTACGTTGATCCTCGTTCTGGAAATATAACGGATTTATATTCTCGATCCTCGTAACGGATTTACGTTGATCCTTTAAAGTGTAAAGAATTTGCACTCTCAATACTCGCAACATATTTGCGCTAACCCTCGTTTTGGGAATATAACGGATTTGTATTCTCGATCCTCATAACAGATTTATGTTGATCCTCGTTTTGGGCTTATGACGGATTTTTATTCTCGATCCTCGTAACGTATTTACGTTGATCCTTTAGAGTGTAACGGATTTGCACTCTCGGTTCTCGCAACATATTTGCGTTAATCCTCGTCATGGGAATATAACGGATTTGTACTCTCGATCCTCGTAACAGATTTACGTTAATCCTCGTACTAGAAATATAACGAATTTATATTCTCGATCCTCATTTGGAGTGTAACGGATTTTCACTCTCAGTACTCGCAACATATTTGCGCTAACCCTCGTTTTGGGAATGTAACAGATTTGTATTCTCGATCCTCGTAACAGATTTACGTTGATCCTCATTTTCGGATTATGACGGATTTTTATTCTCGATCCTCGTAACGTATTAACGTTGATCCTTTAGAGTGTAACGGATTTGCACTCTCGGTTCTCGCAACATATTTGCGTTAATCCTCGTTATGGGAATATAACGGATTTGTACTCTCGATCCTCGTAACAGATCTACGTTGATCCTCGTACTAGGAATATAACAAATTTATATTCTCGATCCTCCTTTAGAGTGTAACGGATTTTCACTCTCAGTACTCGCAACATATTTGCGCTAACCCTCGTTTTGGGAATATAACGGATTTGTATTCTCAATCCTTGTAACAGATTTACATTGATCCTCGTTTTGGGATTATGATGGATTTATATTCTCGATCCTCGTAACATATTTACGTTGATCCTTTAGAGTTTAACGGATTTGCACTCTCGGTTCTCGTAACATATTTGCGCTAACCCTCGTTTTGGGAATATAACAGATTTGTATTCTCGATCCTTGTAACAGATTTACGTTGATCCTCGTTTTGGGATTATGATGGATTTATATTCTCGATCCTCGTAACATATTTACGTTGATCCTTTAGAGTTTAACGGATTTGCACTCTCGGTTCTCGCAACATATTTGCGTTAACCCCCGTTATGGGAATATAACGGATTTGTATTCTCGATCCTCGTAACAGATTTACATTGATCCTCGTACTAGGAATAAAACGAATTTATATTCTCGATCCTCGTAACGTATTTACGTTGATCCTTTAGAGTGTAACGGATTTGCACACTCGGTTCTCGCAACATATTTGCGTTAACCCTCGTTATGGGAATATAACGGATTTGTATTCTCGATCCTTGTGACAGATTTACGCTAATCCTCATTTTGGGAATATAATGGATTTATATTCTCGATCCTCGTAACAGATTTACGTTGATCCTCGTTCTGGAAATATAACGGATTTATATTCTCGATCCTCGTAACTGATTTACGTTGATCCTTTAAAGTGTAAAGAATTTGCACTCTCAATACTTGCAACATATTTGCGCTAACCCTCGTTTTGGGAATATAACATATTTGTATTCTCGATACTCATAACAGATTTACGTTGATCCTCGTTTTGGGCTTATGACGGATTTTTATTCTCGATCCTCGTAACGTATTTACGTTGATCCTTTAGAGTGTAACGGATTTGCACTCTCAGTTCTCGCAACATATTTGCGTTAATCCTCGTCATGGGAATATAACGGATTTATACTCTCGATCCTCGTAACAGATTTACGTTGATCCTCGTACTGGAAATATAACGAATTTATATTCTCGATCCTCATTTAGAGTGTAACGGATTTTCACTCTCAATACTCGCAACATATTTGCGCTAACCCTCGTTTTGGGAATGTAACAGATTTGTATTCTCGATCCTCGTAACAGATTTACGTTGATCCTCATTTTCGGATTATGACGGATTTTTATTCTCGATCCTCGTAACGTATTAATGTTGATCCTTTAGAGTGTAACGGATTTACACTCTCGGTTCTCGCAACATATTTGCGTTAATCCTCGTTATGGGAATATAACGGATTTGTACTCTCGATCCTCGTAACAGATCTACGTTGATCCTCGTACTAGGAATATAACGAATTTATATTCTCGATCCTCCTTTAGAGTGTAACGGATTTTCACTCTCAGTACTCGCAACATATTTGCGCTAACCCTCGTTTTGGGAATATAACGGATTTGTATTCTCAATCCTTGTAACAGATTTACGTCGATCCTCATTTTGGGATTATGACGGATTTATATTCTCGATCCTCGTAACATATTTACGTTGATTCTTTAGAGTTTAACGGATTTGCACTCTCGGTTCTCGCAACATATTTGCGCTAACCCTCGTTTTGGGAATATAACAGATTTGTATTCTCGATCCTTGTAACAGATTTACGTTGATCCTCGTTTTGGGATTATGATGGATTTATATTCTCGATCCTCGTAACATATTTACGTTGATCCTTTAGAGTTTAACGGATTTGCACTCTCGGTTCTAGCAACATATTTGCGTTAACCCCCGTTATGGGAATATAACGGATTTGTATTCTCGATCCTCGTAACAGATTTACATTGATCCTCGTACTAGGAATAAAACGAATTTATATTCTCGATCCTCGTAACGGATTTACGTTTATCCTTTAGAGTGTAACGGATTTGCACTCTCAGTACTCGCAACATATTTGCGCTAACCCTCATTTTGGGAATATAACGGATTTGTATTCTCGATCCTCGTAACAGATTTACGTTGATCCTCATTTTTGGATTATGACTGATTTTCATTCTCGATCCTCGTAACGTATTTACGTTGATCCTTTAGAGTGTAACGGATTTGCACTCTCGGTTCTCGCAACATATTTGCGTTAATCCAAGTTATGGGAATATAACGGATTTGTATTCTCGATCCTCGTAACAGATTTACGTTGATCCTCGTACTAGGAATAAAACGAATTTATATTCTCGATCCTCGTAACGGATTTACGTTTATCCTTTAGAGTGTAACGGATTTGCACTCACGGTTCTCGCAACATATTTACGTTAATCCAAGTTATGGGAATATAACGGATTTGTACTCTCGATCCTCGTAACAGATTTACGTTGATCCTCGTACTGGGAATATAACGAATTTATATTCTCGATCCTCCTTTAGAGTGTAACGGATTTTCAGTCTTAGTACTCGCAACATATTTGCGCTAACCCTCATTTTGGGAATGTAACAGATTTGTATTCTCGATCCTCGTAACAGATTTACGTTGATCCTCGTTTTGGGAATATGACGGATTTATATTCTCGATCCTCGTAACGTATTTACGTTGATCCTTTAGAGTGTAACGGATTTGCACACTCGGTTCTCGCAACATATTTGCGTTAACCCTCGTTATGGGAATATAACGGATTTGTATTCTCGATCCTTGTGACAGATTTACGCTAATCCTCATTTTGGGAATATAATGGATTTATATTCTCGATCCTCATAACAGATTTACGTTGATCCTCGTTCTGGAAATATAACGGATTTATATTCTCGATCCTCGTAACGGATTTACGTTGATCCTTTAAAGTGTAAAGAATTTGCACTCTCAATACTCGCAACATATTTGCGCTAACCCTCGTTTTGGGAATATAACGGATTTGTATTCTCGATCCTCATAACAGATTTACGTTGATCCTCGTTTTGGGCTTATGACGGATTTTTATTCTCGATCCTCGTAACGTATTTACGTTGATCCTTTAGAGTGTAACGGATTTGCACTCTCGGTTCTCGCAACATATTTGCGTTAATCCTCGTCATGGGAATATAACGGATTTGTACTCTCGATCCTCGTAACAGATTTACGTTAATCCTCGTACTAGAAATATAACGAATTTATATTCTCGATCCTCATTTAGAGTGTAACGGATTTTCACTCTCAGTACTCGCAACATATTTGCGCTAACCCTCGTTTTGGGAATGTAACAGATTTGTATTCTCGATCCTCATAACAGATTTACGTTGATCCTCATTTTCGGATTATGACGGATTTTTATTCTCGATCCTCGTACTAGGAATAAAACGAATTTATATTCTCGATCCTCGTAACGGATTTACGTTTATCCTTTAGAGTGTAACGGATTTGCACTCTCAGTACTCGCAACATATTTGCGCTTACCCTCATTTTGGGAATATTACGGATTTGTATTCTCGATCCTCGTAACAGATTTACGTTGATCCTCATTTTTGGATTATGACGGATTTTCATTCTCGATCCTCGTAACGTATTTACGTTGATCCTTTAGAGTGTAACGGATTTGCACTCTCGGTTCTCGCAACATATTTGCGTTAATCCTCGTCATGGGAATATAACGGATTTATACTCTCGATCCTCGTAACAGATTTACGTTGATCCTCGTACTGGAAATATAACGAATTTATATTCTCGATCCTCATTTAGAGTGTAACGGATTTTCACTCTCAGTACTCGCAACATATTTGCGCTAACCCTCGTTTTGGGAATGTAACAGATTTGTATTCTCGATCCTCGTAACAGATTTACGTTGATCCTCATTTTCGGATTATAACGGATTTTTATTCTCGATCCTCGTAACGTATTAACGTTGATCCTTTAGAGTGTAACGGATTTGCACTCTCGGTTCTCACAACATATTTGGGTTAATCCTCGTTATGGGAATATAACGGATTTGTACTCTCGATCCTCGTAACAAATCTACGTTGATCCTCGTACTAGGAATATAACGAATTTATATTCTCGATCCTCCTTTAGAGTGTAACGGATTTTCACTCTCAGTACTCGCAACATATTTGCGCTAACCCTCGTTTTGGGAATATAACGGATTTGTATTCTCAATCCTTGTAACAGATTTACGTTGATCCTCGTTTTGGGATTATGATGGATTTATATTCTCGATCCTCGTACCATATTTACGTTGATCCTTTAGAGTTTAACGGATTTGCACTATCGGTTCTCGCAACATATTTGCGCTAACCCTCGTTTTGGGAATATAACAGATTTGTATTCTCGATCCTCGTAACAGATTTACATTGATCCTCGTTTTGGGATTATGATGGATTTATATTCTCGATCCTCGTAACATATTTACGTTTATCCTTTAGAGTGTAACGGATTTGCACACTCGGTTCTCGCAACATATTTGCGTTAACCCTCGTTATGGGAATATAACGGATTTGTATTCTCGATCCTTGTGACAGATTTACGCTAATCCTCATTTTGGGAATATAATGGATTTATATTCTCGATCCTCGTAACAGATTTACGATGATCCTCGTTCTGGAAATATAACGGATTTATATTCTCGATCCTCGTAACGGATTTACGTTGATCCTTTAAAGTGTAAAGAATTTGCACTCTCAATACTCGCAACATATTTGCGCTAACCCTCATTTTGGGAATATAACGGATTTGTATTCTCGATCCTCATAACAGATTTACGTTGATCCTCGTTTTGGGCTTATGACGGATTTTTATTCTCGATCCTCGTAACGTATTTACGTTGATCCTTTAGAGTGTAACGGATTTGTACTCTCGGTTCTCGCAACATATTTGCGTTAATCCTCGTCATGGGAATATAACGGATTTATACTCTCAATCCTCGTAACAGATTTACGTTGATCCTCGTACTGGGAATATAACGAATTTATATTCTCGATCCTCATTTAGAGTGTAACGGATTTTCACTCTCAGTACTCGCAACATATTCGCGCTAACCCTCGTTTTGGTAATGTAACAGATTTGTATTCTCGATCCTCGTAACAGATTTATGTTGATCCTCATTTTCGGATTATGACGGATTTTTATTCTCGATCCTCGTAACGTATTAACGTTGATCCTTTAGAGTGTAACGGATTTGCACTCTCGGTTCTCGCAACATATTTGCGTTAAACCTCGTTATGGGAATATAACGGATTTGTACTCTCGATCCTCGTAATAGATCTACGTTGATCCTCGTACTAGGAATATAACGAATTTATATTCTCGATCCTCCTTTAGAGTGTAACGGATTTTCACTCTCAGTACTCGCAACATATTTGCGTTAACCCTCGTTTTTGGAATATAACGGATTTGTATTCTCGATCCTTGTAACAGATTTACGTTGATCCTCGTTTTGGGATTATGATGGATTTATATTCTCGATCCTCGTAACGTATTTACGTTGATCCTTTAGAGTGTAACGGATTTGCACTCTCGGTTCTCGCAACATATTTGCGTTAACCCTCGTTATGGGAATATAACGGATTTGTATTCTCGATCCTCGTAACAGATTTACGTTGATCCTCGTACTAGGAATAAAACGAATTTATATTCTCGATCCTCGTAACGGATTTACGTTGATCCTTTAGAGTGTAACGGATTTGCACTCTCGGTTTTCGCAACATATTTGCGTTAATCCAAGTTATGGGAATATAACGGATTTGTACTCTCGATCCTCGTAACAGATTTACGTTGATCCTCGTACTGGGAATATAACGAATTTATATTCTCGATCCTCCTTTAGAGTGTAACAGATTTTCACTCTCAGTACTCGCAACATATTTGCGCTAACCCTCGTTTTGGGAATGTAACAGATTTGTATTCTCGATCCTCGTAACAGATTTACATTGATCCTCGTTTTGGGAATATGACGGATTTATATTCTCGATCCTCGTAACGTATTTACGTTGATCCTTTAGAGTGTAACGGATTTGCACACTCGGTTCTCGTAACATATTTGCGTTAACCCTCGTTATGGGAATATAACGGATTTGTATTCTCGATCCTTGTGACAGATTTACGCAAATCCTCATTTTGGGAATATAATGGATTTATATTCTCGATCCTCGTAACAGATTTACGTTGATCCTCGTTCTGGAAATATAACGGATTTATATTCTCGATCCTCGTAACGGATTTACGTTGATCCTTTAAAGTGTAAAGAATTTGCACTCTCAATACTCGCAACATATTTGCGCTAACCCTCATTTTGGGAATATAACGGATTTGTATTCTCGATCCTCATAACAGATTTACGTTGATCCTCGTTTTGGGCTTATGACGGATTTTTATTCTCGATCCTCGTAACGTATATACGTTGATCCTTTAGAGTGTAACGAATTTGCACTCTCGGTTCTCGCAACATATTTGCGTTAATCCTAGTCATAGGAATATAACGGATTTGTACTCCCGATCCTCGTAACAGATTTACGTTGATCCTCGTACTGGGAATATAACGAATTTATATTCTCGATCCTCATTTAGAGTGTAACGGATTTTCACTCTCAGTACTCGCAACATATTTGCGCTAACCCTCGTTTTGGGAATGTAACAGATTTGTATTCTCGATCCTCGTAACAGATTTACGTTGATCCTCATTTTCGGATTATGACGGATTTTTATTCTCGATCCTCGTAACGTATTAACGTTGATCCTTTAGAGTGAAATGGATTTGCACTCTCGATTCTCGCAACATATTTGCGTTAATCCTCGTTATGGGAATATAACGGATTTGTACTCTCGATCCTCGTAACAGATCTACGTTGATCCTCGTACTAGGAATATAACGAATTTATATTCTCGATCCTCCTTTAGAGTGTAACGGATTTTCACTCTCAGTACTCGCAACATATTTGCGCTAACCCTCATTTTGGGAATATAACGGATTTGTATTCTCGATCCTTGTAACAGATTTACGTTGATCCTCGTTTTGGGATTATGATGGATTTATATTCTCGATCCTCGTAACATATTTACGTTGATACTTTGGAGTTTAACGGATTTGCACTCTCGGTTCTTGCAACATATTTGCGTTAACCCCCGTTATGGGAATAAAACGGATTTGTATTCTCGATCCTCGTAAAAGATTTACGTTGATCCTCGTACTAGGAATAAAACGAATTTATATTCTCCATCCTCGTAACATATTTACATTGATCCTTTAGAGTGTAACGGATTTGCACTCTCGGTTCTCGCAACATATTTGCGTTAACCCTCGTTATGGGAATATAACGGATTTGTATTCTCGATCCTCGTAACAGATTTACATTGATCCTCGTACTAGGAATAAAACGAATTTATATTCTCGATCCTCGTAACGGATTTACGTTGATCCTTTAGAGTGTAACGGATTTGCACTCTCAGTACTCGCAACATATTTACGCTAACCCTCGTTTTGGGAATATAACGGATTTGTATTCTCGATCCTCGAAACGTATTTACGTTGATCCTTTAGAGTGTAACGGATTTGCACTCTCGGTTCTCGCAACATATTTGCGTTAATCCAAGTTGTGGGAATATAACGGATTTGTACTCTCGATCCTCGTAACAGATTTACGTTGATCCTCGTACTGGGAATATAACGAATTTATATTCTCGATCCTCCTTTAGAGTGTGACGGATTTTCACTCTCAGTACTCGCAACATATTTGCGCTAACCCTCGTTTTGGGAATGTAACAGATTTGTATTCTCGATCCTCGTAACAGATTTACGTTGATCCTCGTTTTGGGAATATGACGGATTCATATTCTCGATACTCGTAACGTATTTACGTTGATCCTTTAGAGTGTAACGGATTTGCACACTCGGTTCTCGCAACATATTTGCGTTAACCCTCGTTATGGGAATATAACGGATTTGTATTCTCGATCCTTGTGACAGATTTACGCTAATCCTCATTTTGGGAATATAATGGATTTATATTCTCGATCCTCGTAACAGATTTACGTTGATCCTCGTTCTGGAAATATAACGGATTTATATTCTCGATCCTCGTAACGGATTTACGTTGATCCTTTAAAGTGTAAAGAATTTGCACTCTCAATACTCGCAACATATTTGCGCTAACCCTCGTTTTGGGAATATAACGGATTTGTATTCTCGATCCTCATAACAGATTTACGTTGATCCTCGTTTTGGGCTTATGACGGATTTTTATTCTCGATCCTCGTAACGTATTTACGTTGATCCTTTAGAGTGTAACGGATTTGCACTCTCGGTTCTCGCAACATATTTGCGTTAATCCTCGTCATGGGAATATAACGGATTTGTACTCTCGATCCTCGTAACAGATTTACGTTAATCCTCGTACTAGAAATATAACGAATTTATATTCTCGATCCTCATTTAGAGTGTAACGGATTTTCACTCTCAGTACTCGCAACATATTTGCGCTAACCCTCGTTTTGGGAATGTAACAGATTTGTATTCTCGATCCTCGTAACAGATTTACGTTGATCCTCATTTTCGGATTATGACGGATTTTTATTCTCGATCCTCGTAACGTATTAACGTTGATCCTTTAGAGTGTAACGGATTTGCACTCTCGGTTCTCGCAACATATTTGCGTTAATCCTCGTTATGGAAATATAACGGATTTGTACTCTCGATCCTCGTAACAGATCTACGTTGATCCTCGTACTAGGAATATAACGAATTTATATTCTCGATCCTCCTTTAGAGTGTAACGGATTTTCACTCTCAGTACTCGCAACATATTTGCGCTAACCCTCGTTTTGGGAATGTAACAGATTTGTATTCTCGATCCTCGTAACAGATTTACGTTGATCCTCATTTTCGGATTATGACGGATTTTTATTCTCGATCCTCGTAACGTATTAACGTTGATCCTTTAGAATGAAACGGATTTGCACTCTCGATTCTCGCAACATATTTGCGTTAATCCTCGTTATGGGAATATAACGGATTTGTACTCTCGATCCTCGTAACAGATCTACGTTGATCCTCGTACTAGGAATATAACGAATTTATATTCTCGATCCTCCTTTAGAGTGTAACGGATTTTCACTCTCAGTACTCGCAACATATTTGCGCTAACCCTCATTTTGGGAATATAACGGATTTGTATTCTCGATCCTTGTAACAGATTTACGTGGATTCTCGTTTTGGGATTATGATGGATTTATATTCTCGATCCTCGTAACATATTTACGTTGATACTTTGGAGTTTAACGAATTTGCACTCTCGGTTCTCGCAACATATTTGCGTTAATCCTAGTCATAGGAATATAACGGATTTGTACTCCCGATCCTCGTAACAGATTTACGTTGATCCTCGTACTGGGAATATAACGAATTTATATTCTCGATCCTCATTTAGAGTGTAACGGATTTTCACTCTCAGTACTCGCAACATATTTGCGCTAACCTTCGTTTTGGGAATGTAACAGATTTCTATTCTCGATCCTCGTAACAGATTTACGTTGATCCTCATTTTCGGATTATGACGGATTTTTATTCTCGATCCTCGTAACGTATTAACGTTGATCCTTTAGAGTGAAACGGATTTGCACTCTCGATTCTCGCAACATATTTGCGTTAATCCTCGTTATGGGAATATAACGGATTTGTACTCTCGATCCTCGTAACAGATCTACGTTGATCCTCGTACTAGGAATATAACGAATTTATATTCTCGATCCTCCTTTAGAGTGTAACGGATTTTCACTCTCAGTACTCGCAACATATTTGCGATAACCCTCATTTTGGGAATATAACGGATTTGTATTCTCGATCCTTGTAACAGATTTACGTTGATCCTCGTTTTGGGATTATGATGGATTTATATTCTCGATCCTCGTAACATATTTACGTTGATACTTTGGAGTTTAACGGATTTGCACTCTCGGTTCTTGCAACATATTTGCGTTAACCCCCGTTATGGGAATATAACGGATTTGTATTCTCGATCCTCGTAAAAGATTTACGTTGATCCTCGTACTAGGAATAAAACGAATTTATATTCTCCATCCTCGTAACATATTTACATTGATCCTTTAGAGTGTAACGGATTTGCACTCTCGGTTCTCGCAACATATTTGCGTTAACCCTCGTTATGGGAATATAACGGATTTGTATTCTCGATCCTCGTAACAGATTTACATTGATCCTCGTACTAGGAATAAAACGAATTTATATTCTCAATCCTCGTAACGGATTTACGTTGATCCTTTAGAGTGTAACGGATTTGCACTCTCAGTACTCGCAACATATTTACGCTAACCCTCGTTTTGGGAATATAACGGATTTGTATTCTCGATCCTCAAAACGTATTTACGTTGATCCTTTAGAGTGTAACGGATTTGCACTCTCGGTTCTCGCAACATATTTGCGTTAATCCAAGTTATGGGAATATAACGGATTTGTACTCTCGATCCTCGTAACAGATTTACGTTGATCCTCGTACTGGGAATATAACGAATTTATATTCTCGATCCTCCTTTAGAGTGTGACGGATTTTCACTCTCAGTACTCGCAACATATTTGCGCTAACCCTCATTTTGGGAATGTAACAGATTTGTATTCTCGATCCTCGTAACAGATTTACGTTGATCCTCGTTTTGGGAATATGACGGATTCATATTCTCGATCCTCGTAACGTATTTACGTTGATCCTTTAGAGTGTAACGGATTTGCACACTCGGTTCTCGCAACATATTTGCGTTAACCCTCGTTATGGGAATATAACGGATTTGTATTCTCGATCCTTGTGACAGATTTACGCTAATCCTCATTTTGGGAATATAATGGATTTATATTCTCGATCCTCGTAACAGATTTACGTTGATCCTCGTTCTGGAAATATAACGGATTTATATTCTCGATCCTCGTAACGGATTTACGTTGATCCTTTAAAGTGTAAAGAATTTGCACTCTCAATACTCGCAACATATTTGCGCTAACCCTCGTTTTGGGAATATAACGGATTTGTATTCTCGATCCTCATAACAGATTTACGTTGATCCTCGTTTTGGGCTTATGACGGATTTTTATTCTCGATCCTCGTAACGTATTTACGTTGATCCTTTAGAGTGTAACGGATTTGCACTCTCGGTTCTCGCAACATATTTGCGTTAATCCTCGTCATGGGAATATAACGGATTTGTACTCTCGATCCTCGTAACAGA
This sequence comes from Hydrangea macrophylla, assembly GCA_033977485.1. NCBI lineage: Eukaryota > Viridiplantae > Streptophyta > Magnoliopsida > Cornales > Hydrangeaceae > Hydrangea > Hydrangea macrophylla. The sequence continues at coordinate 22,068,585 of CM066985.1, forward strand.
TTTACGTTAATCCTCGTACTAGAAATATAACGAATTTATATTCTCGATCCTCATTTAGAGTGTAACGGATTTTCACTCTCAGTACTCGCAACATATTTGCGCTAACCCTCGTTTTGGGAATGTAACAGATTTGTATTCTCGATCCTCGTAACAGATTTACGTTGATCCTCATTTTCGGATTATGACGGATTTTTATTCTCGATCCTCGTAACGTATTAACGTTGATCCTTTAGAGTGTAACGGATTTGCACTCTCGGTTCTCGCAACATATTTGCGTTAATCCTCGTTATGGGAATATAACGGATTTGTACTCTCGATCCTCGTAACAGATCTACGTTGATCCTCGTACTAGGAATATAACGAATTTATATTCTCGATCCTCCTTTAGAGTGTAACGGATTTTCACTCTCAGTACTCGCAACATATTTGCGCTAACCCTCGTTTTGGGAATATAACGGATTTGTATTCTCAATCCTTGTAACAGATTTACATTGATCCTCGTTTTGGGATTATGATGGATTTATATTCTCGATCCTCGTAACATATTTACGTTGATCCTTTAGAGTTTAACGGATTTGCACTCTCGGTTCTCGTAACATATTTGCGCTAACCCTCGTTTTGGGAATATAACAGATTTGTATTCTCGATCCTTGTAACAGATTTACGTTGATCCTCGTTTTGGGATTATGATGGATTTATATTCTCGATCCTCGTAACATATTTACGTTGATCCTTTAGAGTTTAACGGATTTGCACTCTCGGTTCTCGCAACATATTTGCGTTAACCCCCGTTATGGGAATATAACGGATTTGTATTATCGATCCTCGTAACAGATTTACATTGATCCTCGTACTAGGAATAAAACGAATTTATATTCTCGATCCTCGTAACGTATTTACATTGATCCTTTAGAGTGTAACGGATTTGCACACTCGGTTCTCGCAACATATTTGCGTTAACCCTCGTTATGGGAATATAACGGATTTGTATTCTCGATCCTTGTGACAGATTTACGCTAATCCTCATTTTGGGAATATAATGGATTTATATTCTCGATCCTCGTAACAGATTTACGTTGATCCTCGTTCTGGAAATATAACGGATTTATATTCTCGATCCTCGTGACGGATTTACGTTGATCCATTAAAGTGTAAAGAATTTGCACTCTCAATACTCGCAACATATTTGCGCTAACCCTCGTTTTGGGAATATAACGGATTTGTATTCTCGATCCTCATAACAGATTTACGTTGATCCTCGTTTTGGGCTTATGACGGATTTTTATTCTCGATCCTCGTAACGTATTTACGTTGATCCTTTAGAGTGTAACGGATTTGCACACTCGGTTCTCGCAACATATTTGCGTTAACCCTCGTTATGGGAATATAACGGATTTGTATTCTCGATCCTTGTGACAGATTTACGCTAATCCTCATTTTGGGAATATAATGGATTTATATTCTCGATCCTCGTAACAGATTTACGTTGATCCTCGTTCTGGAAATATAACGGATTTATATTCTCGATCCTCGTAACGGATTTACGTTGATCCTTTAAAGTGTAAAGAATTTGCACTCTCAATACTCGCAACATATTTGCGCTAACCCTCGTTTTGGGAATATAACGGATTTGTATTCTCGATCCTCATAACAGATTTACGTTGATCCTCGTTTTGGGAATATGACGGATTTATATTCTCGATCCTCGTAACGTATTTACGTTGATCCTTTAGAGTGTAACGGATTTGCACACTCGGTTCTCGCAACATATTTGCGTTAACCCTCGTTATGGGAATATAACGGATTTGTATTCTCGATCCTTGTGACAGATTTACGCTAATCCTCATTTTGGGAATATAATGGATTTATATTCTCGATCCTCGTAACAGATTTACGTTGATCCTCGTTCTGGAAATATAACGGATTTATATTCTCGATCCTCGTAACGGATTTACGTTGATCCTTTAAAGTGTAAAGAATTTGCACTCTCAATACTCGCAACATATTTGCGCTAACCCTCGTTTTGGGAATATAACGGATTTGTATTCTCGATCCTCATAACAGATTTACGATGATCCTCGTTTTGGGCTTATGACGGATTTTTATTCTCGATCCTCGTAACGTATTTACGTTGATCCTTTAGAGTGTAACGGATTTGCACTCTCGGTTCTCGCAACATATTTGCGTTAATCCTCGTCATGGGAATATAACGGATTTGTACTCTCGATCCTCGTAACAGATTTACGTTAATCCTCGTACTAGAAATATAACGAATTTATATTCTCGATCCTCATTTAGAGTGTAACGGATTTTCACTCTCAGTACTCGCAACATATTTGCGCTAACCCTCGTTTTGGGAATGTAACAGATTTGTATTCTCGATCCTCGTAACAGATTTACGTTGATCCTCATTTTCGGATTATGACGGATTTTTATTCTCGATCCTCGTAACGTATTAACGTTGATCCTTTAGAGTGTAACGAATTTGCACTCTCGGTTCTCGCAACATATTTGCGTTAATCCTCGTTATGGGAATATAACGGATTTGTACTCTCGATCCTCGTAACAGATCTACGTTGATCCTCGTACTAGGAATATAACGAATTTATATCCTCGATCCTCCTTTAGAGTGTAACGGATTTTCACTCTCAGTACTCGCAACATATTTGCGCTAACCCTCGTTTTGGGAATATAACGGATTTGTATTCTCGATCCTTGTAACAGATTTACGTTGATCCTCGTTTTGGGATTATGATGGATTTATATTCTCGATCCTCGTAACATATTTACGTTGATCCTTTAGAGTTTAACGGATTTGCACTCTCAATACTCGCAACATATTTGCGCTAACCCTCGTTTTGGGAATATAACGGATTTGTATTCTCGATCCTCATAACAGATTTACGTTGATCCTCGTTTTGGGAATATGACGGATTTATATTCTCGATCCTCGTAACGTATTTACGTTGATCCTTTAGAGTGTAACGGATTTGCACACTCGGTTCTCGCAACATATTTGCGTTAACCCTCGTTATGGGAATATAACGGATTTGTATTCTCGATCCTTGTGACAGATTTACGCTAATCCTCATTTTGGGAATATAATGGATTTATATTCTCGATCCTCGTAACAGATTTACGTTGATCCTCGTTCTGGAAATATAACGGATTTATATTCTCGATCCTCGTAACGGATTTACGTTGATCCTTTAAAGTGTAAAGAATTTGCACTCTCAATACTCGCAACATATTTGCGCTAACCCTCGTTTTGGGAATATAACGGATTTGTATTCTCGATCCTCATAACAGATTTACGATGATCCTCGTTTTGGGCTTATGACGGATTTTTATTCTCGATCCTCGTAACGTATTTACGTTGATCCTTTAGAGTGTAACGGATTTGCACTCTCGGTTCTCGCAACATATTTGCGTTAATCCTCGTCATGGGAATATAACGGATTTGTACTCTCGATCCTCGTAACAGATTTACGTTAATCCTCGTACTAGAAATATAACGAATTTATATTCTCGATCCTCATTTAGAGTGTAACGGATTTTCACTCTCAGTACTCGCAACATATTTGCGCTAACCCTCGTTTTGGGAATGTAACAGATTTGTATTCTCGATCCTCGTAACAGATTTACGTTGATCCTCATTTTCGGATTATGACGGATTTTTATTCTCGATCCTCGTAACGTATTAACGTTGATCCTTTAGAGTGTAACGAATTTGCACTCTCGGTTCTCGCAACATATTTGCGTTAATCCTCGTTATGGGAATATAACGGATTTGTACTCTCGATCCTCGTAACAGATCTACGTTGATCCTCGTACTAGGAATATAACGAATTTATATCCTCGATCCTCCTTTAGAGTGTAACGGATTTTCACTCTCAGTACTCGCAACATATTTGCGCTAACCCTCGTTTTGGGAATATAACGGATTTGTATTCTCGATCCTTGTAACAGATTTACGTTGATCCTCGTTTTGGGATTATGATGGATTTATATTCTCGATCCTCGTAACATATTTACGTTGATCCTTTAGAGTTTAACGGATTTGCACTCTCGGTTCTAGCAACATATTTGCGTTAACCCCCGTTATGGGAATATAACGGATTTGTATTCTCGATCCTCGTAACAGATTTACATTGATCCTCGTACTAGGAATAAAATGAATTTATATTCTCGATCCTCGTAACGGATTTACGTTTATCCTTTAGAGTGTAACGGATTTGCACTCTCAGTACTCGCAACATATTTGCGCTAACCCTCATTTTGGGAATATAACGGATTTGTATTCTCGATCCTCGTAACAGATTTACGTTGATCCTCATTTTTGGATTATGACGGATTTTCATTCTCGATCCTCGTAACGTATTTACGTTGATCCTTTAGAGTGTAACGGATTTGCACTCTCGGTTCTCGCAACATATTTGCGTTAATCCAAGTTATGGGAATATAACGGATTTGTATTCTCGATCCTCGTAACAGATTTACGTTGATCCTCGTACTAGGAATAAAACGAATTTATATTCTCGATCCTCGTAACGGATTTACGTTGATCCTTTAGAGTGTAACGGATTTGCACTCTCGGTTCTCGCAACATATTTACGTTAATCCAAGTTATGGGAATATAACGGATTTGTACTCTCGATCCTCGTAACAGATTTACGTTGATCCTCGTACTGGGAATATAACGAATTTATATTCTCGATCCTCCTTTAGAGTGTAACGGATTTTCAGTCTTAGTACTCGCAACATATTTGCGCTAACCCTCATTTTGGGAATGTAACAGATTTGTATTCTCGATCCTCGTTACAGATTTACGTTGATCCTCGTTTTGGGAATATGACGGATTTATATTCTCGATCCTCGTAACGTATTTACGTTGATCCTTTAGAGTGTAACGGATTTGCACACTCGGTTCTCGCAACATATTTGCGTTAACCCTCGTTATGGGAATATAACGGATTTGTATTCTCGATCCTTGTGACAGATTTACGCTAATCCTCATTTTGGGAATATAATGGATTTATATTCTCGATCCTCGTAACAGATTTACATTGATCCTCGTTCTGGAAATATAACGGATTTATATTCTCGATCCTCGTAACGGATTTACGTTGATCCTTTAAAGTGTAAAGAATTTGCACTCTCAATACTCGCAACATATTTGCGCTAACCCTCGTTTTGGGAATATAACGGATTTGTATTCTCGATCCTCATAACAGATTTACGTTGATCCTCGTTTTGGGCTTATGACGGATTTTTATTCTCGATCCTCGTAACGTATTTACGTTGATCCTTTAGAGTGTAACGGATTTGCACTCTCGGTTCTCGCAACATATTTGCGTTAATCCTCGTCATGGGAATATAACGGATTTATACTCTCGATCCTCGTAACAGATTTACGTTAATCCTCGTACTAGAAATATAACGAATTTATATTCTCGATCCTCATTTAGAGTGTAACGGATTTTCACTCTCAGTACTCGCAGCATATTTGCGCTAACCCTCGTTTTGGGAATGTAACAGATTTGTATTCTCGATCCTCGTAACAAATTTACGTTGATCCTCATTTTCGGATTATGACGGATTTTTATTCTCGATCCTCGTAACGTATTAACGTTGATCCTTTAGAGTGTAACGGATTTGCACTCTCGGTTCTCGCAACATATTTGCGTTAATCCTCGTTATGGGAATATAACGGATTTGTACTCTCGATACTCGTAACAGATCTACGTTGATCCTCGTACTAGGAATATAACGAATTTATATTCTCGATCCTCCTTTAGAGTGTAACGGATTTTCACTCTCAGTACTCGCAACATATTTGCGCTAACCCTCGTTTTGGGAATATAACGGATTTGTATTCTCAATCCTTGTAACAGATTTACATTGATCCTCGTTTTGGGATTATGATGGATTTATATTCTCGATCCTCGTAACATATTTACGTTGATCCTTTAGAGTTTAACGGATTTGCACTCTCGGTTCTCGTAACATATTTGCGCTAACCCTCGTTTTGGGAATATAACAGATTTGTATTCTCGATCCTTGTAACAGATTTACGTTGATCCTCATTTTGGGATTATGATGGATTTATATTCTCGATCCTCGTAACATATTTACGTTGATCCTTTAGAGTTTAACGGATTTGCACTCTCGGTTCTCGCAACATATTTGCGTTAACCCCCGTTATGGGAATATAACGGATTTGTATTCTCGATCCTCGTAACAGATTTACATTGATCCTCGTACTAGGAATAAAACGAATTTATATTCTCGATCCTCGTAACGTATTTACGTTGATCCTTTAGAGTGTAACGGATTTGCACACTCGGTTCTCGCAACATATTTGCGTTAACCCTCGTTATGGGAATATAACGGATTTGTATTCTCGATCCTTGTGACAGATTTACGCTAATCCTCATTTTGGGAATATAATGGATTTATATTCTCGATCCTCGTAACAGATTTACGTTGATCCTCGTTCTGGAAATATAACGGATTTATATTCTCGATCCTCGTAACGGATTTACGTTGATCCTTTAAAGTGTAAAGAATTTGCACTCTCAATACTTGCAACATATTTGCGCTAACCCTCGTTTTGGGAATATAACGGATTTGCATTCTCGATACTCATAACAGATTTACGTTGATCCTCGTTTTGGGCTTATGACGGATTTTTATTCTCGATCCTCGTAACGTATTTACGTTGATCCTTTAGAGTGTAACGGATTTGCACTCTCAGTTCTCGCAACATATTTGCGTTAATCCTCGTCATGGGAATATAACGGATTTATACTCTCGATCCTCGTAACAGATTTACGTTGATCCTCGTACTGGAAATATAACGAATTTATATTCTCGATCCTCATTTAGAGTGTAACGGATTTTCACTCTCAATACTCGCAACATATTTGCGCTAACCCTCGTTTTGGGAATGTAACAGATTTGTATTCTCGATCCTCGTAACAGATTTACGTTGATCCTCATTTTCGGATTATGACGGATTTTTATTCTCGATCCTCGTAACGTATTAACGTTGATCCTTTAGAGTGTAACAGATTTACACTCTCGGTTCTCGCAACATATTTGCGTTAATCCTCGTTATGGGAATATAACGGATTTGTACTCTCGATCCTCGTAACAGATCTACGTTGATCCTCGTACTAGGAATATAACGAATTTATATTCTCGATCCTCCTTTAGAGTGTAACGGATTTTCACTCTCAGTACTCGCAACATATTTGCGCTAACCCTCGTTTTGGGAATATAACGGATTTGTATTCTCAATCCTTGTAACAGATTTACGTTGATCCTCATTTTGGGATTATGATGGATTTATATTCTCGATCCTCGTAACATATTTACGTTGATTCTTTAGAGTTTAACGGATTTGCACTCTCGGTTCTCGCAACATATTTGCGCTAACCCTCGTTTTGGGAATATAACAGATTTGTATTCTCGATCCTTGTAACAGATTTACGTTGATCCTCGTTTTGGGATTATGATGGATTTATATTCTCGATCCTCGTAACATATTTACGTTGATCCTTTAGAGTTTAACGGATTTGCACTCTCGGTTCTAGCAACATATTTGCGTTAACCCCCGTTATGGGAATATAACGGATTTGTATTCTCGATCCTCGTAACAGATTTACATTGATCCTCGTACTAGGAATAAAACGAATTTATATTCTCGATCCTCGTAACGGATTTACGTTTATCCTTTAGAGTGTAACGGATTTGCACTCTCAGTACTCGCAACATATTTGCGCTAACCCTCATTTTGGGAATATAACGGATTTGTATTCTCGATCCTCGTAACAGATTTACGTTGATCCTCATTTTTGGATTATGACGGATTTTCATTCTCGATCCTTGTAACGTATTTACGTTGATCCTTTAGAGTGTAACGGATTTGCACTCTCGGTTCTCGCAACATATTTGCGTTAATCCAAGTTATGGGAATATAACGGATTTGTATTCTCGATCCTCGTAACAGATTTACGTTGATCCTCGTACTAGGAATAAAACGAATTTATATTCTCGATCCTCGTAACGGATTTACGTTGATCCTTTAGAGTGTAACGGATTTGCACTCTCGGTTCTCGCAACATATTTACGTTAATCCAAGTTATGGGAATATAACGGATTTGTACTCTCGATCCTCGTAACAGATTTACGTTGATCCTCATACTGGGAATATAACGAATTTATATTCTCGATCCTCCTTTAGAGTGTAACGGATTTTCAGTCTTAGTACTCGCAACATATTTGCGCTAACCCTCATTTTGGGAATGTAACAGATTTGTATTCTCGATCCTCGTAACAGATTTACGTTGATCCTCGTTTTGGGAATATGACGGATTTATATTCTCGATCCTCGTAACGTATTTACGTTGATCCTTTAGAGTGTAACGGATTTGCACACTCGGTTCTCGCAACATATTTGCGTTAACCCTCGTTATGGGAATATAACGGATTTGTATTCTCGATCCTTGTGACAGATTTACGCTAATCCTCATTTTGGGAATATAATGGATTTATATTCTCGATCCTCATAACAGATTTATGTTGATCCTCGTTCTGGAAATATAACGGATTTATATTCTCGATCCTCGTAACGGATTTACGTTGATCCTTTAAAGTGTAAAGAATTTGCACTCTCAATACTCGCAACATATTTGCGCTAACCCTCGTTTTGGGAATATAACGGATTTGTATTCTCGATCCTCATAACAGATTTACGTTGATCCTCGTTTTGGGCTTATGACGGATTTTTATTCTCGATCCTCGTAACGTATTTACGTTGATCCTTTAGAGTGTAACGGATTTGCACTCTCGGTTCTCGCAACATATTTGCGTTAATCCTCGTCATGGGAATATAACGGATTTGTACTCTCGATCCTCGTAACAGATCTACGTTGATCCTCGTACTAGGAATATAACGAATTTATATTCTCGATCCTCCTTTAGAGTGTAACGGATTTTCACTCTCAGTACTCGCAACATATTTGCGCTAACCCTCGTTTTGGGAATATAACGGATTTGTATTCTCAATCCTTGTAACAGATTTACATTGATCCTCGTTTTGGGATTATGATGGATTTATATTCTCGATCCTCGTAACATATTTACGTTGATCCTTTAGAGTTTAACGGATTTGCACTCTCGGTTCTCGTAACATATTTGCGCTAACCCTCGTTTTGGGAGTATAACAGATTTGTATTCTCGATCCTTGTAACAGATTTACGTTGATCCTCGTTTTGGGATTATGATGGATTTATATTCTCGATCCTCGTAACATATTTACGTTGATCCTTTAGAGTTTAACGGATTTGCACTCTCGGTTCTCGCAACATATTTGCGTTAACCCCCGTTATGGGAATATAACGGATTTGTATTCTCGATCCTCGTAACAGATTTACATTGATCCTCGTACTAGGAATAAAACGAATTTATATTCTCGATCCTCGTAACGTATTTACGTTGATCCTTTAGAGTGTAACGGATTTGCACACTCGGTTCTCGCAACATATTTGCGTTAACCCTCGTTATGGGAATATAATGGATTTGTATTCTCGATCCTTGTGACAGATTTACGCTAATCCTCATTTTGGGAATATAATGGATTTATATTCTCGATCCTCGTAACAGATTTACGTTGATCCTCGTTCTGGAAATATAACGGATTTATATTCTCGATCCTCGTAACGGATTTACGTTGATCCTTTAAAGTGTAAAGAATTTGCACTCTCAATACTTGCAACATATTTGCGCTAACCCTCGTTTTGGGAATATAACGGATTTGTATTCTCGATACTCATAACAGATTTACGTTGATCCTCGTTTTGGGCTTATGACGGATTTTTATTCTCGATCCTCGTAACGTATTTACGTTGATCCTTTAGAGTGTAACGGATTTGCACTCTCAGTTCTCGCAACATATTTGCGTTAATCCTCGTCATGGGAATATAACGGATTTATACTCTCGATCCTCGTAACAGATTTACGTTGATCCTCGTACTGGAAATATAACGAATTTATATTCTCGATCCTCATTTAGAGTGTAACGGATTTTCACTCTCAATACTCGCAACATATTTGCGCTAACCCTCGTTTTGGGAATGTAACAGATTTGTATTCTCGATCCTCGTAACAGATTTACGTTGATCCTCATTTTCGGATTATGACGGATTTTTATTCTCGATCCTCGTAACGTATTAACGTTGATCCTTTAGAGTGTAACGGATTTACACTCTCGGTTCTCGCAACATATTTGCGTTAATCCTCGTTATGGGAATATAACGGATTTGTACTTTCGATCCTCGTAACAGATCTACGTTGATCCTCGTACTAGGAATATAACGAATTTATATTCTCGATCCTCCTTTAGAGTGTAACGGATTTTCACTCTCAGTACTCGCAACATATTTGCGCTAACCCTCGTTTTGGGAATATAACGGATTTGTATTCTCAATCCTTGTAACAGATTTACGTTGATCCTCATTTTGGGATTATGATGGATTTATATTCTCGATCCTCGTAACATATTTACATTGATTCTTTAGAGTTTAACGGATTTGCACTCTCGGTTCTCGCAATATATTTGCGCTAACCCTCGTTTTGGGAATATAACAGATTTGTATTCTCGATCCTTGTAACAGATTTACGTTGATCCTCGTTTTGGGATTATGATGGATTTATATTCTCGATCCTCGTAACATATTTACGTTGATCCTTTAGAGTTTAACGGATTTGCACTCTCGGTTCTAGCAACATATTTGCGTTAACCCCCGTTATGGGAATATAACGGATTTGTATTCTCGATCCTCGTAACAGATTTACATTGATCCTCGTACTAGGAATAAAACGAATTTATATTCTCGATCCTCGTAACGGATTTACGTTTATCCTTTAGAGTGTAACGGATTTGCACTCTCAGTACTCGCAACATATTTGTGCTAACCCTCATTTTGGGAATATAACGGATTTGTATTCTCGATCCTCGTAACAGATTTACGTTGATCCTCATTTTTGGATTATGACGGATTTTCATTCTCGATCCTCGTAACGTATTTACGTTGATCCTTTAGAGTGTAACGGATTTGCACTCTCGGTTCTCGCAACATATTTGCGTTAATCCTTGTCATGGGAATATAACGGATTTGTATTCTCGATCCTCGTAACAGATTTACGTTGATCCTCGTACTAGGAATAAAACGAATTTATATTCTCGATCCTCGTAACGGATTTACGTTGATCCTTTAGAGTGTAACGGATTTGCACTCTCGGTTCTCGCAACATATTTACGTTAATCCAAGTTATGGGAATATAACGGATTTGTACTCTCGATCCTCGTAACAGATTTACGTTGATCCTCATACTGGGAATATAACGAATTTATATTCTCGATCCTCCTTTAGAGTGTAACGGATTTTCAGTCTTAGTACTCGCAACATATTTGCGCTAACCCTCATTTTGGGAATGTAACAGATTTGTATTCTCGATCCTCGTAACAGATTTACGTTGATCCTCGTTTTGGGAATATGACGGATTTATATTCTCGATCCTCGTAACGTATTTACGTTGATCTTTTAGAGTGTAACGGATTTGCACACTCGGTTCTCGCAACATATTTGCGTTAACCCTCGTTATGGGAATATAACGGATTTGTATTCTCGATCCTTGTGACAGATTTACGCTAATCCTCATTTTGGGAATATAATGGATTTATATTCTCGATCCTCATAACAGATTTACGTTGATCCTCGTTCTGGAAATATAACGGATTTATATTCTCGATCCTCGTAACGGATTTACGTTGATCCTTTAAAGTGTAAAGAATTTGCACTCTCAATACTCGCAACATATTTGCGCTAACCCTCGTTTTGGGAATATAACGGATTTGTATTCTCGATCCTCATAACAGATTTACGTTGATCCTCGTTTTGGGCTTATGACGGATTTTTATTCTCGATCCTCGTAACGTATTTACGTTGATCCTTTAGAGTGTAACGGATTTGCACTCTCGGTTCTCGCAACATATTTGCGTTAATCCTCGTCATGGGAATATAACGGATTTGTACTCTCGATCCTCGTAACAGATTTACGTTAATCCTCGTACTAGAAATATAACGAATTTATATTCTCGATCCTCATTTAGAGTGTAACGGATTTTCACTCTCAGTACTCGCAACATATTTGCGCTAACCCTCGTTTTGGGAATGTAACAGATTTGTATTCTCGATCCTCGTAACAGATTTACGTTGATCCTCATTTTCGGATTATGACGGATTTTTATTCTCGATCCTCGTACTAGGAATAAAACGAATTTATATTCTCGATCCTCGTAACGGATTTACGTTTATCCTTTAGAGTGTAACGGATTTGCACTCTCAGTACTCGCAACATATTTGCGCTTACCCTCATTTTGGGAATATTACGGATTTGTATTCTCGATCCTCGTAACAGATTTACGTTGATCCTCATTTTTGGATTATGACGGATTTTCATTCTCGATCCTCGTAACGTATTTACGTTGATCCTTTAGAGTGTAACGGATTTGCACTCTCGGTTCTCGCAACATATTTGCGTTAATCCTCGTCATGGGAATATAACGGATTTATACTCTCGATCCTCGTAACAGATTTACGTTGATCCTCGTACTGGAAATATAACGAATTTATATTCTCGATCCTCATTTAGAGTGTAACGGATTTTCACTCTCAGTACTCGCAACATATTTGCGCTAACCCTCGTTTTGGGAATGTAACAGATTTGTATTCTCGATCCTCGTAACAGATTTACGTTGATCCTCATTTTCGGATTATGACGGATTTTTATTCTCGATCCTCGTAACGTATTAACGTTGATCCTTTAGAGTGTAACGGATTTGCACTCTCGGTTCTCGCAACATATTTGGGTTAATCCTCGTTATGGGAATATAACGGATTTGTACTCTCGATCCTTGTAACAAATCTACGTTGATCCTCGTACTAGGAATATAACGAATTTATATTCTCGATCCTCCTTTAGAGTGTAACGGATTTTCACTCTCAGTACTCGCAACATATTTGCGCTAACCCTCGTTTTGGGAATATAACAGATTTGTATTCTCAATCCTTGTAACAGATTTACGTTGATCCTCGTTTTGGGATTATGATGGATTTATATTCTCGATCCTCGTAACATATTTACGTTGATCCTTTAGAGTTTAACGGATTTGCACTATCGGTTCTCGCAACATATTTGCGCTAACCCTCGTTTTGGGAATATAACAGATTTGTATTCTCGATCCTCGTAACAGATTTACATTGATCCTCGTTTTGGGATTATGATGGATTTATATTCTCGATCCTTGTAACATATTTACGTTGATCCTTTAGAGTTTAACGGATTTGCACTCTCGGTTCTAGCAACATATTTGCGTTAACCCCCGTTATGGGAATATAACGGATTTGTATTCTCGATCCTCGTAACAGATTTACATTGATCCTCGTACTAGGAATAAAACGAATTTATATTCTCGATCCTCGTAACGGATTTACGTTTATCCTTTAGAGTGTAACGGATTTGCACTCTCAGTACTCGCAACATATTTGCGCTTACCCTCATTTTGGGAATATTACGGATTTGTATTCTCGATCCTCGTAACAGATTTACGTTGATCCTCATTTTTGGATTAAGACGGATTTTCATTCTCGATCCTCGTAACGTATTTACGTTGATCCTTTAGAGTGTAACGGATTTGCACTCTCGGTTCTCGCAACATATTTGCGTTAATCCAAGTTATGGGAATATAACGGATTTGTATTCTCGATCCACGTAACAGATTTACGTTGATCCTCGTACTAGGAATAAAACGAATTTATATTCTCGATCCTCGTAACGGATTTACGTTGATCCTTTAGAGTGTAACGGATTTGCACTCTCGGTTCTCGCAACATATTTACGTTAATCCAAGTTATGGGAATATAACGGATTTGTACTCTCGATCCTCGTAACAGATTTACGTTGATCCTCGTACTGGGAATATAACGAATTTATATTCTCGATCCTCCTTTAGAGTGTAACGGATTTTCACTCTTAGTACTCGCAACATATTTGCGCTAACCCTCGTTTTGGGAATGTAACAGATTTGTATTCTCGATCCTCGTAACAGATTTACGTTGATCCTCGTTTTGGGAATATGACGGATTTATATTCTCGATCCTCGTAACGTATTTACGTTGATCCTTTAGAGTGTAACGGATTTGCACACTCGGTTCTCGCAACATATTTGCGTTAACCCTCGTTATGGGAATATAACGGATTTGTATTCTCGATCCTTGTGACAGATTTACGCTAATCCTCATTTTGGGAATATAATGGATTTATATTCTCGATCCTCGTAACAGATTTACGTTGATCCTCGTTCTGAAAATATAACGGATTTATATTCTCGATCCTCGTAACGGATTTACGTTGATCCTTTAAAGTGTAAAGAATTTGCACTCTCAATACTCGCAACATATTTGCGCTAACCCTCGTTTTGGGAATATAACGGATTTGTATTCTCGATCCTCATAACAGATTTACGTTGATCCTCGTTTTGGGCTTATGACGGATTTTTATTCTCGATCCTCGTAACGTATTTACGTTGATCCTTTAGAGTGTAACGGATTTGCACTCTCGGTTCTCGCAACATATTTGCGTTAATCCTCGTCATGGGAATATAACGGATTTGTACTCTCGATCCTCGTAACAGATTTCCGTTAATCCTCGTACTAGAAATATAACGAATTTATATTCTCGATCCTCATTTAGAGTGTAACGGATTTTCACTCTCAGTACTCGCAACATATTTGCGCTAACCCTCGTTTTGGGAATGTAACAGATTTGTATTCTCGATCCTCGTAACAGATTTACGTTGATCCTCATTTTCGGATTATGACGGATTTTTATTCTCGATCCTCGTAACGTATTAACGTTGATCCTTTAGAGTGTAACGAATTTGCACTCTCGGTTCTCGCAACATATTTGCGTTAATCCTCGTTATGGGAATATAACGGATTTGTACTCTCGATCCTCGTAACAGATCTACGTTGATCCTCGTACTAGGAATATAACGAATTTATATTCTCGATCCTCCTTTAGAGTGTAACGGATTTTCACTCTCAGTACTCGCAACATATTTGCGCTAACCCTCGTTTTGGGAATATAACGGATTTGTATTCTCGATCCTTGTAACAGATTTACGTTGATCCTCGTTTTGGGATTATGATGGATTTATATTCTCGATCCTCGTAACATATTTACGTTGATCCTTTAGAGTTTAACGGATTTGCACTCTCGGTAATCGCAACATATTTGCGCTAACCCTCATTTTGGGAATATAACCGATTTGTATTCTCGATCCTCGTAACAGATTTACGTTGATCCTCATTTTTGGATTATGACGGATTTTTATTCTCGATCCTGGTAACGTATTTAAGTTGATCCTTTAGAGTGTAACGGATTTGCACTCTCGGTTCTCGCAACATATTTGCGTTAACCCTCGTTATGGGAATATAACGGATTTGTATTCTCGATCCTCGTAACAGATTTACGTTGATCCTCGTACTAGGAATAAAACGAATTTATATTCTCGATCCTCGTAACGGATTTACGTTGATCCTTTAGAGTGTAACGGATTTGCACTCTCGGTTCTCGCAACATATTTGCGTTAATCCAAGTTATGGGAATATAACGGATTTGTACTCTCGATCCTCGTAACAGATTTACGTTGATCCACGTACTGGGAATATAACGAATTTATATTCTCGATCCTCCTTTAGAGTGTAACGGATTTTCACTCTCAGTACTCGCAACATATTTGCGCTAACCCTCGTTTTGGGAATGTAACAGATTTGTATTCTCGATCCTCGTAACAGATTTACGTTGATCCTCGTTTTGGGAATATGACGGATTTATATTCTCGATCCTCGTAACGTATTTACGTTGATCCTTTAGAGTGTAACGGATTTGCACACTCGGTTCTCGCAACATATTTGCGTTAACCCTCGTTATGGGAATATAACGGATTTGTATTCTCGATCCTTGTGACAGATTTACGCTAATCCTCATTTTGGGAATATAATGGATTTATATTCTCGATCCTCGTAACAGATTTACGTTGATCCTCGTTCTGGAAATATAACGGATTTATATTCTCGATCCTCGTAACGGATTTACGTTGATCCTTTAAAGTGTAAAGAATTTGCACTCTCAATACTCGCAACATATTTGCGCTAACCCTCGTTTTGGGAATATAACGGATTTGTATTCTCGATCCTCATAACAGATTTACGATGATCCTCGTTTTGGGCTTATGACGGATTTTTATTCTCGATCCTCGTAACGTATTTACGTTGATCCTTTAGAGTGTAACGGATTTGCACTCTCGGTTCTCGCAACATATTTGCGTTAATCCTCGTCATGGGAATATAACGGATTTGTACTCTCGATCCTCGTAACAGATTTACGTTAATCCTCGTACTAGAAATATAACGAATTTATATTCTCGATCCTCATTTAGAGTGTAACGGATTTTCACTCTCAGTACTCGCAACATATTTGCGCTAACCCTCGTTTTGGGAATGTAACAGATTTGTATTCTCGATCCTCGTAACAGATTTACGTTGATCCTCATTTTCGGATTATGACGGATTTTTATTCTCGATCCTCGTAACGTATTAACGTTGATCCTTTAGAGTGTAACGAATTTGCACTCTCGGTTCTCGCAACATATTTGCGTTAATCCTCGTTATGGGAATATAACGGATTTGTACTCTCGATCCTCGTAACAGATCTACGTTGATCCTCGTACTAGGAATATAACGAATTTATATCCTCGATCCTCCTTTAGAGTGTAACGGATTTTCACTCTCAGTACTCGCAACATATTTGCGCTAACCCTCGTTTTGGGAATATAACGGATTTGTATTCTCGATCCTTGTAACAGATTTACGTTGATCCTCGTTTTGGGATTATGATGGATTTATATTCTCGATCCTCGTAACATATTTACGTTGATCCTTTAGAGTTTAACGGATTTGCACTCTCGGTACTCGCAACATATTTGCGCTAACCCTCATTTTGGGAATAT
Organism: Hydrangea macrophylla; assembly: GCA_033977485.1. Lineage (NCBI taxonomy): Eukaryota > Viridiplantae > Streptophyta > Magnoliopsida > Cornales > Hydrangeaceae > Hydrangea > Hydrangea macrophylla. The sequence continues at coordinate 22,085,725 of CM066985.1, forward strand.
AACCGATTTGTATTCTCGATCCTCGTAACAGATTTACGTTGATCCTCATTTTTGGATTATGACGGATTTTTATTCTCGATCCTGGTAACGTATTTAAGTTGATCCTTTAGAGTGTAACGGATTTGCACTCTCGGTTCTCGCAACATATTTGCGTTAACCCTCGTTATGGGAATATAACGGATTTGTATTCTCGATCCTCGTAACAGATTTACGTTGATCCTCGTACTAGGAATAAAACGAATTTATATTCTCGATCCTCGTAACGGATTTACGTTGATCCTTTAGAGTGTAACGGATTTGCACTCTCGGTTCTCGCAACATATTTGCGTTAATCCAAGTTATGGGAATATAACGGATTTGTACTCTCGATCCTCGTAACAGATTTACGTTGATCCTCGTACTGGGAATATAACGAATTTATATTCTCGATCCTCCTTTAGAGTGTAACGGATTTTCACTCTCAGTACTCGCAACATATTTGCGCTAACCCTCGTTTTGGGAATGTAACAGATTTGTATTCTCGATCCTCGTAACAGATTTACATTGATCCTCGTTTTGGGATTATGACGGATTTATATTCTCGATCCTCGTAACGTATTTACGTTGATCCTTTAGAGTGTAACGGATTTGTACACTCGGTTCTCGCAACATATTTGCGTTAACCCTCGTTATGGGAATATAACGGATTTGTATTCTCGATCCTTGTGACAGATTTACGCTAATCCTCATTTTGGGAATATAATGGATTTATATTCTCGATCCTCGTTACAGATTTACGTTGATCCTCGTTCTGGAAATATAACGGATTTATATTCTCGATCCTCGTAACGGATTTACGTTGATCCTTTAAAGTGTAAAGAATTTGCACTCTCAATACTCGCAACATATTTGCGCTAACCCTCATTTTGGGAATATAACGGATTTGTATTCTCGATCCTCATAACAGATTTACGTTGATCCTCGTTTTGGGCTTATGACGGATTTTTATTCTCGATCCTCGTAACGTATTTATGTTGATCCTTTAGAGTGTAACGGATTTGCACTCTCGGTTCTCGCAACATATTTGCGTTAATCCTCGTCATGGGAATATAACGGATTTGTACTCTTGATCCTCGTAACAGATTTACGTGGATCCTCGTACTGGGAATATAACGAATTTATATTCTCGATCCTCATTTAGAGTGTAACGGATTTTCACTCTCAGTACTCGCAACATATTTGCTCTAACCCTCGTTTTGGGAATGTAACAGATTTGTATTCTCGATCCTCGTAACAGATTTACGTTGATCCTCATTTTCGGATTATGACGGATTTTTATTCTCGATCCTGGTAACGTATTTAAGTTGATCCTTTAGAGTGTAACGGATTTGCACTCTCGGTTCTCGCAACATATTTGCGTTAACCCTCGTTATGGGAATATAACGGATTTGTATTCTCGATCCTCGTAACAGATTTACGTTGATCCTCGTACTAGGAATAAAACGAATTTATATTCTCGATCCTCGTAACGGATTTACGTTGATCCTTTAGAGTGTAACGGATTTGCACTCTCGGTTCTCGCAACATATTTGCGTTAATCCAAGTTATGGGAATATAACGGATTTGTACTCTCGATCCTCGTAACAGATTTACGTTGATCCTCGTACTGGGAATATAACGAATTTATATTCTCGATCCTCCTTTAGAGTGTAACGGATTTTCACTCTCAGTACTCGCAACATATTTGCGCTAACCCTCGTTTTGGGAATGTAACAGATTTGTATTCTCGATCCTCGTAACAGATTTACGTTGATCCTCGTTTTGGGAATATGACGGATTTATATTCTCGATCCTCGTAACGTATTTACGTTGATCCTTTAGAGTGTAACGGATTTGCACACTCGGTTCTCGCAACATATTTGCGTTAACCCTCGTTATGGGAATATAACGGATTTGTATTCTCGATCCTTGTGACAGATTTACGCTAATCCTCATTTTGGGAATATAATGGATTTATATTCTCGATCCTCGTAACAGATTTACGTTGATCCTCGTTCTGGAAATATAACGGATTTATATTCTCGATCCTCGTAACGGATTTACGTTGATCCTTTAAAGTGTAAAGAATTTGCACTCTCAATACTCGCAACATATTTGCGCTAACCCTCGTTTTGGGAATATAACGGATTTGTATTCTCGATCCTCATAACAGATTTACGATGATCCTCGTTTTGGGCTTATGACGGATTTTTATTCTCGATCCTCGTAACGTATTTACGTTGATCCTTTAGAGTGTAACGGATTTGCACTCTCGGTTCTCGCAACATATTTGCGTTAATCCTCGTCATGGGAATATAACGGATTTGTACTCTCGATCCTCGTAACAGATTTACGTTAATCCTCGTACTAGAAATATAACGAATTTATATTCTCGATCCTCATTTAGAGTGTAACGGATTTTCACTCTCAGTACTCGCAACATATTTGCGCTAACCCTCGTTTTGGGAATGTAACAGATTTGTATTCTCGATCCTCGTAACAGATTTACGTTGATCCTCATTTTCGGATTATGACGGATTTTTATTCTCGATCCTCGTAACGTATTAACGTTGATCCTTTAGAGTGTAACGAATTTGCACTCTCGGTTCTCGCAACATATTTGCGTTAATCCTCGTTATGGGAATATAACGGATTTGTACTCTCGATCCTCGTAACAGATCTACGTTGATCCTCGTACTAGGAATATAACGAATTTATATCCTCGATCCTCCTTTAGAGTGTAACGGATTTTCACTCTCAGTACTCGCAACATATTTGCGCTAACCCTCGTTTTGGGAATATAACGGATTTGTATTCTCGATCCTTGTAACAGATTTACGTTGATCCTCGTTTTGGGATTATGATGGATTTATATTCTCGATCCTCGTAACATATTTACGTTGATCCTTTAGAGTTTAACGGATTTGCACTCTCGGTACTCGCAACATATTTGCGCTAACCCTCATTTTGGGAATATAACCGATTTGTATTCTCGATCCTCGTAACAGATTTACGTTGATCCTCATTTTTGGATTATGACGGATTTTTATTCTCGATCCTGGTAACGTATTTAAGTTGATCCTTTAGAGTGTAACGGATTTGCACTCTCGGTTCTCGCAACATATTTGCGTTAACCCTCGTTATGGGAATATAACGGATTTGTATTCTCGATCCTCGTAACAGATTTACGTTGATCCTCGTACTAGGAATAAAACGAATTTATATTCTCGATCCTCGTAACGGATTTACGTTGATCCTTTAGAGTGTAACGGATTTGCACTCTCGGTTCTCGCAACATATTTGCGTTAATCCAAGTTATGGGAATATAACGGATTTGTACTCTCGATCCTCGTAACAGATTTACGTTGATCCTCGTACTGGGAATATAACGAATTTATATTCTCGATCCTCCTTTAGAGTGTAACGGATTTTCACTCTCAGTACTCGCAACATATTTGCGCTAACCCTCGTTTTGGGAATGTAACAGATTTGTATTCTCGATCCTCGTAACAGATTTACATTGATCCTCGTTTTGGGATTATGACGGATTTATATTCTCGATCCTCGTAACGTATTTACGTTGATCCTTTAGAGTGTAACGGATTTGCACACTCGGTTCTCGCAACATATTTGCGTTAACCCTCGTTATGGGAATATAACGGATTTGTATTCTCGATCCTTGTGACAGATTTACGCTAATCCTCATTTTGGGAATATAATGGATTTATATTCTCGATCCTCGTTACAGATTTACGTTGATCCTCGTTCTGGAAATATAACGGATTTATATTCTCGATCCTCGTAACGGATTTACGTTGATCCTTTAAAGTGTAAAGAATTTGCACTCTCAATACTCGCAACATATTTGCGCTAACCCTCATTTTGGGAATATAACGGATTTGTATTCTCGATCCTCATAACAGATTTACGTTGATCCTCGTTTTGGGCTTATGACGGATTTTTATTCTCGATCCTCGTAACGTATTTATGTTGATCCTTTAGAGTGTAACGGATTTGCACTCTCGGTTCTCGCAACATATTTGCGTTAATCCTCGTCATGGGAATATAACGGATTTGTACTCTTGATCCTCGTAACAGATTTACGTGGATCCTCGTACTGGGAATATAACGAATTTATATTCTCGATCCTCATTTAGAGTGTAACGGATTTTCACTCTCAGTACTCGCAACATATTTGCTCTAACCCTCGTTTTGGGAATGTAACAGATTTGTATTCTCGATCCTCGTAACAGATTTACGTTGATCCTCATTTTCGGATTATGACGGATTTTTATTCTCGATCCTCGTAACGTATTAACGTTGATCCTTTAGAGTGTAACGGATTTGCACTCTCGGTTCTCGCAACATATTTGCGTTAATCCTCGTTATGGGAATATAACGGATTTGTACTCTCGATCCTCGTAACAGATCTACGTTGATCCTCGTACTAGGAATATAACGAATTTATATTCTCGATCCTCCTTTAGAGTGTAACGGATTTTCACTCTCAGTACTCGCAACATATTTGCGCTAACCCTCGTTTTGGGAATATAACGGATTTGTATTCTCGATCCTTGTAACAGATTTACGTTGATCCTCGTTTTGGGATTATGATGGATTTATATTCTCGATCCTCGTAACATATTTTCGTTGATCCTTTAGAGTTTAACGGATTTGCACTCTCGGTTCTTGCAACATATTTGCGTTAACCCCCGTTATGGGAATATAACGGATTTGTATTCTCGATCCTCGTAACAGATTTACGTTGATCCTCGTACTAGGAATAAAACGAATTTATATTCTCGATCCTCGTAACGGATTTACGTTGATCCTTTAGAGTGTAACGGATTTGCAGTCTCAGTACTCGCAACATATTTGCGCTAACCCTCATTTTGGGAATATAACGGATTTGCATTCTCGATCCTCGTAACAGATTTACGTTGATCCTCATTTTTGGATTATGACGGATTTTTATTCTCGATCCTCGTAACGTATTTACGTTGATCCTTTAGAGTGTAACGGATTTGCACTCTCAGTTCTCGCAACATATTTGCGTTAACCCTCGTTATAGGAATATAACGGATTTGTATTCTCGATCCTCGTAACAGATTTACGTTGATCCTCGTACTAGGAATAAAATGAATTTATATTCTCGATCCTCGTAACGGATTTACGTTGATCCTTTAGAGTGTAACGGATTTGCACTCTCAGTACTCGCAACATATTTGCGTTGATCCTCGTACTGGGAATATAACGAATTTATATTCTCGATCCTCCTTTAGAGTGTAACGGATTTTCACTCTCAGTACTCGCAACATATTTGCGCTAACCCTCGTTTTGGGAATATAATGGATTTGAATTCTCGATCCTCGTAACAGATTTATGTTGATCCTCGTTTAGGGATTATGATGGATTTATATTCTCGATCCTCGTAACATATTTACATTGATCCTTTAGAGTGTAACGGATTTGCACTCTCGGTTCTCGCAACATATTTGCGTTAAACCTCGTTATGGGAATATAACGGATTTGTATTCTCGATCCTCGTAACAGATTTACGTTGATCCTCGTACTAGGAATAAAACGAATTTATATTCTCGATCCTCATAACGGATTTACGTTGATCCTTTAGAGTGTAACAGATTTGCACTCTCAGTACTCGCAACATATTTGCGCTGACCCAAGTTATGGGAATATAAAGGATTTGTACTCTCGATCCTCGTAATAGATTTACGTTGATCCTCGTACTGGGAATATAACGAATTTATATTCTCGATCCTCCTTTAGAGTGTAACGGATTTTCACTATCAGTACTCGCAACATATTTGCGCTAACCCTCATTTTGGGAATATAACGGATTTGTATTCTCGATCCTCGTAACAGATATACGTTGATCCTCGTTTTGGAAATATAATGGATTTATATTCTGGATCCTCGTAACGGATTTACGTTCATCCTCATAACAGATTTACGTTCATCCTCGTTTTGGAAATATAATGGATTTATATTCTCGATCCTCATAACAGATTTACGTTCATCCTCGTTTTGGGCTTATGACGGATTTTTATTCTCGATCCTCGTAACGTACTTACGTTGATCCTTTAGAGTGTAACGGATTTGCACTCTCGTTTCTTGCAACATATTTGCGTTAACCCTCGTTATGGGAATATAACGGATTTGTATTCTCGATCCTTGTGACAGATTTACGCTAATCCTCGTTTTGGGAATATAATGGATTTATATTCTCGATCCTCGTAACATATTTACGTTGATCCTCGTTATGGGAATATAACGAAATTGTATTCTCGATCCTTGTAACAGATTTACGTTGATCCTGGTTTTGGAAATATAATGGATTTATATTCTCGATCCTTGTAACGGATTTACGTTGATCCTTTAGAGTGTAACGGATTTGCACTCTCGATTCTGGTAACATATTTGGGTTAACCCTCGTTTTGGAATATAACGGATTTGTACTCTCGATCCTCGTAATAGATTTACGTTGATCCTCGTTCTAGGAACATAACGGATTTATATTATAGATCCTCGTAACGGATTTACATTGATCCTTTAGAGTGTAATGGATTTGCACTCTCTATTCTCATAACATATTTGCGCCAACCCTCTTTTTGGGAATATAACGGATTTGTATTCTCGATCCTCGTAACAGATTTACGTTGATCCTCATTTTTGGAATATGACGGATTTATATTCTCGATCCTCGTTACGTATTTACGTTGATCCTTTAGAGTGTAGCAGATTTGCACTCTCGGTTCTCGCAAATTATTTGCACTCTCGATTCTCGTAACATATTTGTGTTAACCCTTATTTTGGAATATAACGGATTTGTACTCTCGAACCTCGTAACAGATTTACGTTGATCCTCGTTCTGGGAATATAACAGATTTATATTCTCGATCCTCGTAACGGATTTACGTTGATCCTTTAAAGTGTAAAGGATTTGCACTCTCAGTACTCGCAACATATTTGCGCTAATCCTCATTTTGGGAATATAACGGATTTGTATTCTCGATCCTCATATCAGATTTACGTTCATCCTCGTTTTGGGCTTATGACGGATTTTTATTCTCGATCCTCGTAACGTACTTACGTTGATCCTTTAGAGTGTAACAGATTTGCACTCTCGGTTCTCGCAACATATTTGCGTTAACCCTCGTTATGGGAATATAACGGATTTGTATTCTCGATCCTCGTAACAGATTTACGTTGATCCTCGTACTAGGAATAAAACGAATTTATATTCTCGATCCTCGTAACGGATTTACGTTGATCCTTTAGAGTGTAACAGATTTGCACTCTCAGTACTCGCAACATATTTGCGCTAACCCAAGTTATGGGAATATAACGGATTTGTACTCTCGATCCTCGTAATAGATTTACGTTGATCCTCGTACTGGGAATATAACGAATTTATATTCTCGATTCTCCTTTAGAGTGTAACGGATTTTCACTATCAGTACTCGCAACATATTTGAGCTAACCCTCATTTTGGGAATATAACGGATTTGTATTCTCGATCCTCGTAACAGATTTACGTTGATCCTCGTTTTGGAAATATAATGGATTTATATTCTTGATCCTCGTAACGGATTTACGTTCATCCTCATAACAGATTTACGTTCATCCTCGTTTTGGAAATATAATGGATTTATATTCTCGATCCTCATAACAGATTTACGTTCATCCTCATTTTGGGCTTATGACGGATTTTTATTCTCGATCCTCGTAACGTACTTACGTTGATCCTTTAGAGTGTAACGGATTTGCACTCTCGTTTCTTGCAACATATTTGCGTTAACCCTCGTTATGGGAATATAACGGATTTGTATTCTCGATCCTTGTGACAGATTTACGCTAATCCTCGTTTTGGGAATATAATGGATTTACATTCTCGATCCTTGTAACATATTTACGTTGATCCTCGTTATGGGAATATAACGAATTTGTATTCTCGATCCTTGTAACAGATTTACGTTGATCCTAGTTTTGGAAATATAATGGATTTATATTCTTGATCCTCGTAACGGATTTACGTTGATCCTCGTTTTGGGAATATAACGGATTTGTATTCTCGATCCTCGTAACGGATTTACGTTGATCCTTATTTTGGGAATATAACGGATTTGTATTCTCGATCCTCGTAACGGATTTACGTTGATCCTTTAGAGTGTAACGGATTTGCACTCTCGATTCTGGTAACATATTTGGGTTAACCCTCATTTTGGAATATAATGGATTTGTACTCTCGATCCTCGTAATAGATTTACGTTGATCCTTGTTCTAGGAACATAACGGATTTATATTATAGATCCTCGTAACGGATTTACATTGATCCTTTAGAGTGTAATGGATTTGCACTCTCTATTCTCATAACATATTTGCGCCAACCCTCTTTGTGGGAATATAACGAATTTGTATTCTCGATCCTCGTAACAGATTTACGTTGATCCTCATTTTGGGAATATGACGGATTTATATTCTCGATCCTCGTTACGTATTTACATTGATCCTTTAGAGTGTAGCAGATTTGCACTCTCGGTTCTCGCAACTTTTTTGCATTAACCCTCGTTTTGAGAATACAACGGATTTTCACTCTCGATTCTCGTAACATATTTGCGTTAACCCTCATTTTGGAATATAACGGATTTGTACTCTCGATCCTCGTAACAGATTTACGTTGATCCTCGTTCTGGAAATATAACGGATTTATATTCTCGATCCTCGTAACGGATTTACGTTGATCCTTTAAAGTGTAAAGGATTTGCACTCTCAGTACTCGCAACATATTTGCACTAACTCTCGTTTTGGGAATATAACGGATTTGTATTCTCGATCCTCATAACAGATTTACGTTCATCCTCGTTTTGGGCTTATGACGGATTTTTATTCTCGATCCTCGTAACGTAATTACGTTGATCCTTTAGAGTATAACGGATTTGCACTCTCGTTTCTCGCAACATATTCGCATTAACCCTCGTTATGGGAATATAACGGATTTGTATTGTCGATCCTCGTAATAGATTTACGTTGATCCTCGTACTGGGAATATAACGAATTTATATTCTCGATCCTCCTTTAGAGTGTAACGGATTTTCACTCTCAGTACTCGCAACATATTTGCGCTAACCCTCGTTTTGGGAATGTAACAGATTTGTATTCTCGATCCTCGTAACAGATTTACGTTGATCCTCATTTTCGGATTATGACGGATTTTTTGTAATACCTGTAATTTCTCTACGTGCAATAATACGAGTTTTATGAATTTCTATATCTGGTCTATTATTATATTATTATTTTATTTGTGTGACTGTGTCAGTGTAATGTAATTACTAATTAGACTATGATCACTGCACCGACTCGACCGTAATTAGAATTAACTTAGTCCCGTAACCGGACCCGGACATTAGAAACAACACCCGTTTGCACGTAAATTAAGACTGACACGTATATCGAGGAACTTATGCACGTAAACCAAGGAAGTGGCACACAACCCAAGGTGGGCCCCACATGGTCGGCCACATGGCAGCCCATGCACCACATGGCACTACCTCCCTTGGCACTTGTCCACCTCTAGGACACTTGTCCATGCATGTACACTCTAGCACATGCATGGTGACACATATCCCACCACCATCTCTATATAAACTTGCCTATACTTATGCATTACACTCTTGGCCATTTACAATCTGCATATAGAGTTAGAGAGAGCTAGGAGATGAACTCCATGGAGAGATAAGAGATACATGGAGATGGAGAAGAAGAACTAGGAAGAAGTCTCCACCATTGAAGTTGTGTTCAAACTTCCTAAGCTCAAATCCAAAGCCCAAGCTCAATTTCAAGTTTAAGTGAGTATTCTAACTCACTTTAGAACCTATATAGTATGTGGTAATGTTTATCAAGAGTTTGATGTTGTATTTTGAGGTTCTATGCAACATGCAAGTCAAATCTTCAAATCTGGGAAGCTGAAACTTCCAACAGAATGTTGTTTAGTAAAACGAATGTTTTGAGCAGTTCAAAAATGGGAATGAGGCTAGGTTTTTTTGTGGGGAAAGCTAACTCATTTATCTACAAATAACTCTTCTATAGCTCAGTCTGAAAATGACTTTTTCATTGGTGAAATGTACATGCAACGAAGTACTTTAAATCTGAGAAACTGAAACTCTCAGCAGAACATAGTTTAGTAAAATGAATGTTTTGTGCAGCTCAAAAATCCAAATTAAGCTAGATTTTTTTGTGGTAAAATCTAACTCATTTATCTACAAATAACTCTTCTATAGCCTAGTCTAAAAATGACTCCTTGATAGGTGAAATGCACATGCAACGCAGTACTATAAATCTGGGACAGAGCAGTCCGAAAATATAGAAATGTCTAAGTAAAATAATTATTTTGAGTAGTTCAAAAATGCAATTGAAGCTAGACTTTTTTGTACATGAAGCTAATCCAATTATCTACAATGTTCTAGTTTTGAGTTTGATCTACAAATCAATTTATCTTGCCCAAATAAATCATATCAATTCAGTCAATATAGTAAATTAAGTTCTGGCAGATTGTATAATTACTTGTATGATGTGTTTATTAATGATGTTTGCTTTCCGGTACCTATGTGGTTATGGATATCTTGTGCTATGGTAGTGCTATAGCGTATATGAGTATGTTAAGGGTTTCATCTATATGGTTATTGATATCAAATTCATGTTATAGATCCACGAGCTACACACTAGGTTTCCGTTGTTATGAATATAATGTGATGACCATAGAGAGTTCATATCCAAGCTATAAGTATGTTATACGAGATGATTATTGCGTTGATAATGATTGGATAAGTTTTCCATTGTAAGTATATTACGAAATAAAACAGGATGACGGATGTATAAACGTAACTTCGAAAGTATATTCGGAAGTCCTTTAATGAACTAAATTCCGAAATGAGTGACGAATGCGCGGTCGGAAAAACGTAAGGGTCGGTTATGCTATGTTAGAAGCAGATTATGATAAGAACAATTGTCGGATAGGTAATCTGGGCAGCGGAGATCAGGATAGTAAGAAAAAGGGATGTGTTGTTGAGTTGTGAAGTGGTGATTCTTTGAGTAAAGACTCCTTTCGGTTCTTCGTGATGAAATGGATGTTCTTGTACTCCGTAACGCTTTCGGTTCTTCGTGACGAAGCAGTGATTCTTTGAGTAAAGACTCCTTTCGGTTCTTCGTGACGAAATGGATGTTCTTGTACTCCGTAACGCTTTCGGTTCTTCGTGACGAAGCGGTGATTCTTTGAGTAAAGACTCCTTTCGGTTCTTCGTGACGAAATGGATGTTCTTGTACTCCGTAACGCTTTCGGTTCTTCGTGACGAAGCGGTGATTCTTTGAGTAAAGACTCCTTTCGGTTCTTCGTGACGAAATGGATGTTCTTGTACTCCGTAACGCTTTCGGTTCTTCGTGACGAAGCGGTGATTCTTTGAGTAAAGACTCCTTTCGGTTCTTCGTGACGAAATGGATGTTCTTGTACTCCGTAACGCTTTCGGTTCTTCGTGACGAAGCGGTGATTCTTTGAGTAAAGACTCCTTTCGGTTCTTCGTGACGAATTGGATGTTCTTGTACTCCGTAACGCTTTCGGTTCTTCGTGACGAAGCGGTGATTCTTTGAGTAAAGACTCCTTTCGGTTCTTCGTGACGAATTGGATGTTCTTGTACTCCGTAACGCTTTCGGTTCTTCGTGACGAAGCGGTGATTCTTTGAGTAAAGACTCCTTTCGGTTCTTCGTGACGAAGCGGTGATTCCTTGAGTGAAGACTCCTTTCGGTTCTTCGTGACGAAATGGATGTTCTTGCACTCCTTAACACTTTGGTTCTTCGTGACGAAGTGGTTGATGAAAGATGTTTTGGTTGATGAAAGATGCATTGGTTGATGAAAGATGTTTTGGTTGATGAAAGATGCATTGGTTGATGAAAGATGTTTTAGTTGATGAAAGATAGTTTGGTTAGAAAGAGACACTTTGGGTTTGTAAATGATGTCGGATGCTAGAAATGAATGGTAGTGGCATTAAGAATGTCTAGACAGGTCTCTTGAATTGTTTGTATTCCTGTCGAATACGTAGTCGGGTACGCTACTAGTTATAATTCGACGGTGAGAACGTAAAGATCCTAAAAGATATGTTGAAAGGTAGTAAATGTATTCCTATTGTGTTTTACTATATACGTTCCATTTGATTTAGCTTACTCACTCAGCTTTCATAAGCTGACGACGTTCATGTCGCTGGACATTCCCATGTCCAGCTTATCCAGGTAACGAGTACACGGGTTATAATGCTACGCAAGCGGAAAACGTGGAGGAAGAGTACACCGAAGATGGCTATGGTTATGCTAGTTAGAGAGAAGACTAGCAGTTATCCCCTGTGAATGTTTTTTATTATAACCAAAAGACTTAGCATATATTTTGTTATAGCTTTTGTAAGGCCCTAGAGCCATAAGACTCTGATGTATCTACCCTGATGTAATAGTTAACTAGTACTGTGGCCTTTCTTTGTAATATATCAATGTGAGCAGATGATGGTTTTATCCTTGTATTATATCATTTAAATATTATTATTTGGTCATGGACAATTCGGTATTGCAACCAGTCACGTGCCTCAGGGTCCAAGATGAAAATTTTAAATTTTTCCATATTTTGGCTACGCCGGGGCGTGACATTTTTATTCTCGATCCTCGTAACGTATTTACGTTGATCCTTTAGAGTGTAACGGATTTGCACTCTCAGTTCTCGCAACATATTTGCGTTAATCCTCGTTATGGGAATATAACGGATTTGTACTCTCGATCCTCGTAATAGATTTACGTTTATCCTCGTACTGGGAATATAACGAATTTATATTCTCGATCCTCCTTTAGAGTGTAACGGATTTTCACTCTCAGTACTCGCAACATATTTGCGCTAACCCTCGTTTTGGGAATATAACGGATTTGTATTCTCGATCCTCGTAACAGATTTACGTTGATCCTCGTTTAGGGATTATGATGGATTTATATTCTCGATCCTCGCAACATATTTACATTGATCCTTTAGAGTGTAACGGATTTGCACTCTCGGTTCTCGCAACATGTTTGCGTTAACCCTCATTATGGGAATATAACGGATTTGTATTCTCGATCCTCGTAACAGATTTACATTGATCCTCGTACTAGGAATAAAACGAATTTATATTCTCGATCCTCGTAACGGATTTACGTTGATCCTTTAGAGTGTAACGGATTTGCACTCTCAGTACTCGCAACATATTTACGCTAACCCTCGTTTTGGGAATATAACGGATTTGTATTCTCGATCCTCGTAACAGATTTACGTCGATCCTCATTTTTGGATTATGACGGATTTTTATTCTCGATCCTCGTAACTGTAGACACCCCATTTTGTCGGCTATCAGATTTAGGAGACCCATAGCTTGGTGGTTCACAATGATCGTAAAAGACTCAAAAGGACTCCTGGAAGTCAGCTCTATCTCTCAGAATGCTCAGATTGACCAAAATGCCCCTGAAAGCCCGAAGACTCCCAGATTTGGTCCCGAAGTTCTGAAAACATGCTATGTCGTAAGAAAAATGATAAAATGAGTTTTTAAGTAAAACTGGATGAAATCGTCAGCTCCGAGAGACCCCCGGAAGTCCCAGAAGTTCCCCGAAAGTCCCCGTTGACCGGTTTGACCAGGTTTGACTAGAGTTTGACCGAGTTTGACCAAGTTTGACCAAAATCATCCGAATTCACCGAAATCATTAGAAAAGTATTAAAATGAGTTTTAAAAGAGAATCGAGCGAAAACGTCTGCTCTTGGGAGCTCCCGAAGGTTCCCAGAACTTCCCGGGAATCCCAGGTTTGACCAGTTTGACCAAGATTTGACTTTGGAATCGGGGCACCAAAAAAATTTTCAAATATTTTTCATGGATACTAGAGGTCAATAGCTTTCCAACGGTATATCGCACATAATTCCTGGATTTAAAACAAATTTATTTTGAATTTTCGAAGGCGAAAAAGGCGATCAAATCAGCATTTATCGCGAATACCGCAAAACTTTTCAAAGTGACCTATCCCCGAACTATTTTGTATGTAAAGTAGACTCCATTACCTTTCCAACGGTATATCACAACCTCAATTTGGAGTTCGTATGCATTTTCTGTGAATTTCGGACAAAATAGGGCCTTTTCGCGAATACCGGAACCTCTGGGGCCTAAACGTAATTTTTTGGGCTTCTGAGGAGCAGTGCTGCCGCGGCACTGGCCCAGTGCCGCCGCGGCACTCAACCCTCGTAGAGTCCATTTTTGTAATTTTTTTGGGGGTCCAAATTGATTAATTGAAAGCCAAAACGACATAGTTTTATGTTCACAGTTGTTTGGGACCAATGGGAGTACTTCTAAAACCCCAAAACCACTCCAAATTGGCCTATTTAAACCCTCCATTGCTCTTCATTTTGGGGGGATCAAGTGCAAAGCTTGAAAAGTTGTAGAGAAGAAGAGAGATAGAGATAGGTTTAGAAGAGAGAAAGGGAGCTTCTCCCATTGATTTTCCATAAGAAAGTGAGTTTTATTCTTGTTTTCTTCCATCATCCTTCTATATACTTCACACTCAAAGTCCACTCCAACCCTCATTCTTGAGCATTCATGAGATAGGAAGCTACTTCCATGTCCAAATGTCAAAATCTATGAGTGAAACACCAAGCTACAAGTCCAAAATCACATTGATTATCATCTATTGATTGCTATTTACTTGCTTTGATTATATATATGTTCATCTCTCCTTATCTCATTTCTTTTTCTTTTCTTTATTTACTTACTAGTTCATCATCATCTAAGTGATGACATGAAGTTTGGGGTGAGTGAATCCTTATGGATAGTAGCTCTTGACCTCAAAAACATGTTTGATAGATGATGATCATAACCTCAATACTTCCAAGGTATTCTTGAAATGTATTGAAGTTATGTTCAAAAATAAAAATAAATCTCTCCAACAATCTTGGAGGTTCTTGATGATGAGTTTAATGTTGACATTCTAAGTGGCTATAATCCTTATTGAGTATTGAAAATGTGCTTTCAAAACATCTATTTCAAAACCCCTCTCAATCCCTCTCATTTGGTTTCAAGAAACAAAACTTTGTTTTCTCCAAAATCTTCAAAACAATGAGTCAAAACAGTGAGTGAGTTGAGCTCAAAGATTTCTCTAGAACTCAATACTCAACATATGGATGCAAGGCCACTTGGAAAGTCTTCCTAACTCATTGGAGAACACCCATGATTTTTGGTTTGACTTGAAAGTACTTGGAAATGGTCCATTTGGATCCCAATATTCCTTCCAAACATTCTGATTTTGCTGTCACAGCATCTAGGTCCACTTCCAACCTCTTTTACAGAAAACCTTTCCAAAAGGGATGGTCCTAACTTATTTTTCCCTTAAATTTCAATGTCTTAGGGAACTTTCGGTATAAAATGGGCCCTTAGATCATTCTTGTTCATTTTCTAATATTTTCTAACATTTCAGTCGACAGTACGGACTCCGTTTCTGAGTGACCTGTGTTGTTTATATGATTTCTCTCAATCTGTGATAGATATTCAAGATTGGCCTTTTGGGTTGTGTTTTAGACACAATAAGGAACATCTCCATAAAAAATCATGCATTGAAAACATTCCTAACCCCTCTTTTCAATTTCCAAAAGATGATGCTACTATTCTGTCCTCTATTCACAGCGAGCACATTTTAACTTTCATTCTTTGATTTGATGCTTATATGCATTCCAAATTAGTTCATATCTTAGGAAGTAGTTCATACTACATTTGTACATATCCCATATTGATTTCATCCATCCATTCATACACATTTTAGACTTCTAAGTCATTCTAGAAATCCATGTACACAAAACACACTACAACCTTTGCACATTTTAGATACATACATTGCATTCATGCAAGATTTTGGGTTTTTGTAACTCTTAATCTAAGAAGATTATAAGGAATGATCATGATCACACGTTCATGCTCCCCTCGACCTAATCATCCTTTCTCATCCGTCCCAGGGATTGAGAGATCTTCTATTCTCAAAGATTAACATGCATTATCCTAGCTTGCTAAGCATCCTTGTTTTCTTTGACTATTTGTTTCAAGAACAATTCATGTCCCCCTTTAGATTAGGAAGTCTTGATTATTTGATACATGGTTAGACTATTTTTCCTAAGTTTATTTGTGTGATCTTTCACTTTACATTGTATGATATTTGACTTAGATCTTATGAATGATATCTTATCTTTAGATCTTCCATTTCAAGATTCTTATGTGATGTAATATACTATCATAGTATTAATTGCCGAACCAAACATAGTATAAGATGATTATTTGGATGCTAATTGAGGCCCGTCGAGAGACGGGGCGAGTTGAGGGTGTTTTAGTCGCGACAAAGGCTCCTTCCTCTCTCGTACCAAAACCCCGAACCAAGTTCTTTGGTTATGAAGGGCTGGTGCCCTTTATCCATTTGGGTGAGTCAAATTAGGTTTCTTGGTTCCTTAAAGACCAAGTGGCGACTCTGTATCTGTTTTCAATAGACCTATTTTCTTTCTTTGATTCAAATCAATTTCAAAACAATCTCAAACAAGAGAAGTGGTCCGATTCCCGGTATCCACAGTAACGTATTTAGGTTGATCCTTTAGAGTGTAACGGATTTGCACTCTCGGTTCTCGCAACATATTTGCGTTAATCCTCGTTATGGGAATATAACGGATTTGTACTCTCGATCCTCATAACAGATTTACGATGATCCTCGTACTGGGAATATAATCGATCCTCCTTTAGAGTGTAACGGATTTTCACTCTCAGTACTCGCAACATATTTGCGCTAACCCTCGTTTTGGGAATGTAACAAATTTGTATTCTCGATCCTCGTAACAGATTTACGTTGATCCTCGTTTTGAGAATATGACGGATTTATATTCTCGATCCTCGTAACGTATTTACGTTGATCCTTTATTTTTACCTCGTAGACATTGAAAAACTAAGTTTGGGGTTTGGCGGGTCAAAATGCAAACCGTCGTTCGTATAGTCTCGAAAATTAACACGCCTCTCACACACGTGAAAAGAAAGCTGTCGGAAGAAATGAAACGATAATCTGAATCCCAGTTATCAAGATACAATAAGAAAATAACTTTTTCAACTCTTCGACAATGAAAAACTATGTTTTTGGGGTATGGGGGTAAAAATGCAAACCATTGATCCGATAGCCACGAAATTTAACTCGCACCAAAAACACATTTAAAGAAAGTTTTAGGAAGAAATGGAAAGGTAATCGCACTCCTGGTTATCAAGATACACTAAAAAATAACTTTTTTACCATGTAGACTTTAAAAAATAAATTTTTGGGTTTGGGGGGTAAAAATGCAAACCGTCGATCTGTTATCCATGAAATTTAACTCGCACCTCACACACTTCCAAAGAATGTAGTATAAAGAAACTGAAAGGGAATCGGACTCCAGATTATCATGATACACTAAAAAGCAACTTTTTTATCACGTAGATGAAAAATAGAGTTTTTGGTGTTTGGTGGGTCAAAATACAAACCATCTATCTGATACCCACGAAATTTAACTCGAACCTCACACACGTCAAAAGGAAGTTGTAGGAAGAAATGGAAAGATAATCAGACTCCTGATTATCAAGATACCCTAAATAGCAACTTTTTCTCCACGTAGACTTTGAAAAACAATATTTTGGGGGTTTGGAAGGTCAAAATGTAAACCCTCGATCCGATAGCCACGAAATATAACTCGGACCTCCCACACGTGTAAACAAAGTTGAAAAAAGAAACAAAATGGGAATCGGATACTTGGTTATCATGATACGCCAAAAAAAATTAAAATGGTCACCTCGTTGACTTTGAAAAATTAAGATTTTGGGGTATAGGGGTCAAAATGCAAACCATCAGTCTGATTGCCACGAAATTTAACTCGCACCTCTAACACATCTAAAGAAAGTTGTAGAAGAACTGGAAATGGAATTGGATTCCCGGTTATCAAGATACATGGTAAAAACTAACTTTTTTACTATGTAGACATTGAAAAACAAACTTTTTGGGGTTTGAGGGGTCAAAATGCAAACCGTCGATCCGTTAGCTATGAAACTTCACTCGCACTTCCCACACGTCTAAAGAAAGTTGTAGGAAAAAAAGGAAAGGAAATCGGACACCTGGTTATCAAGATACACTAAAAGACAACTTTTTTTACCTCGTAGACATTAAGAAACTAAGTTTTTGGTGTTTGGTGGGTAAAAATGCAATGATACACTAAAACAACTTTTTTACCTCGTAGACATTGAAAAACTAAGTTTGGGGTTTGGCGGGTCAAAATGCAAACCGTCGTTCGTATAGTCTAGAAAATTAACACGCCTCTCACACACGTGAAAAGAAAGCTGTCGGAAGAAATGAAACGATAATCCGAATCCCAGTTATCAAGATACAATAAGAAAATAACTTTTTCAACTCTTCGACAATGAAAAACTATGTGTTTGGGGTATGGGGGTAAAAATGCAAACCATTGATCCGATAGCCATGAAATTTAACTCGCACCTCTAACACATTTAAAGAAAGTTTTAGGAAGAAATGGAAAGGTAATCGCACTCCTGGTTATCAAGATACACTAAAAAATAACTTTTTTACCATGTAGACTTTAAAAAATAAATTTTTGGGTTTGGGGGGTAAAAATGCAATAAAAAGCAACTTTTTTATCACGTAGATGAAAAATAGAGTTTTTGGTGTTTGGTGGGTCAAAATACAAACCATCTATCTGATACCCACGAAATTTAACTCGAACCTCACACACGTCAAAAGGAAGTTGTAGGAAGAAATGGAAAGATAATCAGACTCCTGATTATCAAGATACCCTAAATAGCAACTTTTTCTCCACGTAGACTTTGAAAAACAATATTTTGGGGGTTTGGAAGGTCAAAATGTAAACCCTCGATCCGATAGCCACGAAATATAACTCGGACCTCCCACACGTGTAAACAAAGTTGAAAAAAGAAACAAAATGGGAATCGGATACTTGGTTATCATGATACGCCAAAAAAAATTAAAATGGTCACCTCGTTGACTTTGAAAAATTAAGATTTTGGGGTATAGGGGTCAAAATGCAAACCATCAGTCTGATTGCCACGAAATTTAACTCGCACCTCTAACACATCTAAAGAAAGTTGTAGAAGAACTGGAAATGGAATTGGATTCCCGGTTATCAAGATACATGGTAAAAACTAACTTTTTTACTATGTAGACATTGAAAAACAAACTTTTTGGGGTTTGAGGGGTCAAAATGCAAACCGTCGATCCGTTAGCTATGAAACTTCACTCGCACTTCCCACACGTCTAAAGAAAGTTGTAGGAAAAAAAGGAAAGGAAATCGGACACCTGGTTATCAAGATACACTAAAAGACAACTTTTTTTATCTCGTAGACATTAAGAAACTAAGTTTTTGGTGTTTGGTGGGTAAAAATGCAATGATACACTAAAACAACTTTTTTACCTCGTAGACATTGAAAAACTAAGTTTGGGGTTTGGCGGGTCAAAATGCAAACCGTCGTTCGTATAGTCTCGAAAATTAACACGCCTCTCACACACGTGAAAAGAAAGCTGTCGGAAGAAATGAAACGATAATCCGAATCCCAGTTATCAAGATACAATAAGAAAATAACTTTTTCAACTCTTCGACAATGAAAAACTATGTGTTTGGGGTATGGGGGTAAAAATGCAAACCATTGATCCGATAGCCATGAAATTTAACTCGCACCTCTAACACATTTAAAGAAAGTTTTAGGAAGAAATGGAAAGGTAATCGCACTCCTGGTTATCAAGATACACTAAAAAATAACTTTTTTACCATGTAGACTTTAAAAAATAAATTTTTGGGTTTGGGGGGTAAAAATGCAATAAAAAGCAACTTTTTTATCACGTAGATGAAAAATAGAGTTTTTGGTGTTTGGTGGGTCAAAATACAAACCATCTATCTGATACCCACGAAATTTAACTCGAACCTCACACACGTCAAAAGGAAGTTGTAGGAAGAAATGGAAAGATAATCAGACTCCTGATTATCAAGATACCCTAAATAGCAACTTTTTCTCCACGTAGACTTTGAAAAACAATATTTTGGGGGTTTGGAAGGTCAAAATGTAAACCCTCGATCCGATAGCCACGAAATATAACTCGGACCTCCCACACGTGTAAACAAAGTTGAAAAAAGAAACAAAATGGGAATCGGATACTTGGTTATCATGATACGCCAAAAAAAATTAAAATGGTCACCTCGTTGACTTTGAAAAATTAAGATTTTGGGGTATAGGGGTCAAAATGCAAACCATCAGTCTGATTGCCACGAAATTTAACTCGCACCTCTAACACATCTAAAGAAAGTTGTAGAAGAACTGGAAATGGAATTGGATTCCCGGTTATCAAGATACATGGTAAAAACTAACTTTTTTACTATGTAGACATTGAAAAACAAACTTTTTGGGGTTTGAGGGGTCAAAATGCAAACCGTCGATCCGTTAGCTATGAAACTTCACTCGCACTTCCCACACGTCTAAAGAAAGTTGTAGGAAAAAAAGGAAAGGAAATCGGACACCTGGTTATCAAGATACACTAAAAGACAACTTTTTTTATCTCGTAGACATTAAGAAACTAAGTTTTTGGTGTTTGGTGGGTAAAAATGCAATGATACACTAAAACAACTTTTTTACCTCGTAGACATTGAAAAACTAAGTTTGGGGTTTGGCGGGTCAAAATGCAAACCGTCGTTCGTATAGTCTCGAAAATTAACACGCCTCTCACACACGTGAAAAGAAAGCTGTCGGAAGAAATGAAACGATAATCCGAATCCCAGTTATCAAGATACAATAAGAAAATAACTTTTTCAACTCTTCGACAATGAAAAACTATGTGTTTGGGGTATGGGGGTAAAAATGCAAACCATTGATCCGATAGCCATGAAATTTAACTCGCACCTCTAACACATTTAAAGAAAGTTTTAGGAAGAAATGGAAAGGTAATCGCACTCCTGGTTATCAAGATACACTAAAAAATAACTTTTTTACCATGTAGACTTTAAAAAATAAATTTTTGGGTTTGGGGGGTAAAAATGCAATAAAAAGCAACTTTTTTATCACGTAGATGAAAAATAGAGTTTTTGGTGTTTGGTGGGTCAAAATACAAACCATCTATCTGATACCCACGAAATTTAACTCGAACCTCACACACGTCAAAAGGAAGTTATAGGAAGAAATGGAAAGATAATCAGACTCTTGATTATCAAGATACCCTAAATAGCAACTTTTTCTCCACGTAGACTTTGAAAAACAATATTTTGGGGGTTTGGAAGGTCAAAATGTAAACCCTCGATCCGATAGCCACGAAATATAACTCGGACCTCCCACACGTGTAAACAAAGTTGAAAAAAGAAAAAATATGGGAATCGGATACTTGGTTATCATGATACGCCAAAAAAAATTAAAATGGTCACCTCGTTGACTTTGAAAAATTAAGATTTTGGGGTATAGGGGTCAAAATGCAAACCATCAGTCTGATTGCCACGAAATTTAACTCGCACCTCTAACACATCTAAAGAAAGTTGTAGAAGAACTGGAAATGGAATTGGATTCCTGGTTATCAAGATACATGGTAAAAACTAACTTTTTTACTATGTAGACATTGAAAAACAAACTTTTTGGGGTTTGAGGGGTCAAAATGCAAACCGTCGATCCGTTAGCTATGAAACTTCACTCGCACTTCCCACACGTCTAAAGAAAGTTGTAGGAAAAAAAGGAAAGGAAATCGGACACCTGGTTATCAAGATACACTAAAAGACAACTTTTTTTACCTCGTAGACATTAAGAAACTAAGTTTTTGGTGTTTGGTGGGTAAAAATGCAATGATACACTAAAACAACTTTTTTACCTCGTAGACATTGAAAAACTAAGTTTGGGGTTTGGCGGGTCAAAATGCAAACCGTCGTTCGTATAGTCTCGAAAATTAACACGCCTCTCACACACATGAAAAGAAAGCTGTCGGAAGAAATGAAACGATAATCCGAATCCCAGTTATCAAGATACAATAAGAAAATAACTTTTTCAACTCTTCGACAATGAAAAACTATGTTTTTGGGGTATGGGGGTAAAAATGCAAACCATTGATCCGATAGCCACGAAATTTAACTCGCACCAAAAACACATTTAAAGAAAGTTTTAGGAAGAAATGTAAAAGGTAATCGCATTCCTGGTTATCAAGATACACTAAAAAATAACTTTTTTACCATGTAGACTTTAAAAAATAAATTTTTGGGTTTGGGGGGTAAAAATGCAAACCGTCGATCCGTTATCCATGAAATTTAACTCGCACCTCACACACTTCCAAAGAATGTAGTATAAAGAAACTGAAAGGGAATCGGACTCCAGATTATCATGATACACTAAAAAGCAACTTTTTTATCACGTAGATGAAAAATAGAGTTTTTGGTGTTTGGTGGGTCAAAATACAAACCATCTATCTGATACCAACGAAATTTAACTCGAACCTCACACACGTCAAAAGGAAGTTGTAGGAAGAAATGGAAAGATAATCAGACTCCTGATTATCAAGATACCCTAAATAGCAACTTTTTCTCCACGTAGACTTTGAAAAACAATATTTTGGGGGTTTGGAAGGTCAAAATGTAAACCCTCGATCCGATAGCCACGAAATATAACTCGGACCTCCCACACGTGTAAACAAAGTTGAAAAAAGAAACAAAATGGGAATCGGATACTTGGTTATCATGATACGCCAAAAAAAATTAAAATGGTCACCTCGTTGACTTTGAAAAAGTAAGATTTTGGGGTATAGGGGTCAAAATGCAAACCATCAGTCTGATTGCCACGAAATTTAACTCGCACCTCTAACACATCTAAAGAAAGTTGTAGAAGAACTGGAAATGGAATCGGATTCCCGGTTATCAAGATACATGGTAAAAAATAACTTTTTTACTATGTAGACATTGAAAAACAAACTTTTTGGGGTTTGAGGGGTCAAAATGCAAACCGTCGATCCGTTAGCTATGAAACTTCACTCGCACTTCCCACACGTCTAAAGAAAGTTGTAGGAAAAAAAGGAAAGGAAATCGGACACCCGGTTATCAAGATACACTAAAAGACAACTTTTTTACCTCGTAGACATTAAGAAACTAAGTTTTTGGTGTTTGGTGGGTAAAAATACAATGATACACTAAAACAACTTTTTTACCTCGTAGACATTGAAAAACTAAGTTTGGGGTTTGGCGGGTCAAAATGCAAACCGTCGTTCGTATAGTCTCGAAAATTAACACGCCTCTCACACACGTGAAAAGAAAGCTGTCAGAAGAAATGAAACGATAATCTGAATCCCAGTTATCAAGATACAATAAGAAAATAACTTTTTCAACTCTTCGACAATGAAAAACTATATTTTTGGGGTATGGGGGTAAAAATGCAAACCATTGATCCGATAGCCACGAAATTTAACTCGCACCAAAAACACATTTAAAGAAAGTTTTAGGAAGAAATGGAAAGGTAATCGCACTCCTGGTTATCAAGATACACTAAAAAATAACTTTTTTACCATGTAGACTTTAAAAAATAAATTTTTGGGTTTGGGGGGTAAAAATGCAAACCGTCGATCCGTTATCCATGAAATTTAACTCGCACCTCACACACTTCCAAAGAATGTAGTATAAAGAAACTGAAAGGGAATCGGACTCCAGATTATCATGATACACTAAAAAGCAACTTTTTTATCACATAGATGAAAAATAGAGTTTTTGGTGTTTGGTGGGTCAAAATACAAACCATCTATCTGATACCCACGAAATTTAACTCGAACCTCACACACGTCAAAAGGAAGTTGTAGGAAGAAATGGAAAGATAATTAGACTCCTGATTATCAAGATACCCTAAATAGCAACTTTTTCTCCACGTAGACTTTGAAAAACAATATTTTGGGGGTTTGGAAGGTCAAAATGTAAACCCTCGATCCGATAGCCACGAAATATAACTCGGACCTCCCACACGTGTAAATAAAGTTGAAAAAAGAAACAAAATGGGAATCGGATACTTGGTTATCATGATACGCCAAAAAAAATTAAAATGGTCACCTCTTTGACTTTGAAAAAGTAAGATTTTGGGGTATAGGGGTCAAAATGAAAACCATCAGTCTGATTGCCACGAAATTTAACTCGCACCTCTAACACATCTAAAGAAAGTTATAGAAGAACTGGAAATGGAATCGGATTCCCGGTTATCAAGATACATGGTAAAAAATAACTTTTTTACTATGTAGACATTGAAAAACAAACTTTTTGGGGTTTGAGGGGTCAAAATGCAAACCGTCGATCCGTTAGCTATGAAACATCACTCGCACTTCCCACACGTCTAAAGAAAGTTGTAGGAAAAAAAGGAAAGGAAATCGGACACCTGGTTATCAAGATACACTAAAAGATAACTTTTTTACCTCGTAGACATTAAGGAACTATGTTTTTGGTGTTTGGTGAGTAAAAATGCAATGATACACTAAAAACAACTTTTTTACCTCGTAGACATTGAAAAACTAAGTTTGGGGTTTGGCGGGTCAAAATGCAAACCGTCGTTCGTATAGTCTCGAAAATTAACACGCCTCTCACACACGTGAAAAGAAAGCTGTCGGAATAAATGAAACGATAATCCGAATCCCAGTTATCAAGATACAATAAGAAAATAACTTTTTCAACTCTTCGACAATGAAAAACTATGTGTTTGGGGCATGGGGGTAAAAATGCAAACCATTGATCCGATAGCCATGAAATTTAACTCGCACCTCTAACACATTTAAAGAAAGTTTTAGGAAGAAATGGAAAGGTAATCGCACTCCTGGTTATCAAGATACACTAAAAAATAACTTTTTTACCATGTAGACTTTAAAAAATAAATTTTTGGGTTTGGGGGGTAAAAATGCAAACCGTCGATCCGTTATCCATGAAATTTAACTCGCACCTCACACACTTCCAAAGAATGTAGTATAAAGAAACTGAAAGGGAATCGGACTCCAGATTATCATGATACACTAAAAAGCAACTTTTTTATCACGTAGATGAAAAATAGAGTTTTTGGTGTTTGGTGGGTCAAAATACAAACCATCTATCTGATACCCACGAAATTTAACTCGAACCTCACACACGTCAAAAGGAAGTTGTAGGAAGAAATGGAAAGATAATCAGACTCCTGATTATCAAGATACCCTAAATAGCAACTTTTTCTCCACGTAGACTTTGAAAAACAATATTTTGGGGGTTTGGAAGGTCAAAATGTAAACCCTCGATCCGATAGCCACGAAATATAACTCGGACCTCCCACACGTGTAAACAAAGTTGAAAAAAGAAACAAAATGGGAATCGGATACTTGGTTATCATGATACGCCAAAAAAAATTAAAATGGTCACCTCGTTGACTTTGAAAAATTAAGATTTTGGGGTATAGGGGTCAAAATGCAAACCATCAGTCTGATTGCCACGAAATTTAACTCGCACCTCTAACACATCTAAAGAAAGTTGTAGAAGAACTGGAAATGGAATTGGATTCCCGGTTATCAAGATACATGGTAAAAACTAACTTTTTTACTATGTAGACATTGAAAAACAAACTTTTTGGGGTTTGAGGGGTCAAAATGCAAACCGTCGATCCGTTAGCTATGAAACTTCACTCGCACTTCCCACACGTCTAAAGAAAGTTGTAGGAAAAAAAGGAAAGGAAATCGGACACCTGGTTATCAAGATACACTAAAAGACAACTTTTTTTACCTCGTAGACATTAAGAAACTAAGTTTTTGGTGTTTGGTGGGTAAAAATGCAATGATACACTAAAACAACTTTTTTACCTCGTAGACATTGAAAAACTAAGTTTGTAGTTTGGCGGGTCAAAATGCAAACCGTCGTTCGTATAGTCTCGAAAATTAACACGCCTCTCACACACGTGAAAAGAAAGCTGTCGGAAGAAATGAAACGATAATCCGAATCCCAGTTATCAAGATACAATAAGAAAATAACTTTTTCAACTCTTCGACAATGAAAAACTATGTTTTTGGGGTATGGGGGTAAAAATGCAAACCATTGATCCGATAGCCACGAAATTTAACTCGCACCAAAAACACATTTAAAGAAAGTTTTAGGAAGAAATGCAAAAGGTAATCGCACTCCTGGTTATCAAGATACACTAAAAAATAACTTTTTTACCATGTAGACTTTAAAAAATAAATTTTTGGGTTTGGGGGGTAAAAATGCAAACCGTCGATCCGTTATCCATGAAATTTAACTCGCACCTCACACACTTCCAAAGAATGTAGTATAAAGAAACTGAAAGGGAATCGGACTCCAGATTATCATGATACACTAAAAAGCAACTTTTTTATCACGTAGATGAAAAATAGAGTTTTTGGTGTTTGGTGGGTCAAAATACAAACCATCTATCTGATACCAACGAAATTTAACTCGAACCTCACACACGTCAAAAGGAAGTTGTAGGAAGAAATGGAAAGATAATCAGACTCCTGATTATCAAGATACCCTAAATAGCAACTTTTTCTCCACGTAGACTTTGAAAAACAATATTTTGGGGGTTTGGAAGGTCAAAATGTAAACCCTCGATCCGATAGCCACGAAATATAACTCGGACCTCCCACACGTGTAAACAAAGTTGAAAAAAGAAACAAAATGGGAATCGGATACTTGGTTATCATGATACGCCAAAAAAAATTAAAATGGTCACCTCGTTGACTTTGAAAAAGTAAGATTTTGGGGTATAGGGGTCAAAATGCAAACCATCAGTCTGATTGCCACGAAATTTAACTCGCACCTCTAACACATCTAAAGAAAGTTGTAGAAGAACTGGAAATGGAATCGGATTCCCAGTTATCAAGATACATGGTAAAAAATAACTTTTTTACTATGTAGACATTGAAAAACAAACTTTTTGGGGTTTGAGGGGTCAAAATGCAAACCGTCGATCCGTTAGCTATGAAACTTCACTCGCACTTCCCACACGTCTAAAGAAAGTTGTAGGAAAAAAAGGAAAGGAAATCGGACACCCGGTTATCAAGATACACTAAAAGACAACTTTTTTACCTCGTAGACATTAAGAAACTAAGTTTTTGGTGTTTGGTGGGTAAAAATACAATGATACACTAAAACAACTTTTTTACCTCGTAGACATTGAAAAACTAAGTTTGGGGTTTGGCGGGTCAAAATGCAAACCGTCGTTCGTATAGTCTCGAAAATTAACACGCCTCTCACACACGTGAAAAGAAAGCTGTCAGAAGAAATGAAACGATAATCTGAATCCCAGTTATCAAGATACAATAAGAAAATAACTTTTTCAACTCTTCGACAATGAAAATTATGTTTTTGGGGTATGGGGGTAAAAATGCAAACCATTGATCCGATAGCCACGAAATTTAACTCGCACCAAAAACACATTTAAAGAAAGTTTTAGGAAGAAATGGAAAGGTAATCGCACTCCTGGTTATCAAGATACACTAAAAAATAACTTTTTTACCATGTAGACTTTAAAAAATAAATTTTTGGGTTTGGGGGGTAAAAATGCAAACCGTCGATCCGTTATCCATGAAATTTAACTCGCACCTCACACACTTCCAAAGAATGAAGTATAAAGAAACTGAAAGGGAATCGGACTCCAGATTATCATGATACACTAAAAAGCAACTTTTTTATCACATAGATGAAAAATAGAGTTTTTGGTGTTTGGTGGGTCAAAATACAAACCATCTATCTGATACCCACGAAATTTAACTCGAACCTCACACACGTCAAAAGGAAGTTGTAGGTAGAAATGGAAAGATAATTAGACTCCTGATTATCAAGATACCCTAAATAGCAACTTTTTCTCCACGTAGACTTTGAAAAACAATATTTTGGGGGTTTGGAAGGTCAAAATGTAAACCCTCGATCCGATAGCCACGAAATATAACTCGGACCTCCCACACGTGTAAATAAAGTTGAAAAAAGAAACAAAATGGGAATCGGATACTTGGTTATCATGATACGCCAAAAAAAATTAAAATGGTCACCTCTTTGACTTTGAAAAAGTAAGATTTTGGGGTATAGGGGTCAAAATGCAAACCATCAGTCTGATTGCCACGAAATTTAACTCGCACCTCTAACACATCTAAAGAAAGTTATAGAAGAACTGGAAATGGAATCGGATTCCCGGTTATCAAGATACATGGTAAAAAATAACTTTTTTACTATGTAGACATTGAAAAACAAACTTTTTGGGGTTTGAGGGGTCAAAATGCAAACCGTCGATCCGTTAGCTATGAAACTTCACTCGCACTTCCCACACGTCTAAAGAAAGTTGTAGGAAAAAAAGGAAAGGAAATCGGACACCTGGTTATCAAGATACACTAAAAGATAACTTTTTTACCTCGTAGACATTAAGGAACTATGTTTTTGGTGTTTGGTGAGTAAAAATGCAATGATACACTAAAAACAACTTTTTTACCTCGTAGACATTGAAAAACTAAGTTTGGGGTTTGGCGGGTCAAAATGCAAACCGTCGTTCGTATAGTCTCGAAAATTAACACGCCTCTCACACACGTGAAAAGAAAGCTGTCGGAAGAAATGAAACGATAATTTGAATCCCAGTTATCAAGATACAATAAGAAAATAACTTTTTCAACTCTTCGACAATGAAAAACTATGTTTTTGGGGTATGGGGGTAAAAATGCTAACCATTGATCCGATAGCCACGAAATTTAACTCGCACCAAAAACACATTTAAAGAAAGTTTTAGGAAGAAATGGAAAGGTAATCGCACTCCTGGTTATCATGATACACTAAAAAATAACTTTTTTACCATGTAGACTTTAAAAAATAAATTTTTGGGTTTGGGGGGTAAAAATGCAAACCGTCGATCCGTTATCCATGAAATTTAACTCGCACCTCACACACTTCCAAAGAATGTAGTATAAAGAAACTGAAAGGGAATCGGACTCCAGATTATCATGATACACTAAAAAGCAACTTTTTTATCACGTAGATGAAAAATAGAGTTTTTGGTGTTTGGTGGGTCAAAATACAAACCATCTATCTGATACCCACGAAATTTAACTCGAACCTCACACACGTCAAAAGGAAGTTGTAGGAAGAAATTGAAAGATAATCAGACTCCTGATTATCAAGATACCCTAAATAGCAACTTTTTCTCCACGTAGACTTTGAAAAACAATATTTTGGGGGTTTGGAAGGTCAAAATGTAAACCCTCGATCCGATAGCCACGAAATATAACTCGGACCTCCCACACGTGTAAACAAAGTTGAAAAAAGAAACAAAATGGGAATCGGATACTTGGTTATCATGATACGCCAAAAAAAATTAAAATGGTCACCTCGTTGACTTTGAAAAAGTAAGATTTTGGGGTATAGGGGTCAAAATGCAAACCATCAGTCTGATTGCCACGAAATTTAACTCGCACCTCTAACACATCTAAAGAAAGTTGTAGAAGAACTGGAAATGGAATCGGATTCCCGGTTATCAAGATACATGGTAAAAAATAACTTTTTTACTATGTAGACATTGAAAAACAAACTTTTTGGGGTTTGAGCGGTCAAAATGCAAACCGTCGATCCATTAGCTATGAAACTTCACTCGCACTTCCCACACGTCTAAAGAAAGTTGTAGGAAAAAAAGGAAAGGAAATCGGACACCTGGTTATCAAGATACACTAAAAGACAACTTTTTTACCTCGTAGACATTAAGAAACTAAGTTTTTGGGATTAGGCAGGTCAAAATGCAAACCGTCGATCGTATAGTCTCGAAATTTAACTCGCACCTCACTCACTTCTAAAGAAAGCTGTCGAAAGAAACAAAATGATAATCTGAATCCCAGTCACCAGGATATAGTAAAAAAAATAACTTTTTCATCTCTTCGACAATGAAAAACTATGTTTTTGGGGTATGGGGGTAAAAATGCAAACCATTGATCCGATAGCCATGAAATTTAACTCGCACCTCTAACACATTTAAAGAAAGTTTTAGGAAGGAATGTAAAGGTAATCGCACTCCTGGTTATCAAGATACACTAAAAAATAACTTTTTTTACCATGTAGACGTTAAAAAATAAATTTTTGGGTTTGGGGGGTGAAAATGCAAACCGCCGATTCGCTATCCATGAAATTTAACTCGCACCTCACACACTTCCAAAGAATGTAGTATGAAGAAACTGAAAGGGAATCGGACTCCCGATTATCATGATACAATAAAAAGCAACTTTTTTATCACGTAGATGAAAAATAGAGTTTTAGGTGTTTGCCGGGTCAAAATGCAAACCATCTATCTGATACCCACGAAATTTAACTCGAACCTCTCACACGTCAAAAGGAAGTTGTAGGAAGAAATGGAAAGATAATCAGACTCCTGATTATCAAGATACCCTAAATAACAACTTTTTCACCACGTAGACTTTGAAAAACTATATTTTGGGGGTTTGGAAGGTCAAAATGTAAACCGTCGATCCGATATCCACGAAATTTAACTCGGACTTCCCACACGTCTAAACAAAGTTGTAAAAAGAAACAAAATGGGAATCGGATACTTGGTTATCATGATACGTCAAAAAAAATTAAAATGGTCACCTCGTTGACTTTAAAAAAGTAAGATTTTGGGGTATAGGGGTCAAAATGCATACCATCAGTCCGATTGACACGAAATTTAACTCGTACCTCTAACACATCTAAAGAAAGTTGTAGGAAGAACTGGAAATGGAATTGGATTCCCGGTTATCAAGATACATGGTAAAAAATAACTTTTTTACTATATAGACATTGAAAAACAAACTTTTTGGGGATTGAGGGGTCAAAATGCAAACCGTCGATCCGTTAGCTATGAAACTTCACTCGCACTTCCCACACGTCTAAAGAAAGTTGTAGGAAAAAAAGGAAAGGAAATCGGACACCTGGTTATCAAGATACACTAAAAGACAAATTTTTTACCTCGTAGACATTAAAAAACTATATTTTTTGGGTTTGGTGGGTCAAAATGCAAAGATACACTAAAAGACAACTTTTTTACCTCGTAGACATTGAAAAACTTTGTTTGGGGTTTGGCGGGTCAAAATGCAAACCGTCGTTCGTATAGTCTCGAAATTTAACACGCACCTCACACACTTCAAAAGAAAGCTGTCGGAAGAAATGAAACGATAATCTGAATCCCAGTTATCAAGATACAATAAGAAAATAACTTTTTCAACTCTTCGACAATGAAAAACTATGTGTTTGGGGTATGGGGGTAAAAATGCAAACCATTGATCCGATAGCCATGAAATTTAACTCGCACCTCTAACACATTTAAAGAAAGTTTTAGGAAGAAATGGAAAGGTAATCGCACTCCTGGTTATCAAGATACACTAAAAAATAACTTTTTTACCATGTAGATGTTAAAAAATATATTTTTGGGTTTGGGGGGTAAAAATGCAAGCCGTCGATCCGTTATCCATGAAATTTAACTCGCACCTCACACACTTCCAAAGAATGTAGTATGAATAAACTGAAAGGGAATCGGACTCCAGATTATCATGATACACTAAAAAGCAACTTTTTTATCACGTAGATGAAAAATAGAGTTTTTGTTGTTTGGTGGGTCAAAATACAAACCATCTATCTGATACCTACGAAATTTAACTCGAACCTCACACACGTCAAAAGGAAGTTGTAGGAAGAATTGGAAAGATAATCGGACTCCTGATTATCAAGATACCCTAAATAGCAACTTTTTCTCCACGTAGACTTTGAAAAACAATATTTTGGGGGTTTGGAAGGTCAAAATGTAAACCCTTGATCCGATAGCCACGAAATTTCACTCGGACCTCCCACACGTGTAAATAAAGTTGAAAAAAGAAACAAAATGGGAATCGGATACTTGGTTATCATGATACGCCAAAAAAAATTAAAATGGTCACCTCTTTGACTTTGAAAAAGTAAGATTTTGGGGTATAGGGGTCAAAATGCAAACCATCAGTCTGATTGCCACGAAATTTAACTCGCACCTCTAACACGTCAAAAGGAAGTTGTAGGAAGAAATGGAAAGATAATCAGACTCCTGATTATCAAGATACCCTAAATAACAACTTTTTCACCACGTAGACTTTGAAGAACTATATTTTGGGGGTTTGGAAGGTCAAAATGTAAACCGTCGATCCGATATCCACGAAATTTAACTCGGACTTCCCACACGTCTAAACAAAGTTGTAAAAAGAAACAAAATGGGAATCGGATACTTGGTTATCATGATACGTCAAAAAAAATTAAAATGGTCACCTCGTTGACTTTAAAAAAGTAAGATTTTGGGGTATAGGGGTCAAAATGCATACCATCAGTCCGATTGACACGAAATTTAACTCGTACCTCTAACACATCTAAAGAAAGTTGTAGGAAGAACTGGAAATGGAATTGGATTCCCGGTTATCAAGATACATGGTAAAAAATAACTTTTTTACTATATAGACATTGAAAAACAAACTTTTTGGGGATTGAGGGGTCAAAATGCAAACCGTCGATCCGTTAGCTATGAAACTTCACTCGCACTTCCCACACGTCTAAAGAAAGTTGTAGGAAAAAAAGGAAAGGAAATCGGACACCTGGTTATCAAGATACACTAAAAGACAAATTTTTTACCTCGTAGACATTAAAAAACTATATTTTTTGGGTTTGGTGGGTCAAAATGCAAAGATACACTAAAAGACAACTTTTTTACCTCGTAGACATTGAAAAACTTTGTTTGGGGTTTGGCGGGTCAAAATGCAAACCGTCGTTCGTATAGTCTCGAAATTTAACACGCACCTCACACACTTCAAAAGAAAGCTGTCGGAAGAAATGAAACGATAATCTGAATCCCAGTTATCAAGATACAATAAGAAAATAACTTTTTCAACTCTTCGACAATGAAAAACTATGTGTTTGGGGTATGGGGGTAAAAATGCAAACCATTGATCCGATAGCCATGAAATTTAACTCGCACCTCTAACACATTTAAAGAAAGTTTTAGGAAGAAATGGAAAGGTAATCGCACTCCTGGTTATCAAGATACACTAAAAAATAACTTTTTTACCATGTAGATGTTAAAAAATATATTTTTGGGTTTGGGGGGTAAAAATGCAAGCCGTCGATCCGTTATCCATGAAATTTAACTCGCACCTCACACACTTCCAAAGAATGTAGTATGAATAAACTGAAAGGGAATCGGACTCCAGATTATCATGATACACTAAAAAGCAACTTTTTTATCACGTAGATGAAAAATAGAGTTTTTGTTGTTTGGTGGGTCAAAATACAAACCATCTATCTGATACCTACGAAATTTAACTCGAACCTCACACACGTCAAAAGGAAGTTGTAGGAAGAATTGGAAAGATAATCGGACTCCTGATTATCAAGATACCCTAAATAGCAACTTTTTCTCCACGTAGACTTTGAAAAACAATATTTTGGGGGTTTGGAAGGTCAAAATGTAAACCCTTGATCCGATAGCCACGAAATTTCACTCGGACCTCCCACACGTCTAAACAAAGTTGTAAAAAGAAACAAAATGGGAATCGGATACTTGCTTATCATGATACGCCAAAAAAAATTAAAACGGTCACCTCGTTGACTTTAAAAAAGTAAGATTTTGGGGTATAGGGGTCAAAATGCATACCATCAGTCCGATTGCAACGAAATTTAACTCGTACCTCTAACACATCTAAAGAAAGTTGTAGGAAGAACTAGAAATGGAATCGGATTCCCGGTTATCAAGATACATGGTAAAAAATAACTTTTTTACTATATAGACATTGAAAAACAAACTTTTTGGGGATTGAGGGGTCAAAATGCAAACCGTCGATCCGTTAGCTATGAAACTTCACTCGCACTTCCCACACGTCTAAAGAAAGTTGTAGGAAAAAAAGGAAAGGAAATCGGACACCTGCTTATCAAGATACACTAAAAGACAAATTTTTTACCTCGTAGACATTAAAAAACTAAGATTTTGGGGTTTGGTGGGTCAAAATGCAAAGATACACTAAAAGACAACTTTTTTACCTCGTAGAATTGAAAAACTTTGTTTGGGGTTTGGCGGGTCAAAATGCAAACCGTCGTTCGTATAGTCTCGAAATTTAACACGCACCTCACACACTTCAAAAAAAAGCTGTCGGAAGAAATGAAACGATAATCTGAATCCCAGTTATCAAGATACAATAAGAAAATAACTTTTTCAACTCTTCGATAATGAAAAACTATGTTTTTGGGGTATGGGAGTAAAAATGCAAACCATTGATCCGATAGCCACGAAATTTAACTCCCACCTCTAACACATTTAAAGAAAGTTTTAGGAAGAAATGGAAAGGTAATCGCACTCCTGGTTATCAAGATACACTAAAAAATAACTTTTTTACCATGTAGACGTTAAAAAATAAATTTTTGGGTTTGGGGGGTAAAAATGCAAACCGTCGATCCGTTATCCATGAAATTTAACTCGCACCTCACACACTTCCAAAGAATGTAGTATGAAGAAACTGAAAGGGAATCGGACTCCAGATTATCAGGATACACTAAAAAGCAACTTTTTTATCACGTAGATGAAAAATAGAGTTTTTGGTGTTTGGTTGGTCAAAATACAAACCATCTATCTGATACCTACGAAATTTAACTCGAACCTCACACACGTCAAAAGGAAGTTGTAGGAAGAAATGGAAAGATAATCGGACTCCTGATTATCAAGATACCCTAAATAGCAACTTTTTCTCCACGTAGACTTTGAAAAACAATATTTTGGGGGTTTGGAAGGTCAAAATGTAAACCCTCGATCCGATAGCCACGAAATTTCACTCGGACCTCCCACACGTCTAAACAAAGTTGTAAAAAGAAACAAAATGGGAATCGGATACTTGCTTATCATGATACGCCAAAAAAAATTAAAACGGTCACCTCGTTGACTTTAAAAAAGTAAGATTTTGGGGTATAGGGGTCAAAATGCATACCATCAGTCCGATTGCAAAGAAATTTAACTCGTACCTCTAACACATCTAAAGAAAGTTGTAGGAAGAACTGGAAATGGAATCGGATTCCCGGTTATCAAGATACATGGTAAAAAATAACTTTTTTACTATATAGACATTGAAAGACAAACTTTTTGGGGATTGAGGGGTCAAAATGCAAACCGTCGATCCGTTAGCTATGAAACTTCACTCGCACTTCCCACACGTCTAAAGAAAGTTGTAGGAAAAAAAGGAAAGGAAATCGGACACCTGCTTATCAAGATACACTAAAAGACAAATTTTTTACCTCGTAGACATTAAAAAACTAAGATTTTGGGGTTTGGTGGGTCAAAATGCAAAGATACACTAAAAGACAACTTTTTTACCTCGTAGACATTGAAAAACTTTGTTTGGGGTTTGGCGGGTCAAAATGCAAACCGTCGTTCGTATAGTCTCGAAATTTAACACGCACCTCACACACTTCAAAAGAAAGCTGTCGGAAGAAATGAAACGATAATCTGAGTCCCAGTTATCAAGATACAATAAGAAAATAACTTTTTCAACTCTTCGATAATGAAAAACTATGTTTTTGGGGTATGGGGGTAAAAATTCAAACCATTGATCCGATAGCCATGAAATTTAACTCCCACCTCTAACACATTTAAAGAAAGTTTTAGGAAGAAATGGAAAGGTAATCGCACTCCTGGTTATCAAGATACAATAAGAAAATAACTTTTTCAACTCTTCGATAATGAAAAACTATGTTTTTGGGGTATGGGAGTAAAAATGCAAACCATTGATCCGATAGCCACGAAATTTAACTCCCACATCTAACACATTTAAAGAAAGTTTTAGGAAGAAATGGAAAGGTAATCGCACTCCTGATTATCAAGATACACTAAAAAATAACTTTTTTACCATGTAGACGTTAAAAAATAAATTTTTGGGTTTGGGGGGTAAAAATGCAAACCGTCGATCCGTTATCCATGAAATTTAACTCGCACCTCACACACTTCCAAAGAATGTAGTATGAAGAAACTGAAAGGGAATCGGACTCCAGATTATCAGGATACACTAAAAAGCAACTTTTTTATCACGTAGATGAAAAATAGAGTTTTTGGTGTTTGGTGGGTCAAAATACAAACCATCTATCTGATACCCACGAAATTTAACTCGAACCTCACACACGTCAAAAGGAAGTTGTAGGAAGAAATGGAAAGATAATCGGACTCCTGATTATCAAGATACCCTAAATAGCAACTTTTTTTCCCCGTAGACTTTGAAAAACAATATTTTGGGGGTTTGGAAGGTCAAAATGTAAACCCTCGATCCGATAGCCACGAAATTTCACTCGGACCTCCCACACGTCTAAACTAAGTTGTAAAAAGAAACAAAATGGGAATCGGATACTTGCTTATCATGATACGCCAAAAAAAATTAAAATGGTCACCTCGTTGACTTTAAAAAAGTAAGATTTTGGGGTATAGGGGTCAAAATGCATACCATCAGTCCGATTGCCACGAAATTTACCTCGTACCTCTAACAAATCTAAAGAAAGTTGTAGGAAGAACTGAAAATGGAATTGGATTCCCGGTTATCAAGATACATGGTAAAAAATAACTTTTTTACTATATAGACATTGAAAGACAAACTTTTTGGGGATTGAGGGGTCAAAATGCAAACCGTCGATCCGTTAGCTATGAAACTTCACTCGCACTTCCCACACGTCTAAAGAAAGTTGTAGGAAAAAAAGGAAAGGAAATCGGACACCTGTTTATCAAGATACACTAAAAGACAACTTTTTTACCTCGTAGACATTAAAAAACTAAGATTTTGGGGTTTGGTGGGTCAAAATGCAAAGATACACTAAAAGACAACTTTTTTACCTCGTAGACATTGAAAAACTTTGTTTGGGGTTTGGCGGGTCAAAATGCAAACCGTTGTTCGTATAGTCTCGAAATTTAACACGCACCTCACACACTTCAAAAGAAAGCTGTCGGAAGAAATGAAACGATAATCTGAATCCCAGTTATCAAGATACAATAAGAAAATAACTTTTTCAACTCTTCGATAATGAAAAACTATGTTTTTGGGGTATGGGAGTAAAAATGCAAACCATTGATCCGATAGCCACGAAATTTAACTCCCACCTCTAACACATTTAAAGAAAGTTTTAGGAAGAAATGGAAAGGTAATCGCACTCCTGGTTATCAAGATACAATAAGAAAATAACTTTTTCAACTCTTCGATAATGAAAAACTATGTTTTTGGGGTATGGGAGTAAAAATGCAAACCATTGATCCGATAGCCACGAAATTTAACTCCCACATCTAACACATTTAAAGAAAGTTTTAGGAAGAAATGGAAAGGTAATCGCACTCCTGATTATCAAGATACACTAAAAAATAACTTTTTTACCATGTAGACGTTAAAAAATAAATTTTTGGGTTTGGGGGGTAAAAATGCAAACCGTCGATCCGTTATCCATGAAATTTAACTCGCACCTCACACACTTCCAAAGAATGTAGTATGAAGAAACTGAAAGGGAATCGGACTCCAGATTATCAGGATACACTAAAAAGCAACTTTTTTATCACGTAGATGAAAAATAGAGTTTTTGGTGTTTGGTGGGTCAAAATACAAACCATCTATCTGATACCCACGAAATTTAACTCGAACCTCACACACGTCAAAAGGAAGTTGTAGGAAGAAATGGAAAGATAATCGGACTCCTGATTATCAAGATACCCTAAATAGCAACTTTTTCTCCCCGTAGACTTTGAAAAACAATATTTTGGGGGTTTGGAAGGTCAAAATGTAAACCCTCGATCCGATAGCCACGAAATTTCACTCGGACCTCCCACACGTCTAAACTAAGTTGTAAAAAGAAACAAAATGGGAATCGGATACTTGCTTATCATGATACGCCAAAAAAAATTAAAATGGTCACCTCGTTGACTTTAAAAAAGTAAGATTTTGGGGTATAGGGGTCAAAATGCATACCATCAGTCCGATTGCCACGAAATTTACCTCGTACCTCTAACAAATCTAAAGAAAGTTGTAGGAAGAACTGAAAATGGAATCGGATTCCCGGTTATCAAGATACATGGTAAAAAATAACTTTTTTACTATATAGACATTGAAAGACAAACTTTTTGGGGATTGAGGGGTCAAAATGCAAACCGTCGATCCGTTAGCTATGAAACTTCACTCGCACTTCCCACACGTCTAAAGAAAGTTGTAGGAAAAAAAGGAAAGGAAATCGGACACCTGTTTATCAAGATACACTAAAAGACAACTTTTTTACCTCGTAGACATTAAAAAACTAAGATTTTGGGGTTTGGTGGGTCAAAATGCAAAGATACACTAAAAGACAACTTTTTTACCTCGTAGACATTGAAAAACTTTGTTTGGGGTTTGGCGGGTCAAAATGCAAACCGTTGTTCGTATAGTCTCGAAATTTAACACGCACCTCACACACTTCAAAAGAAAGCTGTCGGAAGAAATGAAACGATAATCTGAATCCCAGTTATCAAGATACAATAAGAAAATAACTTTTTCAACTCTTCGATAATGAAAAACTATGTTTTTGGGGTATGGGAGTAAAAATGCAAACCATTGATCCGATAGCCACGAAATTTAACTCCCACCTCTAACACATTTAAAGAAAGTTTTAGGAAGAAATGGAAAGGTAATCGCACTCCTGGTTATCAAGATACAATAAGAAAATAACTTTTTCAACTCTTCGATAATGAAAAACTATGTTTTTGGGGTATGGGAGTAAAAATGCAAACCATTGATCCGATAGCCACGAAATTTAACTCCCACATCTAACACATTTAAAGAAAGTTTTAGGAAGAAATGGAAAGGTAATCGCACTCCTGATTATCAAGATACACTAAAAAATAACTTTTTTACCATGTAGACGTTAAAAAATAAATTTTTGGGTTTGGGGGGTAAAAATGCAAACCGTCGATCCGTTATCCATGAAATTTAACTCGCACCTCACACACTTCCAAAGAATGTAGTATGAAGAAACTGAAAGGGAATCGGACTCCAGATTATCAGGATACACTAAAAAGCAACTTTTTTATCACGTAGATGAAAAATAGAGTTTTTGGTGTTTGGTGGGTCAAAATACAAACCATCTATCTGATACCCACGAAATTTAACTCGAACCTCACACACGTCAAAAGGAAGTTGTAGGAAGAAATGGAAAGATAATCGGACTCCTGATTATCAAGATACCCTAAATAGCAACTTTTTCTCCCCGTAGACTTTGAAAAACAATATTTTGGGGGTTTGGAAGGTCAAAATGTAAACCCTCGATCCGATAGCCACGAAATTTCACTCGGACCTCCCACACGTCTAAACTAAGTTGTAAAAAGAAACAAAATGGGAATCGGATACTTTCTTATCATGATACGCCAAAAAAAATTAAAATGGTCACCTCGTTGACTTTAAAAAAGTAAGATTTTGGGGTATAGGGGTCAAAATGCATACCATCAGTCCGATTGCCACGAAATTTACCTCGTACCTCTAACAAATCTAAAGAAAGTTGTAGGAAGAACTGAAAATGGAATCGGATTCCCGGTTATCAAGATACATGGTAAAAAATAACTTTTTTACTATATAGACATTGAAAGACAAACTTTTTGGGGATTGAGGGGTCAAAATGCAAACCGTCGATCCGTTAGCTATGAAACTTCACTCGCACTTCCCACACGTCTAAAGAAAGTTGTAGGAAAAAAAGGAAAGGAAATCGGACACCTGTTTATCAAGATACACTAAAAGACAACTTTTTTACCTCGTAGACATTAAAAAACTAAGATTTTGGGGTTTGGTGGGTCAAAATGCAAAGATACACTAAAAGACAACTTTTTTACCTCGTAGACATTGAAAAACTTTGTTTGGGGTTTGGCGGGTCAAAATGCAAACCGTTGTTCGTATAGTCTCGAAATTTAACACGCACCTCACACACTTCAAAAGAAAGCTGTCGGAAGAAATGAAACGATAATCTGAATCCCAGTTATCAAGATACAATAAGAAAATAACTTTTTCAACTCTTCGATAATGAAAAACTATGTTTTTGGGGTATGGGAGTAAAAATGCAAACCATTGATCCGATAGCCACGAAATTTAACTCCCACCTCTAACACATTTAAAGAAAGTTTTAGGAAGAAATGGAAAGGTAATCGCACTCCTGGTTATCAAGATACAATAAGAAAATAACTTTTTCAACTCTTCGATAATGAAAAACTATGTTTTTGGGGTATGGGAGTAAAAATGCAAACCATTGATCCGATAGCCACGAAATTTAACTCCCACATCTAACACATTTAAAGAAAGTTTTAGGAAGAAATGGAAAGGTAATCGCACTCCTGATTATCAAGATACACTAAAAAATAACTTTTTTACCATGTAGACGTTAAAAAATAAATTTTTGGGTTTGGGGGGTAAAAATGCAAACCGTCGATCCGTTATCCATGAAATTTAACTCGCACCTCACACACTTCCAAAGAATGTAGTATGAAGAAACTGAAAGGGAATCGGACTCCAGATTATCAGGATACACTAAAAAGCAACTTTTTTATCACGTAGATGAAAAATAGAGTTTTTGGTGTTTGGTGGGTCAAAATACAAACCATCTATCTGATACCCACGAAATTTAACTCGAACCTCACACACGTCAAAAGGAAGTTGTAGGAAGAAATGGAAAGATAATCGGACTCCTGATTATCAAGATACCCTAAATAGCAACTTTTTCTCCCCGTAGACTTTGAAAAACAATATTTTGGGGGTTTGGAAGGTCAAAATGTAAACCCTCGATCCGATAGCCACGAAATTTCACTCGGACCTCCCACACGTCTAAACTAAGTTGTAAAAAGAAACAAAATGGGAATCGGATACTTGCTTATCATGATACGCCAAAAAAAATTAAAATGGTCACCTCGTTGACTTTAAAAAAGTAAGATTTTGGGGTATAGGGGTCAAAATGCATAACATCAGTCCGATTGCCACGAAATTTACCTCGTACCTCTAACAAATCTAAAGAAAGTTGTAGGAAGAACTGAAAATGGAATCGGATTCCCGGTTATCAAGATACATGGTAAAAAATAACTTTTTTACTATATAGACATTGAAAGACAAACTTTTTGGGGATTGAGGGGTCAAAATGCAAACCGTCGATCCGTTAGCTATGAAACTTCACTCGCACTTCCCACACGTCTAAAGAAAGTTGTAGGAAAAAAAGGAAAGGAAATCGGACACCTGTTTATCAAGATACACTAAAAGACAACTTTTTTACCTCGTAGACATTAAAAAACTAAGATTTTGGGGTTTGGTGGGTCAAAATGCAAAGATACACTAAAAGACAACTTTTTTACCTCGTAGACATTGAAAAACTTTGTTTGGGGTTTGGCGGGTCAAAATGCAAACCGTTGTTCGTATAGTCTCGAAATTTAACACGCACCTCACACACTTCAAAAGAAAGCTGTCGGAAGAAATGAAACGATAATCTGAATCCCAGTTATCAAGATACAATAAGAAAATAACTTTTTCAACTCTTCGATAATGAAAAACTATGTTTTTGGGGTATGGGAGTAAAAATGCAAACCATTGATCCGATAGCCACGAAATTTAACTCCCACCTCTAACACATTTAAAGAAAGTTTTAGGAAGAAATGGAAAGGTAATCGCACTCCTGGTTATCAAGATACAATAAGAAAATAACTTTTTCAACTCTTCGATAATGAAAAACTATGTTTTTGGGGTATGGGAGTAAAAATGCAAACCATTGATCCGATAGCCACGAAATTTAACTCCCACATCTAACACATTTAAAGAAAGTTTTAGGAAAAAATGGAAAGGTAATCGCACTCCTGATTATCAAGATACACTAAAAAATAACTTTTTTACCATGTAGACGTTAAAAAATAAATTTTTGGGTTTGGGGGGTAAAAATGCAAACCGTCGATCCGTTATCCATGAAATTTAACTCGCACCTCACACACTTCCAAAGAATGTAGTATGAAGAAACTGAAAGGGAATCGGACTCCAGATTATCAGGATACACTAAAAAGCAACTTTTTTATCACGTAGATGAAAAATAGAGTTTTTGGTGTTTGGTGGGTCAAAATACAAACCATCTATCTGATACCCATGAAATTTAACTCGAACCTCACACACGTCAAAAGGAAGTTGTAGGAAGAAATGGAAAGATAATCGGACTCCTGATTATCAAGATACCCTAAATAGCAACTTTTTCTCCCCGTAGACTTTGAAAAACAATATTTTGGGGGTTTGGAAGGTCAAAATGTAAACCCTCGATCCGATAGCCACGAAATTTCACTCGGACCTCCCACACGTCTAAACTAAGTTGTAAAAAGAAACAAAATGGGAATCGGATACTTGCTTATCATGATACGCCAAAAAAAATTAAAATGGTCACCTCGTTGACTTTAAAAAAGTAAGATTTTGGGGTATAGGGGTCAAAATGCATACCATCAGTCCGATTGCCACGAAATTTACCTCGTACCTCTAACAAATCTAAAGAAAGTTGTAGGAAGAACTGAAAATGGAATCGGATTCCCGGTTATCAAGA
Source organism: Hydrangea macrophylla (assembly GCA_033977485.1). Classification (NCBI taxonomy): domain Eukaryota; kingdom Viridiplantae; phylum Streptophyta; class Magnoliopsida; order Cornales; family Hydrangeaceae; genus Hydrangea; species Hydrangea macrophylla. The sequence continues at coordinate 22,128,422 of CM066985.1, forward strand.
TACATGGTAAAAAATAACTTTTTTACTATATAGACATTGAAAGACAAACTTTTTGGGGATTGAGGGGTCAAAATGCAAACCGTCGATCCGTTAGCTATGAAACTTCACTCGCACTTCCCACACGTCTAAAGAAAGTTGTAGGAAAAAAAGGAAAGGAAATCGGACACCTGCATATCAAGATACACTAAAAGACAACTTTTTTACCTCGTAGACATTAAAAAACTAAGATTTTGGGGTTTGGTGGGTCAAAATGCAAAGATACACGAAAAGACAACTTTTTTACCTCGTAGACATTGAAAAACTTTGTTTGGGGTTTGGCGGGTCAAAATGCAAACCGTTGTTCGTATAGTCTCGAAATTTAACACGCACCTCACACACTTCAAAAGAAAGCTGTCGGAAGAAATGAAACGATAATCTGAATCCCAGTTATCAAGATACAATAAGAAAATAACTTTTTCAACTCTTCGAGAATGAAAAACTATGTTTTTGGGGTATGGGAGTAAAAATGCAAACCATTGATCCGATAGCCACGAAATTTAACTCCCACCTCTAACACATTTAAAGAAAGTTTTAGGAAGAAATGGAAAGGTAATCGCACTCCTGGTTATCAAGATACACTAAAAAATAACTTTTTTACCATGTAGACGTTAAAAAATAAATTTTTGGGTTTGGGGGGTAAAAATGCAAACCGTCGATCCGTTATCCATGAAATTTAACTCGCACCTCACACACTTCCAAAGAATGTAGTATGAAGAAACTGATAGGGAATCGGACTCCAGATTATCAGGATACACTAAAAAGCAACTTTTTTATCACGTAGATGAAAAATAGAGTTTTTGGTGTTTGGTGGGTCAAAATACAAACCATCTATCTGATACCCACGAAATTTAACTCGAACCTCCCACACGTCAAAAGGAAGTTGTAGGAAGAAATGGAAAGATAATCGGACTCCTGATTATCAAGATACCCTAAATAGCAACTTTTTCTCCACGTAGACTTTGAAAAACAATATTTTGGGGGTTTGGAAGGTCAAAATGTAAACCCTCGATCCGATAGCCACGAAATTTCACTCGGACCTCCCACACGTCTAAACAAAGTTGTAAAAAGAAACAAAATGGGAATCGGATACTTGCTTATCATGATACGCCAAAAAAAATTAAAATGGTCACCTCGTTGACTTTAAAAAAGTAAGATTTTGGGGTATAGGGGTCAAAATGCATACCATCAGTCCGATTACCACGAAATTTAACTCGTACCTCTAACACATCTAAAGAAAGTTGTAGGAAGAACTGGAAATGGAATCGGATTCCCGGTTATCAAGATACATGGTAAAAAATAACTTTTTTACTATATAGACATTGAAAAACAAACTTTTTGGGGATTGAGGGGTCAAAATGCAAACCGTCGATCCGTTAGCTATGAAACTTCACTCGCACTTCCCACACGTCTAAAGAAAGTTGTAGGAAAAAAAGGAAAGGAAATCGGACACCTGGTTATCAAGATACACTAAAAGACAAATTTTTTACCTCGTAGACATTAAAAAACTAAGATTTTGGGGTTTGGTGGGTCAAAAAGGAAAGATACACTAAAAGACAACTTTTTTACCACGTAGACATTGAAAAACTTTGTTTGGGGTTCGGCTGGTCAAAATGCAAACCGTCGTTCGTATAGTCTCAAAATTTAACACGCACCTCACACACTTCAAAAGAAAGCTGTCAGAAGAAATGAAACGATAATCTGAATCCCAGTTATCAAGATACAATAAGAAAATAACTTTTTCAACTCTTCGACAATGAAAAACTATATTTTTGGGGTACGGGGGTAAAAATGTAAACCATTGATCCGATAGCCACGAAATTTAACTCCCACCTCTAACACATTTAAAGAAAGTTTTAGGAAGAAATGGAAAGGTAATCGCCCTCCTGGTTATCAAGATACACTAAAAAATAACTTTTTTACCATGTAGACGTTAAAAAATAAATTTTTGGGTTTGGGGGGTAAAAATGCAAACCGTCGATCCGTTATCCATGAAATTTAACTCGCACCTCACACACTTCCAAAGAATGTAGTATGAAGAAACTGAAAGGGAATCGGACTCCAGATTATCAGGATACACTAAAAAGCAACTTTTTTATCACGTAGATGAAAAATAGAGTATTTGGTGTTTGGTGGGTCAAAATACAAACCATCTATCTGATACCCACGAAATTTAACTCGAACCTCACACACGTCAAAAGGAAGTTGTAGGAAGAAATGGAAAGATAATCGGACTCCTGATTATCAAGATACCCTAAATAGCAACTTTTTCTCCACGTAGACTTTGAAAAACAATATTTTGGGGGTTTGGAAGGTCAAAATGTAAACCCTCGATCCGATAGCCACGAAATTTCACTCGGACCTCCCACACGTCTAAACAAAGTTGTAAAAAGAAACAAAATGGGAATCGGATACTTGCTTATCATGATACGCCAAAAAAAATTAAAACGGTCACCTCGTTGACTTTAAAAAAGTAAGATTTTGGGGTATAGGGGTCAAAATGCATACCATCAGTCCGATTGCAACGAAATTTATCTCGTACCTCTAACACATCTAAAGAAAGTTGTAGGAAGAACTGGAAATGGAATCGGATTCCCGGTTATCAAGATACATGGTAAAAAATAACTTTTTTACTATATAGACATTGAAAAACAAACTTTTTGGGGATTGAGGGGTCAAAATGCAAAGCGTCGATCCGTTAGCTATGAAACTTCACTCGCACTTCCCACACGTCTAAAGAAAGTTGTAGGAAAAAAAGGAAAGGAAATCGGACACCTGGTTATCAAGATACACTAAAAGACAAATTTTTTACCTCGTAGACATTAAAAAACTAAGATTTTGGGGTTTGGTGGGTCAAAATGCAAAGATACACTAAAAGACAACTTTTTTACCTCGTAGACATTGAAAAACTTTGTTTGGGGTTTGGCGGGTCAAAATGCAAACCGTCGTTCGTATAGTCTCGAAATTTAACACGCACCTCACACACTTCAAAAGAAAGCTGTCGGAAGAAATGAAACGATAATCTGAATCCCAGTTATCAAGATACAATAAGAAAATAACTTTTTCAACTCTTCGATAATGAAAAACTATGTTTTTGGGGTATGGGGGTAAAAATTCAAACCATTGATCCGATAGCCATGAAATTTAACTCCCACCTCTAACACATTTAAAGAAAGTTTTAGGAAGAAATGGAAAGGTAATCGCACTCCTGGTTATCAAGATACACTAAAAAATAACTTTTTTTACCATGTAGACGTTAAAAAATAAATTTTTGGGTTTGGGGGGTAAAAATGCAAACCGTCGATCCGTTATCCATGAAATTTAACTCGCACCTCACACACTTCCAAAGAATGTAGTATGAAGAAACTGAAAGGGAATCGGACTCCAGATTATCACGATACACTAAAAAGCAACTTTTTTATCACGTAGATGAAAAATAGAGTTTTTGGTGTTTGGTGGGTCAAAATACAAACCATCTATCTGATACCCACGAAATTTAACTCGAACGTCACACACGTCAAAAGGAAGTTGTAGGAAGAAATGGAAAGATAATCGGACTCCTGATTATCAAGATACCCTAAATAGCAACTTTTTCTCCCCGTAGACTTTGAAAAACAATATTTTGGGGGTTTGGAAGGTCAAAATGTAAACCCTCGATCCGATAGCCACGAAATTTCACTCGGACCTCCCACACGTCTAAACTAAGTTGTAAAAAGAAACAAAATGGGAATCGGATACTTGCTTATCATGATACGCCAAAAAAAATTAAAATGGTCACCTCGTTGACTTTAAAAAAGTAAGATTTTGGGGTATAGGGGTCAAAATGCATACCATCAGTCCGATTGCCACGAAATTTTCCTCGTACCTCTAACAAATCTAAAGAAAGTTGTAGGAAGTACTGAAAATGGAATCGGATTCCCGGTTATCAAGATACATGGTAAAAAATAACTTTTTTACTATATAGACATTGAAAGACAAACTTTTTGGGGATTGAGGGGTCAAAATGCAAACCGTCGATCCGTTAGCTATGAAACTTCACTCGCACTTCCCACACGTCTAAAGAAAGTTGTAGGAAAAAAAGGAAAGGAAATCGGACACCTGTTTATCAAGATACACTAAAAGACAACTTTTTTACCTCGTAGACATTAAAAAACTAAGATTTTGGGGTTTGGTGGGTCAAAATGCAAAGATACACTAAAAGACAACTTTTTTACCTCGTAGACATTGAAAAACTTTGTTTGGGGTTTGGCGGGTCAAAATGCAAACCGTTGTTCGTATAGTCTCGAAATTTAACACGCACCTCACACACTTCAAAAGAAAGCTGTCGGAAGAAATGAAACGATAATCTGAATCCCAGTTATCAAGATACAATAAGAAAATAACTTTTTCAACTCTTCGATAATGAAAAACTATGTTTTTGGGGTATGGGAGTAAAAATGCAAACCATTGATCCGATAGCCACGAAATTTAACTCCCACCTCTAACACATTTAAAGAAAGTTTTAGGAAGAAATGGAAAGGTAATCGCACTCCTGGTTATCAAGATACAATAAGAAAATAACTTTTTCAACTCTTCGATAATGAAAAACTATGTTTTTGGGGTATGGGAGTAAAAATGCAAACCATTGATCCGATAGCCACGAAATTTAACTCCCACCTCTAACACATTTAAAGAAAGTTTTAGGAAGAAATGGAAAGGTAATCGCACTCCTGATTATCAAGATACACTAAAAAATAACTTTTTTACCATGTAGACGTTAAAAAATAAATTTTTGGGTTTGGGGGGTAAAAATGCAAACCGTCGATCCGTTATCCATGAAATTTAACTCGCACCTCACACACTTCCAAAGAATGTAGTATGAAGAAACTGAAAGGGAATCGGACTCCAGATTATCAGGATACACTAAAAAGCAACTTTTTTATCACGTAGATGAAAAATAGAGTTTTTGGTGTTTGGTGGGTCAAAATACAAACCATCTATCTGATACCTACGAAATTTAACTCGAACCTCACACACGTCAAAAGGAAGTTGTAGGAAGAAATGGAAAGATAATCGGACTCCTGATTATCAAGATACCCTAAATAGCAACTTTTTCTCCCCGTAGACTTTGAAAAACAATATTTTGGGGGTTTGGAAGGTCAAAATGTAAACCCTCGATCCGATAGCCACGAAATTTCACTCGGACCTCCCACACGTCAAAACTAAGTTGTAAAAAGAAACAAAATGGGAATCGGATACTTGCTTATCATGATACGCCAAAAAAAATTAAAATGGTCACCTCGTTGACTTTAAAAAAGTAAGATTTTGGGGTATAGGGGTCAAAATGCATACCATCAGTCCGATTGCCACGAAATTTACCTCGTACCTCTAACAAATCTAAAGAAAGTTGTAGGAAGAACTGAAAATGGAATCGGATTCCCGGTTATCAAGATACATGGTAAAAAATAACTTTTTTACTATATAGACATTGAAAGACAAACTTTTTGGGGATTGAGGGGTCAAAATGCAAACCGTCGATCCGTTAGCTATGAAACTTCACTCGCACTTCCCACACGTCTAAAGAAAGTTGTAGGAAAAAAAGGAAAGGAAATCGGACACCTGCTTATCAAGATACACTAAAAGACAACTTTTTTACCTCGTAGACATTAAAAAACTAAGATTTTGGGGTTTGGTGGGTCAAAATGCAAAGATACACGAAAAGACAACTTTTTTACCTCGTAGACATTGAAAAACTTTGTTTGGGGTTTGGCGGGTCAAAATGCAAACCGTTGTTCGTATAGTCTCGAAATTTAACACGCACCTCACACACTTCAAAAGAAAGCTGTCGGAAGAAATGAAACGATAATCTGAATCCCAGTTATCAAGATACAATAAGAAAATAACTTTTTCAACTCTTCGATAATGAAAAACTATGTTTTTGGGGTATGGGAGTAAAAATGCAAACCATTGATCCGATAGCCACGAAATTTAACTCCCACCTCTAACACATTTAAAGAAAGTTTTAGGAAGAAATGGAAAGGTAATCGCACTCCTGGTTATCAAGATACACTAAAAAATAACTTTTTTACCATGTAGACGTTAAAAAATAAATTTTTGGGTTTGGGGGGTAAAAATGCAAACCGTCGATCCGTTATCCATGAAATTTAACTCGCACCTCACACACTTCCAAAGAATGTAGTATGAAGAAACTGATAGGGAATCGGACTCCAGATTATCATGATACACTAAAAAGCAACTTTTTTATCACGTAGATGAAAAATAGAGTTTTTGGTGTTTGGTGGGTCAAAATACAAACCATCTATCTGATACCCACGAAATTTAACTCGAACCTCACACACGTCAAAAGGAAGTTGTAGGAAGAAATGGAAAGATAATCGGACTCCTGATTATCAAGATACCCTAAATAGCAACTTTTTCTCCACGTAGACTTTGAAAAACAATATTTTGGGGGTTTGGAAGGTCAAAATGTAAACCCTCGATCCGATAGCCACGAAATTTCACTCGGACCTCCCACACGTCTAAACAAAGTTGTAAAAAGAAACAAAATGGGAATCGGATACTTGCTTATCATGATACGCCAAAAAAAATTAAAATGGTCACCTCGTTGACTTTAAAAAAGTAAGATTTTGGGGTATAGGGGTCAAAATGCATACCATCAGTCCGATTACCACGAAATTTAACTCGTACCTCTAACACATCTAAAGAAAGTTGTAGGAAGAACTGGAAATGGAATCGGATTCCCGGTTATCAAGATACATGGTAAAAAATAACTTTTTTACTATATAGACATTGAAAAACAAACTTTTTGGGGATTGAGGGGTCAAAATGCAAACCGTCGATCCGTTAGCTATGAAACTTCACTCGCACTTCCCACACGTCTAAAGAAAGTTGTAGGAAAAAAAGGAAAGGAAATCGGACACCTGGTTATCAAGATACACTAAAAGACAAATTTTTTACCTCGTAGACATTAAAAAACTAAGATTTTGGGGTTTGGTGGGTCAAAAAGGAAAGATACACTAAAAGACAACTTTTTTACCTCGTAGACATTGAAAAACTTTGTTTGGGGTTTGGCTGGTCAAAATGCAAACCGTCGTTCGTATAGTCTCAAAATTTAACACGCACCTCACACACTTCAAAAGAAAGCTGTCAGAAGAAATGAAACGATAATCTGAATCCCAGTTATCAAGATACAATAAGAAAATAACTTTTTCAACTCTTCGACAATGAAAAACTATATTTTTGGGGTACGGGGGTAAAAATGTAAACCATTGATCCGATAGCCACGAAATTTAACTCCCACCTCTAACACATTTAAAGAAAGTTTTAGGAAGAAATGGAAAGGTAATCGCACTCCTGGTTATCAAGATACACTAAAAAATAACTTTTTTACCATGTAGACGTTAAAAAATAAATTTTTGGGTTTGGGGGGTAAAAATGCAAACCGTCGATCCGTTATCCATGAAATTTAACTCGCACCTCACACACTTCCAAAGAATGTAGTATGAAGAAACTGAAAGGGAATCGGACTCCAGATTATCAGGATACACTAAAAAGCAACTTTTTTATCACGTAGATGAAAAATAGAGTATTTGGTGTTTGGTGGGTCAAAATACAAACCATCTATCTGATACCCACGAAATTTAACTCGAACCTCACACACGTCAAAAGGAAGTTGTAGGAAGAAATGGAAAGATAATCGGACTTCTGATTATCAAGATACCCTAAATAGCAACTTTTTCTCCACGTAGACTTTGAAAAACAATATTTTGGGGGTTTGGAAGGTCAAAATGTAAACCCTCGATCCGATAGCCACGAAATTTCACTCGGACCTCCCACACGTCTAAACAAAGTTGTAAAAAGAAACAAAATGGGAATCGGATACTTGCTTATCATGATACGCCAAAAAAAATTAAAATGGTCACCTCGTTGACTTTAAAAAAGTAAGATTTTGGGGTATAGCGGTCAAAATGCATACCATCAGTCCGATTGCCACGAAATTTAACTCTTACCTCTAACACATCTAAAGAAAGTTGTAGGAAGAACTGGAAATGGAATCGGATTCCCGGTTATCAAGATACATGGTAAAAAATAACTTTTTTACTATATCGACATTGAAAAACAAACTTTTTGGGGATTGAGGGGTCAAAATGCAAACCGTCGATCCGTTAGCTATGAAACTTCACTCGCACTTCCCACACGTCTAAAGAAAGTTGTAGGAAAAAAAGGAAAGGAAATCGGACACCTGGTTATCAAGATACACTAAAAGACAAATTTTTTACCTCGTAGACATTAAAAAACTAAGATTTTGGGGTTTGGTGGGTCAAAATGCAAAGATACACTAAAAGACAACTTTTTTACCTCGTAGACATTGAAAAACTTTGTTTGGGGTTTGGCGGGTCAAAATGCAAACCGTCGTTCGTATAGTGTCGAAATTTAACACGCACTCACACACTTCAAAAGAAAGCTGTCAGAAGAAATCAAACGATAATCTGAATCCCAGTTATCAAGATACAATAAGAAAATAACTTTTTCAACTCTTCGACAATGAAAAACTATATTTTTGGGGTACGGGGGTAAAAATGTAAACCATTGATCCGATAGCCACGAAATTTAACTCCCACCTCTAACACATTTAAAGAAAGTTTTAGGAAGAAATGGAAAGGTAATCGCACTCCTGGTTATCAAGATACACTAAAAAATAACTTTTTTACCATGTAGACGTTAAAAAATAAATTTTTGGGTTTGGTGGGTAAAAATGCAAACCGTCGATCCGTTATCCATGAAATTTAACTCGCACCTCACACACTTCCAAAGAATGTAGTATGAAGAAACTGAAAGGGAATCGGACTCCAGATTATCAGGATACACTAAAAAGCAACTTTTTTATCACGTAGATGAAAAATAGAGTATTTGGTGTTTGGTGGGTCAAAATACAAACCATCTATCTGATACCCACGAAATTTAACTCGAACCTCACACACGTCAAAAGGAAGTTGTAGGAAGAAATGGAAAGATAATCGGACTCCTGATTATCAAGATACCCTAAATAGCAACTTTTTCTCCACGTAGACTTTGAAAAACAATATTTTGGGGGTTTGGAAGGTCAAAATGTAAACCCTCGATCCGATAGCCACGAAATTTCACTCGGACCTCCCACACGTCTAAACAAAGTTGTAAAAAGAAACAAAATGGGAATCGGATACTTGCTTATCATGATACGCCAAAAAAAATTAAAATGGTCACCTCGTTGACTTTAAAAAAGTAAGATTTTGGGGTATAGGGGTCAAAATGCATACCATCAGTCCGATTACCACGAAATTTAACTCGTACCTCTAACACATCTAAAGAAAGTTGTAGGAAGAACTGGAAATGGAATCGGATTCCCGGTTATCAAGATACATGGTAAAAAATAACTTTTTTACTATATAGACATTGAAAAACAAACTTTTTGGGGATTGAGGGGTCAAAATGCAAACCGTCGATCCGTTAGCTATGAAACTTCACTCGCACTTCCCACACGTCTAAAGAAAGTTGTAGGAAAAAAAGGAAAGGAAATCGGACACCTGGTTATCAAGATACACTAAAAGACAAATTTTTTACCTCGTAGACATTAAAAAACTAAGATTTTGGGGTTTGGTGGGTCAAAAAGGAAAGATACACTAAAAGACAACTTTTTTACCTCGTAGACATTGAAAAACTTTGTTTGGGGTTTGGCTGGTCAAAATGCAAACCGTCGTTCGTATAGTCTCAAAATTTAACACGCACCTCACACACTTCAAAAGAAAGCTGTCAGAAGAAATGAAACGATAATCTGAATCCCAGTTATCAAGATACAATAAGAAAATAACTTTTTCAACTCTTCGACAATGAAAAAACTATATTTTTGGGGTACGGGGGTAAAAATGTAAACCATTGATCCGATAGCCACGAAATTTAACTCCCACCTCTAACACATTTAAAGAAAGTTTTAGGAAGAAATGGAAAGGTAATCGCACTCCTGGTTATCAAGATACACTAAAAAATAACTTTTTTACCATGTAGACGTTAAAAAATAAATTTTTGGGTTTGGGGGGTAAAAATGCAAACCGTCGATCCGTTATCCATGAAATTTAACTCGCACCTCACACACTTCCAAAGAATGTAGTATGAAGAAACTGAAAGGGAATCGGACTCCAGATTATCAGGATACACTAAAAAGCAACTTTTTTATCACGTAGATGAAAAATAGAGTATTTGGTGTTTGGTGGGTCAAAATACAAACCATCTATCTGATACCCACGAAATTTAACTCGAACCTCACACACGTCAAAAGGAAGTTGTAGGAAGAAATGGAAAGATAATCGGACTTCTGATTATCAAGATACCCTAAATAGCAACTTTTTCTCCACGTAGACTTTGAAAAACAATATTTTGGGGGTTTGGAAGGTCAAAATGTAAACCCTCGATCCGATAGCCACGAAATTTCACTCGGACCTCCCACACGTCTAAACAAAGTTGTAAAAAGAAACAAAATGGGAATCGGATACTTGCTTATCATGATACGCCAAAAAAAATTAAAATGGTCACCTCGTTGACTTTAAAAAAGTAAGATTTTGGGGTATAGCGGTCAAAATGCATACCATCAGTCCGATTGCCACGAAATTTAACTCTTACCTCTAACACATCTAAAGAAAGTTGTAGGAAGAACTGGAAATGGAATCGGATTCCCGGTTATCAAGATACATGGTAAAAAATAACTTTTTTACTATATAGACATTGAAAAACAAACTTTTTGGGGATTGAGGGGTCAAAATGCAAACCGTCGATCCGTTAGCTATGAAACTTCACTCGCACTTCCCACACGTCTAAAGAAAGTTGTAGGAAAAAAAGGAAAGGAAATCGGACACCTGGTTATCAAGATACACTAAAAGACAAATTTTTTACCTCGTAGACATTAAAAAATTAAGATTTTGGGGTTTGGTGGGTCAAAATGCAAAGATACACTAAAAGACAACTTTTTTACCTCGTAGACATTGAAAAACTTTGTTTGGGGTTTGGCGGGTCAAAATGCAAACCGTCGTTCGTATAGTCTCGAAATTTAACACGCACCTCACACACTTCAAAAGAAAGCTGTCAGAAGAAATCAAACGATAATCTGAATCCCAGTTATCAAGATACAATAAGAAAATAACTTTTTCAACTCTTCGACAATGAAAAACTATATTTTTGGGGTACGGGGGTAAAAATGTAAACCATTGATCCGATAGCCACGAAATTTAACTCCCACCTCTAACACATTTAAAGAAAGTTTTAGGAAGAAATGGAAAGGTAATCGCACTCCTGGTTATCAAGATACACTAAAAAATAACTTTTTTACCATGTAGACGTTAAAAAATAAATTTTTGGGTTTGGTGGGTAAAAATGCAAACCGTCGATCCGTTATCCATGAAATTTAACTCGCACCTCACACACTTCCAAAGAATGTAGTATGAAGAAACTGAAAGGGAATCGGACTCCAGATTATCAGGATACACTAAAAAGCAACTTTTTTATCACGTAGATGAAAAATAGAGTATTTGGTGTTTGGTGGGTCAAAATACAAACCATCTATCTGATACCCACGAAATTTAACTCGAACCTCACACACGTCAAAAGGAAGTTGTAGGAAGAAATGGAAAGATAATCGGACTTCTGATTATCAAGATACCCTAAATAGCAACTTTTTCTCCACGTAGACTTTGAAAAACAATATTTTGGGGGTTTGGAAGGTCAAAATGTAAACCCTCGATCCGATAGCCACGAAATTTCACTCGGACCTCCCACACGTCTAAACAAAGTTGTAAAAAGAAACAAAATGGGAATCGGATACTTGCTTATCATGATACGCCAAAAAAAATTAAAATGGTCACCTCGTTGACTTTAAAAAAGTAAGATTTTGGGGTATAGCGGTCAAAATGCATACCATCTATCCGATTGCCACGAAATTTAACTCTTACCTCTAACACATCTAAAGAAAGTTGTAGGAAGAACTGGAAATGGAATCGGATTCCCGGTTATCAAGATTCTTGGTAAAAAATAACTTTTTTACTATATAGACATTGAAAAACAAACTTTTTGGGGATTGAGGGGTCAAAATGCAAACCGTCGATCCGTTAGCTATGAAACTTCACTCGCACTTCCCACACGTCTAAAGAAAGTTGTAGGAAAAAAAGGAAAGGAAATCGGACACCTGGTTATCAAGATACACTAAAAGACAAATTTTTTACCTCGTAGACATTAAAAAACTAAGATTTTGGGGTTTGGTGGGTCAAAATGCAAAGATACACTAAAAGACAACTTTTTTACCTCGTAGACATTGAAAAACTTTGTTTGGGGTTTGGCGGGTCAAAATGCAAACCGTCGTTCGTATAGTCTCGAAATTTAACACGCACCTCACACACTTCAAAAGAAAGCTGTCGGAAGAAATGAAACGATAATCTGAATCCCAGTTATCAAGATACAATAAGAAAATAACTTTTTCAACTCTTCGACAATGAAAAACTATGTTTTTGGGGTATGGGGGTAAAAATGCAAACCATTGATCCGATAGCCACGAAATTTAACTCCCACCTCTAACACATTTAAAGAAAGTTTTAGGAAGAAATGGAAAGGTAATCGCACTCCTGGTTATCAAGATACACTAAAAAATAACTTTTTTACCATGTAGACGTTAAAAAATAAATTTTTGGGTTTGGGGGGTAAAAATGCAAACCGTCGATCCGTTATCCATGAAATTTAACTCGCACCTCACACACTTCCAAAGAATGTAGTATGAAGAAACTGAAAGGGAATCGGACTCCAGATTATCAGGATACACTAAAAAGCAACTTTTTTATCACGTAGATGAAAAATAGAGTTTTTGGTGTTTGGTGGGTCAAAATACAAACCATCTAACTGATACCCACGAAATTTAACTCGAACCTCACACACGTCAAAAGGAAGTTGTAGGAAGAAATGGAAAGATAATCGGACTCCTGATTATCAAGATACCCTAAATAGCAACTTTTTCTCCACGTAGACTTTGAAAAACAATATTTTGGGGGTTTGGAAGGTCAAAATGTAAACCCTCGATCCGATAGCCACGAAATTTCACTCGGACCTCCCACACGTCTAAACAAAGTTGTAAAAAGAAACAAAATGGGAATCGGATACTTGCTTATCATGATACGCCAAAAAAAATTAAAATGGTCACCTCGTTGACTTTAAAAAAGTAAGATTTTGGGGTATAGGGGTCAAAATGCATACCATCAGTTCGATTGCCACGAAATTTAACTCGTACCTCTAACACATCTAAAGAAAGTTGTAGGAAGAACTGGAAATGGAATCGGATTCCCGGTTATCAAGATACATGGTAAAAAATAACTTTTTTACTATAAAGACATTGAAAAACAAACTTTTTGGGGATTGAGGGGTCAAAATGCAAACCGTCGATCCGTTAGCTATGAAACTTCACTCGCACTTCCCACACGTCTAAAGAAAGTTGTAGGAAAAAAAGGAAAGGAAATCGGACACCTGGTTATCAAGATACACTAAAAGACAAATTTTTTACCTCGTAGACATTAAAAAACTAAGATTTTGGTGTTTGGTGGGTCAAAATGCAAAGATACACTAAAAGACAACTTTTTTACCTCGTAGACATTGAAAAACTTTGTTTGGGGTTTGGCGGGTCAAAATGCAAACCGTCGTTCGTATAGTCTCGAAATTTAACACGCACCTCACACACTTCAAAAGAAAGCTGTCGGAAGAAATGAAACGATAATCTGAATCCCAGTTATCAAGATACAATAAGAAAATAACTTTTTCAACTCTTCGATAATGAAAAACTATGTTTTTGGGGTATGGGAGTAAAAATGCAAACCATTGATCCGATAGCCACGAAATTTAACTCCCACCTCTAACACATTTAAAGAAAGTTTTAGGAAGAAATGGAAAGGTAATCGCACTCCTGGTTATCAAGATACACTAAAAAATAACTTTTTTACCATGTAGACGTTAAAAAATAAATTTTTGGGTTTGGGGGGTAAAAATGCAAACCGTCGATCCGTTATCCATGAAATTTAACTCGCACCTCACACACTTCCAAAGAATGTAGTATGAAGAAACTGAAAGGGAATCGGACTCCAGATTATCAGGATACACTAAAAAGCAACTTTTTTATCACGTAGATGAAAAATAGAGTTTTTGGTGTTTGGTGGGTCAAAATACAAACCATCTATCTGATACCCACGAAATTTAACTCGAACCTCACACACGTCAAAAGGAAGTTGTAGGAAGAAATGGAAAGATAATCGGACTCCTGATTATCAAGATACCCTAAATAGCAACTTTTTCTCCACGTAGACTTTGAAAAACAATATTTTGGGGGTTTGGAAGGTCAAAATATAAACCCTCGATCCGATAGCCACGAAATTTCACTCGGACCTCCCACACGTCTAAACAAAGTTGTAAAAAGAAACAAAATGGGAATCGGATACTTGTTTATCATGATACGCCAAAAAAAATTAAAATGGTCACCTCGTTGACTTTAAAAAAGTAAGATTTTGGGGTATAGGGGTCAAAATGCATACCATCAGTTCGATTGCCACGAAATTTAACTCGTACCTCTAACACATCTAAAGAAAGTTGTAGGAAGAACTGGAAATGGAATCGGATTCCCGGTTATCAAGATACATGGTAAAAAATAACTTTTTTACTATATAGACATTGAAAAACAAACTTTTTGGGGATTTAGGGGTCAAAATGCAAACCGTCGATCCGTTAGCTATGATACTTCACTCGCACTTCCCACACGTCTAAAGAAAGTTGTAGGAAAAAAAGGAAAGGAAATCGGACACCTGGTTATCAAGATACACTAAAAGACAAATTTTTTACCTCGTAGACATTAAAAAACTAAGATTTTGGGGTTTGGTGGGTCAAAATGCAAAGATACACTAAAAGACAACTTTTTTACCTCGTAGACATTGAAAAACTTTGTTTGGGGTTTGGCGGGTCAAAATGCAAACCGTCGTTCGTATAGTCTCGAAATTTAACACGCACCTCACACACTTCAAAAGAAAGCTGTCGGAAGAAATGAAACGATAATCTGAATCCCAGTTATCAAGATACAATAAGAAAATAACTTTTTCAACTCTTCGACAATGAAAAACTATGTTTTTGGGGTATGGGGGTAAAAATGCAAACCATTGATCCGATAGCCACGAAATTTAACTCCCACCTCTAACACATTTAAAGAAAGTTTTAGGAAGAAATGGAAAGGTAATCGCACTCCTGGTTATCAAGATACACTAAAAAATAACTTTTTTACCATGTAGACGTTAAAAAATAAATTTTTGGGTTTGGGGGGTAAAAATGTAAACCGTCGATCCGTTATCCATGAAATTTAACTCGCACCTCACACACTTCCAAAGAATGTAGTATGAAGAAACTGAAAGGGAATCGGACTCCAGATTATCAGGATACACTAAAAAGCAACTTTTTTATCACGTAGATGAAAAATAGAGTTTTTGGTGTTTGGTGGGTCAAAATACAAACCATCTATCTGATACCCACGAAATTTAACTCGAACCTCACACACGTCAAAAGGAAGTTGTAGGAAGAAATGGAAAGATAATCGGACTCCTGATTATCAAGATACCCTAAATAGCAACTTTTTCTCCACGTAGACTTTGAAAAACAATATTTTGGGGGTTTGGAAGGTCAAAATGTAAACCCTCGATCCGATAGCCACGAAATTTCACTCGGACCTCCCACACGTCTAAACAAAGTTGTAAAAAGAAACAAAATGGGAATCGGATACTTGCTTATCATGATACGCCAAAAAAAATTAAAATGGTCACCTCGTTGACTTTAAAAAAGTAAGATTTTGGGGTATAGGGGTCAAAATGCATACCATCAGTTCGATTGCCACGAAATTTAACTCGTACCTCTAACACATCTAAAGAAAGTTGTAGGAAGAACTGGAAATGGAATCGGATTCCCGGTTATCAAGATACATGGTAAAAAATAACTTTTTTACTATATAGACATTGAAAAACAAACTTTTTGGGGATTGAGGGGTCAAAATGCAAACCGTCGATCCGTTAGCTATGAAACTTCACTCGCACTTCCCACACGTCTAAAGAAAGTTGTAGGAAAAAAAGGAAAGGAAATCGGACACCTGGTTATCAAGATACACTAAAAGACAAATTTTTTACCTCGTAGACATTAAAAAACTAAGATTTTGGGGTTTGGTGGGTCAAAATGCAAAGATACACTAAAAGACAACTTTTTTACCTCGTAGACATTGAAAAACTTTGTTTGGGGTTTGGCGGGTCAAAATGCAAACCGTCGTTCGTATAGTCTCGAAATTTAACACGCACCTCACACACTTCAAAAGAAAGCTGTCGGAAGAAATGAAACGATAATCTGAATCCCAGTTATCAAGATACAATAAGAAAATAACTTTTTCAACTCTTTGACAATGAAAAACTATGTTTTTGGGGTATGGGGGTAAAAATGCAAACCATTGATCCGATAGCCACGAAATTTAACTCCCACCTCTAACACATTTAAAGAAAGTTTTAGGAAGAAATGGAAAGGTAATCGCACTCCTGGTTATCAAGATACACTAAAAAATAACTTTTTTACCATGTAGACGTTAAAAAATAAATTTTTGGGTTTGGGGGGTAAAAATGTAAACCGTCGATCCGTTATCCATGAAATTTAACTCGCACCTCACACACTTCCAAAGAATGTAGTATGAAGAAACTGAAAGGGAATCGGACTCCAGATTATCAGGATACACTAAAAAGCAACTTTTTTATCACGTAGATGAAAAATAGAGTTTTTGGTGTTTGGTGGGTCAAAATACAAACCATCTATCTGATACCCACGAAATTTAACTCGAACCTCACACACGTCAAAAGGAAGTTGTAGGAAGAAATGGAAAGATAATCGGACTCCTGATTATCAAGATACCCTAAATAGCAACTTTTTCTCCACGTAGACTTTGAAAAACAATATTTTGGGGGTTTGGAAGGTCAAAATGTAAACCCTCGATCCGATAGCCATGAAATTTCACTCGGACCTCCCACACGTCTAAACAAAGTTGTAAAAAGAAACAAAATGGGAATCGGATACTTGCTTATCATGATACGCCAAAAAAAATTAAAATGGTCACCTCGTTGACTTTAAAAAAGTAAGATTTTGGGGTATAGGGGTCAAAATGCATACCATCAGTTCGATTGCCACGAAATTTAACTCGTACCTCTAACACATCTAAAGAAAGTTGTAGGAAGAACTGGAAATGGAATCGGATTCCCGGTTATCAAGATACATGGTAAAAAATAACTTTTTTACTATATAGACATTGAAAAACAAACTTTTTGGGGATTGAGGGGTCAAAATGCAAACCGTCGATCCGTTAGCTATGAAACTTCACTCGCACTTCCCACACGTCTAAAGAAAGTTGTAGGAAAAAAAGGAAAGGAAATCGGACACCCGGTTATCAAGATACACTAAAAGACAAATTTTTTACCTCGTAGACATTAAAAAACTAAGATTTTGGGGTTTGGTGGGTCAAAATGCAAAGATACACTAAAAGACAACTTTTTTACCTCGTAGACATTGAAAAACTTTGTTTGGGGTTTGGCGGGTCAAAATGCAAACCGTCGTTCGTATAGTCTCGAAATTTAACACGCACCTCACACACTTCAAAAGAAAGCTGTCAGAAGAAATGAAACGATAATCTGAATCCCAGTTATCAAGATACAATAAGAAAATAACTTTTTCAACTCTTCGACAATGAAAAACTATGTTTTTGGGGTATGGGGGTAAAAATGCAAACCATTGATCCGATAGCCACGAAATTTAACTCCCACCTCTAACACATTTAAAGAAAGTTTTAGGAAGAAATGGAAAGGTAATCGCACTCCTGGTTATCAAGATACACTAAAAAATAACTTTTTTACCATGTAGACGTTAAAAAATAAATTTTTGGGTTTGGGGGGTAAAAATGTAAACCGTCGATCCGTTATCCATGAAATTTAACTCGCACCTCACACACTTCCAAAGAATGTAGTATGAAGAAACTGAAAGGGAATCGGACTCCAGATTATCAGGATACACTAAAAAGCAACTTTTTTATCACGTAGATGAAAAATAGAGTTTTTGGTGTTTGGTGGGTCAAAATACAAACCATCTATCTGATACCCACGAAATTTAACTCGAACCTCACACACGTCAAAAGGAAGTTGTAGGAAGAAATGGAAAGATAATCGGACTCCTGATTATCAAGATACCCTAAATAGCAACTTTTTCTCCACGTAGACTTTGAAAAACAATATTTTGGGGGTTTGGAAGGTCAAAATGTAAACCCTCGATCCGATAGCCACGAAATTTCACTCGGACCTCCCACACGTCTAAACAAAGTTGTAAAAAGAAACAAAATGGGAATCGGATACTTGCTTATCATGATACGCCAAAAAAAATTAAAATGGTCACCTCGTTGACTTTAAAAAAGTAAGATTTTGGGGTATAGGGGTCAAAATGCATACCATCAGTTCGATTGCCACGAAATTTAACTCGTACCTCTAACACATCTAAAGAAAGTTGTAGGAAGAACTGGAAATGGAATCGGATTCCCGGTTATCAAGATACATGGTAAAAAATAACTTTTTTACTATATAGACATTGAAAAACAAACTTTTTGGGGATTGAGGGGTCAAAATGCAAACCGTCGATCCGTTAGCTATGAAACTTCACTCGCACTTCCCACACGTCTAAAGAAAGTTGTAGGAAAAAAAGGAAAGGAAATCGGACACCCGGTTATCAAGATACACTAAAAGACAAATTTTTTACCTCGTAGACATTAAAAAACTAAGATTTTGGGGTTTGGTGGGTCAAAATGCAAAGATACACTAAAAGACAACTTTTTTACCTCGTAGACATTGAAAAACTTTGTTTGGGGTTTGGCGGGTCAAAATGCAAACCGTCGTTCGTATAGTCTCGAAATTTAACACGCACCTCACACACTTCAAAAGAAAGCTGTCAGAAGAAATGAAACGATAATCTGAATCCCAGTTATCAAGATACAATAAGAAAATAACTTTTTCAACTCTTCGACAATGAAAAACTATGTTTTTGGGGTATGGGGGTAAAAATGCAAACCATTGATCCGATAGCCACGAAATTTAACTCCCACCTCTAACACATTTAAAGAAAGTTTTAGGAAGAAATGGAAAGGTAATCGCACTCCTGGTTATCAAGATACACTAAAAAATAACTTTTTTACCATGTAGACGTTAAAAAATAAATTTTTGGGTTTGGGGGGTAAAAATGTAAACCGTCGATCCGTTATCCATGAAATTTAACTCGCACCTCACACACTTCCAAAGAATGTAGTATGAAGAAACTGAAAGGGAATCGGACTCCAGATTATCAGGATACACTAAAAAGCAACTTTTTTATCACGTAGATGAAAAATAGAGTTTTTGGTGTTTGGTGGGTCAAAATACAAACCATCTATCTGATACCCACGAAATTTAACTCGAACCTCACACACGTCAAAAGGAAGTTGTAGGAAGAAATGGAAAGATAATCGGACTCCTGATTATCAAGATACCCTAAATAGCAACTTTTTCTCCACGTAGACTTTGAAAAACAATAATTTGGGGGTTTGGAAGGTCAAAATGTAAACCCTCGATCCGATAGCCACGAAATTTCACTCGGACCTCCCACACGTCTAAACAAAGTTGTAAAAAGAAACAAAATGGGAATCGGATACTTGCTTATCATGATACGCCAAAAAAATTAAAATGGTCACCTCGTTGACTTTAAAAAAGTAAGATTTTGGGGTATAGGGGTCAAAATGCATACCATCAGTTCGATTGCCACGAAATTTAACTCGTACCTCTAACACATCTAAAGAAAGTTGTAGGAAGAACTGGAAATGGAATCGGATTCCCGGTTATCAAGATACATGGTAAAAAATAACTTTTTTACTATATAGACATTGAAAAACAAACTTTTTGGGGATTGAGGGGTCAAAATGCAAACCGTCGATCCGTTAGCTATGAAACTTCACTCGCACTTCCCACACGTCTAAAGAAAGTTGTAGGAAAAAAAGGAAAGGAAATCGGACACCTGGTTATCAAGATACACTAAAAGACAAATTTTTTACCTCGTAGACATTAAAAAACTAAGATTTTGGGGTTTGGTGGGTCAAAATGCAAAGATACACTAAAAGACAACTTTTTTACCTCGTAGACATTGAAAAACTTTGTTTGGGGTTTGGCGGGTCAAAATGCAAACCGTCGTTCGTATAGTCTCGAAATTTAACACGCACCTCACACACTTCAAAAGAAAGCTGTCGGAAGAAATGAAACGATAATCTGAATCCCAGTTATCAAGATACAATAAGAAAATAACTTTTTCAACTCTTCGACAATGAAAAACTATGTTTTTGGGGTATGGGGGTAAAAATGCAAACCATTGATCCGATAGCCACGAAATTTAACTCCCACCTCTAACACATTTAAAGAAAGTTTTAGGAAGAAATGGAAAGGTAATCGCACTCCTGGTTATCAAGATACACTAAAAAATAACTTTTTTACCATGTAGACGTTAAAAAATAAATTTTTGGGTTTGGGGGGTAAAAATGTAAACCGTCGATCCGTTATCCATGAAATTTAACTCGCACCTCACACACTTCCAAAGAATGTAGTATGAAGAAACTGAAAGGGAATCGGACTCCAGATTATCAGGTTACACTAAAAAGCAACTTTTTTATCACGTAGATGAAAAATAGAGTTTTTGGTGTTTGGTGGGTCAAAATACAAACCATCTATCTGATACCCACGAAATTTAACTCGAACCTCACACACGTCAAAAGGAAGTTGTAGGAAGAAATGGAAAGATAATCGGACTCCTGATTATCAAGATACCCTAAATAGCAACTTTTTCTCCACGTAGACTTTGAAAAACAATATTTTGGGGGTTTGGAAGGTCAAAATGTAAACCCTCGATCCGATAGCCACGAAATTTCACTCGGACCTCCCACACGTCTAAACAAAGTTGTAAAAAGAAACAAAATGGGAATCGGATACTTGCTTATCATGATACGCCAAAAAAAATTAAAATGGTCACCTCGTTGACTTTAAAAAAGTAAGATTTTGGGGTATAGGGGTCAAAATGCATACCATCAGTTCGATTGCCACGAAATTTAACTCGTACCTCTAACACATCTAAAGAAAGTTGTAGGAAGAACTGGAAATGGAATCGGATTCCCGGTTATCAAGATACATGGTAAAAAATAACTTTTTTACTATATAGACATTGAAAAACAAACTTTTTGGGGATTGAGGGGTCAAAATGCAAACCGTCGATCCGTTAGCTATGAAACTTCACTCGCACTTCCCACACGTCTAAAGAAAGTTGTAGGAAAAAAAGGAAAGGAAATCGGACACCCGGTTATCAAGATACACTAAAAGACAAATTTTTTACCTCGTAGACATTAAAAAACTAAGATTTTGGGGTTTGGTGGGTCAAAATGCAAAGATACACTAAAAGACAACTTTTTTACCTCGTAGACATTGAAAAACTTTGTTTGGGGTTTGGCGGGTCAAAATGCAAACCGTCGTTCGTATAGTCTCGAAATTTAACACGCACCTCACACACTTCAAAAGAAAGCTGTCAGAAGAAATGAAACGATAATCTGAATCCCAGTTATCAAGATACAATAAGAAAATAACTTTTTCAACTCTTCGACAATGAAAAACTATGTTTTTGGGGTATGGGGGTAAAAATGCAAACCATTGATCCGATAGCCACGAAATTTAACTCCCACCTCTAACACATTTAAAGAAAGTTTTAGGAAGAAATGGAAAGGTAATCGCACTCCTGGTTATCAAGATACACTAAAAAATAACTTTTTTACCATGTAGACGTTAAAAAATAAATTTTTGGGTTTGGGGGGTAAAAATGTAAACCGTCGATCCGTTATCCATGAAATTTAACTCGCACCTCACACACTTCCAAAGAATGTAGTATGAAGAAACTGAAAGGGAATCGGACTCCAGATTATCAGGATACACTAAAAAGCAACTTTTTTATCACGTAGATGAAAAATAGAGTTTTTGGTGTTTGGTGGGTCAAAATACAAACCATCTATCTGATACCCACGAAATTTAACTCGAACCTCACACACGTCAAAAGGAAGTTGTAGGAAGAAATGGAAAGATAATCGGACTCCTGATTATCAAGATACCCTAAATAGCAACTTTTTCTCCACGTAGACTTTGAAAAACAATATTTTGGGGGTTTGGAAGGTCAAAATGTAAACCCTCGATCCGATAGCCACGAAATTTCACTCGGACCTCCCACACGTCTAAACAAAGTTGTAAAAAGAAACAAAATGGGAATCGGATACTTGCTTATCATGATACGCCAAAAAAAATTAAAATGGTCACCTCGTTGACTTTAAAAAAGTAAGATTTTGGGGTATAGGGGTCAAAATGCATACCATCAGTTCGATTGCCACGAAATTTAACTCGTACCTCTAACACATCTAAAGAAAGTTGTAGGAAGAACTGGAAATGGAATCGGATTCCCGGTTATCAAGATACATGGTAAAAAATAACTTTTTTACTATATAGACATTGAAAAACAAACTTTTTGGGGATTGAGGGGTCAAAATGCAAACCGTCGATCCGTTAGCTATGAAACTTCACTCGCACTTCCCACACGTCTAAAGAAAGTTGTAGGAAAAAAAGGAAAGGAAATCGGACACCTGGTTATCAAGATACACTAAAAGACAAATTTTTTACCTCGTAGACATTAAAAAACTAAGATTTTGGGGTTTGGTGGGTCAAAATGCAAAGATACACTAAAAGACAACTTTTTTACCTCGTAGACATTGAAAAACTTTGTTTGGGGTTTGGCGGGTCAAAATGCAAACCGTCGTTCGTATAGTCTCGAAATTTAACACGCAGCTCACACACTTCAAAAGAAAGCTGTCGGAAGAAATGAAACGATAATCTGAATCCCAGTTATCAAGATACAATAAGAAAATAACTTTTTCAACTCTTCGATAATGAAAAACTATGTTTTTGGGGTATGGGAGTAAAAATGCAAACCATTGATCCGATAGCCACGAAATTTAACTCCCACCTCTAACACATTTAAAGAAAGTTTTAGGAAGAAATGGAAAGGTAATCGCACTCCTGGTTATCAAGATACACTAAAAAATAACTTTTTTACCATGTAGACGTTAAAAAATAAATTTTTGGGTTTGGGGGGTAAAAATGCAAACCGTCGATCCGTTATCCATGAAATTTAACTCGCACCTCACACACTTCCAAAGAATGTAGTATGAAGAAACTGAAAGGGAATCGGACTCCAGATTATCAGGATACACTAAAAAGCAACTTTTTTATCACGTAGATGAAAAATAGAGTTTTTGGTGTTTGGTGGGTCAAAATACAAACCATCTATCTGATACCCACGAAATTTAACTCGAACCTCACACACGTCAAAAGGAAGTTGTAGGAAGAAATGGAAAGATAATCGGACTCCTGATTATCAAGATACCCTAAATAGCAACTTTTTCTCCACGTAGACTTTGAAAAACAATATTTTGGGGGTTTGGAAGGTCAAAATGTAAACCCTCGATCCGATAGCCACGAAATTTCACTCGGACCTCCCACACGTCTAAACAAAGTTGTAAAAAGAAACAAAATGGGAATCGGATACTTGTTTATCATGATACGCCAAAAAAAATTAAAATGGTCACCTCGTTGACTTTAAAAAAGTAAGATTTTGGGGTATAGGGGTCAAAATGCATACCATCAGTTCGATTGCCACGAAATTTAACTCGTACCTCTAACACATCTAAAGAAAGTTGTAGGAAGAACTGGAAATGGAATCGGATTCCCGGTTATCAAGATACATGGTAAAAAATAACTTTTTTACTATATAGACATTGAAAAACAAACTTTTTGGGGATTTAGGGGTCAAAATGCAAACCGTCGATCCGTTAGCTATGAAACTTCACTCGCACTTCCCACACGTCTAAAGAAAGTTGTAGGAAAAAAAGGAAAGGAAATCGGACACCTGGTTATCAAGATACACTAAAAGACAAATTTTTTACCTCGTAGACATTAAAAAACTAAGATTTTGGGGTTTGGTGGGTCAAAATGCAAAGATACACTAAAAGACAACTTTTTTACCTCGTAGACATTGAAAAACTTTGTTTGGGGTTTGGCGGGTCAAAATGCAAACCGTCGTTCGTATAGTCTCGAAATTTAACACGCACCTCACACACTTCAAAAGAAAGCTGTCGGAAGAAATGAAACGATAATCTGAATCCCAGTTATCAAGATACAATAAGAAAATAACTTTTTCAACTCTTCGACAATGAAAAACTATGTTTTTGGGGTATGGGGGTAAAAATGCAAACCATTGATCCGATAGCCACGAAATTTAACTCCCACCTCTAACACATTTAAAGAAAGTTTTAGGAAGAAATGGAAAGGTAATCGCACTCCTGGTTATCAAGATACACTAAAAAATAACTTTTTTACCATGTAGACGTTAAAAAATAAATTTTTGGGTTTGGGGGGTAAAAATGTAAACCGTCGATCCGTTATCCATGAAATTTAACTCGCACCTCACACACTTCCAAAGAATGTAGTATGAAGAAACTGAAAGGGAATCAGACTCCAGATTATCAGGATACACTAAAAAGCAACTTTTTTATCACGTAGATGAAAAATAGAGTTTTTGGTGTTTGGTGGGTCAAAATACAAACCATCTATCTGATACCCACGAAATTTAACTCGAACCTCACACACGTCAAAAGGAAGTTGTAGGAAGAAATGGAAAGATAATCGGACTCCTGATTATCAAGATACCCTAAATAGCAACTTTTTCTCCACGTAGACTTTGAAAAACAATATTTTGGTGGTTTGGAAGGTCAAAATGTAAACCCTCGATCCGATAGCCACGAAATTTCACTCGGACCTCCCACACGTCTAAACAAAGTTGTAAAAAGAAACAAAATGGGAATCGGATACTTGCTTATCATGATACGCCAAAAAAAATTAAAATGGTCACCTCGTTGACTTTAAAAAAGTAAGATTTTGGGGTATAGGGGTCAAAATGCATACCATCAGTTCGATTGCCACGAAATTTAACTCGTACCTCTAACACATCTAAAGAAAGTTGTAGGAAGAACTGGAAATGGAATCGGATTCCCGGTTATCAAGATACATGGTAAAAAATAACTTTTTTACTATATAGACATTGAAAAACAAACTTTTTGGGGATTTAGGGGTCAAAATGCAAACCGTCGATCCGTTAGCTATGAAACTTCACTCGCACTTCCCACACGTCTAAAGAAAGTTGTAGGAAAAAAAGGAAAGGAAATCGGACACCTGGTTATCAAGATACACTAAAAGACAAATTTTTTACCTCGTAGACATTAAAAAACTAAGATTTTGGGGTTTGGTGGGTCAAAATGCAAAGATACACTAAAAGACAACTTTTTTACCTCGTAGACATTGAAAAACTTTGTTTGGGGTTTGGCGGGTCAAAATGCAAACCGTCGTTCGTATAGTCTCGAAATTTAACACGCACCTCACACACTTCAAAAGAAAGCTGTCGGAAGAAATGAAACGATAATCTGAATCCCAGTTATCAAGATACAATAAGAAAATAACTTTTTCAACTCTTCGACAATGAAAAACTATGTTTTTGGGGTATGGGGGTAAAAATGCAAACCATTGATCCGATAGCCACGAAATTTAACTCCCACCTCTAACACATTTAAAGAAAGTTTTAGGAAGAAATGGAAAGGTAATCGCACTCCTGGTTATCAAGATACACTAAAAAATAACTTTTTTACCATGTAGACGTTAAAAAATAAATTTTTGGGTTTGGGGGGTAAAAATGTAAACCGTCGATCCGTTATCCATGAAATTTAACTCGCACCTCACACACTTCCAAAGAATGTAGTATGAAGAAACTGAAAGGGAATCGGACTCCAGATTATCAGGATACACTAAAAAGCAACTTTTTTATCACGTAGATGAAAAATAGAGTTTTTGGTGTTTGGTGGGTCAAAATACAAACCATCTATCTGATACCCACGAAATTTAACTCGAACCTCACACACGTCAAAAGGAAGTTGTAGGAAGAAATGGAAAGATAATCGGACTCCTGATTATCAAGATACCCTAAATAGCAACTTTTTCTCCACGTAGACTTTGAAAAACAATATTTTGGGGGTTTGGAAGGTCAAAATGTAAACCCTCGATCCGATAGCCACGAAATTTCACTCGGACCTCCCACACGTCTAAACAAAGTTGTAAAAAGAAACAAAATGGGAATCGGATACTTGTTTATCATGATACGCCAAAAAAAATTAAAATGGTCACCTCGTTGACTTTAAAAAAGTAAGATTTTGGGGTATAGGGGTCAAAATGCATACCATCAGTTCGATTGCCACGAAATTTAACTCGTACCTCTAACACATCTAAAGAAAGTTGTAGGAAGAACTGGAAATGGAATCGGATTCCCGGTTATCAAGATACATGGTAAAAAATAACTTTTTTACTATATAGACATTGAAAAACAAACTTTTTGGGGATTTAGGGGTCAAAATGCAAACCGTCGATCCGGTAGCTATGAAACTTCACTCGCACTTCCCACACGTCTAAAGAAAGTTGTAGGAAAAAAAGGAAAGGAAATCGGACACCTGGTTATCAAGATACACTAAAAGACAAATTTTTTACCTCGTAGACATTAAAAAACTAAGATTTTGGGGTTTGGTGTGTAGGAAAAACAGGTTTAAAATTAAATCTAAACGCGCAGCGGAAAACAAAGTTCAAAACTTTTATTGGTAGCCTTGGATCTACTACTTATTAACTCTATAGATGCGCATAACAAGATGGAGAAGATTCTATACCTTAGGTCTTGAACCCAATTCTGATTTTTGTCCTTCTCCTTGTGTGTGCAGCAGCAACCTCTAGGAAATCTTCACCCTTATGTCTCCTCGAATGCTCCCAGAGTGGCTAGGGTTGGTGGGAACCCTAATAGTGAGAATAGGGAAGGTTTGGGAACTCTAAACAGGTTCTGCAGCAACTGGTACGTCAAAACGACGAACTTCTAATTTCTGGACGTAGCTGCCCTATTTATAGATTCCCAGAACCGACCTAACTTTCGATCGATCGAAGTGACTTCGATCGATCAAACTGTCGATCGATCGAACCTCGTTCGATCGATCGAACCTGTCTAGACTTCGATCGATCGAACCAGTCTTGACAGCATTCTCATTTGCCTTTCCAAGCATTCTGGCGGAGCTAAGAGTGGGACCTCCTAGGTTCTTAATTACTGGCTCCGATTAATTATTATTCCATCTAGTCAGTACTCTTGACTAAGGAATCAATAATTAATCAATTATCATTAATGCCACTATAAAATGATAATTGCACTCCAGTGCATAAGAACATAATCACACATACATAAGTGATTGCTAGACTTGTATAATATGATACGCATGTCCCTCTACCAGGCAGTATTCGTATCTATCATTGGGATGTATGTCTTAAGATACTGTCGACCCAATAGATAGTACATCTTATATTCCTC
Organism: Hydrangea macrophylla; assembly: GCA_033977485.1. NCBI lineage: Eukaryota > Viridiplantae > Streptophyta > Magnoliopsida > Cornales > Hydrangeaceae > Hydrangea > Hydrangea macrophylla. The sequence continues at coordinate 22,156,100 of CM066985.1, forward strand.
AAGTATCATTCACTACTCTTGGATTACTAAACATGTCAACAACAACACTTTGTTGACAAGGCTGGCCAGCTCTCAGTAATCACTCCTAGTGACATTCTCGAGGGAATACTTACTCTTCGTTTTATTGAAGAGGGTAGAATTCCATCTTGACAATATATGTTCCCAACGTTGCATACTTGATTTACCCAAGATACCCAGGTGTTGATCTTGCAAGACCTCACTGATTGGTAAGTCAAAGCAACCAAGCATACAACTTGCGTCCATAACTGTCTCAGGATTAAGGACATGTATCCCTATACAAGTTTTGAGTTCCTATTGACGGTGACAGCGTTTAGGTGTCAATAGGTTTAACTCAGGTCCGTCAATGCACCGAGTGCACTAGCATATTAACCAAGAGTCAAAGACTCTTATGAATGAGATTCATCATTCTACCCCGTAGACGTTAATCATGCTACAGTGTATACCTGATAAGTTATCCAGACTTATCATCCACTGTGACTTATTTGAAACAACAAGGATTTGTGATTCATATCTCACATGTGTAATCACATACACAAATGAACCACATACAATGTTGTTTAAGGATTCCAGTCTAATATTCATCTCATGAACTAACATGCATAAATGCATTATGATATTCCATTGTCCAACTAACTGGTTTGAGGGCATATTCCCAACAAACTCCCACTTGCACTCATAACCATATAGCGTTAGTACTAACACTAGCATAGTCTCTGTGACTTGTCAAAATCCTTAACCCGTAAGGTTTTGCATAGGGACTGATGATCATCGACTGAAACAATCCATAGTAAAACATCTTCATGTTATACTATATCCCTAGACAAAAGACGTCACATGACATGTATCCAGTAAAGCTAATTTGAACATTGTCCAAAACACCATCACCCTGCATATATCCGCTAGTTCTTTCTCAAGCCCTAGAGAATATATACTTTATGATAGTTCAGAAAACTGAACATTCATTTGGACTGATATCTGTGAACAACCTCAACGGTATAACTGATATCCATACCTAACATCACATACAAAGTTTATCAATAGCGAAGGCTTATGATATACCTTTCATGTGATCTCTTTCATCTTGTATCCCTAGATACAAATCTTGAAAGAGCAATAGGTTATGTTCAAAGGTGAAAAACCTTTATCGAAACGTTCCACGTTGAATCTAGCCAGCAACTTTATGATATAGAAGTTTGAGACAATCTCATTATCTTAACTTTCTGATCTTGAATGAGCAAAAATCATAAGATTATAGCTCGCCTCACCGAGATCATAAATATCAAGTATACTGTAGAAACTTAACCTTAATCATTGATGATACTACTTTAACATATCGCAATGATAAAGATGTCATCAATATATGGAACCATAATCACCACCACACTTCCTTTGCGCAAGGATCCTTTCATCCACTTAAGCTACATCCACACTTTAGATGAATCCAAAGTATTTTGACCAATATGTCAAAACAGATGTCCTTATCTCTGGATGATTGCTTTAGTCCATAGACTTATGCAAATCACATACCAGAGCTTCCTTATCACAAAACTTCAATGCACCAGGGAATTTCAACAATGTTGAGAATTCTCCCACTGCAATGAAGTACCAATGTAGGAATGGATGAAGAGGTAGTAGATTTTAGTTCTAGATGATTTATAGATTGCTTTAAGATATAAATTACTTTACTCTTTTATATTATCTTTCCTTTGCAAAATTTGGTCTCCAACCAACTTTTGTTTTCTCTGGAAACACTAAAAAAAATATTATACTTCTAATCTAGATTCAAAAGGCTCATCATTTCTTTACACCAAAGTGCTAGACATCCTTATCCAAAGTTACCATGAGAAAGAAGTCGCATTCTTTTCACAACTTTGGGGATATCTATCGAAAAGATTTTCTTTTGAATAAGATCCAGTATATACATTGTAGTTCCATCGAGAAAAACAAGGAATAGTAGTAACTCTAAATAACTCATCCCATGACCCAGTCATATCTAAAAGAAGATAGTTCCTTCTACCTGCTACACCATCCCGTGGAGGCGCACTAGGTGTAGACTGTCGAGAAAGAATCTCATTCTTATCTCCTTTGGACAATAAATACATTAGATAGATACTCACCATTTTGATCAAATCAAAAGGCAACGATATTCTTTTACCAATCACTCTTCATTCCAAAACTTTTGAATTTCTTCAAAATTGAGGATGAAGATGCAATAAGTAAATGTATATCAGTATCCAAAGTAGCCGAAACTACTTTTCAACTCTAATGTTTATTGCCCTACAGACATGAGTATGTCCTAATTCTAATCAGTCCTTGGTCGTGTGATTTTCAAAAGAAAAGTCACCTGATCATATTAGCCTCTAAATAGGATTGACAAACAGGTAGTGGTTTCAACAACCAAAAGAGTTTTAGGATCCAATCCTTTACTCCCCATTTATCCTATTTAGATTAAATATGTTCTAACCTCAAAACCAAAAAGTCATAGAATTAGTTGAGGGTGCTATCCTTTTAGATGGTAAAATACCCATGAGTCATTTAAATACTACATTAGATAATATATGAGAAACAAGAGTAAATTGGTGAGATACTTGCTTGACAAGTTATTTAGATCACATAAAAGAACGCTTTCTTTTAATCAAGAATTTCAGTACCAAAATCAAAAGAATAAATATTATTCATTAATTCAAAACTGAAATCCATCTAATAACTCCAAAGTTTTATTACAATATAAAACTATTAATCTAATAGCAACTCTTGCATCAGATCCCAAAAGGCAATCAAGATCTTCTAATCACTGCACATTCTTATTTTCCAATTCCCTGCAACAATTACAGATATAATTTAGAAAATATAGAATTAGTGCCCATAGTAGTTGAAGTATCAGTTTTTCAACTTACTTCAAAAACTAGTGAAAGGATCGTACCTTGCCTTTTGGCAGTCAAGTATTCCATACAGTTCCTTTTCCAATGCCCTCTCATGCCACAATGGAAACACTTTCCTTTTGGCACGGCACCAGCCTTTCCCTTTCCAAGTCTTGCCTTCTTCCCAACAGTTGGCTTAGGCTCACCTATCCTTGAGTCTTGCTTCTCCTTCTCTGAACTTATGCTCTTAGGCTTAGTTCCAGAAGATGAAGCCATTCCAATGTTCTGAACATTTGACTCCTCTTTGACTATATCCATCGTTGCCTCAAGAGAGCTCATCAACTCACTTGTTGAAAAAACTGTTTTACTCATTTTAAAAACCTTTTTAAATTGAGTGAATGATGAAGGCAACGAATGCAAGATTATGTCAACTTGAGTCTCACCATCAATGTCGGAACCAAGAACTTCCATTACTTTGAAATAAGTAATCATTTTAAAAACATGCTCTCTTATTGAAGTTCCTTCCAACATTCTGGTGTCCATGACTAACTCCAAGGCTCTAAGCCTTGCAGTACGGCTCAGATCCCCAAACATCTCCTCGAGGTTCAATATTATAGCACGGGCAGTGTTCAAAGGTTGATGTTGCTGCTTCAACACATCAGACAAAGAGTCTAAGATGCTAGAGCGAGCTATACCATCAAATTTTATCCACTGCCAATATTGATCCGCAAGATCAGTTGGGGTGTCATGGTATGGAATAGGTGGACAGGGAATGGTAAGAACGTATTTACATCCATTAGCAGTTAACAATTCATCCAGTTCCAGTTTCCATTCAACGTAGTTATTTCCAATTAGCTTATTCTGGATCATGGTTATAGCAAGTGGGCTAGACATTATGAATCTGAAATACAAATAATGTAACAGAATTACAATATGGAAATCATGAATATGACAATTTATATGATACATTGGAATTCCCTTAACCAACTCATTAATTGTCTTCAGGATGTCAAGCCTATGAAATTAAGTCTCCGTGTGGCGATCATAACCTCATAGCCTGATTGGGAAACCCATCATGAATGTCATGCAACTCTTACAAAATAATTCATGACTCCTGAACTTTTGGTCTCTAAGTTTCTGGATAATGCTCCGTGTGGAATCCCTTACCCATAGCTCAGCTAGTGTTTACCATTAACTAGAATCCAATGACAACCGCCTCAAGTAGTGCCTCAGTGTAGTGGTCACCCTCTAACGCGTCTCATTGATTCTATCCAAAGGAAGTTCATATCTAGTAACCAATGAATAGTCTATCCTCCGTATGGAATGATCACCCATGGCTGGGTGACACAGAATATACTACCCACCTTACAACGAACCGTTTATGGAAGACCGTGGGAGTTATAAAATAAGTCCCTCTCCCACTAGATTTTTATAAGAAGTTCATATCTAGTAATCAATAAGAAATACCCTCCGTATGGAATGATCACCCATGGCTGGGTGACACAGAGTAATTCTCATACTTACAATGAACTAATAGGAATTTTTCAATTTGATCAAAAAATTTCTTCACATTGCCCATAAACATCAAGTGTTTGCTAATGTGTTGGAAAAAAGGTTTTTGAATTTCATTTTAGAAAACCTGTTTTACGTGCATGCAAGTAGTAACAATATATAAAATTCCAATCACAACTAAGCACATAAAACAAAAACTAAAATGAAATAAAAGCATTCAACAATGCCTCTATCTCCCATGACTCTATCTCCATAGAACCTTCTTCTTGGTTTGATTGCCTCCGACTCCATCTTCATGGACAACGGCTTGCTCCTCCATCTTCATGGATTTTCTAATTCTATTACATTGGTCCTATACTTCTCTCGAAGCTTACAATTTATCTAGAAATAGAAATAACAACAATAAAATAAAAGGCTAGGGAAACCGGTGCGACTTTCCTTTTCATAGGATTGAAGTCGCAGCGCCCTTTACATAAGCCTTAAATCCAAACCAACAATTAAATACAAAATTTAAAAGTCTTGGTGCCATGGGAGATAGCGGACTAAGCTTGCTGCAAAAGGGTTAGTCACACGCACAACCACGCATATATATAACAAATATATGTACCATTGGAACCCCTAATTGATTCACACAGTATATAAACTCTTTACATACTGAATTAGAACTTAAAACAACATCACTGCTCTGTCACACTTCGATCTAACGAAAAAGTTAGATCGATTGAACCTTCGATCGATTGAACATAGTTCAATTGATTGAACTTTCAGTTTCACAGAATGTTTTGAAAAACTTACAGCATAAATAAAATTTTAAAGTAAATATTTTTAAAACCTTTAAATCTGTAAACTAAAAACCTGGACAGAAAAGCAGTCTCGATCGATCGAACACCATTCGATCGATCGAACAGAACCAACGTTCGATCGATCGAAACTAGTTAGATCGCTTGAGAACAGATGATGTTCGATCGATCGAGACTACTTCGATCGATCGAACCCACCTTGCATCCAATGCAATCACAGATTTGTATTCTGCTGCATAAACACTGCAGAAACGGATCTGTGACGATGCAGTTTTGAAAACAGTCCTAAAATCAACATGCAAATCAAAACTAGTGTTCCAAAACGCATCTATAGATCCAAATAAGCGAGGCTCTGATACCAATTGTAGGAAAAACAGGTTTAAAATTAAATCTAAACGCGCAGCGGAAAACAAAGTTCAAAACTTTTATTGGTAGCCTTGGATCTACTACTTATTAACTCTATAGATGCGCATAACAAGATGGAGAAGATTCTATACCTTAGGTCTTGAACCCAATTCTGATTTTTGTCCTTCTCCTTGTGTGTGCAGCAGCAACCTCTAGGAAATCTTCACCCTTATGTCTCCTCGAATGCTCCCAGAGTGGCTAGGGTTGGTGGGAACCCTAATAGTGAGAATAGGGAAGGTTTGGGAACTCTAAACAGGTTCTGCAGCAACTGGTACGTCAAAACGACGAACTTCTAATTTCTGGACGTAGCTGCCCTATTTATAGATTCCCAGAACCGACCTAACTTTCGATCGATCGAAGTGACTTCGATCGATCAAACTGTCGATCGATCGAACCTCGTTCGATCGATCGAACCTGTCTAGACTTCGATCGATCGAACCAGTCTTGACAGCATTCTCATTTGCCTTTCCAAGCATTCTGGCGGAGCTAAGAGTGGGACCTCCTAGGTTCTTAATTACTGGCTCCGATTAATTATTATTCCATCTAGTTAGTACTCTTGACTAAGGAATCAATAATTAATCAATTATCATTAATGCCACTATAAAATGATAATTGCACTCCAGTGCATAAGAACATAATCACACATACATAAGTGATTGCTAGACTTGTATAATATGATACGCATGTCCCTCTACCAGGCAGTATTCGTATCTATCATTGGGATGTATGTCTTAAGATACTGTCGACCCAATAGATAGTACATCTTATATTCCTCAAGTATCATTCACTACTCTTGGATTACTAAACATGTCAACAACAACACTTTGTTGACAAGGCTGGCCAGCTCTCAGTAATCACTCCTAGTGACATTCTCGAGGGAATACTTACTCTTCGTTTTATTGAAGAGGGTAGAATTCCATCTTGACAATATATGTTCCCAACGTTGCATACTTGATTTACCCAAGATACCCAGGTGTTGATCTTGCAAGACCTCACTGATTGGTAAGTCAAAGCAACCAAGCATACAACTTGCGTCCATAACTGTCTCAGGATTAAGGACATGTATCCCTATACAAGTTTTGAGTTCCTATTGACGGTGACAGCGTTTAGGTGTCAATAGGTTTAACTCAGGTCCGTCAATGCACCGAGTGCACTAGCATATTAACCAAGAGTCAAAGACTCTTATGAATGAGATTCATCATTCTACCCCGTAGACGTTAATCATGCTACAGTGTATACCTGATAAGTTATCCAGACTTATCATCCACTGTGACTTATTTGAAACAACAAGGATTTGTGATTCATATCTCACATGTGTAATCACATACACAAATGAACCACATACAATGTTGTTTAAGGATTCCAGTCTAATATTCATCTCATGAACTAACATGCATAAATGCATTATGATATTCCATTGTCCAACTAACTGGTTTGAGGGCATATTCCCAACAAACTCCCACTTGCACTCATAACCATATAGCGTTAGTACTAACACTAGCATAGTCTCTGTGACTTGTCAAAATCCTTAACCCGTAAGGTTTTGCATAGGGACTGATGATCATCGACTGAAACAATCCATAGTAAAACATCTTCATGTTATACTATATCCCTAGACAAAAGACGTCACATGACATGTATCCAGTAAAGCTAATTTGAACATTGTCCAAAACACCATCACCCTGCATATATCCGCTAGTTCTTTCTCAAGCCCTAGAGAATATATACTTTATGATAGTTCAGAAAACTGAACATTCATTTGGACTGATATCTGTGAACAACCTCAACGGTATAACTGATATCCATACCTAACATCACATACAAAGTTTATCAATAGCGAAGGCTTATGATATACCTTTCATGTGATCTCTTTCATCTTGTATCCCTAGATACAAATCTTGAAAGAGCAATAGGTTATGTTCAAAGGTGAAAAACCTTTATCGAAACGTTCCACGTTGAATCTAGCCAGCAACTTTATGATATAGAAGTTTGAGACAATCTCATTATCTTAACTTTCTGATCTTGAATGAGCAAAAATCATAAGATTATAGCTCGCCTCACCGAGATCATAAATATCAAGTATACTGTAGAAACTTAACCTTAATCATTGATGATACTACTTTAACATATCGCAATGATAAAGATGTCATCAATATATGGAACCATAATCACCACCACACTTCCTTTGCGCAAGGATCCTTTCATCCACTTAAGCTACATCCACACTTTAGATGAATCCAAAGTGCAAACCGTCGATCCGTTAGCTATGAAACTTCACTCGCACTTCCCACACGTCTAAAGAAAGTTGTAGGAAAAAAAGGAAAGGAAATCGGACACCTGGTTATCAAGATACACTAAAAGACAAATTTTTTACCTCGTAGACATTAAAAAACTAAGATTTTGGGGTTTGGTGGGTCAAAATGCAAAGATACACTAAAAGACAACTTTTTTACCTCGTAGACATTGAAAAACTTTGTTTGGGGTTTGGCGGGTCAAAATGCAAACCGTCGTTCGTATAGTCTCGAAATTTAACACGCACCTCACACACTTCAAAAGAAAGCTGTCGGAAGAAATGAAACGATAATCTGAATCCCAGTTATCAAGATACAATAAGAAAATAACTTTTTCAACTCTTCGACAATGAAAAACTATGTTTTTGGGGTATGGGGGTAAAAATGCAAACCATTGATCCGATAGCCACGAAATTTAACTCCCACCTCTAACACATTTAAAGAAAGTTTTAGGAAGAAATGGAAAGGTAATCGCACTCCTGGTTATCAAGATACACTAAAAAATAACTTTTTTACCATGTAGACATTAAAAAATAAATTTTTGGGTTTGGGGGGTAAAAATGCAAACCGTCCATCCGTTATCCATGAAATTTAACTCGCACCTCACACACTTCCAAAGAATGTAGTATGAAGAAACTGAAAGGGAATCGGACTCCAGATTATCAGGATACACTAAAAAGCAACTTTTTTATCACGTAGATGAAAAATAGAGTTTTTGGTGTTTGGTGGGTCAAAATACAAACCATCTATCTGATACCCACGAAATTTAACTCGAACCTCACACACGTCAAAAGGAAGTTGTAGGAAGAAATGGAAAGATAATCGGACTCCTGATTATCAAGATACCCTAAATAGCAACTTTTTCTCCACGTAGACTTTGAAAAACAATATTTTGGGGGTTTGGAAGGTCAAAATGTAAACCCTCGATCCGATAGCCACGAAATTTCACTCGGACCTCCCACACGTCTAAGCAAAGTTGTAAAAAGAAACAAAATGGGAATCGGATACTTGCTTATCATGATACGCCAAAAAAAATTAAAATGGTCACCTCGTTGACTTTAAAAAAGTTAGATTTTGGGGTATAGGGGTCAAAATGCATACCATCAGTTCGATTGCCACGAAATTTAACTCGTACCTCTAACACATCTAAAGAAAGTTGTAGGAAGAACTGGAAATGGAATCGGATTCCCGGTTATCAAGATACATGGTAAAAAATAACTTTTTTACTATATAGACATTGAAAAACAAACATTTTGGGGATTGAGGGGTCAAAATGCAAACCGTCGATCCGTTAGCTATGAAACTTCACTCGCACTTCCCACACGTCTAAAGAAAGTTGTAGGAAAAAAAGGAAAGGAAATCGGACACCTGGTTATCAAGATACACTAAAAGACAAATTTTTTACCTCGTAGACATTAAAAAACTAAGATTTTGGGGTTTGGTGGGTCAAAATGCAAAGATACACTAAAAGACAACTTTTTTACCTCGTAGACATTGAAAAACTTTGTTTGGGGTTTGGCGGGTCAAAATGCAAACCGTCGTTCATATAGTCTCGAAATTTAACACGCACCTCACACACTTCAAAAGAAAGCTGTCGGAAGAAATGAAACGATAATCTGAATCCCAGTTATCAAGATACAATAAGAAAATAACTTTTTCAACTCTTCGATAATGAAAAACTATGTTTTTGGGGTATGGGAGTAAAAATGCAAACCATTGATCCGATAGCCACGAAATTTAACTCCCACCTCTAACACATTTAAAGAAAGTTTTAGGAAGAAATGGAAAGGTAATCGCACTCCTGGTTATCAAGATACACTAAAAAATAACTTTTTTACCATGTAGACGTTAAAAAATAAATTTTTGGGTTTGGGGGGTAAAAATGCAAACCGTCGATCCGTTATCCATGAAATTTAACTCGCACCTCACACACTTCCAAAGAATGTAGTATGAAGAAACTGAAAGGGAATCGGACTCCAGATTATCAGGATACACTAAAAAGCAACTTTTTTATCACGTAGATGAAAAATAGAGTTTTTGGTGTTTGGTGGGTCAAAATACAAACCATCTATCTGATACCCACGAAATTTAACTCGAACCTCACACACGTCAAAAGGAAGTTGTAGGAAGAAATGGAAAGATAATCGGACTCCTGATTATCAAGATACCCTAAATAGCAACTTTTTCTCCACGTAGACTTTGAAAAACAATATTTTGGGGGTTTGGAAGGTCAAAATGTAAACCCTCGATCCGATAGCCACGAAATTTCACTCGGACCTCCCACACGTCTAAACAAAGTTGTAAAAAGAAACAAAATGGGAATCGGATACTTGTTTATCATGATACGCCAAAAAAAATTAAAATGGTTACCTCGTTGACTTTAAAAAAGTAAGATTTTGGGGTATAGGGGTCAAAATGCATACCATCAGTTCGATTGCCACGAAATTTAACTCGTACCTCTAACACATCTAAAGAAAGTTGTAGGAAGAACTGGAAATGGAATCGGATTCCCGGTTATCAAGATACATGGTAAAAAATAACTTTTTTACTATATAGACATTGAAAAACAAACTTTTTGGGGATTTAGGGGTCAAAATGCAAACCGTCGATCCGTTAGCTATGAAACTTCACTCGCACTTCCCACACGTCTAAAGAAAGTTGTAGGAAAAAAAGGAAAGGAAATCGGACACCTGGTTATCAAGATACACTAAAAGACAAATTTTTTACCTCGTAGACATTAAAAAACTAAGATTTTGGGGTTTGGTGGGTCAAAATGCAAAGATACACTAAAAGACAACTTTTTTACCTCGTAGACATTGAAAAACTTTGTTTGGGGTTTGGCGGGTCAAAATGCAAACCGTCGTTCGTATAGTCTCGAAATTTAACACGCACCTCACACACTTCAAAAGAAAGCTGTCGGAAGAAATGAAACGATAATCTGAATCCCAGTTATCAAGATACAATAAGAAAATAACTTTTTCAACTCTTCGACAATGAAAAACTATGTTTTTGGGGTATGGGGGTAAAAATGCAAACCATTGATCCGATAGCCACGAAATTTAACTCCCACCTCTAACACATTTAAAGAAAGTTTTAGGAAGAAATGGAAAGGTAATCGCACTCCTGGTTATCAAGATACACTAAAAAATAACTTTTTTACCATGTAGACGTTAAAAAATAAATTTTTGGGTTTGGGGGGTAAAAATGCAAACCGTCGATCCGTTATCCATGAAATTTAACTCGCACCTCACACACTTCCAAAGAATGTAGTATGAAGAAACTGAAAGGGAATCGGACTCCAGATTATCAGGATACACTAAAAAGCAACTTTTTTATCACGTAGATGAAAAATAGAGTTTTTGGTGTTTGGTGGGTCAAAATACAAACCATCTATCTGATACCCACGAAATTTAACTCGAACCTCACACACGTCAAAAGGAAGTTGTAGGAAGAAATGGAAAGATAATCGGACTCCTGATTATCAAGATACCCTAAATAGCAACTTTTTCTCCACGTAGACTTTGAAAAACAATATTTTGGGGGTTTGGAAGGTCAAAATGTAAACCCTCGATCCGATAGCCACGAAATTTCACTCGGACCTCCCACACGTCTAAACAAAGTTGTAAAAAGAAACAAAATGGGAATCGGATACTTGCTTATCATGATACGCCAAAAAAAATTAAAATGGTTACCTCGTTGACTTTAAAAAAGTAAGATTTTGGGGTATAGGGGTCAAAATGCATACCATCAGTTCGATTGCCGCGAAATTTAACTCGTACCTCTAACACATCTAAAGAAAGTTGTAGGAAGAACTGGAAATGGAATCGGATTCCCGGTTATCAAGATACATGGTAAAAAATAACTTTTTTACTATATAGACATTGAAAAACAAACTTTTTGGGGATTTAGGGGTCAAAATGCAAACCGTCGATCCGTTAGCTATGAAACTTCACTCGCACTTCCCACACGTCTAAAGAAAGTTGTAGGAAAAAAAGGAAAGGAAATCGGACACCTGGTTATCAAGATACACTAAAAGACAAATTTTTTACCTCGTAGACATTAAAAAACTAAGATTTTGGGGTTTGGTGGGTCAAAATGCAAAGATACACTAAAAGACAACTTTTTTACCTCGTAGACATTGAAAAACTTTGTTTGGGGTTTGGCGGGTCAAAATGCAAACCGTCGTTCGTATAGTCTCGAAATTTAACACGCACCTCACACACTTCAAAAGAAAGCTGTCGGAAGAAATGAAACGATAATCTGAATCCCAGTTATCAAGATACAATAAGAAAATAACTTTTTCAACTCTTCGATAATGAAAAACTATGTTTTTGGGGTATGGGAGTAAAAATGCAAACCATTGATCCGATAGCCACGAAATTTAACTCCCACCTCTAACACATTTAAAGAAAGTTTTAGGAAGAAATGGAAAGATAATCGCACTCCTGGTTATCAAGATACACTAAAAAATAACTTTTTTACCATGTAGACGTTAAAAAATAAATTTTTGGGTTTGGGGGGTAAAAATGCAAACCGTCGATCCGTTATCCATGAAATTTAACTCGCACCTCACACACTTCCAAAGAATGTAGTATGAAGAAACTGAAAGGGAATCGGACTCCAGATTATCAGGATACACTAAAAAGCAACTTTTTTATCACGTAGATGAAAAATAGAGTTTTTGGTGTTTGGTGGGTCAAAATACAAACCATCTATCTGATACCCACGAAATTTAACTCGAACCTCACACACGTCAAAAGGAAGTTGTAGGAAGAAATGGAAAGATAATCGGACTCCTGATTATCAAGATACCCTAAATAGCAACTTTTTCTCCACGTAGACTTTGAAAAACAATATTTTGGGGGTTTGGAAGGTCAAAATGTAAACCCTCGATCCGATAGCCACGAAATTTCACTCGGACCTCCCACACGTCTAAACAAAGTTGTAAAAAGAAACAAAATGGGAATCGGATACTTGCTTATCATGATACGCCAAAAAAAATTAAAATGGTTACCTCGTTGACTTTAAAAAAGTAAGATTTTGGGGTATAGGGGTCAAAATGCATACCATCAGTTCGATTGCCACGAAATTTAACTCGTACCTCTAACACATCTAAAGAAAGTTGTAGGAAGAACTGGAAATGGAATCGGATTCCCGGTTATCAAGATACATGGTAAAAAATAACTTTTTTACTATATAGACATTGAAAAACAAACTTTTTGGGGATTTAGGGGTCAAAATGCAAACCGTCGATCCGTTAGCTATGAAACTTCACTCGCACTTCCCACACGTCTAAAGAAAGTTGTAGGAAAAAAAGGAAAGGAAATCGGACACCTGGTTATCAAGATACACTAAAAGACAAATTTTTTACCTCGTAGACATTAAAAAACTAAGATTTTGGGGTTTGGTGGGTCAAAATGCAAAGATACACTAAAAGACAACTTTTTTACCTCGTAGACATTGAAAAACTTTGTTTGGGGTTTGGCGGGTCAAAATGCAAACCGTCGTTCGTATAGTCTCGAAATTTAACACGCACCTCACACACTTCAAAAGAAAGCTGTCGGAAGAAATGAAACGATAATCTGAATCCCAGTTATCAAGATACAATAAGAAAATAACTTTTTCAACTCTTCGATAATGAAAAACTATGTTTTTGGGGTATGGGAGTAAAAATGCAAACCATTGATCCGATAGCCACGAAATTTAACTCCCACCTCTAACACATTTAAAGAAAGTTTTAGGAAGAAATGGAAAGGTAATCGCACTCCTGGTTATCAAGATACACTAAAAAATAACTTTTTTACCATGTAGACGTTAAAAAATAAATTTTTGGGTTTGGGGGGTAAAAATGCAAACCGTCGATCCGTTATCCATGAAATTTAACTCGCACCTCACACACTTCCAAAGAATGTAGTATGAAGAAACTGAAAGGGAATCGGACTCCAGATTATCAGGATACACTAAAAAGCAACTTTTTTATCACGTAGATGAAAAATAGAGTTTTTGGTGTTTGGTGGGTCAAAATACAAACCATCTAACTGATACCCACGAAATTTAACTCGAACCTCACACACGTCAAAAGGAAGTTGTAGGAAGAAATGGAAAGATAATCGGACTCCTGATTATCAAGATACCCTAAATAGCAACTTTTTCTCCACGTAGACTTTGAAAAACAATATTTTGGGGGTTTAGAAGGTCAAAATGTAAACCCTCGATCCGATAGCCACGAAATTTCACTCGGACCTCCCACACGTCTAAACAAAGTTGTAAAAAGAAACAAAATGGGAATCGGATACTTGCTTATCATGATACGTCAAAAAAAATTAAAATGGTCACCTCGTTGACTTTAAAAAAGTAAGATTTTGGGGTATAGGGGTCAAAATGCATACCATCAGTTCGATTGCCACGAAATTTAACTCGTACCTCTAACACATCTAAAGAAAGTTGTAGGAAGAACTGGAAATGGAATCGGATTCCCGGTTATCAAGATACATGGTAAAAAATAACTTTTTTACTATATAGACATTGAAAAACAAACTTTTTGGGGATTGAGGGGTCAAAATGCAAACCGTCGATCCGTTAGCTATGAAACTTCACTCGCACTTCCCACACGTCTAAAGAAAGTTGTAGGAAAAAAAGGAAAGGAAATCGGACACCTGGTTATCAAGATACACTAAAAGACAAATTTTTTACCTCGTAGACATTAAAAAACTAAGATTTTGGTGTTTGGTGGGTCAAAATGCAAAGATACACTAAAAGACAACTTTTTTACCTCGTAGACATTGAAAAACTTTGTTTGGGGTTTGGCTGGTCCAAATGCAAACCGTCGTTCGTATAGTCTCGAAATTTAACACGCACCTCACACACTTCAAAAGAAAGCTGTCGGAAGAAATGAAACGATAATCTGAATCCCAGTTATCAAGATACAATAAGAAAATAACTTTTTCAACTCTTCGACAATGAAAAACTATGTTTTTGGGGTATGGGGGTAAAAATGCAAACCATTGATCCGATAGCCACGAAATTTAACTCCCACCTCTAACACATTTAAAGAAAGTTTTAGGAAGAAATGGAAAGGTAATCGCACTCCTGGTTATCAAGATACACTAAAAAATAACTTTTTTACCATGTAGACATTAAAAAATTAATTTTTGGGTTTGGGGGGTAAAAATGCAAACCGTCCATCCGTTATCCATGAAATTTAACTCGCACCTCACACACTTCCAAAGAATGTAGTATGAAGAAACTGAAAGGGAATCGGACTCCAGATTATCAGGATACACTAAAAAGCAACTTTTTTATCACGTAGATGAAAAATAGAGTTTTTGGTGTTTGGTGGGTCAAAATACAAACCATCTATCTGATACCCACGAAATTTAACTCGAACCTCACACACGTCAAAAGGAAGTTGTAGGAAGAAATGGAAAGATAATCGGACTCCTGATTATCAAGATACCCTAAATAGCAACTTTTTCTCCACGTAGACTTTGAAAAACAATATTTTGGGGGTTTGGAAGGTCAAAATGTAAACCCTCGATCCGATAGCCACGAAATTTCACTCGGACCTCCCACACGTCTAAGCAAAGTTGTAAAAAGAAACAAAATGGGAATCGGATACTTGCTTATCATGATACGCCAAAAAAAATTAAAATGGTCACCTCGTTGACTTTAAAAAAGTTAGATTTTGGGGTATAGGGGTCAAAATGCATACCATCAGTTCGATTGCCACGAAATTTAACTCGTACCTCTAACACATCTAAAGAAAGTTGTAGGAAGAACTGGAAATGGAATCGGATTCCCGGTTATCAAGATACATGGTAAAAAATAACTTTTTTACTATATAGACATTGAAAAACAAACATTTTGGGGATTGAGGGGTCAAAATGCAAACCGTCGATCCGTTAGCTATGAAACTTCACTCGCACTTCCCACACGTCTAAAGAAAGTTGTAGGAAAAAAAGGAAAGGAAATCGGACACCTGGTTATCAAGATACACTAAAAGACAAATTTTTTACCTCGTAGACATTAAAAAACTAAGATTTTGGGGTTTGGTGGGTCAAAATGCAAAGATACACTAAAAGACAACTTTTTTACCTCGTAGACATTGAAAAACTTTGTTTGGGGTTTGGCGGGTCAAAATGCAAACCGTCGTTCGTATAGTCTCGAAATTTAACACGCACCTCACACACTTCAAAAGAAAGCTGTCGGAAGAAATGAAACGATAATCTGAATCCCAGTTATCAAGATACAATAAGAAAATAACTTTTTCAACTCTTCGATAATGAAAAACTATGTTTTTGGGGTATGGGAGTAAAAATGCAAACCATTGATCCGATAGCCACGAAATTTAACTCCCACCTCTAACACATTTAAAGAAAGTTTTAGGAAGAAATGGAAAGGTAATCGCACTCCTGGTTATCAAGATACACTAAAAAATAACTTTTTTACCATGTAGACGTTAAAAAATAAATTTTTGGGTTTGGGGGGTAAAAATGCAAACCGTCGATCCGTTATCCATGAAATTTAACTCGCACCTCACACACTTCCAAAGAATGTAGTATGAAGAAACTGAAAGGGAATCGGACTCCAGATTATCAGGATACACTAAAAAGCAACTTTTTTATCACGTAGATGAAAAATAGAGTTTTTGGTGTTTGGTGGGTCAAAATACAAACCATCTATCTGATACCCACGAAATTTAACTCGAACCTCACACACGTCAAAAGGAAGTTGTAGGAAGAAATGGAAAGATAATCGGACTCCTGATTATCAAGATACCCTAAATAGCAACTTTTTCTCCACGTAGACTTTGAAAAACAATATTTTGGGGGTTTGGAAGGTCAAAATGTAAACCCTCGATCCGATAGCCACGAAATTTCACTCGGACCTCCCACACGTCTAAACAAAGTTGTAAAAAGAAACAAAATGGGAATCGGATACTTGTTTATCATGATACGCCAAAAAAAATTAAAATGGTTACCTCGTTGACTTTAAAAAAGTAAGATTTTGGGGTATAGGGGTCAAAATGCATACCATCAGTTCGATTGCCACGAAATTTAACTCGTACCTCTAACACATCTAAAGAAAGTTGTAGGAAGAACTGGAAATGGAATCGGATTCCCGGTTATCAAGATACATGGTAAAAAATAACTTTTTTACTATATAGACATTGAAAAACAAACTTTTTGGGGATTTAGGGGTCAAAATGCAAACCGTCGATCCGTTAGCTATGAAACTTCACTCGCACTTCCCACACGTCTAAAGAAAGTTGTAGGAAAAAAAGGAAAGGAAATCGGACACCTGGTTATCAAGATACACTAAAAGACAAATTTTTTACCTCGTAGACATTAAAAAACTAAGATTTTGGGGTTTGGTGGGTCAAAATGCAAAGATACACTAAAAGACAACTTTTTTACCTCGTAGACATTGAAAAACTTTGTTTGGGGTTTGGCGGGTCAAAATGCAAACCGTCGTTCGTATAGTCTCGAAATTTAACACGCACCTCACACACTTCAAAAGAAAGCTGTCGGAAGAAATGAAATGATAATCTGAATCCCAGTTATCAAGATACAATAAGAAAATAACTTTTTCAACTCTTCGACAATGAAAAACTATGTTTTTGGGGTATGGGGGTAAAAATGCAAACCATTGATCCGATAGCCACGAAATTTAACTCCCACCTCTAACACATTTAAAGAAAGTTTTAGGAAGAAATGGAAAGGTAATCGCACTCCTGGTTATCAAGATACACTAAAAAATAACTTTTTTACCATGTAGACGTTAAAAAATAAATTTTTGGGCTTGGGGGGTAAAAATGCAAACCGTCCATCCGTTATCCATGAAATTTAACTCGCACCTCACACACTTCCAAAGAATGTAGTATGAAGAAACTGAAAGGGAATCGGACTCCAGATTATCAGGATACACTAAAAAGCAACTTTTTTATCACGTAGATGAAAAATAGAGTTTTTGGTGTTTGGTGGGTCAAAATACAAACCATCTATCTGATACCCACGAAATTTAACTCGAACCTCACACACGTCAAAAGGAAGTTGTAGGAAGAAATGGAAAGATAATCGGACTCCTGATTATCAAGATACCCTAAATAGCAACTTTTTCTCCACGTAGACTTTGAAAAACAATATTTTGGGGGTTTGGAAGGTCAAAATGTAAACCCTCGATCCGATAGCCACGAAATTTCACTCGGACCTCCCACACGTCTAAACAAAGTTGTAAAAAGAAACAAAATGGGAATCGGATACTTGCTTATCATGATACGCCAAAAAAAATTAAAATGGTTACCTCGTTGACTTTAAAAAAGTAAGATTTTGGGGTATAGGGGTCAAAATGCATACCATCAGTTCGATTGCCACGAAATTTAACTCGTACCTCTAACACATCTAAAGAAAGTTGTAGGAAGAACTGGAAATGGAATCGGATTCCCGGTTATCAAGATACATGGTAAAAAATAACTTTTTTACTATATAGACATTGAAAAACAAACTTTTTGGGGATTTAGGGGTCAAAATGCAAACCGTCGATCCGTTAGCTATGAAACTTCACTCGCACTTCCCACACGTCTAAAGAAAGTTGTAGGAAAAAAAGGAAAGGAAATCGGACACCTGGTTATCAAGATACACTAAAAGACAAATTTTTTACCTCGTAGACATTAAAAAACTAAGATTTTGGGGTTTGGTGGGTCAAAATGCAAAGATACACTAAAAGACAACTTTTTTACCTCGTAGACATTGAAAAACTTTGTTTGGGGTTTGGCGGGTCAAAATGCAAACCGTCGTTCGTATAGTCTCGAAATTTAACACGCACCTCACACACTTCAAAAGAAAGCTGTCGGAAGAAATGAAACGATAATCTGAATCCCAGTTATCAAGATACAATAAGAAAATAACTTTTTCAACTCTTCGATAATGAAAAACTATGTTTTTGGGGTATGGGAGTAAAAATGCAAACCATTGATCCGATAGCCACGAAATTTAACTCCCACCTCTAACACATTTAAAGAAAGTTTTAGGAAGAAATGGAAAGGTAATCGCACTCCTGGTTATCAAGATACACTAAAAAATAACTTTTTTACCATGTAGACGTTAAAAAATAAATTTTTGGGTTTGGGGGGTAAAAATGCAAACCGTCGATCCGTTATCCATGAAATTTAACTCGCACCTCACACACTTCCAAAGAATGTAGTATGAAGAAACTGAAAGGGAATCGGACTCCAGATTATCAGGATACACTAAAAAGCAACTTTTTTATCACGTAGATGAAAAATAGAGTTTTTGGTGTTTGGTGGGTCAAAATACAAACCATCTATCTGATACCCACGAAATTTAACTCGAACCTCACACACGTCAAAAGGAAGTTGTAGGAAGAAATGGAAAGATAATCGGACTCCTGATTATCAAGATACCCTAAATAGCAACTTTTTCTCCACGTAGACTTTGAAAAACAATATTTTGGGGGTTTGGAAGGTCAAAATGTAAACCCTCGATCCGATAGCCACGAAATTTCACTCGGACCTCCCACACGTCTAAACAAAGTTGTAAAAAGAAACAAAATGGGAATCGGATACTTGTTTATCATGATACGCCAAAAAAAATTAAAATGGTTACCTCGTTGACTTTAAAAAAGTAAGATTTTGGGGTATAGGGGTCAAAATGCATACCATCAGTTCGATTGCCACGAAATTTAACTCGTACCTCTAACACATCTAAAGAAAGTTGTAGGAAGAACTGGAAATGGAATCGGATTCCCGGTTATCAAGATACATGGTAAAAAATAACTTTTTTACTATATAGACATTGAAAAACAAACTTTTTGGGGATTTAGGGGTCAAAATGCAAACCGTCGATCCGTTAGCTATGAAACTTCACTCGCACTTCCCACACGTCTAAAGAAAGTTGTAGGAAAAAAAGGAAAGGAAATCGGACACCTGGTTATCAAGATACACTAAAAGACAAATTTTTTACCTCGTAGACATTAAAAAACTAAGATTTTGGGGTTTGGTGGGTCAAAATGCAAAGATACACTAAAAGACAACTTTTTTACCTCGTAGACATTGAAAAACTTTGTTTGGGGTTTGGCGGGTCAAAATGCAAACCGTCGTTCGTATAGTCTCGAAATTTAACACGCACCTCACACACTTCAAAAGAAAGCTGTCGGAAGAAATGAAACGATAATCTGAATCCCAGTTATCAAGATACAATAAGAAAATAACTTTTTCAACTCTTCGACAATGAAAAACTATGTTTTTGGGGTATGGGGGTAAAAATGCAAACCATTGATCCGATAGCCACGAAATTTAACTCCCACCTCTAACACATTTAAAGAAAGTTTTAGGAAGAAATGGAAAGGTAATCGCACTCCTGGTTATCAAGATACACTAAAAAATAACTTTTTTACCATGTAGACGTTAAAAAATAAATTTTTGGGTTTGGGGGGTAAAAATGCAAACCGTCGATCTGTTATCCATGAAATTTAACTCGCACCTCACACACTTCCAAAGAATGTAGTATGAAGAAACTGAAAGGGAATCGGACTCCAGATTATCAGGATACACTAAAAAGCAACTTTTTTATCACGTAGATGAAAAATAGAGTTTTTGGTGTTTGGTGGGTCAAAATACAAACCATCTATCTGATACCCACGAAATTTAACTCGAACCTCACACACGTCAAAAGGAAGTTGTAGGAAGAAATGGAAAGATAATCGGACTCCTGATTATCAAGATACCCTAAATAGCAACTTTTTCTCCACGTAGACTTTGAAAAACAATATTTTGGGGGTTTGGAAGGTCAAAATGTAAACCCTCGATCCGATAGCCACGAAATTTCACTCGGACCTCCCACACGTCTAAACAAAGTTGTAAAAAGAAACAAAATGGGAATCGGATACTTGCTTATCATGATACGCCAAAAAAAATTAAAATGGTCACCTCGTTGACTTTAAAAAAGTAAGATTTTGGGGTATAGGGGTCAAAATGCATACCATCAGTCCGATTGCCACGAAATTTAACTCTTACCTCTAACACATCTAAAGAAAGTTGTAGGAAGAACTGGAAATGGAATCGGATTCCCGGTTATCAAGATACATGGTAAAAAATAACTTTTTTACTATATAGACATTGAAAAACAAACTTTTTGGGGATTGAGGGGTCAAAATGCAAACCGTCGATCCGTTAGCTATGAAACTTCACTCGCACTTCCCACACGTCTAAAGAAAGTTGTAGGAAAAAAAGGAAAGGAAATCGGACACCTGGTTATCAAGATACACTAAAAGACAAATTTTTTACCTCGTAGACATTAAAAAACTAAGATTTTGGGGTTTGGTGGGTCAAAATGCAAAGATACACTAAAAGACAACTTTTTTACCTCGTAGACATTGAAAAACTTTGTTTGGGGTTTGGCGGGTCAAAATGCAAACCGTCGTTCGTATAGTCTCGAAATTTAACACGCACCTCACACACTTCAAAAGAAAGCTGTCGGAAGAAATGAAACGATAATCTGAATCCCAGTTATCAAGATACAATAAGAAAATAACTTTTTCAACTCTTCGACAATGAAAAACTATGTTTTTGGGGTATGGGGGTAAAAATGCAAACCATTGATCCGATAGCCACGAAATTTAACTCCCACCTCTAACACATTTAAAGAAAGTTTTAGGAAGAAATGGAAAGGTAATCGCACTCCTGGTTATCAAGATACACTAAAAAATAACTTTTTTACCATGTAGACGTTAAAAAATAAATTTTTGGGTTTGGGGGGTAAAAATGCAAACCGTCGATCTGTTATCCATGAAATTTAACTCGCACCTCACACACTTCCAAAGAATGTAGTATGAAGAAACTGAAAGGGAATCGGACTCCAGATTATCAGGATACACTAAAAAGCAACTTTTTTATCACGTAGATGAAAAATAGAGTTTTTGGTGTTTGGTGGGTCAAAATACAAACCATCTATCTGATACCCACGAAATTTAACTCGAACCTCACACACGTCAAAAGGAAGTTGTAGGAAGAAATGGAAAGATAATCGGACTCCTGATTATCAAGATACCCTAAATAGCAACTTTTTCTCCACGTAGACTTTGAAAAACAATATTTTGGGGGTTTGGAAGGTCAAAATGTAAACCCTCGATCCGATAGCCACGAAATTTCACTCGGACCTCCCACACGTCTAAACAAAGTTGTAAAAAGAAACAAAATGGGAATCGGATACTTGCTTATCATGATACGCCAAAAAAAATTAAAATGGTCACCTCGTTGACTTTAAAAAAGTAAGATTTTGGGGTATAGGGGTCAAAATGCATACCATCAGTCCGATTGCCACGAAATTTAACTCTTACCTCTAACACATCTAAAGAAAGTTGTAGGAAGAACTGGAAATGGAATCGGATTCCCGGTTATCAAGATACATGGTAAAAAATAACTTTTTTACTATATAGACATTGAAAAACAAACTTTTTGGGGATTGAGGGGTCAAAATGCAAACCGTCGATCCGTTAGCTATGAAACTTCACTCGCACTTCCCACACGTCTAAAGAAAGTTGTAGGAAAAAAAGGAAAGGAAATCGGACACCTGGTTATCAAGATACACTAAAAGACAAATTTTTTACCTCGTAGACATTAAAAAACTAAGATTTTGGGGTTTGGTGGGTCAAAATGCAAAGATACACTAAAAGACAACTTTTTTACCTCGTAGACATTGAAAAACTTTGTTTGGGGTTTGGCGGGTCAAAATGCAAACCGTCGTTCGTATAGTCTCGAAATTTAACACGCACCTCACACACTTCAAAAGAAAGCTGTCGGAAGAAATGAAACGATAATCTGAATCCCAGTTATCAAGATACAATAAGAAAATAACTTTTTCAACTCTTCGACAATGAAAAACTATGTTTTTGGGGTATGGGGGTAAAAATGCAAACCATTGATCCGATAGCCACGAAATTTAACTCCCACCTCTAACACATTTAAAGAAAGTTTTAGGAAGAAATGGAAAGGTAATCGCACTCCTGGTTATCAAGATACACTAAAAAATAACTTTTTTACCATGTAGACGTTAAAAAATAAATTTTTGGGTTTGGGGGGTAAAAATGCAAACCGTCGATCCGTTATCCATGAAATTTAACTCGCACCTCACACACTTCCAAAGAATGTAGTATGAAGAAACTGAAAGGGAATCGGACTCCAGATTATCAGGATACACTAAAAAGCAACTTTTTTATCACGTAGATGAAAAATAGAGTTTTTGGTGTTTGGTGGGTCAAAATACAAACCATCTATCTGATACCCACGAAATTTAACTCGAACCTCACACACGTCAAAAGGAAGTTGTAGGAAGAAATGGAAAGATAATCGGACTCCTGATTATCAAGATACCCTAAATAGCAACTTTTTCTCCACGTAGACTTTGAAAAACAATATTTTGGGGGTTTGGAAGGTCAAAATGTAAACCCTCGATCCGATAGCCACGAAATTTCACTCGGACCTCCCACACGTCTAAACAAAGTTGTAAAAAGAAACAAAATGGGAATCGGATACTTGCTTATCATGATACGCCAAAAAAAATTAAAATGGTCACCTCGTTGACTTTAAAAAAGTAAGATTTTGGGGTATAGGGGTCAAAATGCATACCATCAGTCCGATTGCCACGAAATTTAACTCTTACCTCTAACACATCTAAAGAAAGTTGTAGGAAGAACTGGAAATGGAATCGGATTCCCGGTTATCAAGATACATGGTAAAAAATAACTTTTTTACTATATAGACATTGAAAAACAAACTTTTTGGGGATTGAGGGGTCAAAATGCAAACCGTCGATCCGTTAGCTATGAAACTTCACTCGCACTTCCCACACGTCTAAAGAAAGTTGTAGGAAAAAAAGGAAAGGAAATCGGACACCTGCTTATCAAGATACACTAAAAGACAACTTTTTTACCTCGTAGACATTAAAAAACTAAGATTTTGGGGTTTGGTGGGTCAAAATGCAAAGATACACTAAAAGACAACTTTTTTACCTCGTAGACATTGAAAAACTTTGTTTGGGGTTTGGCGGGTCAAAATGCAAACCGTCGTTCGTATAGTCTCGAAATTTAACACGCACCTCACACACTTCAAAAGAAAGCTGTCGGAAGAAATGAAACGATAATCTGAATCCCAGTTATCAAGATACAATAAGAAAATAACTTTTTCAACTCTTCGATAATGAAAAACTATGTTTTTGGGGTATGGGAGTAAAAATGCAAACCATTGATCCGATAGCCACGAAATTTAACTCCCACCTCTAACACATTTAAAGAAAGTTTTAGGAAGAAATGGAAAGGTAATCGCACTCCTGGTTATCAAGATACACTAAAAAATAACTTTTTTACCATGTAGACGTTAAAAAATAAATTTTTGGGTTTGGGGGGTAAAAATGCAAACCGTCGATCCGTTATCCATGAAATTTAACTCGCACCTCACACACTTCCAAAGAATGTAGTATGAAGAAACTGAAAGGGAATCGGACTCCAGATTATCAGGATACACTAAAAAGCAACTTTTTTATCACGTAGATGAAAAATAGAGTTTTTGGTGTTTGGTGGGTCAAAATACAAACCATCTATCTGATACCCACGAAATTTAACTCGAACCTCACACACGTCAAAAGGAAGTTGTAGGAAGAAATGGAAAGATAATCGGACTCCTGATTATCAAGATACCCTAAATAGCAACTTTTTCTCCACGTAGACTTTGAAAAACAATATTTTGGGGGTTTGGAAGGTCAAAATGTAAACCCTCGATCCGATAGCCACGAAATTTCACTCGGACCTCCCACACGTCTAAACAAAGTTGTAAAAAGAAACAAAATGGGAATCGGATACTTGTTTATCATGATACGCCAAAAAAAATTAAAATGGTTACCTCGTTGACTTTAAAAAAGTAAGATTTTGGGGTATAGGGGTCAAAATGCATACCATCAGTTCGATTGCCACGAAATTTAACTCGTACCTCTAACACATCTAAAGAAAGTTGTAGGAAGAACTGGAAATGGAATCGGATTCCCGGTTATCAAGATACATGGTAAAAAATAACTTTTTTACTATATAGACATTGAAAAACAAACTTTTTGGGGATTTAGGGGTCAAAATGCAAACCGTCGATCCGTTAGCTATGAAACTTCACTCGCACTTCCCACACGTCTAAAGAAAGTTGTAGGAAAAAAAGGAAAGGAAATCGGACACCTGGTTATCAAGATACACTAAAAGACAAATTTTTTACCTCGTAGACATTAAAAAACTAAGATTTTGGGGTTTGGTGGATCAAAATGCAAAGATACACTAAAAGACAACTTTTTTACCTCGTAGACATTGAAAAACTTTGTTTGGGGTTTGGCGGGTCAAAATGCAAACCGTCGTTCGTATAGTCTCGAAATTTAACACGCACCTCACACACTTCAAAAGAAAGCTGTCGGAAGAAATGAAACGATAATCTGAATCCCAGTTATCAAGATACAATAAGAAAATAACTTTTTCAACTCTTCGACAATGAAAAACTATGTTTTTGGGGTATGGGGGTAAAAATGCAAACCATTGATCCGATAGCCACGAAATTTAACTCCCACCTCTAACACATTTAAAGAAAGTTTTAGGAAGAAATGGAAAGGTAATCGCACTCCTGGTTATCAAGATACACTAAAAAATAACTTTTTTACCATGTAGACGTTAAAAAATAAATTTTTGGGTTTGGGGGGTAAAAATGCAAACCGTCGATCCGTTATCCATGAAATTTAACTCGCACCTCACACACTTCCAAAGAATGTAGTATGAAGAAACTGAAAGGGAATCGGACTCCAGATTATCAGGATACACTAAAAAGCAACTTTTTTATCACGTAGATGAAAAATAGAGTTTTTGGTGTTTGGTGGGTCAAAATACAAACCATCTATCTGATACCCACGAAATTTAACTCGAACCTCACACACGTCAAAAGGAAGTTGTAGGAAGAAATGGAAAGATAATCGGACTCCTGATTATCAAGATACCCTAAATAGCAACTTTTTCTCCACGTAGACTTTGAAAAACAATATTTTGGGGGTTTGGAAGGTCAAAATGTAAACCCTCGATCCGATAGCCACGAAATTTCACTCGGACCTCCCACACGTCTAAACAAAGTTGTAAAAAGAAACAAAATGGGAATCGGATACTTGTTTATCATGATACGCCAAAAAAAATTAAAATGGTTACCTCGTTGACTTTAAAAAAGTAAGATTTTGGGGTATAGGGGTCAAAATGCATACCATCAGTTCGATTGCCACGAAATTTAACTCGTACCTCTAACACATCTAAAGAAAGTTGTAGGAAGAACTGGAAATGGAATCGGATTCCCGGTTATCAAGATACATGGTAAAAAATAACTTTTTTACTATATAGACATTGAAAAACAAACTTTTTGGGGATTTAGGGGTCAAAATGCAAACCGTCGATCCGTTAGCTATGAAACTTCACTCGCACTTCCCACACGTCTAAAGAAAGTTGTAGGAAAAAAAGGAAAGGAAATCGGACACCTGGTTATCAAGATACACTAAAAGACAAATTTTTTACCTCGTAGACATTAAAAAACTAAGATTTTGGGGTTTGGTGGGTCAAAATGCAAAGATACACTAAAAGACAACTTTTTTACCTCGTAGACATTGAAAAACTTTGTTTGGGGTTTGGCGGGTCAAAATGCAAACCGTCGTTCGTATAGTCTCGAAATTTAACACGCACCTCACACACTTCAAAAGAAAGCTGTCGGAAGAAATGAAACGATAATCTGAATCCCAGTTATCAAGATACAATAAGAAAATAACTTTTTCAACTCTTCGACAATGAAAAACTATGTTTTTGGGGTATGGGGGTAAAAATGCAAACCATTGATCCGATAGCCACGAAATTTAACTCCCACCTCTAACACATTTAAAGAAAGTTTTAGGAAGAAATGGAAAGGTAATCGCACTCCTGGTTATCAAGATACACTAAAAAATAACTTTTTTACCATGTAGACGTTAAAAAATAAATTTTTGGGTTTGGGGGGTAAAAATGCAAACCGTCGATCCGTTATCCATGAAATTTAACTCGCACCTCACACACTTCCAAAGAATGTAGTATGAAGAAACTGAAAGGGAATCGGACTCCAGATTATCAGGATACACTAAAAAGCAACTTTTTTATCACGTAGATGAAAAATAGAGTTTTTGGTGTTTGGTGGGTCAAAATACAAACCATCTATCTGATACCCACGAAATTTAACTCGAACCTCACACACGTCAAAAGGAAGTTGTAGGAAGAAATGGAAAGATAATCGGACTCCTGATTATCAAGATACCCTAAATAGCAACTTTTTCTCCACGTAGACTTTGAAAAACAATATTTTGGGGGTTTGGAAGGTCAAAATGTAAACCCTCGATCCGATAGCCACGAAATTTCACTCGGACCTCCCACACGTCTAAACAAAGTTGTAAAAAGAAACAAAATGGGAATCGGATACTTGCTTATCATGATACGCCAAAAAAAATTAAAATGGTCACCTCGTTGACTTTAAAAAAGTAAGATTTTGGGGTATAGGGGTCAAAATGCATACCATCAGTCCGATTGCCACGAAATTTAACTCTTACCTCTAACACATCTAAAGAAAGTTGTAGGAAGAACTGGAAATGGAATCGGATTCCCGGTTATCAAGATACATGGTAAAAAATAACTTTTTTACTATATAGACATTGAAAAACAAACTTTTTGGGGATTGAGGGGTCAAAATGCAAACCGTCGATCCGTTAGCTATGAAACTTCACTCACACTTCCCACACGTCTAAAGAAAGTTGTAGGAAAAAAAGGAAAGGAAATCGGACACCTGCTTATCAAGATACACTAAAAGACAACTTTTTTACCTCGTAGACATTAAAAAACTAAGATTTTGGGGTTTGGTGGGTCAAAATGCAAAGATACACTAAAAGACAACTTTTTTACCTCGTAGACATTGAAAAACTTTGTTTGGGGTTTGGCGGGTCAAAATGCAAACCGTTGTTCGTATAGTCTCGAAATTTAACACGCACCTCACACACTTCAAAAGAAAGCTGTCGGAAGAAATGAAACGATAATCTGAATCCCAGTTATCAAGATACAATAAGAAAATAACTTTTTCAACTCTTCGATAATGAAAAACTATGTTTTTGGGGTATGGGAGTAAAAATGCAAACCATTGATCCGATAGCCACGAAATTTAACTCCCACCTCTAACACATTTAAAGAAAGTTTTACGAAGAAATGGAAAGGTAATCGCACTCCTGGTTATCAAGATACACTAAAAAATAACTTTTTTACCATGTAGACGTTAAAAAATAAATTTTTGGGTTTGGGGGGTAAAAATGCAAACCGTCGATCCGTTATCCATGAAATTTAACTCGCACCTCACACACTTCCAAAGAATGTAGTATGAAGAAACTGAAAGGGAATCGGACTCCAGATTATCAGGATACACTAAAAAGCAACTTTTTTATCACGTAAATGAAAAATAGAGTTTTTGGTGTTTGGTGGGTCAAAATACAAACCATCTATCTGATACCCACGAAATTTAACTCGAACCTCACACACGTCAAAAGGAAGTTGTAGGAAGAAATGGAAAGATAATCGGACTCCTGATTATCAAGATACCCTAAATAGCAACTTTTTCTCCACGTAGACTTTGAAAAACAATATTTTGGGGGTTTGGAAGGTCAAAATGTAAACCCTCGATCCGATAGCCACGAAATTTCACTCGGACCTCCCACACGTCTAAACAAAGTTGTAAAAAGAAACAAAATGGGAATCGGATACTTGCTTATCATGATACGCCAAAAAAAATTAAAATGGTCACCTCGTTGACTTTAAAAAAGTAAGATTTTGGGGTATAGGGGTCAAAATGCATACCATCAGTCCGATTACCACGAAATTTAACTCGTACCTCTAACACATCTAAAGAAAGTTGTAGGAAGAACTGGAAATGGAATCGGATTCCCGGTTATCAAGATACATGGTAAAAAATAACTTTTTTACTATATAGACATTGAAAAACAAACTTTTTGGGGATTGAGGGGTCAAAATGCAAACCGTCGATCCGTTAGCTATGAAACTTCACTCGCACTTCCCACACGTCTAAAGAAAGTTGTAGGAAAAAAAGGAAAGGAAATCGGACACCTGCTTATCAAGATACACTAAAAGACAAATTTTTTACCTCGTAGACATTAAAAAACTATGATTTTGGGGTTTGGTGGGTCAAAAAGGAAAGATACACTAAAAGACAACTTTTTTACCTCGTAGACATTGAAAAACTTTGTTTGGGGTTTGGCGGGTCAAAATGCAAACCGTCGTTCGTATAGTCTCGAAATTTAACACGCACCTCACACACTTCAAAAGAAAGCTGTCAGAAGAAATGAAACGATAATCTGAATCCCAGTTATCAAGATACAATAAGAAAATAACTTTTTCAACTCTTCGACAATGAAAAACTATATTTTTGGGGTATGGGGGTAAAAATGCAAACCATTGATCCGATAGCCACGAAATTTAACTCCCACCTCTAACACATTTAAAGAAAGTTTTAGTAAGAAATGGAAAGGTAATCGCACTCCTGGTTATCAAGATACACTAAAAAATAACTTTTTTACCATGTAGACGTTAAAAAATAAATTTTTGGGTTTGGGGGGTAAAAATGCAAACCGTCGATCCGTTATCCATGAAATTTAACTCGCACCTCACACACTTCCAAAGAATGTAGTATGAAGAAACTGAAAGGGAATCGGACTCCAGATTATCAGGATACACTAAAAAGCAATTTTTTTATCACGTTGATGAAAAATAGAGTTTTTGGTGTTTGGTGGGTCAAAATACAAACCATCTATCTGATACCCACGAAATTTAACTCGAACCTCACACACGTCAAAAGGAAGTTGTAGGAAGAAATGGAAAGATAATCGGACTCCTGATTATCAAGATACCCTAAATAGCAACTTTTTCTCCACGTAGACTTTGAAAAACAATATTTTGGGGGTTTGGAAGGTCAAAATGTAAACCCTCGATCCGATAGCCACGAAATTTCACTCGGACCTCCCACACGTCTAAACAAAGTTGTAAAAAGAAACAAAATGGGAATCGGATACTTGCTTATCATGATACGCCAAAAAAAATTAAAATGGTCACCTCGTTGACTTTAAAAAAGTAAGATTTTGGGGTATAGGGGTCAAAATGCATACCATCAGTCCGATTGCCACGAAATTTAACTCGTACCTCTAACACATCTAAAGAAAGTTGTAGGAAGAACTGGAAATGGAATCGGATTCCCGGTTATCAAGATACATGGTAAAAAATAACTTTTTTACTATATAGACATTGAAAAACAAACTTTTTGGGGATTGAGGGGTCAAAATGCAAACCGTCGATCCGTTAGCTATGAAACTTCACTCGCACTTCCCACACGTCTAAAGAAAGTTCTAGGAAAAAAAGGAAAGGAAATCGGACACCTGGTTATCAAGATACACTAAAAGACAAATTTTTTACCTCGTAGACATTAAAAAACTAAGATTTTGGGGTTTGGTGGGTCAAAATGCAAAGATACACTAAAAGACAACTTTTTTACCTCGTAGACATTGAAAAACTTTGTTTGGGGTTTGGCGGGTCAAAATGCAAACCGTCGTTCGTATAGTCTCGAAATTTAACACGCACCTCACACACTTCAAAAGAAAGCTGTCGGAAGAAATGAAACGATAATCTGAATCCCAGTTATCAAGATACAATAAGAAAATAACTTTTTCAACTCTTCGACAATGAAAAACTATGTTTTTGGGGTATGGGGGTAAAAATGCAAACCATTGATCCGATAGCCACGAAATTTAACTCCCACCTCTAACACATTTAAAGAAAGTTTTAGGAAGAAATGGAAAGGTAATCGCACTCCTGGTTATCAAGATACACTAAAAAATAACTTTTTTACCATGTAGACGTTAAAAAATAAATTTTTGGGTTTGGGGGGTAAAAATGCAAACCGTCCATCCGTTATCCATGAAATTTAACTCGCACCTCACACACTTCCAAAGAATGTAGTATGAAGAAACTGAAAGGGAATCGGACTTCAGATTATCAGGATACACTAAAAAGTAACTTTTTTATCACGTAGATGAAAAATAGAATATTTGGTGTTTGGTGGGTCAAAATACAAACCATCTATCTGATACCCACGAAATTTAACTCGAACCTCACACACGTCAAAAGGAAGTTGTAGGAAGAAATGGAAAGATAATCGGACTTCTGATTATCAAGATACCCTAAATAGCAACTTTTTCTCCACGTAGACTTTGAAAAACAATATTTTGGGGGTTTGGAAGGTCAAAATGTAAACCCTCGATCCGATAGCCACGAAATTTCACTCGGACCTCCCACACGTCTAAACAAAGTTGTAAAAAGAAACAAAATGGGAATCGGATACTTGCTTATCATGATACGCCAAAAAAAATTAAAATGGTCACCTCGTTGACTTTAAAAAAGTAAGATTTTGGGGTATAGGGGTCAAAATGCATACCGATTGCCACGAAATTTAACTCTTACCTCTAACACATCTAAAGAAAGTTGTAGGAAGAACTGGAAATGGAATCGGATTCCCGGTTATCAAGATACATGGTAAAAAATAACTTTTTTACTATATAGACATTGAAAAACAAACTTTTTGGGGATTGAGGGGTCAAAATGCAAACCGTCGATCCGTTAGCTATGAAACTTCACTCGCACTTCCCACACGTCTAAAGAAAGTTGTAGGAAAAAAAGGAAAGGAAATCGGACACCTGGTTATCAAGATACACTAAAAGACAAATTTTTTACCTCGTAGACATTAAAAAACTAAGATTTTGGGGTTTGGTGGGTCAAAATGCAAAGATACACTAAAAGACAACTTTTTTACCTCGTAGACATTGAAAAACTTTGTTTGGGGTTTGGCGGGTCAAAATGCAAACCGTCGTTCGTATAGTCTCGAAATTTAACACGCACCTCACACACTTCAAAAGAAAGCTGTCGGAAGAAATGAAACGATAATCTGAATCCCAGTTATCAAGATACAATAAGAAAATAACTTTTTCAACTCTTCGACAATGAAAAACTATGTTTTTGGGGTATGGGGGTAAAAATGCAAACCATTGATCCGATAGCCACGAAATTTAACTCCCACCTCTACCACATTTAAAGAAAGTTTTAGGAAGAAATGGAAAGGTAATCGCACTCCTGGTTATCAAGATACACTAAAAAATAACTTTTTTACCATGTAGACATTAAAAAATAAATTTTTGGGTTTGGGGGGTAAAAATGCAAACCGTCCATCAGTTATCCATGAAATTTAACTCGCACCTCACACACTTCCAAAGAATGTAGTATGAAGAAACTGAAAGGGAATCGGACTCCAGATTATCAGGATACACTAAAAAGCAACTTTTTTATCACGTAGATGAAAAATAGAGTTTTTGGTGTTTGGTGGGTCAAAATACAAACCATCTATCTGATACCCACGAAATTTAACTCGAACCTCACACACGTCAAAAGGAAGTTGTAGGAAGAAATGGAAAGATAATCAGACTCCTGATTATCAAGATACCCTGAATAGCAACTTTTTCTCCACGTAGACTTTGAAAAACAATATTTTGGGGGTTTGGAAGGTCAAAATGTAAACCCTCGATCCGATAGCCACGAAATTTCACTCGGACCTCCCACACGTCTAAGCAAAGTTGTAAAAAGAAACAAAATGGGAATCGGATACTTGCTTATCATGATACGCCAAAAAAAATTAAAATGGTCACCTCGTTGACTTTAAAAAAGTTAGATTTTGGGGTATAGGGGTCAAAATGCATACCATCAGTTCGATTGCCACGAAATTTAACTCGTACCTCTAACACATCTAAAGAAAGTTGTAGGAAGAACTGGAAATGGAATCGGATTCCCGGTTATCAAGATACATGGTAAAAAATAACTTTTTTACTATATAGACATTGAAAAACAAACTTTTTGGGGATTGAGGGGTCAAAATGCAAACCGTCGATCCGTTAGCTATGAAACTTCACTCGCACTTCCCACACGTCTAAAGAAAGTTGTAGGAAAAAAAGGAAAGGAAATCGGACACCTGGTTATCAAGATACACTAAAAGACAAATTTTTTACCTCGTAGACATTAAAAAACTAAAATTTTGGGGTTTGGTGGGTCAAAATGCAAAGATACACTAAAAGACAACTTTTTTACCTCGTAGACATTGAAAAACTTTGTTTGGGGTTTGGCGGGTCAAAATGCAAACCGTCGTTCGTATAGTCTCGAAATTTAACACGCACCTCACACACTTCAAAAGAAAGCTGTCGGAAGAAATGAAACGATAATCTGAATCCCAGTTATCAAGATACAATAAGAAAATAACTTTTTCAACTCTTCGATAATGAAAAACTATGTTTTTGGGGTATGGGAGTAAAAATGCGAACCATTGATCCGATAGCCACGAAATTTAACTCCCACCTCTAACACATTTAAAGAAAGTTTTAGGAAGAAATGGAAAGGTAATCGCACTCCTGGTTATCAAGATACACTAAAAAATAACTTTTTTACCATGTAGACGTTAAAAAATAAATTTTTGGGTTTGGGGGGTAAAAATGCAAACCGTCGATCCGTTATCCATGAAATTTAACTCGCATCTCACACACTTCCAAAGAATGTAGTATGAAGAAACTGAAAGGGAATCGGACTCCAGATTATCAGGATACACTAAAAAGCAACTTTTTTATCACGTAGATGAAAAATAGAGTTTTTGGTGTTTGGTGGGTCAAAATACAAACCATCTATCTGATACCCACGAAATTTAACTCGAACCTCACACACGTCAAAAGGAAGTTGTAGGAAGAAATGGAAAGATAATCGGACTCCTGATTATCAAGATACCCTAAAAAGCAACTTTTTCTCCACGTAGACTTTGAAAAACAATATTTTGGGGGTTTGGAAGGTCAAAATGTAAACCCTCGATCCGATAGCCACGAAATTTCACTCGGACCTCCCACACGTCTAAACAAAGTTGTAAAAAGAAACAAAATGGGAATCGGATACTTGTTTATCATGATACGCCAAAAAAAATTAAAATGGTTACCTCGTTGACTTTAAAAAAGTAAGATTTTGGGGTATAGGGGTCAAAATGCGTACCATCAGTTCGATTGCCACGAAATTTAACTCGTACCTCTAACACATCTAAAGAAAGTTGTAGGAAGAACTGGAAATGGAATCGGATTCCCGGTTATCAAGATACATGGTAAAAAATAACTTTTTTACTATATAGACATTGAAAAACAAACTTTTTGGGGATTTAGGGGTCAAAATGCAAACCGTCGATCCGTTAGCTATGAAACTTCACTCGCACTTCCCACACGTCTAAAGAAAGTTGTAGGAAAAAAAGGAAAGGAAATCGGACACCTGGTTATCAAGATACACTAAAAGACAAATTTTTTACCTCGTAGACATTAAAAAACTAAGATTTTGGGGTTTGGTGGGTCAAAATGCAAAGATACACTAAAAGACAACTTTTTTACCTCGTAGACATTGAAAAACTTTGTTTGGGGTTTGGCGGGTCAAAATGCAAACCGTCGTTCGTATAGTCTCGAAATTTAACACGCACCTCACACACTTCAAAAGAAAGCTGTCGGAAGAAATGAAACGATAATCTGAATCCCAGTTATCAAGATACAATAAGAAAATAACTTTTTCAACTCTTCGACAATGAAAAACTATGTTTTTGGGGCATGGGGGTAAAAATGCAAACCATTGATCCGATAGCCACGAAATTTAACTCCCACCTCTAACACATTTAAAGAAAGTTTTAGGAAGAAATGGAAAGGTAATCGCACTCCTGGTTATCAAGATACACTAAAAAATAACTTTTTTACCATGTAGACGTTAAAAAATAAATTTTTGGGTTTGGGGGGTAAAAATGCAAACCGTCGATCCGTTATCCATGAAATTTAACTCGCACCTCACACACTTCCAAAGAATGTAGTATGAAGAAACTGAAAGGGAATCGGACTCCAGATTATCAGGATACACTAAAAAGCAACTTTTTTATCACGTAGATGAAAAATAGAGTTTTTGGTGTTTGGTGGGTCAAAATACAAACCATCTATCTGATACCCACGAAATTTAACTCGAACCTCACACACGTCAAAAGGAAGTTGTAGGAAGAAATGGAAAGATAATCGGACTCCTGATTATCAAGATACCCTAAATAGCAACTTTTTCTCCACGTAGACTTTGAAAAACAATATTTTGGGGGTTTGGAAGGTCAAAATGTAAACCCTCGATCCGATAGCCACGAAATTTCACTCGGACCTCCCACACGTCTAAACAAAGTTGTAAAAAGAAACAAAATGGGAATCGGATACTTGCTTATCATGATACGCCAAAAAAAATTAAAATGGTCACCTCGTTGACTTTAAAAAAGTAAGATTTTGGGGTATAGGGGTCAAAATGCATACCATCAGTCCGATTACCACGAAATTTAACTCGTACCTCTAACACATCTAAAGAAAGTTGTAGGAAGAACTGGAAATGGAATCGGATTCCCGGTTATCAAGATACATGGTAAAAAATAACTTTTTTACTATATAGACATTGAAAAACAAACTTTTTGGGGATTGAGGGGTCAAAATGCAAACCGTCGATCCGTTAGCTATGAAACTTCACTCGCACTTCCCACACGTCTAAAGAAAGTTGTAGGAAAAAAAGGAAAGGAAATCGGACACCTGCTTATCAAGATACACTAAAAGACAAATTTTTTACCTCGTAGACATTAAAAAACTATGATTTTGGGGTTTGGTGGGTCAAAAAGGAAAGATACACTAAAAGACAACTTTTTTACCTCGTAGACATTGAAAAACTTTGTTTGGGGTTTGGCGGGTCAAAATGCAAACCGTCGTTCGTATAGTCTCGAAATTTAACACGCACCTCACACACTTCAAAAGAAAGCTGTCAGAAGAAATGAAACGATAATCTGAATCCCAGTTATCAAGATACAATAAGAAAATAACTTTTTCAACTCTTCGACAATGAAAAACTATGTTTTTGGGGTATGGGGGTAAAAATGCAAACCATTGATCCGATAGCCACGAAATTTAACTCCCACCTCTAACACATTTAAAGAAAGTTTTAGGAAGAAATGGAAAGGTAATCGCACTCCTGGTTATCAAGATACACTAAAAAATAACTTTTTTACCATGTAGACGTTAAAAAATAAATTTTTGGGTTTGGGGGGTAAAAATGCAAACCGTCGATCCGTTATCCATGAAATTTAACTCGCACCTCACACACTTCCAAAGAATGTAGTATGAAGAAACTGAAAGGGAATCGGACTTCAGATTATCAGGATACACTAAAAAGCAACTTTTTTATCACGTAGATGAAAAATAGAATATTTGGTGTTTGGTGGGTCAAAATACAAACCATCTATCTGATACCCACGAAATTTAACTCGAACCTCACACACGTCAAAAGGAAGTTGTAGGAAGAAATGGAAAGATAATCGGACTTCTGATTATCAAGATACCCTAAATAGCAACTTTTTCTCCACGTAGACTTTGAAAAACAATATTTTGGGGGTTTGGAAGGTCAAAATGTAAACCCTCGATCCGATAGCCACGAAATTTCACTCGGACCTCCCACACGTCTAAACAAAGTTGTAAAAAGAAACAAAATGGGAATCGGATACTTGCTTATCATGATACGCCAAAAAAAATTAAAATGGTCACCTCGTTGACTTTAAAAAAGTAAGATTTTGGGGTATAGGGGTCAAAATGCATACCATCAGTCCGATTGCCACGAAATTTAACTCGTACCTCTAACACATCTAAAGAAAGTTGTAGGAAGAACTGGAAATGGAATCGGATTCCCGGTTATCAAGATACATGGTAAAAAATAACTTTTTTACTATATAGACATTGAAAAACAAACTTTTTGGGGATTGAGGGGTCAAAATGCAAACCGTCGATCCGTTAGCTATGAAACTTCACTCGCACTTCCCACACGTCTAAAGAAAGTTCTAGGAAAAAAAGGAAAGGAAATCGGACACCTGGTTATCAAGATACACTAAAAGACAAATTTTTTACCTCGTAGACATTAAAAAACTAAGATTTTGGGGTTTGGTGGGTCAAAATGCAAAGATACACTAAAAGACAACTTTTTTACCTCGTAGACATTGAAAAACTTTGTTTGGGGTTTGGCGGGTCAAAATGTAAACCGTCGTTCGTATAGTCTCGAAATTTAACACGCACCTCACACACTTCAAAAGAAAGCTGTCGGAAGAAATGAAACGATAATCTGAATCCCAGTTATCAAGATACAATAAGAAAATAACTTTTTCAACTCTTCGACAATGAAAAACTATGTTTTTGGGGTATGGGGGTAAAAATGCAAACCATTGATCCGATAGCCACGAAATTTAACTCCCACCTCTAACACAGTTAAAGAAAGTTTTAGGAAGAAATGGAAAGGTAATCGCACTCCTGCTATCAAGATACACTAAAAAATAACTTTTTTACCATGTAGCGTTAAAAAATAAATTTTTGGGTTTGGGGGGTAAAAATGCAAACCGTCGATCCGTTATCCATGAAATTTAACTCGCACCTCACACACTTCCAAAGAATGTAGTATGAAGAAACTGGAAGGGAATCGGACTCCAGATTATCAGGATACACTAAAAAGCAACTTTTTTATCACGTAGATGAAAAATAGAGTTTTTGGTGTTTGGTGGGTCAAAATACAAACCATCTATCTGATACCCACGAAATTTAACTCGAACCTCACACACGTCAAAAGGAAGTTGTAGGAAGAAATAGAAAGATAATCGGACTCCTGATTATCAAGATACCCTAAATAGCAACTTTTTCTCCACGTAGACTTTGAAAAACAATATTTTGGGGGTTTGGAAGGTCAAAATGTAAACCCTCGATCCGATAGCCACGAAATTTCACTCGGACCTCCCACACGTCTAAACAAAGTTGTGAAAAGAAACAAAATGGGAATCGGATACTTGCTTATCATGATACGCCAAAAAAAATTAAAATGGTCACCTCGTTGACTTTAAAAAAGTAAGATTTTGGGGTATAGGGGTCAAAATGCATACCATCAGTTCGATTGCCACGAAATTTAACTCGTACCTCTAACACATCTAAAGAAAGTTGTAGGAAGAACTGGAAATGGAATCGGATTCCCGGTTATCAAGGTACATGGTAAAAAATAACTTTTTTACTATATAGACATTGAAAAACAAACTTTTTGGGGATTGAGGGGTCAAAATGCAAACCGTCGATCCGTTAGCTATAAAAATTCACTCGCACTTCCCACACGTCTAAAGAAAGTTGTAGGAAAAAAAGGAAAGGAAATCGGACACCTGGTTATCAAGATACACTAAAAGACAAATTTTTTACCTCGTAAACATTAAAAAACTAAGATTTTGGGGTTTGGTGAGTCAAAATGCAAAGATACACTAAAAGACAACTTTTTTACCTCGTAGACATTGAAAAACTTTGTTTGGGGTTTGGCCGGTCAAAATGCAAACCGTCGTTCGTATAGTCTCGAAATTTAACACGCACCTCACACACTTCAAAAGAAAGCTATCGGAAGAAATGAAACGATAATCTGAATCCCAGTTATCAAGATACAATAAGAAAATAACTTTTTCAACTCTTCGACAATGAAAAACTATGTTTTTGGGGTATGGGGGTAAAAATGCAAACCATTGATCCGATAGCCACGAAATTTAACTCCCACCTCTAACACATTTAAAGAAAGTTTTAGGAAGAAATGGAAAGGTAATCGCACTCCTGGTTATCAAGATACACTAAAAAATAACTTTTTTACCATGTAGACGTTAAAAAATAAATTTTTGGGTTTGGGGGGTAAAAATGCAAACCGTCGATCCGTTATCCATGAAATTTAACTCGCACCTCACACACTTCCAAAGAATGTAGTATGAAGAAACTGAAAGGGAATCGGACTTCAGATTATCAGGATACACTAAAAAGCAACTTTTTTATCACGTAGATGAAAAATAGAATATTTGGTGTTTGGTGGGTCAAAATACAAACCATCTATCTGATACCCACGAAATTTAACTCGAACCTCACACACGTCAAAAGGAAGTTGTAGGAAGAAATGGAAAGATAATCGGACTTCTGATTATCAAGATACCCTAAATAGCAACTTTTTCTCCACGTAGACTTTGAAAAACAATATTTTGGGGGTTTGGAAGGTCAAAATGTAAACCCTCGATCCGATAGCCACGAAATTTCACTCGGACCTCCCACACGTCTAAACAAAGTTGTAAAAAGAAACAAAATGGGAATCGGATACTTGCTTATCATGATACGCCAAAAAAAATTAAAATGGTCACCTCGTTGACTTTAAAAAAGTAAGATTTTGGGGTATAGGGGTCAAAATGCATACCATCAGTCCGATTGCCACGAAATTTAACTCGTACCTCTAACACATCTAAAGAAAGTTGTAGGAAGAACTGGAAATGGAATCGGATTCCCGGTTATCAAGATACATGGTAAAAAATAACTTTTTTACTATATAGACATTGAAAAACAAACTTTTTGGGGATTGAGGGGTCAAACTGCAAACCGTCGATCCGTTAGCTATGAAACTTCACTCGCACTTCCCACACGTCTAAAGAAAGTTCTAGGAAAAAAAGGAAAGGAAATCGGACACCTGGTTATCAAGATACACTAAAAGACAAATTTTTTACCTCGTAGACATTAAAAAACTAAGATTTTGGGGTTTGGTGGGTCAAAATGCAAAGATACACTAAAAGACAACTTTTTTACCTCGTAGACATTGAAAAACTTTGTTTGGGGTTTGGCGGGTCAAAATGCAAACCGTCGTTCGTATAGTCTCGAAATTTAACACGCACCTCACACACTTCAAAAGAAAGCTGTCGGAAGAAATGAAACGATAATCTGAATCCCAGTTATCAAGATACAATAAGAAAATAACTTTTTCAACTCTTCGACAATGAAAAACTATGTTTTTGGGGTATGGGGGTAAAAATGCAAACCATTGATCCGATAGCCACGAAATTTAACTCCCACCTCTAACACAGTTAAAGAAAGTTTTAGGAAGAAATGGAAAGGTAATCGCACTCCTGGTTATCAAGATACACTAAAAAATAACTTTTTTACCATGTAGCGTTAAAAAATAAATTTTTGGGTTTGGGGGGTAAAAATGCAAACCGTCGATCCGTTATCCATGAAATTTAACTCGCACCTCACACACTTCCAAAGAATGTAGTATGAAGAAACTGGAAGGGAATCGGACTCCAGATTATCAGGATACACTAAAAAGCAACTTTTTTATCACGTAGATGAAAAATAGAGTTTTTGGTGTTTGGTGGGTCAAAATACAAACCATCTATCTGATACCCACGAAATTTAACTCGAACCTCACACACGTCAAAAGGAAGTTGTAGGAAGAAATGGAAAGATAATCGGACTCCTGATTATCAAGATACCCTAAATAGCAACTTTTTCTCCACGTAGACTTTGAAAAACAATATTTTGGGGGTTTGGAAGGTCAAAATGTAAACCCTCGATCCGATAGCCACGAAATTTCACTCGGACCTCCCACACGTCTAAACAAAGTTGTGAAAAGAAACAAAATGGGAATCGGATACTTGCTTATCATGATACGCCAAAAAAAATTAAAATGGTCACCTCGTTGACTTTAAAAAAGTAAGATTTTGGGGTATAGGGGTCAAAATGCATACCATCAGTTCGATTGCCACGAAATTTAACTCGTACCTCTAACACATCTAAAGAAAGTTGTAGGAAGAACTGGAAATGGAATCGGATTCCCGGTTATCAAGGTACATGGTAAAAAATAACTTTTTTACTATATAGACATTGAAAAACAAACTTTTTGGGGATTGAGGGGTCAAAATGCAAACCGTCGATCCGTTAGCTATAAAAATTCACTCGCACTTCCCACACGTCTAAAGAAAGTTGTAGGAAAAAAAGGAAAGGAAATCGGACACCTGGTTATCAAGATACACTAAAAGACAAATTTTTTACCTCGTAGACATTAAAAAACTAAGATTTTGGGGTTTGGTGGGTCAAAATGCAAAGATACACTAAAAGACAACTTTTTTACCTCGTAGACATTGAAAAACTTTGTTTGGGGTTTGGCGGGTCAAAATGTAAACCGTCGTTCGTATAGTCTCGAAATTTAACACGCACCTCACACACTTCAAAAGAAAGCTGTCGGAAGAAATGAAACGATAATCTGAATCCCAGTTATCAAGATACAATAAGAAAATAACTTTTTCAACTCTTCGACAATGAAAAACTATGTTTTTGGGGTATGGGGGTAAAAATGCAAACCATTGATCCGATAGCCACGAAATTTAACTCCCACCTCTAACACAGTTAAAGAAAGTTTTAGGAAGAAATGGAAAGGTAATCGCACTCCTGGTTA
Organism: Hydrangea macrophylla; assembly: GCA_033977485.1. Lineage (NCBI taxonomy): Eukaryota > Viridiplantae > Streptophyta > Magnoliopsida > Cornales > Hydrangeaceae > Hydrangea > Hydrangea macrophylla. Next base: position 22,197,515 of record CM066985.1, read on the forward strand.
TCAAGATACACTAAAAAATAACTTTTTTACCATGTAGCGTTAAAAAATAAATTTTTGGGTTTGGGGGGTAAAAATGCAAACCGTCGATCCGTTATCCATGAAATTTAACTCGCACCTCACACACTTCCAAAGAATGTAGTATGAAGAAACTGGAAGGGAATCGGACTCCAGATTATCAGGATACACTAAAAAGCAACTTTTTTATCACGTAGATGAAAAATAGAGTTTTTGGTGTTTGGTGGGTCAAAATACAAACCATCTATCTGATACCCACGAAATTTAACTCGAACCTCACACACGTCAAAAGGAAGTTGTAGGAAGAAATGGAAAGATAATCGGACTCCTGATTATCAAGATACCCTAAATAGCAACTTTTTCTCCACGTAGACTTTGAAAAACAATATTTTGGGGGTTTGGAAGGTCAAAATGTAAACCCTCGATCCGATAGCCACGAAATTTCACTCGGACCTCCCACACGTCTAAACAAAGTTGTGAAAAGAAACAAAATGGGAATCGGATACTTGCTTATCATGATACGCCAAAAAAAATTAAAATGGTCACCTCGTTGACTTTAAAAAAGTAAGATTTTGGGGTATAGGGGTCAAAATGCATACCATCAGTTCGATTGCCACGAAATTTAACTCGTACCTCTAACACATCTAAAGAAAGTTGTAGGAAGAACTGGAAATGGAATCGGATTCCCGGTTATCAAGGTACATGGTAAAAAATAACTTTTTTACTATATAGACATTGAAAAACAAACTTTTTGGGGATTGAGGGGTCAAAATGCAAACCGTCGATCCGTTAGCTATAAAAATTCACTCGCACTTCCCACACGTCTAAAGAAAGTTGTAGGAAAAAAAGGAAAGGAAATCGGACACCTGGTTATCAAGATACACTAAAAGACAAATTTTTTACCTCGTAGACATTAAAAAACTAAGATTTTGGGGTTTGGTGGGTCAAAATGCAAAGATACACTAAAAGACAACTTTTTTACCTCGTAGACATTGAAAAACTTTGTTTGGGGTTTGGCCGGTCAAAATGCAAACCGTCGTTCGTATAGTCTCGAAATTTAACACGCACCTCACACACTTCAAAAGAAAGCTATCGGAAGAAATGAAACGATAATCTGAATCCCAGTTATCAAGATACAATAAGAAAATAACTTTTTCAACTCTTCGACAATGAAAAACTATGTTTTTGGGGTATGGGGGTAAAAATGCAAACCATTGATCCGATAGCCACGAAATTTAACTCCCACCTCTAACACATTTGAAGAAAGTTTTAGGAAGAAATGGAAAGGTAATCGCACTCCTGGTTATCAAGATACACTAAAAAATAACTTTTTTACCATGTAGACGTTAAAAAATAAATTTTTGGGTTTGGGGGGTAAAAATGCAAACCGTCGATCCGTTATCCATGAAATTTAACTCGCACCTCACACACTTCCAAAGAATGTAGTATGAAGAAACTGAAAGGGAATCGGACTTCAGATTATCAGGATACACTAAAAAGCAACTTTTTTATCACGTAGATGAAAAATAGAATATTTGGTGTTTGGTGGGTCAAAATACAAACCATCTATCTGATACCCACGAAATTTAACTCGAACCTCACACACGTCAAAAGGAAGTTGTAGGAAGAAATGGAAAGATAATCGGACTTCTGATTATCAAGATACCCTAAATAGCAACTTTTTCTCCACGTAGACTTTGAAAAACAATATTTTGGGGGTTTGGAAGGTCAAAATGTAAACCCTCGATCCGATAGCCACGAAATTTCACTCGGACCTCCCACACGTCTAAACAAAGTTGTAAAAAGAAACAAAATGGGAATCGGATACTTGCTTATCATGATACGCCAAAAAAAATTAAAATGGTCACCTCGTTGACTTTAAAAAGGTAAGATTTTGGGGTATAGGGGTCAAAATGCATACCATCAGTCCGATTGCCACGAAATTTAACTCGTACCTCTAACACATCTAAAGAAAGTTGTAGGAAGAACTGGAAATGGAATCGGATTCCCGGTTATCAAGATACATGGTAAAAAATAACTTTTTTACTATATAGACATTGAAAAACAAACTTTTTGGGGATTGAGGGGTCAAAATGCAAACCGTCGATCCGTTAGCTATGAAACTTCACTCGCACTTCCCACACGTCTAAAGAAAGTTCTAGGAAAAAAAGGAAAGGAAATCGGACACCTGGTTATCAAGATACACTAAAAGACAAATTTTTTACCTCGTAGACATTAAAAAACTAAGATTTTGGGGTTTGGTGGGTCAAAATGCAAAGATACACTAAAAGACAACTTTTTTACCTCGTAGACATTGAAAAACTTTGTTTGGGGTTTGGCGGGTCAAAATGCAAACCGTCGTTCGTATAGTCTCGAAATTTAACACGCACCTCACACACTTCAAAAGAAAGCTGTCGGAAGAAATGAAACGATAATCTGAATCCCAGTTATCAAGATACAATAAGAAAATAACTTTTTCAACTCTTCGACAATGAAAAACTATGTTTTTGGGGTATGGGGGTAAAAATGCAAACCATTGATCCGATAGCCACGAAATTTAACTCCCACCTCTAACACAGTTAAAGAAAGTTTTAGGAAGAAATGGAAAGGTAATCGCACTCCTGGTTATCAAGATACACTAAAAAATAACTTTTTTACCATGTAGCGTTAAAAAATAAATTTTTGGGTTTGGGGGGTAAAAATGCAAACCGTCGATCCGTTATCCATGAAATTTAACTCGCACCTCACACACTTCCAAAGAATGTAGTATGAAGAAACTGGAAGGGAATCGGACTCCAGATTATCAGGATACACTAAAAAGCAACTTTTTTATCACGTAGATGAAAAATAGAGTTTTTGGTGTTTGGTGGGTCAAAATACAAACCATCTATCTGATACCCACGAAATTTAACTCGAACCTCACACATGTCAAAAGGAAGTTGTAGGAAGAAATGGAAAGATAATCGGACTCCTGATTATCAAGATACCCTAAATAGCAACTTTTTCTCCACGTAGACTTTGAAAAACAATATTTTGGGGGTTTGGAAGGTCAAAATGTAAACCCTCGATCCGATAGCCACGAAATTTCACTCGGACCTCCCACACGTCTAAACAAAGTTGTGAAAAGAAACAAAATGGGAATCGGATACTTGCTTATCATGATACGCCAAAAAAAATTAAAATGGTCACCTCGTTGACTTTAAAAAAGTAAGATTTTGGGGTATAGGGGTCAAAATGCATACCATCAGTTCGATTGCCACGAAATTTAACTCGTACCTCTAACACATCTAAAGAAAGTTGTAGGAAGAACTGGAAATGGAATCGGATTCCCGGTTATCAAGGTACATGGTAAAAAATAACTTTTTTACTATATAGACATTGAAAAACAAACTTTTTGGGGATTGAGGGGTCAAAATGCAAACCGTCGATCCGTTAGCTATAAAAATTCACTCGCATTTCCCACACGTCTAAAGAAAGTTGTAGGAAAAAAAGGAAAGGAAATCGGACACCTGGTTATCAAGATACACTAAAAGACAAATTTTTTACCTCGTAGACATTAAAAAACTAAGATTTTGGGGTTTGGTGGGTCAAAATGCAAAGATACACTAAAAGACAACTTTTTTACCTCGTAGACATTGAAAAACTTTGTTTGGGGTTTGGCCGGTCAAAATGCAAACCGTCGTTCGTATAGTCTCGAAATTTAACACGCACCTCACACACTTCAAAAGAAAGCTATCGGAAGAAATGAAACGATAATCTGAATCCCAGTTATCAAGATACAATAAGAAAATAACTTTTTCAACTCTTCGACAATGAAAAACTATGTTTTTGGGGTATGGGGGTAAAAATGCAAACCATTGATCCGATAGCCACGAAATTTAACTCCCACCTCTAACACATTTAAAGAAAGTTTTAGGAAGAAATGGAAAGGTAATCGCACTCCTGGTTATCAAGATACACTAAAAAATAACTTTTTTACCATGTAGACGTTAAAAAATAAATTTTTGGGTTTGGGGGGTAAAAATGCAAACCGTCTATCCGTTATCCATGAAATTTAACTCGCACCTCACACACTTCCAAAGAATGTAGTATGAAGAAACTGAAAGGGAATCGGACTTCAGATTATCAGGATACACTAAAAAGCAACTTTTTTATCACGTAGATGAAAAATAGAATATTTGGTGTTTGGTGGGTCAAAATACAAACCATCTATCTGATACCCACGAAATTTAACTCGAACCTCACACACGTCAAAAGGAAGTTGTAGGAAGAAATGGAAAGATAATCGGACTTCTGATTATCAAGATACCCTAAATAGCAACTTTTTCTCCACGTAGACTTTGAAAAACAATATTTTGGGGGTTTGGAAGGTCAAAATGTAAACCCTCGATCCGATAGCCACGAAATTTCACTCGGACCTCCCACACGTCTAAACAAAGTTGTAAAAAGAAACAAAATGGGAATCGGATACTTGCTTATCATGATACGCCAAAAAAAATTAAAATGGTCACCTCGTTGACTTTAAAAAAGTAAGATTTTGGGGTATAGGGGTCAAAATGCATACCGATTGCCACGAAATTTAACTCTTACCTCTAACACATCTAAAGAAAGTTGTAGGAAGAACTGGAAATGGAATCGGATTCCCGGTTATCAAGATACATGGTAAAAAATAACTTTTTTACTATATAGACATTGAAAAACAAACTTTTTGGGGATTGAGGGGTCAAAATGCAAACCGTCGATCCGTTAGCTATGAAACTTCACTCGCACTTCCCACACGTCTAAAGAAAGTTGTAGGAAAAAAAGAAAAAGGAAATCGAACACCTGGTTATCAAGATACACTAAAAGACAAATTTTTTACCTCGTAGACATTAAAAAACTAAGATTTTGGGGTTTGGTGGGTCAAAATGCAAAGATACACTAAAAGACAACTTTTTTACCTCGTAGACATTGAAAAACTTTGTTTGGGGTTTGGCTGGTCAAAATGCAAACCGTCGTTCGTATAGTCTCGAAATTTAACACGCACCTCACACACTTCAAAAGAAAGCTGTCGGAAGAAATGAAACGATAATCTGAATCCCAGTTATCAAGATACAATAAGAAAATAACTTTTTCAACTCTTCGACAATGAAAAACTATGTTTTTGGGGTATGGGGGTAAAAATGCAAACCATTGATCCGATAGCCACGAAATTTAACTCCCACCTCTAACACAGTTAAAGAAAGTTTTAGGAAGAAATGGAAAGGTAATCGCACTCCTGGTTATCAAGATACACTAAAAAATAACTTTTTTACCATGTAGCGTTAAAAAATAAATTTTTGGGTTTGGGGGGTAAAAATGCAAACCGTCGATCCGTTATCCATGAAATTTAACTCGCACCTCACACACTTCCAAAGAATGTAGTATGAAGAAACTGGAAGGGAATCGGACTCCAGATTATCAGGATACACTAAAAAGCAACTTTTTTATCACGTAGATGAAAAATAGAGTTTTTGGTGTTTGGTGGGTCAAAATACAAACCATCTATCTGATACCCACGAAATTTAACTCGAACCTCACACACGTCAAAAGGAAGTTGTAGGAAGAAATGGAAAGATAATCGGACTCCTGATTATCAAGATACCCTAAATAGCAACTTTTTCTCCACGTAGACTTTGAAAAACAATATTTTGGGGGTTTGGAAGGTCAAAATGTAAACCCTCGATCCGATAGCCACAAAATTTCACTCGGACCTCCCACACGTCTAAACAAAGTTGTGAAAAGAAACAAAATGGGAATCGGATACTTGCTTATCATGATACGCCAAAAAAAATTAAAATGGTCACCTCGTTGACTTTAAAAAAGTAAGATTTTGGGGTATAGGGGTCAAAATGCATACCATCAGTTCGATTGCCACGAAATTTAACTCGTACCTCTAACACATCTAAAGAAAGTTGTAGGAAGAACTGGAAATGGAATCGGATTCCCGGTTATCAAGGTACATGGTAAAAAATAACTTTTTTACTATATAGACATTGAAAAACAAACTTTTTGGGGATTGAGGGGTCAAAATGCAAACCGTCGATCCGTTAGCTATAAAAATTCACTCGCACTTCCCACACGTCTAAAGAAAGTTGTAGGAAAAAAAGGAAAGGAAATCGGACACCTGGTTATCAAGATACACTAAAAGACAAATTTTTTACCTCGTAGACATTAAAAAACTAAGATTTTGGGGTTTGGTGGGTCAAAATGCAAAGATACACTAAAAGACAACTTTTTTACCTCGTAGACATTGAAAAACTTTGTTTGGGGTTTGGCCGGTCAAAATGCAAACCGTCGTTCGTATAGTCTCGAAATTTAACACGCACCTCACACACTTCAAAAGAAAGCTATCGGAAGAAATGAAACGATAATCTGAATCCCAGTTATCAAGATACAATAAGAAAATAACTTTTTCAACTCTTCGACAATGAAAAACTATGTTTTTGGGGTATGGGGGTAAAAATGCAAACCATTGATCCGATAGCCACGAAATTTAACTCCCACCTCTAACACATTTAAAGAAAGTTTTAGGAAGAAATGGAAAGGTAATCGCACTCCTGGTTATCAAGATACACTAAAAAATAACTTTTTTACCATGTAGACGTTAAAAAATAAATTTTTGGGTTTGGGGGGTAAAAATGCAAACCGTCGATCCGTTATCCATGAAATTTAACTCGCACCTCACACACTTCCAAAGAATGTAGTATGAAGAAACTGAAAGGGAATCGGACTTCAGATTATCAGGATACACTAAAAAGCAACTTTTTTATCACGTAGATGAAAAATAGAATATTTGGTGTTTGGTGGGTCAAAATACAAACCATCTATCTGATATCCACGAAATTTAACTCGAACCTCACACACGTCAAAAGGAAGTTGTAGGAAGAAATGGAAAGATAATCGGACTTCTGATTATCAAGATACCCTAAATAGCAACTTTTTCTCCACGTAGACTTTGAAAAACAATATTTTGGGGGTTTGGAAGGTCAAAATGTAAACCCTCGATCCGATAGCCACGAAATTTCACTCGGACCTCCCACACGTCTAAACAAAGTTGTAAAAAGAAACAAAATGGGAATCGGATACTTGCTTATCATGATACGCCAAAAAAAATTAAAATGGTCACCTCGTTGACTTTAAAAAAGTAAGATTTTGGGGTATAGGGGTCAAAATGCATACCGATTGCCACGAAATTTAACTCTTACCTCTAACACATCTAAAGAAAGTTGTAGGAAGAACTGGAAATGGAATCGGATTCCCGGTTATCAAGATACATGGTAAAAAATAACTTTTTTACTATATAGACATTGAAAAACAAACTTTTTGGGGATTGAGGGGTCAAAATGCAAACCGTCGATCCGTTAGCTATGAAACTTCACTCGCACTTCCCACACGTCTAAAGAAAGTTGTAGGAAAAAAAGGAAAGGAAATCGAACACCTGGTTATCAAGATACACTAAAAGACAAATTTTTTACCTCGTAGACATTAAAAAACTAAGATTTTGGGGTTTGGTGGGTCAAAATGCAAAGATACACTAAAAGACAACTTTTTTACCTCGTAGACATTGAAAAACTTTGTTTGGGGTTTGGCTGGTCAAAATGCAAACCGTCGTTCGTATAGTCTCGAAATTTAACACGCACCTCACACACTTCAAAAGAAAGCTGTCGGAAGAAATGAAACGATAATCTGAATCCCAGTTATCAAGATACAATAAGAAAATAACTTTTTCAACTCTTCGACAATGAAAAACTATGTTTTTGGGGTATGGGGGTAAAAATGCAAACCATTGATCCGATAGCCACGAAATTTAACTCCCACCTCTAACACATTTAAAGAAAGTTTTAGGAAGAAATGGAAAGGTAATCGCACTCCTGGTTATCAAGATACACTAAAAAATAACTTTTTTACCATGTAGCGTTAAAAAATAAATTTTTGGGTTTGGGGGGTAAAAATGCAAACCGTCGATCCGTTATCCATGAAATTTGACTCGCACCTCACACACTTCCAAAGAATGTAGTATGAAGAAACTGAAAGGGAATCGGACTCCAGATTATCAGGATACACTAAAAAGCAACTTTTTTATCACGTAGATGAAAAATAGAGTTTTTGGTGTTTGGTGGGTCAAAATACAAACCATCTATCTGATACCCACGAAATTTAACTCGAACCTCACACACGTCAAAAGGAAGTTGTAGGAAGAAATGGAAAGATAATCGGACTCCTGATTATCAAGATACCCTAAATAGCAACTTTTTCTCCACGTAGACTTTGAAAAACAATATTTTGGGGGTTTGGAAGGTCAAAATGTAAACCCTCGATCCGATAGCCACGAAATTTCACTCGGACCTCCCACACGTCTAAACAAAGTTGTAAAAAGAAACAAAATGGGAATCGGATACTTGCTTATCATGATACGCCAAAAAAAATTAAAATGGTCACCTTGTTGACTTTAAAAAAGTAAGATTTTGGGGTATAGGGGTCAAAATGCGTACCATCAGTTCGATTGCCACGAAATTTAACTCGTACCTCTAACACATCTAAAGAAAGTTGTAGGAAGAACTGGAAATGGAATCGGATTCCCGGTTATCAAGATACATGGTAAAAAATAACTTTTTTACTATATAGACATTGAAAAACAAACTTTTTGGGGATTGAGGGGTCAAAATGCAAACCGTCGATCCGTTAGCTATGAAACTTCACTCGCACTTCCCACACGTCTAAAGAAAGTTGTAGGAAAAAAAGGAAAGGAAATCGGACACCTGGTTATCAAGATACACTAAAAGACAAATTTTTTACCTCGTAGACATTAAAAAACTAAGATTTTGGGGTTTGGTGGGTCAAAAAGGAAAGATACACTAAAAGAAAACTTTTTTACCTCGTAGACATTGAAAAACTTTGTTTGGGGTTTGGCGGGTCAAAATGCAAACCGTCGTTCGTATAGTCTCGAAATTTAACACGCACCTCACACACTTCAAAAGAAAGCTGTCGGAAGAAATGAAACGATAATCTGAATCCCAGTTATCAAGATACAATAAGAAAATAACTTTTTCAACTCTTCGACAATGAAAAACTATATTTTTGGGGTATGGGGGTAAAAATGCAAACCATTGATCCGATAGCCACGAAATTTAACTCCCACCTCTAACACATTTAAAGAAAGTTTTAGGAAGAAATGGAAAGGTAATCGCACTCCTGGTTATCAAGATACACTAAAAAATAACTTTTTTACCATGTAGACGTTAAAAAATAAATTTTTGGGTTTGGGGGGTAAAAATGCAAACCGTCGATCCGTTATCCATGAAATTTAACTCGCACCTCACACACTTCCAAAGAATGTAGTATGAAGAAACTGAAAGGGAATCGGACTCCAGATTATCAGGATACACTAAAAAGCAACTTTTTTATCACGTAGATGAAAAATAGAGTTTTTGGTGTTTGGTGGGTCAAAATACAAACCATCTATCTGATACCCACGAAATTTAACTCGAACCTCACACACGTCAAAAGAAAGTTATAGGAAGAAATGGAAAGATAATCAGACTCCTGATTATCAAGATACCCTAAATAGCAACTTTTTCTCCACGTAGACTTTGAAAAACAATATTTTGGGGGTTTGGAAGGTCAAAATGTAAACCCTCGATCCGATAGCCACGAAATTTCACTCGGACCTCCCACACGTCTAAACAAAGTTGTAAAAAGAAACAAAATGGGAATCGGATACTTGCTTATCATGATACGCCAAAAAAAATTAAAATGGTCACCTCGTTGACTTTAAAAAAGTAAGATTTTGGGGTATAGGGGTCAAAATGCATACCATCAGTCCGATTGCCACGAAATTTAACTCGTACCTCTAACACATCTAAAGAAAGTTGTAGGAAGAACTGGAAATGGAATCGGATTCCCGGTTATCAAGATACATGGTAAAAAATAACTTTTTTACTATATAGACATTGAAGAACAAACTTTTTGGGGATTGAGGGGTCAAAATGCAAACCGTCGATCCGTTAGCTATAAAACTTCACTCGCACTTCCCACACGTCTAAAGAAAGTTGTAGGAAAAAAAGGAAAGGAAATCGGACACCTGGTTATCAAGATACACTAAAAGACAAATTTTTTACCTCGTAGACATTAAAAAACTAAGATTTTGGGGTTTGGTGGGTCAAAATGCAAAGATACACTAAAAGACAACTTTTTTACCTCGTAGACATTGAAAAACTTTGTTTGGGGTTTGGCGGGTCAAAATGCAAACCGTCGTTCGTATAGTCTCGAAATTTAACACGCACCTCACACACTTCAAAAGAAAGCTGTCGGAAGAAATGAAACGATAATCTAAATCCCAGTTATCAAGATACAATAAGAAAATAACTTTTTCAACTCTTCGACAATGAAAAACTATGTTTTTGGGGTATGGGGGTAAAAATGCAAACCATTGATCCGATAGCCACGAAATTTAACTCCCACCTCTAACACATTTAAAGAAAGTTTTAGGAAGAAATGGAAAGGTAATCGCACTCCTGGTTATCAAGATACACTAAAAAATAACTTTTTTACCATGTAGCGTTAAAAAATAAATTTTTGGGTTTGGGGGGTAAAAATGCAAACCGTCGATCCGTTATCCATGAAATTTAACTCGCACCTCACACACTTCCAAAGAATGTAGTATGAAGAAACTGGAAGGGAATCGGACTCCAGATTATCAGGATACACTAAAAAGCAACCTTTTTATCACGTAGATGAAAAATAGAGTTTTTGGTGTTTGGTGGGTCAAAATACAAACCATCTATCTGATACCCACGAAATTTAACTCGAACCTCACACACGTCAAAAGGAAGTTGTAGGAAGAAATGGAAAGATAATCGGACTCCTGATTATCAAGATACCCTGAATAGCAACTTTTTCTCCACGTAGACTTTGAAAAACAATATTTTGGGGGTTTGGAAGGTCAAAATGTAAACCCTCGATCCGATAGCCACGAAATTTCACTCGGACCTCCCACACGTCTAAACAAAGTTGTAAAAAGAATCAAAATGGGAATTGGATACTTGCTTATCATGATACGCCAAAAAAAATTAAAATGGTCACCTCGTTGACTTTAAAAAAGTAAGATTTTGGGGTATAGGGGTCAAAATGCATACCATCAGTCCGATTGCCACGAAATTTAACTCGTACCTCTAACACATCTAAAGAAAGTTGTAGGAAGAACTGAAAATGGAATCGGATTCCCGGTTATCAAGATACATGGTAAAAAATAACTTTTTTACTATATAGACATTGAAAAACAAACTTTTTGGGGATTGAGGGGTCAAAATGCAAACCGTCGATCCGTTAGCTATAAAACTTCACTCGCACTTCCCACACGTCTAAAGAAAGTTGTAGGAAAAAAAGGAAAGGAAATCGGACACCTGGTTATCAAGATACACTAAAAGACAAATTTTTTACCTCGTAGACATTAAAAAACTAAGATTTTGGGGTTTGGTGGGTCAAAATGCAAAGATACACTAAAAGACAACTTTTTTACCTCGTAGACATTGAAAAACTTTGTTTGGGGTTTGGCGGGTCAAAATGCAAACCGTCGTTCGTATAGTCTCGAAATTTAACACGCACCTCACACACTTCAAAAGAAAGCTATCGGAAGAAATGAAACGATAATCTGAATCCCAGTTATGAAGATACAATAAGAAAATAACTTTTTCAACTCTTCGACAATGAAAAACTATGTTTTTGGGGTATGGGGGTAAAAATGCAAACCATTGATCCGATAGCCACGAAATTTAACTCCCACCTCTAACACATTTAAAGAAAGTTTTAGGAAGAAATGGAAAGGTAATCGCACTCCTGGTTATCAAGATACACTAAAAAATAACTTTTTTACCATGTAGACGTTAAAAAATAAATTTTTGGGTTTGGGGGGTAAAAATGCAAACCGTCGATCCGTTATCCATGAAATTTAACTCGCACCTCACACACTTCCAAAGAATGTAGTATGAAGAAACTGAAAGGGAATCGGACTCCAGATTATCAGGATACACTAAAAAGCAACCTTTTTATCACGTAGATGAAAAATAGAGTTTTTGGTGTTTGGTGGGTCAAAATACAAACCATCTATCTGATACCCACGAAATTTAACTCGAACCTCACACACGTCAAAAGGAAGTTATAGGAAGAAATGGAAAGATAATCAGACTCCTGATTATCAAGATACCCTGAATAGCAACTTTTTCTCCACGTAGACTTTGAAAAACAATATTTTGGGGGTTTGGAAGGTCAAAATGTAAACCCTCGATCCGATAGCCACGAAATTTCACTCGGACCTCCCACACGTCTAAACAAAGTTGTGAAAAGAAACAAAATGGGAATCGGATACTTGCTTATCATGATACGCCAAAAAAAATTAAAATGGTCACCTCGTTGACTTTAAAAAAGTAAGATTTTGGGGTATAGGGGTCAAAATGCATACCATCAGTCCGATTGCCACGAAATTTAACTCGTACCTCTAACACATCTAAAGAAAGTTGTAGGAAGAACTGGAAATGGAATCGGATTCCCGGTTATCAAGATACATGGTAAAAAATAACTTTTTTACTATATAGACATTGAAAAACAAACTTTTTGGGGATTGAGGGGTCAAAATGCAAACCGTCGATCCGTTAGCTATGAAACTTCACTCGCACTTCCCACACGTCTAAAGAAAGTTGTAGGAAAAAAAGGAAAGGAAATCGGACACCTGGTTATCAAGATACACTAAAAGACAAATTTTTTACCTCGTAGACATTAAAAAACTAAGATTTTGGGGTTTGGTGGGTCAAAATGCAAAGATACACTAAAAGACAACTTTTTTACCTCGTAGACATTGAAAAACTTTGTTTGGGGTTTGGCGGGTCAAAATGCAAACCGTCGTTCGTATAGTCTCGAAATTTAACACGCACCTCACACACTTCAAAAGAAAGCTGTCGGAAGAAATGAAACGATAATCTGAATCCCAGTTATGAAGATACAATAAGAAAATAACTTTTTCAACTCTTCGACAATGAAAAACTATGTTTTTGGGGTATGGGGGTAAAAATGCAAACCATTGATCCGATAGCCACGAAATTTAACTCCCACCTCTAACACATTTAAAGAAAGTTTTAGGAAGAAATGGAAAGGTAATCGCACTCCTGGTTATCAAGATACACTAAAAAATAACTTTTTTACCATGTAGCGTTAAAAAATAAATTTTTGGGTTTGGGGGGTAAAAATGCAAACCGTCGATCCGTTATCCATGAAATTTAACTCGCACCTCACACACTTCCAAAGAATGTAGTATGAAGAAACTGGAAGGGAATCGGACTCCAGATTATCAGGATACACTAAAAAGCAACCTTTTTATCACGTAGATGAAAAATAGAGTTTTTGGTGTTTGGTGGGTCAAAATACAAACCATCTATCTGATACCCACGAAATTTAACTCGAACCTCACACACGTCAAAAGGAAGTTGTAGGAAGAAATGGAAAGATAATCGGACTCCTGATTATCAAGATACCCTAAATAGCAACTTTTTCTCCACGTAGACTTTGAAAAACAATATTTTGGGGGTTTGGAAGGTCAAAATGTAAACCCTCGATCCGATAGCCACGAAATTTCACTCGGACCTCCCACACGTCTAAACAAAGTTGTAAAAAGAATCAAAATGGGAATCGGATACTTGCTTATCATGATACGCCAAAAAAAATTAAAATGGTCACCTCGTTGACTTTAAAAAAGTAAGATTTTGGGGTATAGGGGTCAAAATGCATACCATCAGTCCGATTGCCACGAAATTTAACTCGTACCTCTAACACATCTAAAGAAAGTTGTAGGAAGAACTGGAAATGGAATCGGATTCCCGGTTATCAAGATACATGGTAAAAAATAACTTTTTTACTATATAGACATTGAAAAACAAACTTTTTGGGGATTGAGGGGTCAAAATGCAAACCGTCGATCCGTTAGCTATAAAAATTCACTCGCACTTCCCACACGTCTAAAGAAATTTGTAGGAAAAAAAGGAAAGGAAATCGGACACCTGGTTATCAAGATACACTAAAAGACAAATTTTTTACCTCGTAGACATTAAAAAACTAAGATTTTGGGGTTTGGTGGGTCAAAATGCAAAGATACACTAAAAGACAACTTTTTTACCTCGTAGACATTGAAAAACTTTGTTTGGGGTTTGGCGGGTCAAAATGCAAACCGTCGTTCGTATAGTCTCGAAATTTAACACGCACCTCACACACTTCAAAAGAAAGCTGTCGGAAGAAATGAAACGATAATCTAAATCCCAGTTATCAAGATACAATAAGAAAATAACTTTTTCAACTCTTCGACAATGAAAAACTATGTTTTTGGGGTATGGGGGTAAAAATGCAAACCAATGATCCGATAGCCACGAAATTTAACTCCCACCTCTAACACATTTAAAGAAAGTTTTAGGAAGAAATGGAAAGGTAATCGCACTCCTGGTTATCAAGATACACTAAAAAATAACTTTTTTACCATGTAGCGTTAAAAAATAAATTTTTGGGTTTGGGGGGTAAAAATGCAAACCGTCGATCCGTTATCCATGAAATTTAACTCGCACCTCACACATTTCCAAAGAATGTAGTATGAAGAAACTGGAAGGGAATCGGACTCCAGATTATCAGGATACACTAAAAAGCAACCTTTTTATCACGTAGATGAAAAATAGAGTTTTTGGTGTTTGGTGGGTCAAAATACAAACCATCTATCTGATACCCACGAAATTTAACTCGAACCTCACACACGTCAAAAGGAAGTTGTAGGAAGAAATGGAAAGATAATCGGACTCCTGATTATCAAGATACCCTAAATAGCAACTTTTTCTCCACGTAGACTTTGAAAAACAATATTTTGGGGGTTTGGAAGGTCAAAATGTAAACCCTCGATCCGATAGCCACGAAATTTCACTCGGACCTCCCACACGTCTAAACAAAGTTGTAAAAAGAAACAAAATGGGAATCGGATACTTGCTTATCATGATACGCCAAAAAAAATTAAAATGGTCACCTCGTTGACTTTAAAAAAGTAAGATTTTGGGGTATAGGGGTCAAAATGCATACCATCAGTCCGATTGCCACGAAATTTAACTCGTACCTCTAACACATCTAAAGAAAGTTGTAGGAAGAACTGGAAATGGAATCGGATTCCCGGTTATCAAGATACATGGTAAAAAATAACTTTTTTACTATATAGACATTGAAAAACAAACTTTTTGGGGATTGAGGGGTCAAAATGCAAACCGTCGATCCGTTAGCTATGAAACTTCACTCGCACTTCCCACACGTCTAAAGAAAGTTGTAGGAAAAAAAGGAAAGGAAATCGGACACCTGGTTATCAAGATACACTAAAAGACAAATTTTTTACCTCGTAGACATTAAAAAACTAAGATTTTGGGGTTTGGTGGGTCAAAATGCAAAGATACACTAAAAGACAACTTTTTTACCTCGTAGACATTGAAAAACTTTGTTTGGGGTTTGGCGGGTCAAAATGCAAACCGTCGTTCGTATAGTCTCGAAATTTAACACGCACCTCACACACTTCAAAAGAAAGCTGTCGGAAGAAATGAAACGATAATCTGAATCCCAGTTATGAAGATACAATAAGAAAATAACTTTTTCAACTCTTCGACAATGAAAAACTATGTTTTTGGGGTATGGGGGTAAAAATGCAAACCATTGATCCGATAGCCACGAAATTTAACTCCCACCTCTAACACATTTAAAGAAAGTTTTAGGAAGAAATGGAAAGGTAATCGCACTCCTGGTTATCAAGATACACTAAAAAATAACTTTTTTACCATGTAGCGTTAAAAAATAAATTTTTGGGTTTGGGGGGTAAAAATGCAAACCGTCGATCCGTTATCCATGAAATTTAACTCGCACCTCACACACTTCCAAAGAATGTAGTATGAAGAAACTGGAAGGGAATCGGACTCCAGATTATCAGGATACACTAAAAAGCAACCTTTTTATCACGTAGATGAAAAATAGAGTTTTTGGTGTTTGGTGGGTCAAAATACAAACCATCTATCTGATACCCACGAAATTTAACTCGAACCTCACACACGTCAAAAGGAAGTTGTAGGAAGAAATGGAAAGATAATCGGACTCCTGATTATCAAGATACCCTAAATAGCAACTTTTTCTCCACGTAGACTTTGAAAAACAATATTTTGGGGGTTTGGAAGGTCAAAATGTAAACCCTCGATCCGATAGCCACGAAATTTCACTCGGACCTCCCACACGTCTAAACAAAGTTGTAAAAAGAATCAAAATGGGAATCGGATACTTGCTTATCATGATACGCCAAAAAAAATTAAAATGGTCACCTCGTTGACTTTAAAAAAGTAAGATTTTGGGGTATAGGGGTCAAAATGCATACCATCAGTCCGATTGCCACGAAATTTAACTCGTACCTCTAACACATCTAAAGAAAGTTGTAGGAAGAACTGGAAATGGAATCGGATTCCCGGTTATCAAGATACATGGTAAAAAATAACTTTTTTACTATATAGACATTGAAAAACAAACTTTTTGGGGATTGAGGGGTCAAAATGCAAACCGTCGATCCGTTAGCTATAAAAATTCACTCGCACTTCCCACACGTCTAAAGAAATTTGTAGGAAAAAAAGGAAAGGAAATCGGACACCTGGTTATCAAGATACACTAAAAGACAAATTTTTTACCTCGTAGACATTAAAAAACTAAGATTTTGGGGTTTGGTGGGTCAAAATGCAAAGATACACTAAAAGACAACTTTTTTACCTCGTAGACATTGAAAAACTTTGTTTGGGGTTTGGCGGGTCAAAATGCAAACCGTCGTTCGTATAGTCTCGAAATTTAACACGCACCTCACACACTTCAAAAGAAAGCTGTCGGAAGAAATGAAACGATAATCTAAATCCCAGTTATCAAGATACAATAAGAAAATAACTTTTTCAACTCTTCGACAATGAAAAACTATGTTTTTGGGGTATGGGGGTAAAAATGCAAACCAATGATCCGATAGCCACGAAATTTAACTCCCACCTCTAACACATTTAAAGAAAGTTTTAGGAAGAAATGGAAAGGTAATCGCACTCCTGGTTATCAAGATACACTAAAAAATAACTTTTTTACCATGTAGCGTTAAAAAATAAATTTTTGGGTTTGGGGGGTAAAAATGCAAACCGTCGATCCGTTATCCATGAAATTTAACTCGCACCTCACACACTTCCAAAGAATGTAGTATGAAGAAACTGGAAGGGAATCGGACTCCAGATTATCAGGATACACTAAAAAGCAACCTTTTTATCACGTAGATGAAAAATAGAGTTTTTGGTGTTTGGTGGGTCAAAATACAAACCATCTATCTGATACCCACGAAATTTAACTCGAACCTCACACACGTCAAAAGGAAGTTGTAGGAAGAAATGGAAAGATAATCGGACTCCTGATTATCAAGATACCCTAAATAGCAACTTTTTCTCCACGTAGACTTTGAAAAACAATATTTTGGGGGTTTGGAAGGTCAAAATGTAAACCCTCGATCCGATAGCCACGAAATTTCACTCGGACCTCCCACACGTGTAAACAAAGTTGTAAAAAGAATCAAAATGGGAATCGGATACTTGCTTATCATGATACGCCAAAAAAAATTAAAATGGTCACCTCGTTGACTTTAAAAAAGTAAGATTTTGGGGTATAGGGGTCAAAATGCATACCATCAGTCCGATTGCCACGAAATTTAACTCCTACCTCTAACACATCTAAAGAAAGTTGTAGGAAGAACTGGAAATGGAATCGGATTCCCGGTTATCAAGATACATGGTAAAAAATAACTTTTTTACTATATAGACATTGAAAAACAAACTTTTTGGGGATTGAGGGGTCAAAATGCAAACCGTCGATCCGTTAGCTATAAAAATTCACTCGCACTTCCCACACGTCTAAAGAAAGTTGTAGGAAAAAAAGGAAAGGAAATCGGACACCTGGTTATCAAGATACACTAAAAGACAAATTTTTTACCTCGTAGACATTAAAAAACTAAGATTTTGGGGTTTGGTGGGTCAAAATGCAAAGATACACTAAAAGACAACTTTTTTACCTCGTAGACATTGAAAAACTTTGTTTGGGGTTTGGCGGGTCAAAATGCAAACCGTCGTTCGTATAGTCTCGAAATTTAACACGCACCTCACACACTTCAAAAGAAAGCTGTCGGAAGAAATGAAACGATAATCTAAATCCCAGTTATCAAGATACAATAAGAAAATAACTTTTTCAACTCTTCGACAATGAAAAACTATGTTTTTGGGGTATGGGGGTAAAAATGCAAACCATTGATCCGATAGCCACGAAATTTAACTCCCACCTCTAACACATTTAAAGAAAGTTTTAGGAAGAAATGGAAAGGTAATCGCACTCCTGGTTATCAAGATACACTAAAAAATAACTTTTTTACCATGTAGCGTTAAAAAATAAATTTTTGGGTTTGGGGGGTAAAAATGCAAACCGTCGATCCGTTATCCATGAAATTTAACTCGCACCTCACACACTTCCAAAGAATGTAGTATGAAGAAACTGGAAGGGAATCGGACTCCAGATTATCAGGATACACTAAAAAGCAACCTTTTTATCACGTAGATGAAAAATAGAGTTTTTGGTGTTTGGTGGGTCAAAATACAAACCATCTATCTGATACCCACGAAATTTAACTCGAACCTCACACACGTCAAAAGGAAGTTGTAGGAAGAAATGGAAAGATAATCGGACTCCTGATTATCAAGATACCCTGAATAGCAACTTTTTCTCCACGTAGACTTTGAAAAACAATATTTTGGGGGTTTGGAAGGTCAAAATGTAAACCCTCGATCCGATAGCCACGAAATTTCACTCGGACCTCCCACACGTCTAAACAAAGTTGTAAAAAGAATCAAAATGGGAATCGGATACTTGCTTATCATGATACGCCAAAAAAAATTAAAATGGTCACCTCGTTGACTTTAAAAAAGTAAGATTTTGGGGTATAGGGGTCAAAATGCATACCATCAGTCCGATTGCCACGAAATTTAACTCGTACCTCTAACACATCTAAAGAAAGTTGTAGGAAGAACTGGAAATGGAATCGGATTCCCGGTTATCAAGATACATGGTAAAAAATAACTTTTTTACTATATAGACATTGAAAAACAAACTTTTTGGGGATTGAGGGGTCAAAATGCAAACCGTCGATCCGTTAGCTATAAAACTTCACTCGCACTTCCCACACGTCTAAAGAAAGTTGTAGGAAAAAAAGGAAAGGAAATCGGACACCTGGTTATCAAGATACACTAAAAGACAAATTTTTTACCTCGTAGACATTAAAAAACTAAGATTTTGGGGTTTGGTGGGTCAAAATGCAAAGATACACTAAAAGACAACTTTTTTACCTCGTAGACATTGAAAAACATTGTTTGGGGTTTGGCCGGTCAAAATGCAAACCGTCGTTCGTATAGTCTCGAAATTTAACACGCACCTCACACACTTCAAAAGAAAGCTATCGGAAGAAATGAAACGATAATCTGAATCCCAGTTATGAAGATACAATAAGAAAATAACTTTTTCAACTCTTCGACAATGAAAAACTATGTTTTTGGGGTATGGGGGTAAAAATGCAAACCATTGATCCGATAGCCACGAAATTTAACTCCCACCTCTAACACATTTAAAGAAAGTTTTAGGAAGAAATGGAAAGGTAATCGCACTCCTGGTTATCAAGATACACTAAAAAATAACTTTTTTACCATGTAGACGTTAAAAAATAAATTTTTGGGTTTGGGGGGTAAAAATGCAAACCGTCGATCCGTTATCCATGAAATTTAACTCGCACCTCACACACTTCCAAAGAATGTAGTATGAAGAAACTGAAAGGGAATCGGACTCCAGATTATCAGGATACACTAAAAAGCAACTTTTTTATCACGTAGATGAAAAATAGAGTTTTTGGTGTTTGGTGGGTCAAAATACAAACCATCTATCTGATACCCACGAAATTTAACTCGAACCTCACACACGTCAAAAGGAAGTTGTAGGAAGAAATAGAAAGATAATCGAACTCCTGATTATCAAGATACCCTAAATAGCAACTTTTTCTCCACGTAGACTTTGAAAAACAATATTTTGGGGGTTTGGAAGGTCAAAATGTAAACCCTCGATCCGATAGCCACGAAATTTCACTCGGACCTCCCACACGTCTAAACAAAGTTGTAAAAAGAAACAAAATGGGAATCGGATACTTGCTTATCATGATACGCCAAAAAAAATTAAAATGGTCACCTCGTTGACTTTAAAAAAGTAAGATTTTGGGGTATAGGGGTCAAAATGCATACCATCAGTTCGATTGCCACGAAATTTAACTCGTACCTCTAACACATCTAAAGAAAGTTGTAGGAAGAACTGGAAATGGAATCGGATTCCCGGTTATCAAGATACATGGTAAAAAATAACTTTTTTACTATATAGACATTGAAAAACAAACTTTTTGGGGATTGAGGGGTCAAAATGCAAACCGTCGATCCGTTAGCTATGAAACTTCACTCGCACTTCCCACACGTCTAAAGAAAGTTGTAGGAAAAAAAGGAAAGGAAATCGGACACCTGGTTATCAAGATACACTAAAAGACAAATTTTTTACCTCGTAGACATTAAAAAACTAAGATTTTGGGGTTTGGTGGGTCAAAATGCAAAGATACACTAAAAGACAACTTTTTTACCTCGTAGACATTGAAAAACTTTGTTTGGGGTTTGGCGGGTCAAAATGCAAACCGTCGTTCGTATAGTCTCGAAATTTAACACGCACCTCACACACTTCAAAAGAAAGCTGTCGGAAGAAATGAAACGATAATCTGAATCCCAGTTATGAAGATACAATAAGAAAATAACTTTTTCAACTCTTCGACAATGAAAAACTATGTTTTTGGGGTATGGGAGTAAAAATGCAAACCATTGATCCGATAGCCACGAAATTTAACTCCCACCTCTAACACATTTAAAGAAAGTTTTAGGAAGAAATGGAAAGGTAATCGCACTCCTGGTTATCAAGATACACTAAAAAATAACTTTTTTACCATGTAGACGTTAAAAAATAAATTTTTGGGTTTGGGGGGTAAAAATGCAAACCGTCGATCCGTTATCCATGAAATTTAACTCGCACCTCACACACTTCCAAAGAATGTAGTATGAAGAAACTGAAAGGGAATCGGACTCCAGATTATCAGGATACACTAAAAAGCAACTTTTTTATCACGCAGATGAAAAATAGAGTTTTTGGTGTTTGGTGGGTCAAAATACAAACCATCTATCTGATACCCACGAAATTTAACTCGAACCTCACACACGTCAAAAGGAAGTTGTAGGAAGAAATGGAAAGATAATCGGACTCCTGATTATCAAGATACCCTAAATAGCAACTTTTTCTCCACGTAGACTTTGAAAAACAATATTTTGGGGGTTTGGAAGGTCAAAATGTAAACCCTCGATCCGATAGCCACGAAATTTCACTCGGACCTCCCACACGTCTAAACAAAGTTGTAAAAAGAAACAAAATGGGAATCGGATACTTGCTTATCATGATACGCCAAAAAAAATTAAAATGGTCACCTCGTTGACTTTAAAAAAGTAAGATTTTGGGGTATAGGGGTCAAAATGCATACCATCAGTCCGATTGCCACGAAATTTAACTCGTACCTCTAACACATCTAAAGAAAGTTGTAGGAAGAACTGGAAATGGAATCGGATTCCCGGTTATCAAGATACATGGTAAAAAATAACTTTTTTACTATATAGACATTGAAAAACAAACTTTTTGGGGATTGAGGGGTCAAAATGCAAACCGTCGATCCGTTAGCTATAAAACTTCACTCGCACTTCCCACACGTCTAAAGAAAGTTGTAGGAAAAAAAGGAAAGGAAATCGGACACCTGGTTATCAAGATACACTAAAAGACAAATTTTTTACCTCGTAGACATTAAAAAACTAAGATTTTGGGGTTTGGTGGGTCAAAATGCAAAGATACACTAAAAGACAACTTTTTTACCTCGTAGACATTGAAAAACTTTGTTTGGGGTTTGGCGGGTCAAAATGCAAACCGTCGTTCGTATAGTCTCGAAATTTAACACGCACCTCACACACTTCAAAAGAAAGCTGTCGGAAGAAATGAAACGATAATCTGAATCCCAGTTATGAAGATACAATAAGAAAATAACTTTTTCAACTCTTCGACAATGAAAAACTATGTTTTTGGGGTATGGGAGTAAAAATGCAAACCATTGATCCGATAGCCACGAAATTTAACTCCCACCTCTAACACATTTAAAGAAAGTTTTAGGAAGAAATGGAAAGGTAATCGCACTCCTGGTTATCAAGATACACTAAAAAATAACTTTTTTACCATGTAGACGTTAAAAAATAAATTTTTGGGTTTGGGGGGTAAAAATGCAAACCGTCGATCCGTTATCCATGAAATTTAACTCGCACCTCACACACTTCCAAAGAATGTAGTATGAAGAAACTGAAAGGGAATCGGACTCCAGATTATCAGGATACACTAAAAAGCAACTTTTTTATCACGCAGATGAAAAATAGAGTTTTTGGTGTTTGGTGGGTCAAAATACAAACCATCTATCTGATACCCACGAAATTTAACTCGAACCTCACACACGTCAAAAGGAAGTTGTAGGAAGAAATGGAAAGATAATCGGACTCCTGATTATCAAGATACCCTAAATAGCAACTTTTTCTCCACGTAGACTTTGAAAAACAATATTTTGGGGGTTTGGAAGTTCAAAATGTAAACCCTCGATCCGATAGCCACGAAATTTCACTCGGACCTCCCACACGTCTAAACAAAGTTGTAAAAAGAAACAAAATGGGAATCGGATACTTGCTTATCATGATACGCCAAAAAAAATTAAAATGGTCACCTCGTTGACTTTAAAAAAGTAAGATTTTGGGGTATAGGGGTCAAAATGCATACCATCAGTCCGATTGCCACGAAATTTAACTCCTACCTCTAACACATCTAAAGAAAGTTGTAGGAAGAACTGGAAATGGAATCGGATTCCCGGTTATCAAGATACATGGTAAAAAATAACTTTTTTACTATATAGACATTGAAAAACAAACTTTTTGGGGATTGAGGGGTCAAAATGCAAACCGTCGATCCGTTAGCTATAAAACTTCACTCGCACTTCCCACACGTCTAAAGAAAGTTGTAGGAAAAAAAGGAAAGGAAATCGGACACCTGGTTATCAAGATACACTAAAAGACAAATTTTTTACCTCGTAGACATTAAAAAACTAAGATTTTGGGGTTTGGTGGGTCAAAATGCAAAGATACACTAAAAGACAACTTTTTTACCTCGTAGACATTGAAAAACTTTGTTTGGGGTTTGGCGGGTCAAAATGCAAACCGTCGTTCGTATAGTCTCGAAATTTAACACGCACCTCACACACTTCAAAAGAAAGCTGTCGGAAGAAATGAAACGATAATCTGAATCCCAGTTATGAAGATACAATAAGAAAATAACTTTTTCAACTCTTCGACAATGAAAAACTATGTTTTTGGGGTATGGGAGTAAAAATGCAAACCATTGATCCGATAGCCACGAAATTTAACTCCCACCTCTAACACATTTAAAGAAAGTTTTAGGAAGAAATGGAAAGGTAATCGCACTCCTGGTTATCAAGATACACTAAAAAATAACTTTTTTACCATGTAGACGTTAAAAAATAAATTTTTGGGTTTGGGGGGTAAAAATGCAAACCGTCGATCCGTTATCCATGAAATTTAACTCGCACCTCACACACTTCCAAAGAATGTAGTATGAAGAAACTGAAAGGGAATCGGACTCCAGATTATCAGGATACACTAAAAAGCAACTTTTTTATCACGTAGATGAAAAATAGAGTTTTTGGTGTTTGGTGGGTCAAAATACAAACCATCTATCTGATACCCACGAAATTTAACTCGAACCTCACACACGTCAAAAGGAAGTTGTAGGAAGAAATGGAAAGATAATCGGACTCCTGATTATCAAGATACCCTAAATAGCAACTTTTTCTCCACGTAGACTTTGAAAAACAATATTTTGGGGGTTTGGAAGGTCAAAATGTAAACCCTCGATCCGATAGCCACGAAATTTCACTCGGACCTCCCACACGTCTAAACAAAGTTGTAAAAAGAAACAAAATGGGAATCGGATACTTGCTTATCATGATACGCCAAAAAAAATTAAAATGGTCACCTCGTTGACTTTAAAAAAGTAAGATTTTGGGGTATAGGGGTCAAAATGCATACCATCAGTCCGATTGCCACGAAATTTAACTCCTACCTCTAACACATCTAAAGAAAGTTGTAGGAAGAACTGGAAATGGAATCGGATTCCCGGTTATCAAGATACATGGTAAAAAATAACTTTTTTACTATATAGACATTGAAAAACAAACTTTTTGGGGATTGAGGGGTCAAAATGCAAACCGTCGATCCGTTAGCTATAAAACTTCACTCGCACTTCCCACACGTCTAAAGAAAGTTGTAGGAAAAAAAGGAAAGGAAATCGGACACCTGGTTATCAAGATACACTAAAAGACAAATTTTTTACCTCGTAGACATTAAAAAACTAAGATTTTGGGGTTTGGTGGGTCAAAATGCAAAGATACACTAAAAGACAACTTTTTTACCTCGTAGACATTGAAAAACTTTGTTTGGGGTTTGGCGGGTCAAAATGCAAACCGTCGTTCGTATAGTCTCGAAATTTAACACGCACCTCACACACTTCAAAAGAAAGCTGTCGGAAGAAATGAAACGATAATCTGAATCCCAGTTATGAAGATACAATAAGAAAATAACTTTTTCAACTCTTCGACAATGAAAAACTATGTTTTTGGGGTATGGGAGTAAAAATGCAAACCATTGATCCGATAGCCACGAAATTTAACTCCCACCTCTAACACATTTAAAGAAAGTTTTAGGAAGAAATGGAAAGGTAATCGCACTCCTGGTTATCAAGATACACTAAAAAATAACTTTTTTACCATGTAGACGTTAAAAAATAAATTTTTGGGTTTGGGGGGTAAAAATGCAAACCGTCGATCCGTTATCCATGAAATTTAACTCGCACCTCACACACTTCCAAAGAATGTAGTATGAAGAAACTGAAAGGGAATCGGACTCCAGATTATCAGGATACACTAAAAAGCAACTTTTTTATCACGTAGATGAAAAATAGAGTTTTTGGTGTTTGGTGGGTCAAAATACAAACCATCTATCTGATACCCACGAAATTTAACTCGAACCTCACACACGTCAAAAGGAAGTTGTAGGAAGAAATGGAAAGATAATCGGACTCCTGATTATCAAGATACCCTAAATAGCAACTTTTTCTCCACGTAGACTTTGAAAAACAATATTTTGGGGGTTTGGAAGGTCAAAATGTAAACCCTCGATCCGATAGCCACGAAATTTCACTCGGACCTCCCACACGTCTAAACAAAGTTGTAAAAAGAAACAAAATGGGAATCGGATACTTGCTTATCATGATACGCCAAAAAAAATTAAAATGGTCACCTCGTTGACTTTAAAAAAGTAAGATTTTGGGGTATAGGGGTCAAAATGCATACCATCAGTCCGATTGCCACGAAATTTAACTCCTACCTCTAACACATCTAAAGAAAGTTGTAGGAAGAACTGGAAATGGAATCGGATTCCCGGTTATCAAGATACATGGTAAAAAATAACTTTTTTACTATATAGACATTGAAAAACAAACTTTTTGGGGATTGAGGGGTCAAAATGCAAACCGTCGATCCGTTAGCTATAAAACTTCACTCGCACTTCCCACACGTCTAAAGAAAGTTGTAGGAAAAAAAGGAAAGGAAATCGGACACCTGGTTATCAAGATACACTAAAAGACAAATTTTTTACCTCGTAGACATTAAAAAACTAAGATTTTGGGGTTTGGTGGGTCAAAATGCAAAGATACACTAAAAGACAACTTTTTTACCTCGTAGACATTGAAAAACTTTGTTTGGGGTTTGGCCGGTCAAAATGCAAACCGTCGTTCGTATAGTCTCGAAATTTAACACGCACCTCACACACTTCAAAAGAAAGCTGTCGGAAGAAATGAAACGATAATCTGAATCCCAGTTATCAAGATACAATAAGAAAATAACTTTTTCAACTCTTCGACAATGAAAAACTATGTTTTTGGGGTATGGGGGTAAAAATGCAAACCATTGATCCGATAGCCACGAAATTTAACTCCCACCTCTAACACATTTAAAGAAAGTTTTAGGAAGAAATGGAAAGGTAATCGCACTCCTGGTTATCAAGATACACTAAAAAATAACTTTTTTACCATGTAGACGTTAAAAAATAAATTTTTGTGTTTGGGGGGTAAAAATGCAAACCGTCGATCCGTTATCCATGAAATTTAACTCGCACCTCACACACTTCCAAAGAATGTAGTATGAAGAAACTGAAAGGGAATCGGACTCCAGATTATCAGGATACACTAAAAAGCAACTTTTTTATCACGTAGATGAAAAATAGAGTATTTGGTGTTTGGTGGGTCAAAATACAAACCATCTATCTGATACCCACGAAATTTTACTCGAACCTCACACATGTCAAAAGGAAGTTGTAGGAAGAAATGGAAAGATAATCGGACTTCTGATTATCAAGATACCCTAAATAGCAACTTTTTCTCCACGTAGACTTTGAAAAACAATATTTTGGGGGTTTGGAAGGTCAAAATGTAAACCCTCGATCCGATAGCCACGAAATTTCACTCGGACCTCCCACACGTCTAAACAAAGTTGTAAAAAGAAACAAAATGGGAATCGGATACTTGCTTATCATGATACGCCAAAAAAAATTAAAATGGTCACCTCGTTGACTTTAAAAAAGTAAGATTTTGGGGTATAGGGGTCAAAATGCATACCATCAGTCCGATTGCCACGAAATTTAACTCTTACCTCTAACACATCTAAAGAAAGTTGTAGGAAGAACTGGAAATGGAATCGGATTCCCGGTTATCAAGATACATGGTAAAAAATAACTTTTTTACTATATAGACATTGAAAAACAAACTTTTTGGGGATTGAGGGGTCAAAATGCAAACCGTCGATCCGTTAGCTATGAAACTTCACTCGCACTTCCCACACGTCTAAAGAAAGTTGTAGGAAAAAAAGGAAAGGAAATCGGACACCTGGTTATCAAGATACACTAAAAGACAAATTTTTTACCTCGTAGACATTAAAAAACTAAGATTTTGGGGTTTGGTGGGTCAAAATGCAAAGATACACTAAAAGACAACTTTTTTACCTCGTAGACATTGAAAAACTTTGTTTGGGGTTTGGCGGGTCAAAATGCAAACCGTCGTTCGTATAGTCTCGAAATTTAACACGCACCTCACACACTTCAAAAGAAAGCTGTCGGAAGAAATGAAACGATAATCTGAATCCCAGTTATCAAGATACAATAAGAAAATAACTTTTTCAACTCTTCGACAATGAAAAACTATGTTTTTGGGGTATGGGGGTAAAAATGCAAACCATTGATCCGATAGCCACGAAATTTAACTCCCACCTCTAACACATTTAAAGAAAGTTTTAGGAAGAAATGGAAAGGTAATCGCACTCCTGGTTATCAAGATACACTAAAAAATAACTTTTTTACCATGTAGACGTTAAAAAATAAATTTTTGGGTTTGGGGGGTAAAAATGCAAACCGTCGATCCGTTATCCATGAAATTTAACTCGCACCTCACACACTTCCAAAGAATGTAGTATGAAGAAACTGAAAGGGAATCGGACTCCAGATTATCAGGATACACTAAAAAGCAACTTTTTTATCACGTAGATGAAAAATAGAGTTTTTGGTGTTTGGTGGGTCAAAATACAAACCATCTATCTGATACCCACGAAATTTAACTCGAACCTCACACACGTCAAAAGGAAGTTGTAGGAAGAAATGGAAAGATAATCGGACTCCTGATTATCAAGATACCCTAAATAGCAACTTTTTCTCCACGTAGACTTTGAAAAACAATATTTTGGGGGTTTGGAAGGTCAAAATGTAAACCCTCGATCCGATAGCCACGAAATTTCACTCGGACCTCCCACACGTCTAAACAAAGTTGTAAAAAGAAACAAAATGGGAATCGGATACTTGCTTATCATGATACGTCAAAAAAAATTAAAATGGTCACCTCGTTGACTTTAAAAAAGTAAGATTTTGGGGTATAGGGGTCAAAATGCATACCATCAGTTCGATTGCCACGAAATTTAACTCGTATCTCTAACACATCTAAAGAAATTTGTAGGAAGAACTGGAAATGGAATCGGATTCCCGGTTATCAAGATACATGGTAAAAAATAACTTTTTTACTATATAGACATTGAAAAACAAACTTTTTGGGGATTGAGGGGTCAAAATGCAAACCGTCGATCCGTTAGCTATGAAACTTCACTCGCACTTCCCACACGTCTAAAGAAAGTTGTAGGAAAAAAAGGAAAGGAAATCGGACACCTGGTTATCAAGATACACTAAAAGACAAATTTTTTACCTCGTAGACATTAAAAAACTAAGATTTTGGTGTTTGGTGGGTCAAAATGCAAAGATACACTAAAAGACAACTTTTTTACCTCGTAGACATTGAAAAACTTTGTTTGGGGTTTGGCGGGTCAAAATGCAAACCGTCGTTCGTATAGTCTCGAAATTTAACACGCACCTCACACACTTCAAAAGAAAGCTGTCGGAAGAAATGAAACGATAATCTGAATCCCAGTTATCAAGATACAATAAGAAAATAACTTTTTCAACTCTTCGACAATGAAAAACTATGTTTTTGGGGTATGGGGGTAAAAATGCAAACCATTGATCCGATAGCCACGAAATTTAACTCCCACCTCTAACACATTTAAAGAATGTTTTAGGAAGAAATGGAAAGGTAATCGCACTCCTGGTTATCAAGATACACTAAAAAATAACTTTTTTACCATGTAGACGTTAAAAAATAAATTTTTGGGTTTGGGGGGTAAAAAAGCAAACCGTCGATCCGTTATCCATGAAATTTAACTCGCACCTCACACACTTCCAAAGAATGTAGTATGAAGAAACTGAAAGGGAATCGGACTCCAGATTATCAGGATACACTAAAAAGCAACTTTTTTATCACGTAGATGAAAAATAGAGTTTTTGGTGTTTGGTGGGTCAAAATACAAACCATCTATCTGATACCCACGAAATTTAACTCGAACCTCACACACGTCAAAAGGAAGTTGTAGGAAGAAATGGAAAGATAATCGGACTCCTGATTATCAAGATACCCTAAATAGCAACTTTTTCTCCACGTAGACTTTGAAAAACAATATTTTGGGGGTTTGGAAGGTCAAAATGTAAACCCTCGATCCGATAGCCACGAAATTTCACTCGGACCTCCCACACGTCTAAAGAAAGTTGTAAAAAGAAACAAAATGGGAATCGGATACTTGCTTATCATGATACGCCAAAAAAAATTAAAATGGTCACCTCGTTGACTTTAAAAAAGTAAGATTTTGGGGTATAGGGGTCAAAATGCATACCATCAGTTCGATTGCCACGAAATTTAACTCGTACCTCTAACACATCTAAAGAAAGTTGTAGGAAGAACTGGAAATGGAATCGGATTCCCGGTTATCAAGATACATGGTAAAAAATAACTTTTTTACTATATAGACATTGAAAAACAAACTTTTTGGGGATTTAGGGGTCAAAATGCAAACCGTCGATCCGTTAGCTATGAAACTTCACTCGCACTTCCCACACGTCTAAAGAAAGTTGTAGGAAAAAAAGGAAAGGAAATCGGACACCTGGTTATCAAGATACACTAAAAGACAAATTTTTTACCTCGTAGATATTAAAAAACTAAGATTTTGGGGTTTGGTGGGTCAAAATGCAAAGATACACTAAAAGACAACTATTTTACCTCGTAGACATTGAAAAACTTTGTTTGGGGTTTGGCGGGTCAAAATGCAAACCGTCGTTCGTATAGTCTCGAAATTTAACACGCACCTCACACACTTCAAAAGAAAGCTGTCGGAAGAAATGAAACGATAATCTGAATCCCAGTTATCAAGATACAATAAGAAAATAACTTTTTCAACTCTTCGACAATGAAAAACTATGTTTTTGGGGTATGGGGGTAAAAATGCAAACCATTGATCCGATAGCCACGAAATTGAACTCCCACCTCTAACACATTTAAAGAAAGTTTTAGGAAGAAATGGAAAGGTAATCGCACTCCTGGTTATCAAGATACACTAAAAAATAACTTTTTTACCATGTAGACGTTAAAAAATAAATTTTTGGGTTTGGGGGGTAAAAATGCAAACCGTCGATCCGTTATCCATGAAATTTAACTCGCACCTCACACACTTCCAAAGAATGTAGTATGAAGAAACTGAAAGGGAATCGGACTCCAGATTATCAGGATACACTAAAAAGCAACTTTTTTATCACGTAGATGAAAAATAGAGTTTTTGGTGTTTGGTGGGTCAAAATACAAACCATCTATCTGATACCCACGAAATTTAACTCGAACCTCACACACGTCAAAAGGAAGTTGTAGGAAGAAATGGAAAGATAATCGGACTCCTGATTATCAAGATACCCTAAATAGCAACTTTTTCTCCACGTAGACTTTGAAAAACAATATTTTGGGGGTTTGGAAGGTCAAAATGTAAACCCTCGATCCGATAGCCACGAAATTTCACTCGGACCTCCCACACGTCTAAACAAAGTTGTAAAAAGAAACAAAATGGGAATCGGATACTTGCTTATCATGATACGTCAAAAAAAATTAAAATGGTCACCTCGTTGACTTTAAAAAAGTAAGATTTTGGGGTATAGGGGTCAAAATGCATACCATCAGTTCGATTGCCACGAAATTTAACTCGTATCTCTAACACATCTAAAGAAATTTGTAGGAAGAACTGGAAATGGAATCGGATTCCCGGTTATCAAGATACATGGTAAAAAATAACTTTTTTACTATATAGACATTGAAAAACAAACTTTTTGGGGATTGAGGGGTCAAAATGCAAACCGTCGATCCGTTAGCTATGAAACTTCACTCGCACTTCCCACACGTCTAAAGAAAGTTGTAGGAAAAAAAGGAAAGGAAATCGGACACCTGGTTATCAAGATACACTAAAAGACAAATTTTTTACCTCGTAGACATTAAAAAACTAAGATTTTGGTGTTTGGTGGGTCAAAATGCAAAGATACACTAAAAGACAACTTTTTTACCTCGTAGACATTGAAAAACTTTGTTTGGGGTTTGGCGGGTCAAAATGCAAACCGTCGTTCGTATAGTCTCGAAATTTAACACGCACCTCACACACTTCAAAAGAAAGCTGTCGGAAGAAATGAAACGATAATCTGAATCCCAGTTATCAAGATACAATAAGAAAATAACTTTTTCAACTCTTCGACAATGAAAAACTATGTTTTTGGGGTATGGGGGTAAAAATGCAAACCATTGATCCGATAGCCACGAAATTTAACTCCCACCTCTAACACATTTAAAGAATGTTTTAGGAAGAAATGGAAAGGTAATCGCACTCCTGGTTATCAAGATACACTAAAAAATAACTTTTTTACCATGTAGACGTTAAAAAATAAATTTTTGGGTTTGGGGGGTAAAAAAGCAAACCGTCGATCCGTTATCCATGAAATTTAACTCGCACCTCACACACTTCCAAAGAATGTAGTATGAAGAAACTGAAAGGGAATCGGACTCCAGATTATCAGGATACACTAAAAAGCAACTTTTTTATCACGTAGATGAAAAATAGAGTTTTTGGTGTTTGGTGGGTCAAAATACAAACCATC
Organism: Hydrangea macrophylla; assembly: GCA_033977485.1. NCBI lineage: Eukaryota > Viridiplantae > Streptophyta > Magnoliopsida > Cornales > Hydrangeaceae > Hydrangea > Hydrangea macrophylla. The sequence goes on from CM066985.1 coordinate 22,229,479, forward strand.
TATCTGATACCCACGAAATTTAACTCGAACCTCACACACGTCAAAAGGAAGTTGTAGGAAGAAATGGAAAGATAATCGGACTCCTGATTATCAAGATACCCTAAATAGCAACTTTTTCTCCACGTAGACTTTGAAAAACAATATTTTGGGGGTTTGGAAGGTCAAAATGTAAACCCTCGATCCGATAGCCACGAAATTTCACTCGGACCTCCCACACGTCTAAAGAAAGTTGTAAAAAGAAACAAAATGGGAATCGGATACTTGCTTATCATGATACGCCAAAAAAAATTAAAATGGTCACCTCGTTGACTTTAAAAAAGTAAGATTTTGGGGTATAGGGGTCAAAATGCATACCATCAGTTCGATTGCCACGAAATTTAACTCGTACCTCTAACACATCTAAAGAAAGTTGTAGGAAGAACTGGAAATGGAATCGGATTCCCGGTTATCAAGATACATGGTAAAAAATAACTTTTTTACTATATAGACATTGAAAAACAAACTTTTTGGGGATTTAGGGGTCAAAATGCAAACCGTCGATCCGTTAGCTATGAAACTTCACTCGCACTTCCCACACGTCTAAAGAAAGTTGTAGGAAAAAAAGGAAAGGAAATCGGACACCTGGTTATCAAGATACACTAAAAGACAAATTTTTTACCTCGTAGATATTAAAAAACTAAGATTTTGGGGTTTGGTGGGTCAAAATGCAAAGATACACTAAAAGACAACTATTTTACCTCGTAGACATTGAAAAACTTTGTTTGGGGTTTGGCGGGTCAAAATGCAAACCGTCGTTCGTATAGTCTCGAAATTTAACACGCACCTCACACACTTCAAAAGAAAGCTGTCGGAAGAAATGAAACGATAATCTGAATCCCAGTTATCAAGATACAATAAGAAAATAACTTTTTCAACTCTTCGACAATGAAAAACTATGTTTTTGGGGTATGGGGGTAAAAATGCAAACCATTGATCCGATAGCCACGAAATTGAACTCCCACCTCTAACACATTTAAAGAAAGTTTTAGGAAGAAATGGAAAGGTAATCGCACTCCTGGTTATCAAGATACACTAAAAAATAACTTTTTTACCATGTAGACGTTAAAAAATAAATTTTTGGGTTTGGGGGGTAAAAATGCAAACCGTCGATCCGTTATCCATGAAATTTAACTCGCACCTCACACACTTCCAAAGAATGTAGTATGAAGAAACTGAAAGGGAATCGGACTCCAGATTATCAGGATACACTAAAAAGCAACTTTTTTATCACGTAGATGAAAAATAGAGTTTTTGGTGTTTGGTGGGTCAAAATACAAACCATCTATCTGATACCCACGAAATTTAACTCGAACCTCACACACGTCAAAAGGAAGTTGTAGGAAGAAATGGAAAGATAATCGGACTCCTGATTATCAAGATACCCTAAATAGCAACTTTTTCTCCACGTAGACTTTGAAAAACAATATTTTGGGGGTTTGGAAGGTCAAAATGTAAACCCTCGATCCGATAGCCACGAAATTTCACTCGGACCTCCCACACGTCTAAACAAAGTTGTAAAAAGAAACAAAATGGGAATCGGATACTTGCTTATCATGATACGCCAAAAAAAATTAAAATGGTCACCTCGTTGACTTTAAAAAAGTAAGATTTTGGGGTATAGGGGTCAAAATGCATACCATCAGTCCGATTGCCACGAAATTTAACTCTTACCTCTAACACATCTAAAGAAAGTTGTAGGAAGAACTGGAAATGGAATCGGATTCCCGGTTATCAAGATACATGGTAAAAAATAACTTTTTTACTATATAGACATTGAAAAACAAACTTTTTGGGGATTGAGGGGTCAAAATGCAAACCGTCGATCCGTTAGCTATGAAACTTCACTCGCACTTCCCACACGTCTAAAGAAAGTTGTAGGAAAAAAAGGAAAGGAAATCGGACACCTGGTTATCAAGATACACTAAAAGACAAATTTTTTACCTCGTAGACATTAAAAAACTAAGATTTTGGGGTTTGGTGGGTCAAAATGCAAAGATACACTAAAAGACAACTTTTTTACCTCGTAGACATTGAAAAACTTTGTTTGGGGTTTGGCGGGTCAAAATGCAAACCGTCGTTCGTATAGTCTCGAAATTTAACACGCACCTCACACACTTCAAAAGAAAGCTGTCGGAAGAAATGAAACGATAATCTGAATCCCAGTTATCAAGATACAATAAGAAAATAACTTTTTCAACTCTTCGACAATGAAAAACTATGTTTTTGGGGTATGGGGGTAAAAATGCAAACCATTGATCCGATAGCCACGAAATTTAACTCCCACCTCTAACACATTTAAAGAAAGTTTTAGGAAGAAATGGAAAGGTAATCGCACTCCTGGTTATCAAGATACACTAAAAAATAACTTTTTTACCATGTAGACGTTAAAAAATAAATTTTTGGGTTTGGGGGGTAAAAATGCAAACCGTCGATCCGTTATCCATGAAATTTAACTCGCACCTCACACACTTCCAAAGAATGTAGTATGAAGAAACTGAAAGGGAATCGGACTCCAGATTATCAGGATACACTAAAAAGCAACTTTTTTATCACGCAGATGAAAAATAGAATTTTTGGTGTTTGGTGGGTCAAAATACAAACCATCTATCTGATACCCACGAAATTTAACTCGAACCTCACACACGTCAAAAGGAAGTTGTAGGAAGAAATGGAAAGATAATCGGACTCCTGATTATCAAGATACCCTAAATAGCAACTTTTTCTCCACGTAGACTTTGAAAAACAATATTTTGGGGGTTTGGAAGGTCAAAATGTAAACCCTCGATCCGATAGCCACGAAATTTCACTCGGACCTCCCACACGTCTAAACAAAGTTGTAAAAAGAAACAAAATGGGAATCGGATACTTGCTTATCATGATACGCCAAAAAAAATTAAAATGGTCACCTCGTTGACTTTAAAAAAGTAAGATTTTGGGGTATAGGGGTCAAAATGCATACCATCAGTCCGATTGCCACGAAATTTAACTCTTACCTCTAACACATCTAAAGAAAGTTGTAGGAAGAACTGGAAATGGAATCGGATTCCCGGTTATCAAGATACATGGTAAAAAATAACTTTTTTACTATATAGACATTGAAAAACAAACTTTTTGGGGATTGAGGGGTCAAAATGCAAACCGTCGATCCGTTAGCTATGAAACTTCACTCGCACTTCCCACACGTCTAAAGAAAGTTGTAGGAAAAAAAGGAAAGGAAATCGGACACCTGGTTATCAAGATACACTAAAAGACAAATTTTTTACCTCGTAGACATTAAAAAACTAAGATTTTGGGGTTTGGTGGGTCAAAATGCAAAGATACACTAAAAGACAACTTTTTTACCTCGTAGACATTGAAAAACTTTGTTTGGGGTTTGGCGGGTCAAAATGCAAACCGTCGTTCGTATAGTCTCGAAATTTAACACGCACCTCACACACTTCAAAAGAAAGCTGTCGGAAGAAATGAAACGATAATCTGAATCCCAGTTATCAAGATACAATAAGAAAATAACTTTTTCAACTCTTCGACAATGAAAAACTATGTTTTTGGGGTATGGGGGTAAAAATGCAAACCATTGATCCGATAGCCACGAAATTTAACTCCCACCTCTAACACATTTAAAGAAAGTTTTAGGAAGAAATGGAAAGGTAATCGCAGTCCTGGTTATCAAGATACACTAAAAAATAACTTTTTTACCATGTAGACGTTAAAAAATAAATTTTTGGGTTTGGGGGGTAAAAATGCAAACCGTCGATCCGTTATCCATGAAATTTAACTCGCACCTCACACACTTCCAAAGAATGTAGTATGAAGAAACTGAAAGGGAATCGGACTACAGATTATCAGGATACACTAAAAAGCAACTTTTTTATCACGTAGATGAAAAATAGAGTTTTTGGTGTTTGGTGGGTCAAAATACAAACCATCTATCTGATACCCACAAATTTAACTCGAACCTCACACACGTCAAAAGGAAGTTGTAGGAAGAAATGGAAAGATAATCGGACTCCTGATTATCAAGATACCCTAAATAGCAACTTTTTCTCCACGTAGACTTTGAAAAACAATATTTTGGGGGTTTGGAAGGTCAAAATGTAAACCCTCGATCCGATAGCCACGAAATTTCACTCGGACCTCCCACACGTCTAAACAAAGTTGTAAAAAGAAACAAAATGGGAATCGGATACTTGCTTATCATGATACGCCAAAAAAAATTAAAATGGTCACCTCGTTGACTTTAAAAAAGTAAGATTTTGGGGTATAGGGGTCAAAATGCATACCATCAGTTCGATTGCCACAAAATTTAACTCGTACCTCTAACACATCTAAAGAAAGTTGTAGGAAGAACTGGAAATGGAATCGGATTCCCGGTTATCAAGATACATGGTAAAAAATAACTTTTTTACTATATAGACATTGAAAAACAAACTTTTTGGGGATTTAGGGGTCAAAATGCAAACCGTCGATCCGTTAGCTATGAAACTTCACTCGCACTTCCCACACGTCTAAAGAAAGTTGTAGGAAAAAAAGGAAAGGAAATCGGACACCTGGTTATCAAGATACACTAAAAGACAAATTTTTTACCTCGTAGACATTAAAAAACTAAGATTTTGGGGTTTGGTGGGTCAAAATGCAAAGATACACTAAAAGACAACTATTTTACCTCGTAGACATTGAAAAACTTTGTTTGGGGTTTGGCGGGTCAAAATGCAAACCGTCGTTCGTATAGTCTCGAAATTTAACACGCACCTCACACACTTCAAAAGAAAGCTGTCGGAAGAAATGAAACGATAATCTGAATCCCAGTTATCAAGATACAATAAGAAAATAACTTTTTCAACTCTTCGACAATGAAAAACTATGTTTTTGGGGTATGGGGGTAAAAATGCAAACCATTGATCCGATAGCCACGAAATTGAACTCCCACCTCTAACACATTTAAAGAAAGTTTTAGGAAGAAATGGAAAGGTAATCGCACTCCTGGTTATCAAGATACACTAAAAAATAACTTTTTTACCATGTAGACGTTAAAAAATAAATTTTTGGGTTTGGGGGGTAAAAATGCAAACCGTCGATCCGTTATCCATGAAATTTAACTCGCACCTCACACACTTCCAAAGAATGTAGTATGAAGAAACTGAAAGGGAATCGGACTCCAGATTATCAGGATACACTAAAAAGCAACTTTTTTATCACGTAGATGAAAAATAGAGTTTTTGGTGTTTGGTGGGTCAAAATACAAACCATCTATCTGATACCCACGAAATTTAACTCGAACCTCACACACGTCAAAAGGAAGTTGTAGGAAGAAATGGAAAGATAATCGGACTCCTGATTATCAAGATACCCTAAATAGCAACTTTTTCTCCACGTAGACTTTGAAAAACAATATTTTGGGGGTTTGGAAGGTCAAAATGTAAACCCTCGATCCGATAGCCACGAAATTTCACTCGGACCTCCCACACGTCTAAACAAAGTTGTAAAAAGAAACAAAATGGGAATCGGATACTTGCTTATCATGATACGCCAAAAAAAATTAAAATGGTCACCTCGTTGACTTTAAAAAGGTAAGATTTTGGGGTATAGGGGTCAAAATGCATACCATCAGTCCGATTGCCACGAAATTTAACTCGTACCTCTAACACATCTAAAGAAAGTTGTAGGAAGAACTGGAAATGGAATCGGATTCCCGGTTATCAAGATACATGGTAAAAAATAACTTTTTTACTATATAGACATTGAAAAACAAACTTTTTGGGGATTGAGGGGTCAAAATGCAAACCGTCGATCCGTTAGCTATGAAACTTCACTCGCACTTCCCACACGTCTAAAGAAAGTTGTAGGAAAAAAAGGAAAGGAAATCGGACACCTGGTTATCAAGATACACTAAAAGACAAATTTTTTACCTCGTAGACATTAAAAAACTAAGATTTTGGGGTTTGGTGGGTCAAAATGCAAAGATACACTAAAAGACAACTTTTTTACCTCGTAGACATTGAAAAACTTTGTTTGGGGTTTGGCGGGTCAAAATGCAAACCGTCGTTCGTATAGTCTCGAAATTTAACACGCACCTCACACACTTCAAAAGAAAGCTGTCGGAAGAAATGAAACGATAATCTGAATCCCAGTTATCAAGATACAATAAGAAAATAACTTTTTCAACTCTTCGACAATGAAAAACTATGTTTTTGGGGTATGGGGGTAAAAATGCAAACCATTGATCCGATAGCCACGAAATTTAACTCCCACCTCTAACACATTTAAAGAAAGTTTTAGGAAGAAATGGAAAGGTAATCGCACTCCTGGTTATCAAGATACACTAAAAAATAACTTTTTTACCATGTAGACGTTAAAAAATAAATTTTTGGGTTTGGGGGGTAAAAATGTAAACCGTCGATCCGTTATCCATGAAATTTAACTCGCACCTCACACACTTCCAAAGAATGTAGTATGAAGAAACTGAAAGGGAATCGGACTCCAGATTATCAGGATACACTAAAAAGCAACTTTTTTATCACGTAGATGAAAAATAGAGTTTTTGGTGTTTGGTGGGTCAAAATACAAACCATCTATCTGATACCCACGAAATTTAACTCGAACCTCACACACGTCAAAAAGAAGTTATAGGAAGAAATGGAAAGATAATCGGACTCCTGATTATCAAGATACCCTAAATAGCAACTTTTTCTCCACGTAGACTTTGAAAAACAATATTTTGGGGGTTTGGAAGGTCAAAATGTAAACCCTCGATCCGATAGCCACGAAATTTCACTCGGACCTCCCACACGTCTAAACAAAGTTGTAAAAAGAAACAAAATGGGAATCGGATACTTGCTTATCATGATACGCCAAAAAAAATTAAAATGGTCACCTCGTTGACTTTAAAAAAGTAAGATTTTGGGGTATAGGGGTCAAAATGCATACCATCAGTCCGATTGCCACGAAATTTAACTCTTACCTCTAACACATCTAAAGAAAGTTGTAGGAAGAACTGGAAATGGAATCGGATTCCCGGTTATCAAGATACATGGTAAAAAATAACTTTTTTACTATATAGACATTGAAAAACAAACTTTTTGGGGATTGAGGGGTCAAAATGCAAACCGTCGATCCGTTAGCTATGAAACTTCACTCGCACTTCCCACACGTCTAAAGAAAGTTGTAGGAAAAAAAGGAAAGGAAATCGGACACCTGGTTATCAAGATACACTAAAAGACAAATTTTTTACCTCGTAGACATTAAAAAACTAAGATTTTGGGGTTTGGTGGGTCAAAATGCAAAGATACACTAAAAGACAACTTTTTTACCTCGTAGACATTGAAAAACTTTGTTTGGGGTTTGGCGGGTCAAAATGCAAACCGTCGTTCGTATAGTCTCGAAATTTAACACGCACCTCACACACTTCAAAAGAAAGCTGTCGGAAGAAATGAAACGATAATCTGAATCCCAGTTATCAAGATACAATAAGAAAATAACTTTTTCAACTCTTCGACAATGAAAAACTATGTTTTTGGGGTATGGGGGTAAAAATGCAAACCATTGATCCGATAGCCACGAAATTTAACTCCCACCTCTAACACATTTAAAGAAAGTTTTAGGAAGAAATGGAAAGGTAATCGCACTCCTGGTTATCAAGATACACTAAAAAATAACTTTTTTACCATGTAGACGTTAAAAAATAAATTTTTGGGTTTGGGGGGTAAAAATGCAAACCGTCGATCCGTTATCCATGAAATTTAACTCGCACCTCACACACTTCCAAAGAATGTAGTATGAAGAAACTGAAAGGGAATCGGACTACAGATTATCAGGATACACTAAAAAGCAACTTTTTTATCACGTAGATGAAAAATAGAGTTTTTGATGTTTGGTGGGTCAAAATACAAACCATCTATCTGATACCCACAAATTTAACTCGAACCTCACACACGTCAAAAGGAAGTTGTAGGAAGAAATGGAAATATAATCGGACTCCTGATTATCAAGATACCCTAAATAGCAACTTTTTCTCCACGTAGACTTTGAAAAACAATATTTTGGGGGTTTGGAAGGTCAAAATGTAAACCCTCGATCCGATAGCCACGAAATTTCACTCGGACCTCCCACACGTCTAAACAAAGTTGTAAAAAGAAACAAAATGGGAATCGGATACTTGCTTATCATGATACGCCAAAAAAAATTAAAATGGTCACCTCGTTGACTTTAAAAAAGTAAGATTTTGGGGTATAGGGGTCAAAATGCATACCATCAGTCCGATTGCCACGAAATTTAACTCTTACCTCTAACACATCTAAAGAAAGTTGTAGGAAGAACTGGAAATGGAATCGGATTCCCGGTTATCAAGATACATGGTAAAAAATAACTTTTTTACTATATAGACATTGAAAAACAAACTTTTTGGGGATTGAGGGGTCAAAATGCAAACCGTCGATCCGTTAGCTATGAAACTTCACTCGCACTTCCCACACGTCTAAAGAAAGTTGTAGGAAAAAAAGGAAAGGAAATCGGACACCTGGTTATCAAGATACACTAAAAGACAAATTTTTTACCTCGTAGACATTAAAAAACTAAGATTTTGGGGTTTGGTGGGTCAAAATGCAAAGATACACTAAAAGACAACTTTTTTACCTCGTAGACATTGAAAAACTTTGTTTGGGGTTTGGCGGGTCAAAATGCAAACCGTCGTTCGTATAGTCTCGAAATTTAACACGCACCTCACACACTTCAAAAGAAAGCTGTCGGAAGAAATGAAACGATAATCTGAATCCCAGTTATCAAGATACAATAAGAAAATAACTTTTTCAACTCTTCGACAATGAAAAACTATGTTTTTGGGGTATGGGGGTAAAAATGCAAACCATTGATCCGATAGCCACGAAATTTAACTCCCACCTCTAACACATTTAAAGAAAGTTTTAGGAAGAAATGGAAAGGTAATCGCACTCCTGGTTATCAAGATACACTAAAAAATAACTTTTTTACCATGTAGACGTTAAAAAATAAATTTTTGGGTTTGGGGGGTAAAAATGCAAACCGTCGATCCGTTATCCATGAAATTTAACTCGCACCTCACACACTTCCAAAGAATGTAGTATGAAGAAACTGAAAGGGAATCGGACTCCAGATTATCAGGATACACTAAAAAGCAACTTTTTTATCACGTAGATGAAAAATAGAGTTTTTGGTGTTTGGTGGATCAAAATACAAACCATCTATCTGATACCCACGAAATTTAACTCGAACCTCACACACGTCAAAAGGAAGTTGTAGGAAGAAATGGAAAGATAATCGGACTCCTGATTATCAAGATACCCTAAATAGCAACTTTTTCTCCACGTAGACTTTGAAAAACAATATTTTGGGGGTTTGGAAGGTCAAAATGTAAACCCTCGATCCGATAGCCACGAAATTTCACTCGGACCTCCCACACGTCTAAACAAAGTTGTAAAAAGAAACAAAATGGGAATCGGATACTTGCTTATCATGATACGCCAAAAAAAATTAAAATGGTCACCTCGTTGACTTTAAAAAAGTAAGATTTTGGGGTATAGGGGTCAAAATGCATACCATCAGTCCGATTGCCACGAAATTTAACTCTTACCTCTAACACATCTAAAGAAAGTTGTAGGAAGAACTGGAAATGGAATCGGATTCCCGGTTATCAAGATACATGGTAAAAAATAACTTTTTTACTATATAGACATTGAAAAACAAACTTTTTGGGGATTGAGGGGTCAAAATGCAAACCGTCGATCCGTTAGCTATGAAACTTCACTCGCACTTCCCACACGTCTAAAGAAAGTTGTAGGAAAAAAAGGAAAGGAAATCGGACACCTGGTTATCAAGATACACTAAAAGACAAATTTTTTACCTCGTAGACATTAAAAAACTAAGATTTTGGGGTTTGGTGGGTCAAAATGCAAAGATACACTAAAAGACAACTTTTTTACCTCGTAGACATTGAAAAACTTTGTTTGGGGTTTGGCGGGTCAAAATGCAAACCGTCGTTCGTATAGTCTCGAAATTTAACACGCACCTCACACACTTCAAAAGAAAGCTGTCGGAAGAAATGAAACGATAATCTGAATCCCAGTTATCAAGATACAATAAGAAAATAACTTTTTCAACTCTTCGACAATGAAAAACTATGTTTTTGGGGTATGGGGGTAAAAATGCAAACCATTGATCCGATAGCCACGAAATTTAACTCCCACCTCTAACACATTTAAAGAAAGTTTTAGGAAGAAATGGAAAGTTAATCGCACTCCTGGTTATCAAGATACACTAAAAAATAACTTTTTTACCATGTAGACGTTAAAAAATAAATTTTTGGGTTTGGGGGGTAAAAATGCAAACCGTCGATCCGTTATCCATGAAATTTAACTCGCACCTCACACTCTTCCAAAGAATGTAGTATGAAGAAACTGAAAGGGAATCGGACTCCAGATTATCAGGATACACTAAAAAGCAACTTTTTTATCACGTAGATGAAAAATAGAGTTTTTGGTGTTTGGTGGGTCAAAATACAAACCATCTATCTGATACCCACAAATTTAACTCGAACCTCACACACGTCAAAAGGAAGTTGTAGGAAGAAATGGAAAGATAATCGGACTCCTGATTATCAAGATACCCTAAATAGCAACTTTTTCTCCACGTAGACTTTGAAAAACAATATTTTGGGGGTTTGGAAGGTCAAAATGTAAACCCTCGATCCGATAGCCACGAAATTTCACTCGGACCTCCCACACGTCTAAACAAAGTTGTAAAAAGAAACAAAATGGGAATCGGATACTTGCTTATCATGATACGCCAAAAAAAATTAAAATGGTCACCTCGTTGACTTTAAAAAAGTAAGATTTTGGGGTATAGGGGTGAAAATGCATACCATCAGTCCGATTGCCACGAAATTTAACTCTTACCTCTAACACATCTAAAGAAAGTTGTAGGAAGAACTGGAAATGGAATCGGATTCCTGGTTATCAATATACATGGTAAAAAATAACTTTTTTACTATATAGACATTGAAAAACAAACTTTTTGGGGATTGAGGGGTCAAAATGCAAACCGTCGATCCGTTAGCTATGAAACTTCACTCGCACTTCCCACACGTCTAAAGAAAGTTGTAGGAAAAAAAGGAAAGGAAATCGGACACCTGGTTATCAAGATACACTAAAAGACAAATTTTTTACCTCGTAGACATTAAAAAACTAAGATTTTGGGGTTTGGTGGGTCAAAATGCAAAGATGCACTAAAAGACAACTTTTTTACCTCGTAGACATTGAAAAACTTTGTTTGGGGTTTGGCGGGTCAAAATGCAAACCGTCGTTCGTATAGTCTCGAAATTTAACACGCACCTCACACACTTCAAAAGAAAGCTGTCGGAAGAAATGAAACGATAATCTGAATCCCAGTTATCAAGATACAATAAGAAAATAACTTTTTCAACTCTTCGACAATGAAAAACTATGTTTTTGGGGTATGGGGGTAAAAATGCAAACCATTGATCCGATAGCCACGAAATTTAACTCCCACCTTTAACACATTTAAAGAAAGTTTTAGGAAGAAATGGAAAGGTAATCGCACTCCTGGTTATCAAGATACACTAAAAAATAACTTTTTTACCATGTAGACGTTAAAAAATAAATTTTTGGGTTTGGGGGGTAAAAATGCAAACCGTCGATCCGTTATCCATGAAATTTAACTCGCACCTCACACACTTCCAAAGAATGTAGTATGAAGAAACTGAAAGGGAATCGGACTCCAGATTATCAGGATACACTAAAAAGCAACTTTTTTATCACGTAGATGAAAAATAGAGTTTTTGGTGTTTGGTGGGTCAAAATACAAACCATCTATCTGATACCCACGAAATTTAACTCGAACCTCACACACGTCAAAAGGAAGTTGTAGGAAGAAATGGAAAGATAATCGGACTCCTGATTATCAAGATACCCTAAATAGCAACTTTTTCTCCACGTAGACTTTGAAAAACAATATTTTGGGGGTTTGGAAGGTCAAAATGTAAACCCTCGATCCGATAGCCACGAAATTTCACTCGGACCTCCCACACGTCTAAACAAAGTTGTAAAAAGAAACAAAATGGGAATCGGATACTTGCTTATCATGATACGCCAAAAAAAATTAAAATGGTCACCTCGTTGACTTTAAAAAAGTAAGATTTTGGGGTATAGGGGTCAAAATGCATACCATCAGTCCGATTGCCACGAAATTTAACTCTTACCTCTAACACATCTAAAGAAAGTTGTAGGAAGAACTGGAAATGGAATCGGATTCCCGGTTATCAAGATACATGGTAAAAAATAACTTTTTTACTATATAGACATTGAAAAACAAACTTTTTGGGGATTGAGGGGTCAAAATGCAAACCGTCGATCCGTTAGCTATGAAACTTCACTCGCACTTCCCACACGTCTAAAGAAAGTTGTAGGAAAAAAAGGAAAGGAAATCGGACACCTGGTTATCAAGATACACTAAAAGACAAATTTTTTACCTCGTAGACATTAAAAAACTAAGATTTTGGGGTTTGGTGGGTCAAAATGCAAAGATACACTAAAAGACAACTTTTTTACCTCGTAGACATTGAAAAACTTTGTTTGGGGTTTGGCGGGTCAAAATGCAAACCGTCGTTCGTATAGTCTCGAAATTTAACACGCACCTCACACACTTCAAAAGAAAGCTGTCGGAAGAAATGAAACGATAATCTGAATCCCAGTTATCAAGATACAATAAGAAAATAACTTTTTCAACTCTTCGACAATGAAAAACTATGTTTTTGGGGTATGGGGGTAAAAATGCAAACCATTGATCCGATAGCCACGAAATTTAACTCCCACCTCTAACACATTTAAAGAAAGTTTTAGGAAGAAATGGAAAGGTAATCGCATTCCTGGTTATCAAGATACACTAAAAAATAACTTTTTTACCATGTAGACGTTAAAAAATAAATTTTTGGGTTTGGGGGGTAAAAATGCAAACCGTCGATCCGTTATCCATGAAATTTAACTCGCACCTCACACACTTCCAAAGAATGTAGTATGAAGAAACTGAAAGGGAATCGGACTCCAGATTATCAGGATACACTAAAAAGCAACTTTTTTATCACGTAGATGAAAAATAAAGTTTTTGGTGTTTGGTGGGTCAAAATACAAACCATCTATCTGATACCCACGAAATTTAACTCGAACCTCACACACGTCAAAAGGAAGTTGTAGGAAGAAATGGAAAGATAATCGGACTCCTGATTATCAAGATACCCTAAATAGCAACTTTTTCTCCACGTAGACTTTGAAAAACAATATTTTGGGGGTTTGGAAGGTCAAAATGTAAACCCTCGATCCGATAGCCACGAAATTTCACTCGGACCTCCCACACGTCTAAACAAAGTTGTAAAAAGAAACAAAATGGGAATCGGATACTTGCTTATCATGATACGCCAAAAAAAATTAAAATGGTCACCTCGTTGACTTTAAAAAAGTAAGATTTTGGGGTATAGGGGTCAAAATGCATACCATCAGTCCGATTGCCACGAAATTTAACTCTTACCTCTAACACATCTAAAGAAAGTTGTAGGAAGAACTGGAAATGGAATCGGATTCCCGGTTATCAAGATACATGGTAAAAAATAACTTTTTTACTATATAGACATTGAAAAACAAACTTTTTGGGGATTGAGGGGTCAAAATGCAAACCGTCGATCCGTTAGCTATGAAACTTCACTCGCACTTCCCACACGTCTAAAGAAAGTTGTAGGAAAAAAAGGAAAGGAAATCGGACACCTGGTTATCAAGATACACTAAAAGACAAATTTTTTACCTCGTAGACATTAAAAAACTAAGATTTTGGGGTTTGGTGGGTCAAAATGCAAAGATACACTAAAAGACAACTTTTTTACCTCGTAGACATTGAAAAACTTTGTTTGGGGTTTGGCGGGTCAAAATGCAAACCGTCGTTCGTATAGTCTCGAAATTTAACACGCACCTCACACACTTCAAAAGAAAGCTGTCGGAAGAAATGAAACGATAATCTGAATCCCAGTTATCAAGATACAATAAGAAAATAACTTTTTCAACTCTTCGACAATGAAAAACTATGTTTTTGGGGTATGGGGGTAAAAATGCAAACCATTGATCCGATAGCCACGAAATTTAACTCCCACCTCTAACACATTTAAAGAAAGTTTTAGGAAGAAATGGAAAGGTAATCGCATTCCTGGCTATCAAGATACACTAAAAAATAACTTTTTTACCATGTAGACGTTAAAAAATAAATTTTTGGGTTTGGGGGGTAAAAATGCAAACCGTCGATCCGTTATCCATGAAATTTAACTCGCACCTCACACACTTCCAAAGAATGTAGTATGAAGAAACTGAAAGGGAATCGGACTCCAGATTATCAGGATACACTAAAAAGCAACTTTTTTATCACGTAGATGAAAAATAGAGTTTTTGGTGTTTGGTGGGTCAAAATACAAACCATCTATCTGATACCCACGAAATTTAACTCGAACCTCACACACGTCAAAAGGAAGTTGTAGGAAGAAATGGAAAGATAATCGGACTCCTGATTATCAAGATACCCTAAATAGCAACTTTTTCTCCACGTAGACTTTGAAAAACAATATTTTGGGGGTTTGGAAGGTCAAAATGTAAACCCTCGATCCGATAGCCACGAAATTTCACTCGGACCTCCCACACGTCTAAACAAAGTTGTAAAAAGAAACAAAATGGGAATCGGATACTTGGTTATCATGATACGCCAAAAAAAATTAAAATGGTCACCTCGTTGACTTTAAAAAAGTAAGATTTTGGGGTATAGGGGTCAAAATGCATACCATCAGTCCGATTGCCACGAAATTTAACTCTTACCTCTAACACATCTAAAGAAAGTTGTAGGAAGAACTGCAAATGGAATCGGATTCCCGGTTATCAAGATACATGGTAAAAAATAACTTTTTTACTATATAGACATTGAAAAACAAACTTTTTGGGGATTGAGGGGTCAAAATGCAAACCGTCGATCCGTTAGCTATGAAACTTCACTCGCACTTCCCACACGTCTAAAGAAAGTTGTAGGAAAAAAAGGAAAGGAAATCGGACACCTGGTTATCAAGATACACTAAAAGACAAATTTTTTACCTCGTAGACATTAAAAAACTAAGATTTTGGGGTTTGGTGGGTCAAAATGCAAAGATACACTAAAAGACAACTTTTTTACCTCGTAGACATTGAAAAACTTTGTTTGGGGTTTGGCGGGTCAAAATGCAAACCGTCGTTCGTATAGTCTCGAAATTTAACACGCACCTCACACACTTCAAAAGAAAGCTGTCGGAAGAAATGAAACGATAATCTGAATCCCAGTTATCAAGATACAATAAGAAAATAACTTTTCCAACTCTTCGACAATGAAAAACTATGTTTTTGGGGTATGGGGGTAAAAATGCAAACCATTGATCCGATAGCCACGAAATTTAACTCCCACCTCTAACACATTTAAAGAAAGTTTTAGGAAGAAATGGAAAGGTAATCGCATTCCTGGCTATCAAGATACACTAAAAAATAACTTTTTTACCATGTAGACGTTAAAAAATAAATTTTTGGGTTTGGGGGGTAAAAATGCAAACCGTCGATCCGTTATCCATGAAATTTAACTCGCACCTCACACACTTCCAAAGAATGTAGTATGAAGAAACTGAAAGGGAATCGGACTCCAGATTATCAGGATACACTAAAAAGCAACTTTTTTATCACGTAGATGAAAAATAAAGTTTTTGGTGTTTGGTGGGTCAAAATACAAACCATCTATCTGATACCCACGAAATTTAACTCGAACCTCACACACGTCAAAAGGAAGTTGTAGGAAGAAATGGAAAGATAATCGGACTCCTGATTATCAAGATACCCTAAATAGCAACTTTTTCTCCACGTAGACTTTGAAAAACAATATTTTGGGGGTTTGGAAGGTCAAAATGTAAACCCTCGATCCGATAGCCACGAAATTTCACTCGGACCTCCCACACGTCTAAACAAAGTTGTAAAAAGAAACAAAATGGGAATCGGATACTTGCTTATCATGATACGCCAAAAAAAATTAAAATGGTCACCTCGTTGACTTTAAAAAAGTAAGATTTTGGGGTATAGGGGTCAAAATGCATACCATCAGTCCGATTGCCACGAAATTTAACTCTTACCTCTAACACATCTAAAGAAAGTTGTAGGAAGAACTGGAAATGGAATCGGATTCCCGGTTATCAATATACATGGTAAAAAATAACTTTTTTACTATATAGACATTGAAAAACAAACTTTTTGGGGATTGAGGGGTCAAAATGCAAACCGTCGATCCGTTAGCTATGAAACTTCACTCGCACTTCCCACACGTCTAAAGAAAGTTGTAGGAAAAAAAGGAAAGGAAATCGTACACCTGGTTATCAAGATACACTAAAAGACAAATTTTTTACCTCGTAGACATTAAAAAACTAAGATTTTGGGGTTTGGTGGGTCAAAATGCAAAGATACACTAAAAGACAACTTTTTTACCTCGTAGACATTGAAAAACTTTGTTTGGGGTTTGGCGGGTCAAAATGCAAACCGTCGTTCGTATAGTCTCGAAATTTAACACGCACCTCACACACTTCAAAAGAAAGCTGTCGGAAGAAATGAAACGATAATCTGAATCCCAGTTATCAAGATACAATAAGAAAATAACTTTTTCAACTCTTCGACAATGAAAAACTATGTTTTTGGGGTATGGGGGTAAAAATGCAAACCATTGATCCGATAGCCACGAAATTTAAATCCCACCTCTAACACATTTAAAGAAAGTTTTAGGAAGAAATGGAAAGGTAATCGCACTCCTGGGTTATCAAGATACACTAAAAAATAACTTTTTTACCATGTAGACGTTAAAAAATAAATTTTTGGGTATGGGGGGTAAAAATGCAAACCGTCGATCCGTTATCCATGAAATTTAACTCGCACCTCACACACTTCCAAAGAATGTAGTATGAAGAAACTGAAAGGGAATCGGACTCCAGATTATCAGGATACACTAAAAAGCAACTTTTTTATCACGTAGATGAAAAATAGAGTTTTTGATGTTTGGTGGGTCAAAATACAAACCATCTATCTGATACCCACGAAATTTAACTCGAACCTCACACACGTCAAAAGGTAGTTGTAGGAAGAAATGGAAAGATAATCGGACTCCTGATTATCAAGATACCCTAAATAGCAACTTTTTCTCCACGTAGACTTTGAAAAACAATATTTTGGGGGTTTGGAAGGTCAAAATGTAAACCCTCGATCCGATAGCCACAAAATTTCACTCGGACCTTCCACACGTCTAAACAAAGTTGTAAAAAAAAACAAAATGGGAATCGGATACTTGCTTATCATGATAGGCCAAAAAAAATTAAAATGGTCACCTCGTTGACTTTAAAAAAGTAAGATTTTGGGGTATAGGGGTCAAAATGCATACCATCAGTCCGATTGCCACGAAATTTAACTCGTACCTCTAACACATCTAAAGAAAGTTGTAGGAAGAACTGGAAATGGAATCGGATTCCCGGTTATCAAGATACATGGTAAAAAATAACTTTTTTACTATATAGACATTGAAAAACAAACTTTTTGGGGATTGAGGGGTCAAAATGCAAACCGTCGATCCGTTAGCTATGAAACTTCACTCGCACTTCCCACACGTCTAAAGAAAGTTGTAGGAAAAAAAGGAAAGGAAATCGGACACCTGGTTATCAAGATACACTAAAAGACAACTTTTTTATCTCGTAGACATTAAAAAACTAAGATTTTGGGGTTTGGTGGGTCAAAATGCAAAGATACACTAAAAGACAACTTTTTTACCTCGTAGACATTGAAAAACATTGTTTGGGGTTTGGCGGGTCAAAATGCAAACCGTCGTTCGTACAGTCTCAAAATTTAACACGCACCTCACACACTTCAAAAGAAAGCTGTCGGAAGAAATGAAACGATAATCTGAATCCCAGTTATCAAGATATAATAAGAAAATAACTTTTTCAACTCTTCGACAATGAAAAACTATGTTTTTGGGGTATGGGGGTAAAAATGCAAACCATTGATCCGATAGCCACGAAATTTAACTCCCACCTCTAACACATTTAAAGAAAGTTTTAGGAAGAAATGGAAAGGTAATCGCAGTCCTGGTTATCAAGATACACTAAAAAATAACTTTTTTACCATGTAGACGTTAAAAAATAAATTTTTGGGTTTGGGGGGTAAAAATGCAAACCGTCGATCCGTTATCCATGAAATTTAACTCGCACCTCACACACTTCCAAAGAATGTAGTATGAAGAAACTGAAAGGGAATCGGACTCCAGATTATCAGGATACACTAAAAAGCAACTTTTTTATCACGTAGATGAAAAATAAAGTTTTTGGTGTTTGGTGGGTCAAAATACAAACCATCTATCTGATACCCACGAAATTTAACTCGAACCTCATACACGTCAAAAGGAAGTTGTAGGAAGAAATGGAAAGATAATCGGACTCCTGATTATCAAGATACCCTAAATAGCAACTTTTTCTCCACGCAGACTTTGAAAAACAATATTTTGGGGGTTTGGAAGGTCAAAATGTAAACCCTCGATCCGATAGCCACAAAATTTCACTCGGACCTCCCACACGTCTAAACAAAGTTGTAAAAAGAAACAAAATGGGAATCGGATACTTGCTTATCATGATACGCCAAAAAAAATTAAAATGGTCACCTCGTTGACTTTAAAAAAGTAAGATTTTGGGGTATAGGGGTCAAAATGCATACCATCAGTCCGATTGCCACGAAATTTAACTCGTACCTCTAACACATCTAAAGAAAGTTGTAGGAAGAACTGGAAATGGAATCGGATTCCCGGTTATTAAGATACATGGTAAAAAATAACTTTTTTACTATATAGACATTGAAAAACAAACTTTTTGGGGATTGAGGGGTCAAAATGCAAACCGTCGATCCGTTAGCTATGAAACTTCACTCGCACTTCCCACACGTCTAAAGAAAGTTGTAGGAAAAAAAGGAAAGGAAATCGGACACCTGGTTATCAAGATACACTAAAAGACAACTTTTTTACCTCGTAGACATTAAAAAACTAAGATTTTGGGGTTTGGTGGGTCAAAATGCAAAGATACACTAAAAGACAACTTTTTTACCTCGTAGACATTGAAAAACTTTGTTTGGGGTTTGGCGGGTGAAAATGCAAACCGTCGTTCGTATAGTCTCGAAATTTAACACGCACCTCACACACTTCAAAAGAAAGCTGTCGGAAGAAATGAAACGATAATCTGAATCCCAGTTATCAAGATACAATAAGAAAATAACTTTTTCAACTCTTCGACAATGAAAAACTATGTTTTTGGGGTATGGGGGTAAAAATGCAAACCATTGATCCGATAGCCACGAAATTTAACTCCCACCTCTAACACATTTAAAGAAAGTTTTAGGAAGAAATGGAAAGGTAATCGCACTCCTGGTTATCAAGATACGCTAAAAAATAACTTTTTTACCATGTAGACGTTAAAAAATAAATTTTTGGGTTTGGGGGGTAAAAATGCAAACCGTCGATCCGTTATCCATGAAATTTAACTCGCACCTCACACACTTCCAAAGAATGTAGTATGAAGAAACTGAAAGGGAATCGGACTCCAGATTATCAGGATACACTAAAAAGCAACTTTTTTATCACGTAGATGAAAAATAGAGTTTTTGGTGTTTGATGGGTCAAAATACAAACCATCTATCTGATACCCACGAAATTTAACTCGAACCTCACACACGTCAAAAGGAAGTTGTAGGAAGAAATGGAAAGATAATCGGACTCCTGATTATCAAGATACCCTAAATAGCAACTTTTTCTCCACGTAGACTTTGAAAAACAATATTTTGGGGGTTTGGAAGGTCAAAATGTAAACCCTCGATCCGATAGCCACGAAATTTCACTCAGACCTCCCACACGTCTAAACAAAGTTGTAAAAAGAAACAAAATGGGAATCGGATACTTGCTTATCATGATACGCCAAAAAAATTTAAAATGGTCACCTCGTTGACTTTAAAAAAGTAAGATTTTGGGGTATAGGGGTCAAAATGCATACCATCAGTCCGATTGCCACGAAATTTAACTCGTACCTCTAACACATCTAAAGAAAGTTGTAGGAAGAACTGGAAATGGAATCGGATTCCCGGTTATCAAGATACATGGTAAAAAATAACTTTTTTACTATATAGACATTGAAAAACAAACGTTTTGGGGATTGAGGGGTCAAAATGCAAACCGTCGATCCGTTAGCTATGAAACTTCACTCGCACTTCCTACACGTCTAAAGAAAGTTGTAGGAAAAAAAGGAAAGGAAATCGGACACCTGGTTATCAAGATACACTAAAAGACAAATTTTTTACCTCGTAGACATTAAAAAACTAAGAATTTAGGGTTTGGTGGGTCAAAATGTAAAGATACACTAAAAGACAACTTTTTTACCTCGTAGACATTGAAAAACTTTGTTTGGGGTTTGGCGGGTCAAAATGCAAACCGTCGTTCGTATAGTCTCAAAATTTAACACGCACCTCACACACTTCAAAAGAAAGCTGTCGGAAGAAATGAAACGATAATCTGAATCCCAGTTATCAAGATACAATAAGAAAATAACTTTTTCAACTCTTCGACAATGAAAAACTATGTTTTTGGGGTATGGGGGTAAAAATGCAAACCATTGATCGGATAGCCACAAAATTTAACTCCCACCTCTAACACATTTAAAGAAAGTTTTAGGAAGAAATGGAAAAGTAATCGCACTCCTGGTTATCAAGATACACTAAAAAATAACTTTTTTACCATGTAGACGTTAAAAAATAAATTTTTGGGTTTGGGGGGTAAAAATGCAAACCGTCGATCCATTATCCATGAAATTTAACTCGCACCTCACACACTTCCAAAGAATGTAGTATGAAGAAACTGAAAGGGAATCGGACTCCAGATTATCAGGATACACTAAAAAGCAACTTTTTTATCACGTAGATGAAAAATAGAGTTTTTGGTGTTTGGTGGGTCAAAATACAAACCATCTATCTGATACCCACGAAATTTAACTCGAACCTCACACACGTAAAAAGGAAGTTGTAGGAAGAAATGGAAAGATAATCGGACTCCTGATTATAAAGATACTCTAAATAGCACTGGAAATGGAAATGGAATCGGATTCCCGGTTATCAAGATACATGGTAAAAAATAACTTTTTTACTATATAGACATTGAAAAACAAACGTTTTGGGGATTGAGGGGTCAAAATGCAAACCGTCGATCCGTTAGCTATGAAACTTCACTCGCACTTCCCACACGTCTAAAGAAAGTTGTAGGAAAAAAAGGAAAGGAAATCGGACACCTGGTTATCAAGATACACTAAAAGACAAATTTTTTACCTCGTAGACATTAAAAAACTAAGAATTTAGGGTTTGGTGGGTCAAAATGCAAAGATACACTAAAAGACAACTTTTTTACCTCGTAGACATTGAAAAACTTTGTTTGGGGTTTGGCGGGTCAAAATGCAAACCGTCGTTCGTATAGTCTCAAAATTTAACACGCACCTCACACACTTCAAAAGAAAGCTGTCGGAAGAAATGAAACGATAATCTGAATCCCAGTTATCAAGATACAATAAGAAAATAACTTTTTCAACTCTTCGACAATGAAAAACTATGTTTTTGGGGTATGGGGGTAAAAATGCAAACCATTGATCGGATAGCCACGAAATTTAACTCCCACCTCTAACACATTTAAAGAAAGTTTTAGGAAGAAATGGAAAAGTAATCGCACTCCTGGTTATCAAGATACACTAAAAAATAACTTTTTTACCATGTAGACGTTAAAAAATAAATTTTTGGGTTTGGGGGATAAAAATGCAAACCGTCGATCCGTTATCCATGAAATTTAACTCGCACCTCACACACTTCCAAAGAATGTAGTATGAAGAAACTGAAAGGGAATCGGACTCCAGATTATCAGGATACACTAAAAAGCAACTTTTTTATCACGTAGATGAAAAATAGAGTTTTTGGTGTTTGGTGGGTCAAAATACAAACCATCTATCTGATACCCACGAAATTTAACTCGAACCTCACACACGTCAAAAGGAAGTTGTAGGAAGAAATGGAAAGATAATCGGACTCCTGATTATCAAGATAATCTAAATAGCAACTTATTCTCCACGTAGACTTTGAAAAACAATATTTTGGGGGTTTGGAAGGTCAAAATGTAAACCCTCAATCCGATAGCCACGAAATTTCACTCGGACCTCCCACACGTCTAAACAAAGTTGTAAAAAGAAACAAAATGGGAATCAGATACTTTCTTATCATGATACGCCAAAAAAAATTAAAATGGTCACCTCGTTGACTTTAAAAAAGTAAGATTTTGGGGTATAGGGGTCAAAATGCATACCATCAGTCCGATTGCCACGAAATTTAACTCGTACCTCTAACACATCTAAAGAAAGTTGTAGGAAGAACTGGAAATGGAATCGGATTCCCGGTTATCAAGATACATGGTAAAAAATAACTTTTTTACTATATAGACATTGAAAAACAAACGTTTTGGGGATTGAGGGGTCAAAATGCAAACCGTCGATCCGTTAGCTATGAAACTTCACTCGCACTTCCCACACGTCTAAAGAAAGTTGTAGGAAAAAAAGGAAAGGAAATCGGACACCTGGTTATCAAGATACACTAAAAGACAAATTTTTTACCTCGTAGACATTAAAGAACTAAGAATTTAGGGTTTGGTGGGTCAAAATGCAAAGATACTCTAAAAGACAACTTTTTTACCTCGTAGACATTGAAAAACTTTGTTTGGGGTTTGGCGGGTCAAAATGCAAACCGTCGTTCGTATAGTCTCGAAATTTAACACGCACCTCACACACTTCAAAAGAAAGCTGTCGGAAGAAATGAAACGATAATCTGAATCCCAGTTATCAAGATACAATAAGAAAATAACTTTTTCAACTCTTCGACAATGAAAAACTATGTTTTTGGGGTATGGGGGTAAAAATGCAAACCATTGATCGGATAGCCACGAAATTTAACTCCCACCTCTAACACATTTAAAGAAAGTTTTAGGAAGAAATGGAAAAGTAATCGCACTCCTAGGTTATCAAGATACACTAAAAAATAACTTTTTTACCATGTAGACGTTAAAAAATAAATTTTTGGGTTTGGGGGGTAAAATTGCAAACCGTCGATCCGTTATCCATGAAATTTAACTCGCACCTCACACACTTCCAAAGAATGTAGTATGAAGAAACTGAAAGGGAATCGGACTCCAGATTATCAGGATACACTAAAAAGCAACTTTTTTATCACGTAGATGAAAAATAGAGTTTTTGGTGTTTGGTGGGTCAAAATACAAACCATCTATCAGATACCCACGAAATTTAACTCGAACCTCACACACGTCAAAAGGAAGTTGTAGGAAGAAATGGAAAGATAATCGGACCCCTGATTATCAAGATACTCTAAATAGCACTGGAAATGGAAATGGAATCGGATTCCCGGTTATCAAGATACATGGTAAAAAATAACTTTTTTACTATATAGACATTGAAAAACAAACGTTTTGGGGATTGAGGGGTCAAAATGCAAACCGTCGATCCGTTAGCTATGAAACTTCACTCGCACTTCCCACACGTCTATAGAAAGTTGTAGGAAAAAAAGGAAAGGAAATCGGACACCTGGTTATCAAGATACACTAAAAGACAAATTTTTTACCTCGTAGACATTAAAAAACTAAGAATTTAGGGTTTGGTGGGTCAAAATGCAAAGATACACTAAAAGACAACTTTTTTACCTCGTAGACATTGAAAAACTTTGTTTGGGGTTTGGCGGGTCAAAATGCAAACCGTCGTTCGTATAGTCTCGAAATTTAACACGCACCTCACACACTTCAAAAGAAAGCTGTCGGAAGAAATGAAACGATAATCTGAATCCCAGTTATCAAGATACAATAAGAAAATAACTTTTTCAACTCTTCGACAATGAAAAACTATGTTTTTGGGGTATGGGGGTAAAAATGCAAACCATTGATCGGATAGCCACGAAATTTAACTCCCACCTCTAACACATTTAAAGAAAGTTTTAGGAAGAAATGGAAAAGTAATCGCACTTCTGGTTATCAAGATACACTAAAAAATAACTTTTTTACTATGTAGACGTTAAAAAATAAATTTTTGGGTTTGGGGGGTAAAAATGCAAACCGTCGATCCGTTATCCATGAAATTTAACTCGCACCTCACACACTTCCAAAGAATGTAGTATGAAGAAACTGAAAGGGAATCGGACTCCAGATTATCAGGATACACTAAAAAGCAACTTTTTTATCACGTAGATGAAAAATAGAGTTTTTGGTGTTTGGTGGGTCAAAATACAAACCATCTATCTGATACCCACGAAATTTAACTCGGACCTCACACACGTCAAAAGGAAGTTGTAGGAAGAAATGGAAAGATAATCGGACTCCTGATTATCAAGATACTCTAAATAGCAACTTATTCTCCACGTAGACTTTGAAAAACAATATTTTGGGGGTTTGGAAGGTCAAAATGTAAACCCTCAATCCGATAGCCACGAAATTTCACTCGGACCTCCCACACGTCTAAACAAAGTTGTAAAAAGAAACAAAATGGGAATCGGATACTTTCTTATCATGATACGCCAAAAAAAATTAAAATGGTCACCTCGTTGACTTTAAAAAAGTAAGATTTTGGGGTATAGGGGTCAAAATGCATACCATCAGTCCGATTGCCACGAAATTTAACTCGTACCTCTAACACATCTAAAGAAAGTTGTAGGAAGAACTGGAAATGGAATCGGATTCCCGGTTATCAAGATACATGGTAAAAAATAACTTTTTTACTATATAGACATTGAAAAACAAACGTTTTGGGGATTGAGGGGTCAAAATGCAAACCGTCGATCCGTTAGCTATGAAACTTCACTCGCACTTCCCACACGTCTAAAGAAAGTTGTAGGAAAAAAAGGAAAGGAAATCGGACACCTGGTTATCAAGATACACTAAAAGACAAATTTTTTACCTCGTAAAAATTAAAAAAACTAAGAATTTAGGGTTTGGTGGGTCAAAATGCAAAGATACACTAAAAGACAACTTTTTTACCTCGTAGACATTGAAAAACTTTGTTTGGGGTTTGGCGGGTCAAAATGCAAACCGTCGTTCGTATAGTCTCGAAATTTAACACGCACCTCTCACACTTCAAAAGAAAGCTGTCGGAAAAATGAAACGATAATCTGAATCCCAATTATCAAGATACAATAAGAAAATAACTTTTTCAACTCTTCGACAATGAAAAACTATGTTTTTGGGGTATGGGGGTAAAAATGCAAACCATTGATCGGATAGCCATGAAATTTAACTCCCACCTCTAACACATTTAAAGAAAGTTTTAGGAAGAAATGGAAAAGTAATCGCACTCCTGGTTATCAAGATACACTAAAAAATAACTTTTTTACCATGTAGACGTTAAAAAATAAATTTTTGGGTTTGGGGGGTAAAAATGCAAACCGTCGATCCGTTATCCATGAAATTTAACTCGCACCTCACACACTTCCAAAGAATGTAGTATGAAGAAACTGAAAGGGAATCGGACTCCAGATTATCAGGATACACTAAAAAACACCTTTTTTATCACGTAGATGAAAAATAGAGTTTTTGGTGTTTGGTGGGTCAAAATACAAACCATCTATCTGATACCCACGAAATTTAACTCGGACCTCACACACGTCAAAAGGAAGTTGTAGGAAGAAATGGAAAGATAATCGGACTCCTGATTATCAAGATACTCTAAATAGCAACTTATTCTCCACGTAGACTTTGAAAAACAATATTTTGGGGGTTTGGAAGGTCAAAATGTAAACCCTCAATCCGATAGCCACGAAATTTCACTCGGACCTCCCACACGTCTAAACAAAGTTGTAAAAAGAAACAAAATGGGAATCGGATACTTTCTTATCATGATACGCCAAAAAAATTTAAAATGGTCAGCTCGTTGACTTTAAAAAAGTAAGATTTTGGGGTATAGGGGTCAAAATGCATACCATCAGTCTGATTGCCACGAAATTTAACTCGTACCTCTAACACATCTAAAGAAAGTTGTAGGAAGAACTGGAAATGGAATCGGATTCCCGGTTATCAAGATACATGGTAAAAAATAACTTTTTTACTATATAGACATTGAAAAACAAACTTTTTGGGGATTGAGGGGTCAAAATGTAAACCGTCGATCCGTTAGCTATGAAACTTCACTCGCACTTCCTACACGTCTAAAGAAAGTTGTAGGGAAAAAAGGAAAGGAAATCGGATACCTGGTTATCAAGATACACTAAAAGACAACTTTTTTACCTCGTAGACATTAAAAAACTAAGATTTTGGGGTTTGGTGGGTCAAAATGCAAAGATACACTAAAAGACAACTTTTTTACCTCGTAGACATTGAAAAACTATGTTTTTGGGGTTTGGCGGGTCAAATTGCAAAACGTCGATCGTATAGTCTCGAAATTTAACTCACACCTCACACACTTCAAAAGAAAGCTGTCAGAAGAAATGAAACGATAATCTGAATCCCAGTTATCAAGATACAATAAAAAAATAACTTTTTCATCTCTTCAATAATGAAAAACTATGTTTTTGGGGTATGGGGGTAAAAATGCAAACCATTGATCCGATACCCACAAAATTTAACTCGCACCTCTAACACATCTAATGAAAGTTGTAGGAAGAACTGGAAATGGAATCGGATTCCCGGTTATAAAGATACATGGTAAAAAATAAATTTTTTACTATGTAGACATTGAAAAACAAACTTTTGGGGTTTGAGGGGTCAAAATGCAAACTGCCGATCCCTTAGCTATGAAACTGCACTCGCACTTCCCACACGTCTAAAGAAAGTTGTAGGAAAAAATAGACAGGGAATCGGACTCCTGTTTATCAAAATACACTAAAAGACAACTTTTTTACCTCGTAGACATTGAAAAACTATATTTTTGAGGTTTGGCGGGTCAAAATGCAAAGATACACTAAAAGACAACTTTTTTACCTCGTAGACATTGAAAAACTAAGTTTTCGGAGTTTGGCGGGTCAAAATGAAAACCGTCGATCGTATAGTCTCAAAATTTAACTCGCACCTTACACATTTCTAAAGAAAGCTGTCGGAAGAAACAAAACGATAATCTGAATCCTAGTCACCAAGATATAGTAAAAAAAAATAACATTTTCATCTATTCAACAATGAAAAACTATGTTTTTGGGGTATGGGGGTAAAATGCAAACCATTGATCCGATACCCACGAAATTTAACTCGCACCTCTAAGACATTTAAAGAAAGTCTATGGAAGAAATGGAAAGGGAATCGAGCTCCTGGTTATCAAGATACACTAAAAAAAAAAAATTTTACCTTGTAGACGTTAAAAAATAAAGTTTTTGGGATTTAGGGGGTAAAAATGCACACCGTCGATCCGTTATCCATGAAATTTAACTCGCACCTCACACACTTCCAAAGAATGTAGTATGAAGAAACAGAAAGGGAATCAGACTCCCGATTATCAAGATACACTAAAAGGCATCTTTTTTGATCACGTAGATGAAAAATAGAGTTTTTGGTGTTTGGCGGGTCAAAATGCAAACCATTTATCTGATACCCACGAAATTTAACTCGAACCTCTCACATGTCAAAAAGGAAGCTGTAGGAAGAAATGGAAAGATAATCGGATTCCTGATTATCAAGATACCCCAAATAACAACTTTTTCTCCACGTAGACTTTGAAAAACTATATTTTGGCGGTTTAGTAGGTCAAAATGTAAACCGTCGATCCGATAGCCACAAAATTTAAATCGGACCTCCCACACGTGTAAAAAAAATTGTAAAAATAAAAAAAAATGGGAATCGGATACTTGGTTATCATGATACGCCAAAAAAAATTAAAATGATCACCTCGTTGACTTTGAAAAAGTAAGATTTTGGGGTCAAAATGCAAACCATCAGTCCGATTGCCATGAAATTTAACTCGCACCTCTAACACATCTAATGAAAGTTGTAGGAAGAACTGGAAATGGAATCGGATTCCAGGTTATCAAGATACATGGTAAAAAATAATATTTTTACTATGTAGACATTGAAAAACAAACTTTTTGGGGTTTGAGGGTTCAATATGCAAACCGCCGATCCCTTAGCTATGAAACTGCACTCGCACTTCCCACACGTCTAAAGAAAGTTGTAGGAAAAAATAGACAGGGAATCGGACTCCTGGTTATCAAGATACACTAAAAGACAACTGTTTTACCTCGTTGACTTTGAAAAACAAAGTTTTTGGGGTTGGCGGGTCAAAATGCAAATCGTCGATTGTATAGTCTCGAAATTTAACTCACACCTCACACACTTCTAAAGAAAGCTGTCGGAAGAAACAAAACGATAATCTGAATCCCAGTCACCAAGATATAGTAAAGAAAAATAACTTTTTCATCTCTTCGACAATGAAAAACTATGTTTTTGGGTTATGGGGGTATAAATGCAAACAATTGATCCGATACCCACGAAATTTAACTCGCACCTCTAACACATTTAAAGAAAGTCTATGGAAGAAATGGAAAGGGAATCGTGCTCCTGGTTATCAAGATACACTGAAAAATAAATTTTTTTCCTTGTAGACGTTAAAAAATAAAGTTTTTGGGATTTAGGGGGTAAAAATGCACACCGTCGATCCGTTATCCATGAAATTTAACTCGCACCTCGCACACTTCCAAAGAATGTAGTATGAAGAAACAGAAAGGGAATCGGACCCCCGATTATCAAGATACACAAAAAAACAACTTTTTTATCACGTAGATGAAAGACAGAGTTTTTGGTGTTTGGCGGGTCAAAATGCAAACCATATATCTGATACCCACGAAATTTAACTCGAACCTCTCACACGTCAAAAAGGAAGTTGTAGGAAGAAATGGAAAGATAATTGGACTCCTGATTTTCAAGATACCCCAAATAAAAACTTTTTCTCAACGTAGCCTTTGAAAAACTATATTTTGGGGGTTTGGCAAGTCAAAATGTAAACCGTCGATCCGATAGCCCCGAAATTCAACTCGGACCTCCCACACGTCTAAACAAAGTTGTAAAAAGAAACAAAATGGGAATCGGATACTTGGTTATCATTATACGCCAAAAAAAATAACATGGTCATCTCGTTGACTTTGAAAAAGTAAGATTTTGGGGTATGGGGGTCAAATTGCAAAACATCAATCCGATTGCCACGAAATTTAACTCGCACCTCTAACACATCTAAAAAAAGTTGTAGGAAGAACTGGAAATGGAATCGGATTCCCGGTTATCAAGATACATGGTAAAAAATAACTTTTTTACTATGTAGACATTGAAAAACAAACTTTTTGGGGTTTGAGGGGTCAAAATGCAAACCTCCGATCCCTTAGCTATGAATCTGCACTCGCACTTCCCACACGTCTAAAGAAAGTTGTAGGAAAAAATAGACAGGGAATCGGACTCCTAGTAAAAAAAATTAACTTTTTCATCTCTTCGACAATGAAAAACTATGTTTTTGGGGTATGGGGGTAAAAATGCAAACCATTGATCCGATACCCACGAAATTTAACTCGCACCTCTAACACATTTAAAGAAAGTCTATGGAAGAAATGGAAAGGGAATCGAGATCCTGGTTATCAAGATACGCTAAAAAATGAATTTTTTTCCTTGTAGACGTTAAAAAATAAAGTTTTTGGGATTTAGGGGGTAAAAATGCACACCGTCAATCCGTTATCCATGAAATTTAACTCGCACCTCACTCACTTCCAAAGAATGTAATATGAAGAAACCTAAAGGGAATCGGACTCCCGATTATCAAGATACACTAAAAAGCATCTTTTTTTATCACGTAGATGAAAAACAGAGTTTTTGGTGTTTGGCGGGTCAAAATGCAAACCATCTATCTGATACCAACGAAATTTAACTCGAACCTCTCACTCGTCAAAAGTAAGTTGTAGGAAGAAATGGAAAGATAATCGGACTCCTGATTATCAAGATACCCTAAATAACAACTTTTTCTCCACGTAGACTTTGAAAAACTATATTTTGGGGGTTTGGCAAGTCAAAATGTAAACCGTCGATCCGATTGCCCCGAAATTCAACTCGGACCTCCCACACGTCTAAACAAAGTTGTAAAAAGAAACAAAATGGGAATCGGATACTTGGTTATCATTATACGCCAAAAAAAATAACATGGTCATCTCGTTGACTTTGAAAAAGTAAGATTTTGGGGTATGGGGGTCAAATTGCAAAACATCAATCCGATTGCCACGAAATTTAACTCGCACCTCTAACACATCTAAAAAAAGTTGTAGGAAGAACTGGAAATGGAATCGGATTCCCGGTTATCTAGATACATGGTAAAAAATAACTTTTTTACTATGTAGACATTGAAAAACAAACTTATTGGGGTTTGAGGTGTCAAAATGCAAACCGTCGATCCCTTGGCTATGAAACTTCACTCGCACTTCCCACACGTCTAAAGAAAGTTGTAGAAAAAAACGGAAAGGGAATCGGACTCCTGGTTATCAAAATACACTAAAAGACAATTTTTTTACCTCGAAGACATTGAAACAATGTTTTTGGGGTTTGGCGGATCAAAATGCAAAGATACACTAAAAGACAACTTTTTTACCTCGTAGACATTGAAAAACTAAGTTTTCGGGGTTTGGCGGGTCAAAATGCAAACCGTCGATCGTATAGTCTCGAAATTTAACTCGCACCTCACACACTTCTAAAGAAAGCTGTCGGAAGAAACAAAACGATAATCTGAATCCCAGTCACCAAGATATAGTAAAAGAAAATAACTTTTTCATCTCTTCGACAATGAAAAACAATGTTTTTGGGGTATGGGGGTAAAAATGCAAACAATTGATCCGATACCCACGAAATTTAACTCGCACCTCTAACACATTTAAAGAAAGTCTATGGAAGAAATGGAAAGGGAATCGAGCTCCTGGTTATCAAGATACACTGAAAAATAAATTTTTTTCCTTGTAGACGTTAAAAAATAAAGTTTTTGGGATTTAGGGGGTAAAAATGCACACCGTCGATCCGTTATCCATGAAATTTAACTCGCACCTCACACACTTCCAAAGAATGTAGTATGAAGAAACAGAAAGGGAATCGGACCCCCGATTATCAAGATACACAAAAAAGCAACTTTTTTATCACGTAGATGAAAGACAGAGTTTTTGGTGTTTGGCGGGTCAAAAATGCAAACCATCTATCTGATACCCACGAAATTTAACTCGAACCTCTCACACGTCAAAAAGGAAGTTGTAGGAAGAAATGGAAAGATAATCGGACTCCTGATTTTCAAGATACCCCAAATAAAAACTTTTTCTCAACGTAGACTTTGAAAAACTATATTTTGGGGGTTTGGCAAGTCAAAATGTAAACCGTCGATCCGATTGCCCCGAAATTCAACTCGGACCTCCCACACGTCTAAACAAAGTTGTAAAAAGAAACAAAATGGGAATCGGATACTTGGTTATCATTATACGCCAAAAAAAATAACATGGTCATCTCGTTGACTTTGAAAAAGTAAGATTTTGGGGTATGGGGGTCACATTTCAAAACATCAATCCGATTGCCACGAAATTTAACTCGCACCTCTAACACATCTAAAAAAAGTTGTAGGAAGAACTGGAAATGGAATCGGATTCCCGGTTATCAAGATACATGGTAAAAAATAACTTTTTTACTATGTAGACATTGAAAAACAAACTTTTTGGGATTTGAGGGGTCAAAATGCAAACCGTCGATCCCTTAGCTATGAAACTGCACTCGCACTACCCACACGTCTAAAGAAAGTTTTAGGAAAAAATAGACAGGGAATCGAACTCCTGTTTATCAAGATACACTAAAAGACAACTTTTTAACCTAATTGACTTTGAAAAACTAAGTTTTTGGGGTTGGCGGGTCAAAATGCAAATCGTCGATCGTATAGTCTCGAAATTTAACTCGCACCTCACACACTTCTAAAGAAAGCTGTCGGAAGAAACAAAACGATAATCTGAATCCCAGTCACCAAGATATAGTAAAAAAAATTAACTTTTTCATCTCTTCGACAATGAAAAACTATGTTTTTGGGTTATGGGGGTAAAAATGCAAACCATTGATCCGATACCCACGAAATTTAACTCGCAACTCTAACACATTTAAAGAAAGTCTATGGAAGAAATGGAAAGGGAATCGAGCTCCTGGTTATGAAGATACACTAAAAAATGAATTTTTTTCCTTGTAGACGTTAAAAAATAAAGTTTTTGGGATTTAGGGGGTAAAAATGCACACCGTCAATCCGTTAACAATGAAATTTAACTCGCACCTCACACACTTCCAAAGAATGTAGTATGAAGAAACATAAAGGGAATCGGACTCCCGATTATCAAGATACACTAAAAAGCATCTTTTTTTATCACATAGATGAAAAATAGAGTTTTTGGTGTTTGGCGGGTCAAAATGCAAACCATCTATCTGATACCCACGAAATTTAACTCGAACCTCTCACTCGTCAAAAGTAAGTTGTAGGAAGAAATGGAAAGATAATCGGACTCCTGATTATCAAGATACCCTAAATAACAACTTTTTTTCCACGTAGACTTTGAAAAACTATATTTTGGGGGTTTCGCAAGTCAAAATGTAAACCGTCGATCCGATAGCCCCATTCAACTCGGACCTCCCACACGTCTAAACAAAGTTGTAAAAAGAAAGAAAATGGGAATCGGATACTTGGTTATCATTATACGCCAAAAAAAATAACATGGTCATCTCGTTGACTTTGAAAAAGTAAGATTTTGGGGTATGGGGGTCAAATTGCAAAACATCAATCCGATTGCCACGAAATTTAACTCGCACCTCTAACACATCTAAAAAAAGTTGTAGGAAGAACTGGAAATGGAATAGGATTCCCGGTTATCAAGATACATGGTAAAAAATAACTTTTTTACTATGTAGACATTGAAAAACAAACTTTTTGGGATTTGAGGGGTCAAAATGCAAACCGTCGATCCCTTAGCTATGAAACTGCACTCGCACTACCCACACGTCTAAAGAAAGTTGTAGGAAAAAATAGACAGGGAATCGAACTCCTGTTTATCAAGATACACTAAAAGACAACTTTTTTACCTAATTGACTTTGAAAAACTAAGTTTTTGGGGTTGGCGGGTCAAAATGCAAATCGTCGATCGTATAGTCTCGAAATTTAACTCGCACCTCACACACTTCTAAAGAAAGCTGTCGGAAGAAACAAAACGATAATCTGAATCCCAGTCACCAAGATATAGTAAAAAAAATTAACTTTTTCATCTCTTCGACAATAAAAAACTATGTTTTTGGGTTATGGGGGTAAAAATGCAAACCATTGATCCGATACCCACGAAATTTAACTCGCAACTCTAACACATTTAAAGAAAGTCTATGGAAGAAATGGAAAGGGAATCGAGCTCCTGGTTATGAAGATACACTAAAAAATGAATTTTTTTCCTTGTAGACGTTAAAAAATAAAGTTTTTGGGATTTAGGGGGTAAAAATGCACACCGTCAATCCGTTAACAATGAAATTTAACTCGCACCTCACACACTTCCAAAGAATGTAGTATGAAGAAACATAAAGGGAATCGGACTCCCGATTATCAAGATACACTAAAAAGCATCTTTTTTTATCACATAGATAAAAAATAGAGTTTTTGGTGTTTGGCGGGTCAAAATGCAAACCATCTATCTGATACCCACGAAATTTAACTCGAACCTCTCACTCGTCAAAAGTAAGTTGTAGGAAGAAATGGAAAGATAATCGGACTCCTGATTATCAAGATACCCTAAATAACAACTTTTTCTCCACGTAGACTTTGAAAAACTATATTTTGGGGGTTTGGCAAGTCAAAATGTAAACCGTCGATCCGATAGCCCCATTCAACTCGGACCTCCCACACGTCTAAACAAAGTTGTAAAAAGAAAGAAAATGGGAATCGGATACTTGGTTATCATTATACGCCAAAAAAAATAACATGGTCATCTCGTTGACTTTGAAAAAGTAAGATTTTGGGGTATGGGGGTCAAATTGCAAAACATCAATCCGATTGCCCCGAAATTTAACTCGCACCTCTAACACATCTAAAAAAAGTTGTAGGAAGAACTGGAAATGGAATCGGATTCCCGGTTATCAAGATACATGGTAAAAAATAACTTTTTTACTATGTAGACATTGAAAAACAAACTTTTTGGGGTTTGAGGGGTCAAAATGCAAACCTCCGATCCCTTAGCTATGAAACTGCACTCGCACTTCCCACACGTCTAAAGAAAGTTGTAGCACTACAAGGAAAAGTGCTTTTTATGTCACTTTTCAAATTGTATTTATGTCACTTATATTTCGAGTGACATAATTATTTCATGTATGAGCTTTTTATGTCATTTTTCAAGTATTTATGTCATTTTTTTTTAAAAAGTGACATAAATAATAAAGTATTGATGTCACTTTTTATATAAAACGACATAAATAATGAAGTTTATATGTCACTTTTTAAAAACAGACATAAAAAAAAGGCACGGTGGTAATTTTGTAAATAAAACATTTTACATTTATGTCAATTTATGTAAAAAGTGACATAAAAAAAACACGGTGGCAATTTTGTAAATAAAACATTTTACATTTATGTCAATTCATGTAAAAAGTGACATAAATAAAACGCGGTGGTAATTTTGTAAATAAATTATTTTATATTTATGTCAGTTTATGAAAAAGTGACATAAATAATTTATGTAAAAAGTGACATAAATGTATTTGGCGGGCTGATGAAAATTGATGCGCCCAGTATCCAAAATTTTTTTATTTTGTTTCTTTCATTCCCAAAACTTCACTGTTCGATCATATACATTTAGATATAAAAAAAAAAAAAAAACTTTCACTCTCCCTCAATTACCCTATGTTTTTCCCCCCCTGTCCCAGTACTCCTCACGCACGCCCATACCCCTCTCTCTCTCTCTCTCTCTCTCTCTCTCATTTTGAATTTCAAAATAATCTCTGCTCTTCTCTCTGTGCTTTTGATCTTCGTTGTTGGTGAACTTCAGATTTGGTGAAGAGGTTTGGGGGCTTAAAGACTGCATTTAATGTATGAAAGGTTGTGTTTGGAGTTGGAAACGATAGGTTAGGGTTTGAGTTGGAGATTTGGTGCTTTTGTTCTTCGCTTGTGTTCGTGAACTTCAATTGATTATCAGTGTTTTCAATAGTTTGGATGAACCATTCCTCTTCTCTTGGTTAGTAATCTTTTCACATTATATTACAGATTAATAGAATTAATCTGGGTATTTTTTTTTAATTATTTTATAATGATAATAAGCAATATCTGTTCTTGTAATTAGGTAATTAATTTCCTTTTCGAATTGGGTATCCCATTTTACGAACTTTTGAATTATTTGATTTGAAGTTAAAGGCAAGGGAGAAGGAATGGAGAAAATGAAAATGAGTTTTTAATTACCCGTTTTGCCCCTAATTTGAAGATTAGAAATTTGGGACTAATAAAAAGCCGAGATTATTTCAGTTTTTTAAAGAACAACTCTTTGAGATCGGCTTATTGGTTTTGCCCAAATGATACAACTCAACTCAACTTCACAAAGTCTTTGTCCCAAATTGTTACATGAATCCGTTTTTCTCCATTCTGCTTGATCAATGACCATTTCCTCATTCAACCAGCACGTTTTTTCAAATATTGCTTACACTACTTTCATAAGATTTAAGTACTGTTGTCTGTCCTGCACGTAGAACGAATAAATTTTCCAATAAACAATGGACTAACTCAGGGCCGGCCCTGGGCCAAATTTTCAAAGCAATCGCATGGGGCCTCGACTTTAGGCCTTATTTTTAGGCCTATTTTTTTTATAATTTCTTACTAATTTTTATGAAATTTATCATTTTTAGGCTTATTTTCTTCTAATTTTTATGAAATTTCTATGAAACTTGTCATTTTTAGGCCTATTTTCTTTCTAATTTCTATGAAACTTATCATTTTTAGGCCTATTTTTTTTTATAATTTCAATGAAACTTAGTATAAAGGCCTCATTTTTTCTGCCCCTTTAAAAATTCGCTTGAGGCCTCGGCCAATTTTGGTCATCTCAGGGCCGGCCCTGGACTAACTTTGATTATTCTATTTTTATATTCCAAATCCCCCCAGTATGAATCATCTCACTGGAAGCCATATGAATATATTCCTGGATTTCATCAAATTGGTTTAGATTTTTTTTTTCTTTTCGTGACGTGGGTTCCTCTCCAAAAGACTCGACCAAGCAGGTGATGCCGTGGTTTTTGATCAATGGTCCCCCACTATTTATGGGACCCAACATCTGGCTTAAGCTCATGAATAACAATGTTTGCTGGGACTTAGATTACACTTGAAGCTCTTGTAAATGAAGATCTTAATTTATATATTAACGGGGGCAATTTTATAGCGTTGTGACAGAATTTAAGTACTCGATTAAAATAGCGAAGCCTCGTGAACCTTTTTTCAGGAATGGTGTTCAGTAGAGAAGGAACTCTTGGCAAGACGGAGTGTATGGCACTAACTGCCCCATCCCACCAGGGAAGAACTTCACTTATATGCTACAAGTGAAGGATCGGATCGTTACATACTTCTACTTCCCATCTCTTGCGTTCCACAAGGCTGCAGGAGGCTTTGGTGGCATCAAAATTTCTAGCCGATCGGTCATTCCTGTTCCTTTCCCTCCACCTGCCGGAGATTACACCATATTGGCCGGTGACTGGTTCAAGCAAAACCACACTGTGAGTAGCTGCTCGGAACAAATGCCGCTTGCCCCAAATCTTCATTCTTCATTAACTTTGGGAAATAACAACTTTTATGTCCTAGCTACATGTAGTTTGGTTAGTCCGCAGCTGAAACATGTCCAATGCCATGTATGTTCTTGGAAACATGTACACTCCTAGAAGGGTCACAAATTCATATCTGGGCCATGTCGGTCACACCGGAATATGTCTTACTTTTTTTTTTTTTTTTTTTTTCGGGGGGGGGGGGGGGGGAGGGGGCGGGCAAGCGTAACACAGATGACGGACTCCCTTTGATACTTTGATACCAAGTGTTGTAATATTGTTGGATGTTGAAAAATAGAAGTATAATTTGAAAGGCTTCTAAGTAGCATGATGATTAGACTTATTTGAACTCATATTATGGGCATTTAGATATAGGAAATAGCGGGGTGCATGAAAGCATAATAGGGCTTTTGCAAATTGAGAATATTTGGAATCATGGACACATAAGTTAAAGTGTTCTGAATTAGATATGATTATGACCTTTTGAAATTAGAGATAACTAGGCATTATGCTGTAAATGTATGATTCTGTTATCACATATAATCAAAACTTTATAGACATGTCTATGTCCTAATTCTTTAGAATTCGTTATTTATCGTGTCATATTGTTTCGTGTTCCCATATCTGTGTTAGTGCTTCTTATCGTCATGGGCTTCTCTTGGACTGTACAGGATCTGAAAGCAATGTTGGATAGCGGGCATGACCTCCCCTTTCCAGACGGTCTTCTTATCAATGGCCGTGGATCGAATGGGTACACATTCACAGTTGATCAAGGTAACTAATTACCTGAACTACAATATATGATCAAACACCTTATACATGTATCATTCCTACGATGTTTATATTAGCTTCATGATATGAGAACTTTTTTGACCAGGCAAGACATAAAGGTTCCGTATATCAAATGTTGGGATCACAACAGCCATCAAATTCAGAATCCAAGGGCACACAATGATGTTGGTGGAGGTGGAAGGGACGCACACGCTCCAGAACGCTTACTCTTCCATTGACGTCCATTTAGGGCAGTCCTACTCTGTATTGGTTACTGCAGATCAACCTGTACAGGATTACTATATTGTTGTTTCGACACGGTTCACCTCTCCAGTCCTCTCTGCAACTTCCATTCTTCATTATAGCAACTCTGCAGGAAGTGATTCTGGTCTTCCCCCTGGTGGACTGACAATCCAGATCGATTGGTTTCTTGACCAGGCACGATCACTTAGGTATGTCGTTTGTTGTTTATCTTCTCGCTCAATGTAGCTGGTTGAATTTATATATGTACATGGTCTTTTTACATTGGAGAATTCTTAATTGTCCTAATTAAGTTGCCCACATGAGCATTCTAATTTTGTAAGGGGCTATTTTGAATTTGAGGCAAGAAAATGAATCATACCATTAACTTCTATCCTTGTTTCACTTTCCATGAATTTGAATGGGGCTAATTTCTAAATTATAAAGCACTTCAATGTATAAACTGATCATCTTGAATTTAGACCATTTGGAAAAGTAAAATATCTACGTGAAACACTATGCATCATCTTGAGAAAGTCTAAGAAGACCACACATAAATAATTTATAAAAATTTTCATTTTCTTCAATACACTAATTAGCTTCTGGATTTCTAATTGAAATGATTTATAAATTGTGAATTTGGTCTGTTCAAAATCATGGGATGCCATTCTTGTAATTGACGAGTTAGTTGGTGCAAGAACAAAAAAGTAAGGGGTAATCACTAATCACCATATTTTTTAAAATTCTGAAACATCGCCATTTCTTGAAGCTCCAAGCAATGGACCAACCTTTCAAGTTCTAAGGAAGAACCAAATTTCTTATAATCAAAATGCTGCGTAAACACTGTAAAACGATCAATCTCTATTCATTTCTATCGTCATAGTTTTGATGTTTTTAATATTTTCTTGCAACTTCTTGGTAATACCCATGAGGTCCCTTATCGTCTAATGCTATATATAATATCAAAATAGGTGAAATCTCACGGCTAGCGGGCCAAGACCTAATCCCCAAGGATCATACCATTACGGAATTATCAACACGACCCGTACTATCAGACTTCAAAACTCTGCTCTAGTTATTAATGGAAAGCAGAGATATGCTGTCAACAGCGTGTCTTTCGTTCCAGCTGACATGCCACTTAAACTTGCTGACTTCTTCAAGATTTCCGGTGTCTTTTCCCTCGGAAGCATCCCCGACAACCCGACCGGTGGTGGCGCTTGCCTCCAGACTTCTGTCATGGCTACCGATTTTCGAGGTTTTGCCGAGTTCGTGTTCGAGAATCCGGAAGATACGGTGGAGTCCTGGCACATCAATGGTCACAACTTCTTTGTTGTCGGGTAAGTTCCTCGGTTCAACATTTTGTTAAGTGTTTGCTATTTTTGTTGAGCTAATTTACACTTTAAATTAAGTACAATTTTTCATGGCCAAGATCTTGTAAAATTATGATTATAAATATAAATGTCAGTTACCTTTGCATATTTTTTTATAATCTAGTCATCTAAAAATTGTGAATTTTGTGGGATGTCAGGATGGATGGTGGACAATGGTCGCCTGCAAGCAGATTAAGCTACAATTTAAGAGACACAATTTCTCATTGCACTGTTCAGGTACGTTAATGCTTGGTCTGCAAATGCAGTGAAGTTCATCAAAAGAACAATCCCTACTTATTTTTCCTAGTGTTTTCCGTCATGCTTAAATAATATTGGATATTCAGATGTTTATAATTTTTATTTTCGCCTATTTTGTTTTCCTTCCTATTTTTCTCACTATTTTCCTTATCAACAAAAAAAAAAAACGTGTTTTCTTTTCTTCCCTTAAATCCGTGACTCAATGCAAGCCACAATAGAAATGATCAAATTAAAGTGCCATGAATATAACTTGAACTACTCTTTTTCTTTTCTTTTTTTGGTTTGTCACTCTAAGCAAAGAAGAATAAAACATTGATGAAATGACTTGGCTTTATTTTGTGTGGTGAGTAGTCATGAAAGGGATCTACATAAATAAGCAGAGAAATTACTTTTCATTGATTGATTATAATGGAAAATAGCGAGAAAAATAAAATATGACAAAGGGAAGGACTATTTTTCTATTTCAACATCATATCCTTGTGTTCAAGGATATTTGAGGTTTATTGTTTTTTTTTTCGATTATTTAATGTCTTTATCTCTCTCTCTCTCTCTCTCTCTCTCTCTCTCTCTCTCTCTCTCTCTCTCTCTCTCTCTTATTTTAATAGCTGATCAGTACAAGTGGCTGGAGAGAGACTTGGCTAAGGTTGACAGGTTCATAACTCCATGGCTGGTAGCTGCTTGGCACCCACCTTGGTACAGTACTTACAAAGCTCACTATAGAGAAGCGGAATGTATGAGGGTGGCAATGGAAGACTTACTCTACTCATATGGTGTTGATGTAGTCTTCAGTGGACATGTAAGTGAAGATATCCATTGATGATAACAGCCATCCTTAGTTTGTTTCTCATGTTTGGCAGAGTGGTGACAGAGTCCATGTGTGAAATGGGAATAGGATCCGATATTCTTGGCACGTGTGTGGCTATTTTCCGTGTGAAATAATTGACACACACACACACACAAAAAAAAAATCATAGATATAGAAAACAGAAGAGGAATTAAAATTAAAGGTGATATAATATTTCTACCCATAAATATGTATAAATAGACCCAAAAAAATAGTCTCAGGGAAGGGAAGCTGCCCCCGAACCCCCACATAGCTATGCACGCCCCCTCTCTAGCCCACCCCTCTGAGAGATACTGGATACGCCCTTGAGCCTAACCATTTTGACTGATTGTTAACTGAAGCGGAGGTTATGAGCTCAAGCAAACTAGTCATCTGGCGACTGCCTAGTTATTTTCTCTCTCTAAATCTCAACTGTTGGAACGTTCTCCAATATCGGACTCCACAAAATCTCAACTACAATAAATATGATAAGGAAAACAGTTAGCTAACTTATTCTTTTTTGATACTTATAACCTAGATTATGGATGGGCACACACACACCCTTAACCTAATCCAACCCAACCACAAAACCCCCACAATGGCTCACAACAAAGCTCAACAATGGTCACTCATTCCGACTGAAGAACAAATACTGAGGCAAGCAAAGATTCCCTCTAAAGAGAGTTGAACCCTCAATCTCCCCACTGAAAAGAAAGAGGTCACACACGTTCATAGTCAACGTAGTAGAATCTAGTGGTGCAATGACATATACCTCATTTTAATTCAGTATTTCTCTTAGCAAGAATCTTATAAAGTGTTAGACATTTTCTAATGCCAGTTAAAATGACAAAAATCAGCTAGAAGAAGAAGAGTAACTTGGAATGACTTCTGGGGAAACTAAAGTTTTAGAACCAGAAATTATGTCCTTGACTTTACTAATATTATCCAATTTTCTAATGAGTAAGATTTAGAATCAAATCTAGCCACAAGGAGCACAACTATCCTGCACATGACATAGGAAAAAACTTCAAAAACTTGATAAAACTTACTTGTGGAAGGTCCTTCTTCATCATCTCAGCAAGGCGTGTTCCACTTTCACCCTTGTTAATATAATCGAGCTCCTCAAAGAAACGGGCAGCCCATTCATCAACTAATCCAACTACATCCACTGATATCTGTAACATAAGAAGGCAAGAGGGATACAAAATTACTCCAATGTAGTTTGCCACTAAGAGAGAGAGAGAGAGAGAGAGAGAGAGAGAGAGAGAGAGAGAGAGAGAGATAAGGTAGTAATGGGAATGTGATATGAAAATGCTACCTGAGGGAACCTTCAAAGAAACAACCCCAAGCTCTGTACAGTTACACATCAATCTCCTAGCTACCTTGAAGGGAAGGTTGGTTGAATTAATCTCAAGCTTTGTACAGTTAAATCTATGTTCAATGTAGACCATATATGCTTACAATTTTTGACAAAAACATATCACATGATGCGCACGTGAGATGTCATTAGGGGTATACTCTTGTCATTGCAATACTTATACTCTTGTTTGCTACCATAATTAGGGGTGCACATAACTGAGTCGTCTCATGAGTAGCTCGGGTTCTGCTTGTTAAGTGACTTATCCAAGATCATTTAGTAATGTAATGAACCAACCTTGAAATGTGTTACAAGCTTATTTGTGAAATTTCACCGAGCTTGAATGACGCCAAGCTCGATTACAAAAGGCTTGTGAACATCTCATATAGGAATCATATTGTGATTCTAGTGAGGTCTTTCATGAAACATATATAAAGATAGTGCAATAATAGCTATTTTGGACTAATATATGTATGCTAATTGATTAGGCGATTAAGTTGTATATATTATTTGTTTTCTGAAACGTGAATCACTCATTCACGATTCAATATACTTCACCATTCATAATTTTGGCAAAAGCTGATTCACGATTGGACAACAATTTAACTTGACTCCTTTAAATGCACATCAGTGGATTTTTGATTGATTATCTCGGTTTTAACTCTTGAATTTGATTCTCCAATAGGAATCAAAGGATGATCCGATTGATTCCGATGTAAGATATGCCAAATCATTCCCCCTCTCGTCATTCTACCATTTTACTTGGATCTATTATCTCAGTTCTAATCATTGTAATCCTGTTATCCAGGCTGAGGATGAAGATGATGCTGAACACAAATCAGAGGATAAAGAGGAAGACAGTGCTGACGAAGAAGATGCACATGTAAGCCATCTTCCTGCATTAATTGTTGTATAGCTTGTTTGGTTGTCACTTGGAATGGAAAACTTTAGCCATCTTTTATATAGCAAGTATATTGAAGTGAAATCCATCATCAAGAATGAATCAATTTATAAATAGCCACATTGGGGCCAAACTAAGCCTTAGAGACTATTTCTGGAAATTTATGTGCTTTCATTGCTTGTTTTTTTTCTTAACTCAAGTTTTGTATTCATTTTCTTAACAACACTCTTCCCCTTAATGGCTAAAGAAACCTTACTCGCATCTCAAACATGCCTAAATAAACTTGTGGGAACTAACGGAATAACAGTTAACAAATAATGCGAAAAAATTACTTTTTCATCACTTAGGCTTGAAAAAACTTAGATTTTGGAAGTTTTGAGTAGTGAAATGGTAAATCGATTATCCGAACGACACGAAACCTTACTCGGACCTCAAACATACCTAA
Source organism: Hydrangea macrophylla (assembly GCA_033977485.1). NCBI lineage: Eukaryota > Viridiplantae > Streptophyta > Magnoliopsida > Cornales > Hydrangeaceae > Hydrangea > Hydrangea macrophylla. The sequence continues at coordinate 22,272,634 of CM066985.1, forward strand.
ATAAATTTGTGGGAACTAACCGAATGCATAACAGAGTCACAGTTCACACATAATGCGAAAAAAATGACTTTTTCATCACTTAGGCTTGAAAAAACTTATATTTTGGAGGTTTTGAGTAGTGAAACAGTGAACCGCTTAATCAAACGTCACGAAACCTTACTCGCACCTCAAACATGCCTAAATAAACTTGCGGGAACTACTGGAATGCATAACGGATTCACGGTTCGCAAATAATGCGAAAAAATGACTTTTAGATCTCTTAGACTTGAAAATTCTTAGTTTTGAGGATTTTGAGTAGTGAAACGGTAAACCGCTTAACCAAACACCACGAAATCTTACTCGCACATCAAACATGCCTAAATTAACTTGCGGGAACTAACGGAATGCATAACAAATTCACGGTTCACAAATAATGCGAAAAAATGACTTTTGGATCTCTTAAACTTGAAAATTCTTAGTTTTGGGCGTTTTGAGTAGTGAAACGGTAAACCGCTTAACCAAATGCCACGAAACCTTACTCGTACCTCAAACATGCCTAAATAAACTTGCGGGAACTAACGGAATGCATAACAGATTCACGGTTCACAAATAATGCGAAAAAATGAGTCTTTCATCATTCCGTGTCCCCGAACACATTTTGGTCTCTCAAAATCCCCAAACATAGTTTTACTCTTTTATTATTTTATATATACAACTAATTAATGAAATTTTTTTTTTTTTGTAGGTACAAAGTTTCACATTTTGATGGAAAGTTCTAACAAGTACTGAACCACTTTTTTTGTTGGGCTAATTTTTGTTGTTGCTTTCATAGTTTTCTTAGTACTTTTGATTAATATGTAACATGTATATGTTATTAGTTTAGCACTTGACTCGGATTGTTTGTATATGCTTTTTGTTCATTCCAATATATTAATTGGTTGATATTTAGATGAATCGATGAAATTTAGTAGTTGAAATAGATCATTAATTGAGTTGGATTTAATTTTGTACAGGGTGGTATTGTATATATGTACAGGGTGGCATATATTTTTTTTACAGGGTAGTATTTATGTCAATTTTATAAAGTATTTATGTTACTTTTAAAGTATTTATGTCACTTTTAAGACTTTGATGTAATAATTTTGTTTGGTATTTATGTCACTTTTTTACTTTAATGTCACTTCAGGTTAAAAGTGACATAAATAAAATGGTATTTATGTCACTTTGAAGTATTTATGTCACTTTTAAGACTTTGGTGTAATAATTTTGTTTGGTATTTATGTCACTTTTATACTTTTATGTCACTTTAGATTAAAAGTGACATAAATAAAATGGTATTTATGTCACTTTTAAGTATTTATGTCACTTTTTATTAACAAATGTGTTAGTTTTATGAAACATTTATGTCACTTTTATAAAACATTTATGTCACTTTTAAAACATTTATGTCGCCTCCATTTATGTCACTTTTTACTGGAAAAAAAGTGACATAAATACCTATTTATGTCACTTTTTAAGTGACATAAAAAGCTTTTTTCCTTGTAGTGTAGGAAAAAATAAACAGGGAATCGAACTCCTGGTTATCAAGATACACTAAAAGACAACTTTTTTACCTCGTTGACTTTGAAAAACTAAGTTTTTGGGGTTGGCGGGTCAAAATGCAAATCGTCGATCGTATAGTCTCGAAATTTAACTCGCACGTCACACACTTCTAAAGAAAGCTGTCGGAAGAAACAAAACGATAATCTAAATCCCAGTCACCAAGATATAGTAAAAAAAAGTAACTTTTTCATCTCTTCGACAATGAAAAACTATGTTTTTGGGTTATGGGGGTAAAAATGTAAACCATTGATCCGATACCCATGAAATTTAACTCGCACCTCTAACACATTTAAAGAAAGTCTATGGAAGAAATGGAAAGGGAATCGAGCTCCTGGTTATCAAGATACACTAAAAAATAAATTTTTTTCCTTATAGACGTTAAAAAATAAAGTTTTTGGGATTTAGGGGGGAAAAATGAACATCGTCAATCCGTTATCCATGAAATTTAACTCGCACCTCACACACTTCCAAAGAATGTAGTATGAAGAAACATAAAGGGAATTGGACTCCCGATTATCAAGATACACTAAAAAGCATCTTTTTTTATCACGTAGATGAAAAACAGAGTTTTTGGTGTTTGGCGTGTCAAAATGCAAACCATCTATCTAATACCCACGAAATTTAACTCGAACCTCTCACTCGTCAAAAGAAAGTTGTATTAAAAAATGGAAAGATAATCGGACTCCAGATTATCAAGATACCCTAAATAACAACTTTTTCTCCACGTAGACTTTGAAAAACTATATTTTGGGGGTTTGGCAGGACAAAATATAAACCGTCGATCCGATTGCCACAAAAATTAACTCGTACCTCCCACACTTCTAAACAAAGTTGAGAAAAGAAACAAAATGGGAATTGGATACTTGGTTATCAATATACGCCAAAAAAAATAACATGGTCATCTCGTTGACTTTGAAAAAGTAAGATTTTGGGGTATGGGGGTCAAATTGCAAAACATCAATCCGATTGCCACGAAATTTTACTCGCACCTCTAACACATCTAAAAAAAGTTGTAGGAAGAACTGGAAATGGAATAGGATTCCCGGTTATCAAGATACATGGAATAAAATAACTTTTTTACTATGTAGACATTGAAAAACAAACTTTTTGGGGTTTGAGGGGTCAAAATGCAAACCGTCGATCCCTTGGCTATGAAACTTCACTCGCACTTCCCACACGTCTAAAGAAAGTTGTAGGAAAAAACGGAAAGGGAATCGGACTCCTGGTTATCAAAATACACTAAAAGACAACTTTTTTACCTCGTAGACATTGAAAACTATGTTTTTGGGGTTTGGCGGGTCAAAATGCAAAAATACACTAAAAGACAACTTTTTTACCTCGTAGACATTGAAAAACTAAGTTTTCGGGCTTTGACGGGTCAAAATGCAAACCGTCGATCGTATAGTCTTAAAATTTAACTCGCACCTCACACACTTCTAAAGAAAGCTGTAGGAAGAAACAAAACGATAATCTGAATCCTAGTCACCAAGATATAGTAAAAAAAAATAACTTTTTCATCTCTTCGACAATGAAAAACTATGTTTTTAGGTTATGGGGGTAAAAATGCAAACCATTGATCCGATACCCACGAAATTTAACTCGCACCTCTAACACATTTAAAGAAAGTCTATGAAAGAAATTGAAAGGGAATCGAGCTCCTGGTTATCAAGATACACTAAAAAATAAATTTTTTTCCTTGTAGAAGTTAAAAAAAAGAGTTTTTGGGATTTAGGGGGTAAAAATGCACACCGTCGATCCGTTATCCATGAAATTTAACTCGCACCTCACACACTTCCAAAGAATGTAGTATGAAGAAACAGAAAGGGAATCGGACCCCCGATTATCAAGATACACAAAAAAGCAACTTTTTTATCACGTAGATGAAAGACAGAGTTTTTGGTGTTTGGCGGGTCAAAATGCAAACCATCTATCTAATACCCACGAAATTTAACTCGATTCTCTCACACGTCAAAAAGGAAGTTGTAGGAAGAAATGGAAAGATAATCGGACTCCTGATTTTCAAGATACCCAAAAGAAAAACTTTTTCTCAACGTAGACTTTGAAAAACTATATTTTGGGGGTTTGGCAAGTCAAAATGTAAAACGTCAATTCGATAGCCCCGAAATTCAACTCGGACCTCCCACACGTCTAAACAAAGTTGTAAAAAGAAACAAAATGGGAATCGGATACTTGGTTATCATTATACGCCAAAAAAATAACATGGTCATCTCGTTGACTTTGAAAAAGTAAGATTTTGGGGTATGGGGGTCAAATTGCAAAACATCAATCCGATTGCCAGGAAATTTAATTCGCACCTCTAACACATCTAAAGAAAGTTGCAGGAAGAACTGGAAATGGAATCGGATTCCCGGTTATCAAGATACATGGTAAAAAATAACTTTTTTACTATGTAGACATTGAAAAACAAACTTTTTGGGGTTTGAGGGGTCAAAATTCAAACCGTCGATCCCTTGGCTATGAAACATCTCTCGCACTTCCCACACGTCTAAAGAAAGTTGTAGGAAAAAACGGAAAGGGAATCGGACTCCTGGTTATCAAAATATACTAAAAGATAACTTTTTTACCTCGTATACATTGAAAACTATGTTTTTGGGGTTTGGCGGGTCAAAATGCAAAGATACACTAAAAGACAACTTTTTTACCTCGTAGACATTGAAAAACTATGTTTTTGTGGTTTGGCGGGGCAAATTGCAAACCGTCGATCGTATAGTCTCGAAATTTAACTCGCACCTCACACACTTCAAAAGAAAGCTTTCGGAAGAAATGAAACGATAATCTGAATCCCAGTTATCAAGATACAATAAAAAAATAACTTTTTCATCTCTTCAACAATGAAAAACTATGTTTTTGGGGTATGGGGGTAAAAATGCAAACCACTGATCCGATACCCACGAAATTTAACTCGCACCTCTAACACATATAATGCAAGTTGTAGGAAGAACTGGAAATGGAATCGGATTCCCGGTTATCAAGATACATGATAAAAAATAACTTTTTTACTATGTAGACATTGAAAAACAAACTTTTTGGGGTTTGAGGGGTCAAAAGGCAAATCGCTGATCCCTTAGCTATGAAACTGCACTCGCACTTCCCACACGTCTAAAGAAAGTTGTAGGAAAAAATGGACAGGGAATCGGACTCCTGGTTATGAAGATACACTAAAACACAACTTTTTTACCTCGTAGACTTTGAAAAACTAAGTTTTTGGGATTGGCGGGTCAAAATGCAAACCGTCGATCGTATAGTCTCAAAATTTAACTCGCACCTCACACGCTTCTAAAGAAAGCTGTCGGAAGAAACAAAACGATAATCTGAATCCCAGTCACCAAGATATAGTAAAAAAATAACATTTTCATCTCTTCGACAATGAAAAACTATGTTTTTGGGTTATGGGGGTAAAAATGCAAACCATTGATCCGATACCCACGAAATTTAACTCGCACCTCTAACACATTTAAAGAAAGTCTATGGAAGAAATGGAAAGGGAATCGAGCTCCTGGCTATCAAGATACACTAAAAAATAAATTTTTTTCCTTGTAGACGTTAAAAAATAAAGTTTTTGGGATTTAGGGGGGTAAAAATGCACACCGTCGATCTGTTATCCATGAAATTTAACTCGCACCTCACACACTTACAAAGAATGCAGTATGAAGAAACAGAAAGGTAATCGGACCCCCGATTATCAAGATACACTAAAAAGCAACTTTTTTATCACGTAGATGAAAAATAGAGTTTTTGGTGTTTGGCGGGTCAAATTGCAAAACATCTATCTAATACCCACGAAATTTAACTCGAACCTCTCGCACGTCAAAAGAAAGTTGTATTAAAAAATGGAAAGATAATCGGACTTATGATTTTCAAGATACCCCAAATAAAAACTTTTTATCCACGTAGACTTTGAAAAACTATATTTTGGGGGTTTGGCAAGTAAAAATGTTAACCGTCGATCCGATAGCCCCGAAATTCAACTCGGACCTCCCACACGTGTAAACAAAGTTGTAAAAAGGAACAAAATGGGAATCGGAAGCTTGGTTATCATGATACGCCAAAAAAAATCAAAATGGTCACCTCGTTGACTTTAAAAAAGTAAGATTTTGGGGTATAGAGGTCAAAATGCATACCATCAGTCCGATTGCCACGAAATATAACTCGCACCTCTAACACATCTAATGAAAGTTGTGGGAAGAACTGGAAATGGAATCAGATTCCCGGTTATAAAGATACCTGGTAAAAAATAACTTTTTTACTATGTAGACATTTAAAAACAAACTTTTTGGGGTTTGAGGGGTCAAAATGAAAACCGTCGATCCCTTGGCTATGAAACTTCACTCGCACTTCCCACACGTCTAAAGAAAGTTGTAGGAAAAAACGGAAAGGGAATCGGACTCCTGGTTATCAAAATACACTAAAAGACAACTTTTTTATCTCGTAGACATTGAAAACTATGTTTTTGGGGTTTGGCGGGTCAAAATGCAAAGATACACTAAAAGACAACTTTTTTTACCTCGTAAACATTGAAAAACTAAGTTTTTGGGGTTTGGCGGGTCAAAATACAAACCGTCGATCGTATAGTCATTAAATTTAACTCACACCTCACACACTTCAAAAGAAAGCTGTCGGAAGAAATGAAACGATAATCTGAATCCCAGTTATCAAGATACAATAAAAAAATAACTTTTTCATCTCTTCGACAACGAAAAACTATGTTTTTGGGGTATGGGGGTAAAAATGCAAACCATTGATCAGATACCCACGAAATTTAACTCGCACCTCCAACACATTTAAATAAAGTCTATGGAAGAAATGGAAAGGGAATCGAACTCCTCGTTATCAGGATATACTAAAAAATAAATTTTTTACCTTGTAGATGTTAAAAAATAAAGTTTTTCGGATTTAGGGGGTAAAAATGCACACCGTCGATCCGTTATCCATGAAATTTAACTCGCACCTCACACACTTCCAAAGAATGTAGTATGAAGAAACGGAAAGGGAATCGGACTCCCGATTATCAAGATACACTAAAAAGCAACTTTTTTATCACATAGATGAAAAATAGAGTTTTCGGTGTTTGGCGGGTCAAAATGCAAAACATCTATTTGATACCCACGAAATTTAACTCGCACCTCACACACTTCCAAAGAATGTAGTATGAAGAAACGGAAAGGGAATCGGACTCCCGATTATCAAGATACACTAACAAGCAACTTTTTTATCACGTAGATGAAAAATAGAGTTTTTGGTGTTTGGCGGGTCAAATTGCAAAACATCTATCTGATACCCACTAAATTTAACTTGAACCTCTCGCACGTCAAAAGGAAGTTGTATTAAGAAATGGAAAGATATTCGGACTCCTGATTATCAAGATACCCTAAATAACAACTTTTTCTCCACGTAGACATTGAAAAACTATATTTTGGGGGTTTGGCAGGTCAAAATGTAAACCGTCGATCCGATAGCCACAAAATTTAACTCAGACCTCCCACACGTGTAAACAAAGTTGTAAAAAGAAACAAAATGGGTATCGGATACTTGGTTATCATGATACGCCGAGAAAAATTAAAATGGTCACCTCGTTGACTTTAAAAAAGTAAGATTTTGGGGTATAGGGGTCAAAATGCATACCATCAGTCCGATTGCCACGAAATTTAACACGCACCTCTAACACATCTAAAGAAAGTTGTAGGAAGAACGGGAAATGGAATCGGATTCTCGGTTATCAAGATACATGGTAAAAAATAACTTTTTTACTATGTAGACATTGAAAAACAAACTTTTTGGGGTTTGAGGGGTCAAAATGCAAACCATCGATCCCTTGGCTATGAAACTTCACTCGCACTTCCCACACGTCTAAAGAAAGTTGTAGGAAAAAACAGAAAGGGAATCGGACTCCTGGTTATCAAAATACACTAAAAGAGCACATTTTTACCTCGTAGACATTAAAAACTATGCTTTTTGGGTTTGGCGGGTCAAAATGCAAAGATGCACTAAAAGATAACTTTTTTACCTCGTAGACATTGAAAAACTAAGTTTTTGGGGTTTAGCGGGTCAAAATACAAACCGTCGATTGTATAGTCTTGAAATTTAACTCACACCTCACACACTTCAAAAGAAAGCTGTCGGAAGAAATGAAACGATAATCTGAATCCCAGTTATCAAGATAGAATAAAAAAATAACTTTTTCATCTCTTCGACAATGAAAAACTATGTTTTTGGGGTATGGGGGTAAAAATACAAACCATTGATCAGATACCCACGAAATTTAACTCGCACCTCTAACACATTTAAATAAAGTCTATGGAAGAAATTGAAAGGGAATCGAACTCCTCGTTATCAAGATACACTAAAAAATAAATTTTTTACCTTGTAGATGTTAAAAAATAAAGTTTTTCGGATTTAGGGGGTAAAAATGCACACCGTCGATCCGTTATCCATGAAATTTAACTCCCACCTCACACACTTCCAAAGAATGTAGTATGAAGAAACGGAAAGGGAATCGGACTCCCGATTATCAAGATACACTAAAAAGCAACTTTTTTATCACGTAGATGAAAAATAGAGTTTTCGGTGTTTGGCGGGTCAGAATGCAAAACATCTATCTGATACCCACGAAATTTAACTCGCACCTCACACACTTCCATAGAATGTAGTATGAAGAAACGGAAAGGGAATCGGACTCCCGATTATCAAGATACACTAAAAAGCAACTTTTTTATCACGTAGATGAAAAATAGAGTTTTCGGTGTTTGGCGGGTCAGAATGCAAAACATCTATCTGATACCCACGAAATTTAACTCGCACCTCACACACTTCCATAGAATGTAGTATGAAGAAACGGAAAGGGAATCGGACTCCCGATTATCAAGATACACTAAAAAGCAACTTTTTTATCACGTAGATGAAAAATAGAGTTTTTGGTGTTTGGCGGGTCAAATTGCAAAACATCTATCTGATACCCACTAAATTTAACTCGAACCTCTCGCACGTCAAAAGGAAGTTGTATTAAGAAATGGAAAGATATTCGGACTCCTGATGATCAAGATACCCTAAATAACAACTTTTTCTCCACGTAGACTTTGAAAAACTATATTTTAGGGGTTTGGCAGGTCAAAATGTAAACCGTCGATCCGATAGCCACAAAATTTAACTCAGACCTCCCACACGTGTAAACAAAGTTGTAAAAAGAAACAAAATGGGCATCGGATACTTGGTTATCATGATACGCCAAGAAAAATTAAAATGGTCACCTCGTTGACTTTAAAAAAGTAAGATTTTGGGGTATAGGGGTCAAAATGCATACCATCAGTCCGATTGCCACGAAATTTAACACGCACCTCTAACACATCTAAAGAAAGTTGTAGGAAGAACGGGAAATGGAATCGGATTCCCGGTTATCAAGATACATGGTAAAAAATAACTTTTTTACTATGTAGACATTGAAAAACAAACTTTTTGGGGTTTGAGGGGTCAAAATGCAAACCGTCGATCCGTTAGCTATGAAACTTCACTCGCACTTCCCACACGTCTAAAGAAAGTTGTAGGAAAAAAAGGAAAGGAAATCGGACACCTGGTTATCAAGATACACTAAAAGACAAATTTTTTACCTCGTAGACATTAAAAAACTAAGATTTTGGGGTTTGGTGGGTCAAAATGCAAAGATACACTAAAAGACAACTTTTTTACCTCGTAGACATTGAAAAACTATGTTTTTGGGGTTTGGCGGGTCAAAATACAAACCGTCGATCGTATAGTCTTGAAATTTAACTCACACCTCACACACTTCAAAAGAAAGCAGTCGGAAGAAATGAAACGATAATCTGAATCCCAGTTATCAAGATACAATAAAAAAGTAACTTTTTCATCTCTTCGACAATGAAAAACTATGTTTTTGGGGTACGGGGGTAAAAATGCAAACCATTGATCAGATACCCACGAAATTTAACTCGCACCTCTAACAAATTTAAATAAAGTCTACGGAAGAAATGGAAAGGGAATCGGACTCCTCGTTATCAAGATACACTAAAAAATAAATTTTTTACCTTGTAGATGTTAAAAAATAAAGTTTTTCGGATTTAGGGGGTAAAAATGCACACCGTCGATCCGTTATCCATGAAATTTAACTCGCACCTCACACACTTCCAAAGAATGTAGTATGAAGAAACGGAAAGGGAATCGGACTCCCGATTATCAAGATACACTAAAAAGCAACTTTTTTATCACGTAGATGAAAACTAGAGTTTTCAGTGTTTGGCGGGTCAGAATGCAAAACATCTATCTGATACCCACGAAATTTAACTCGCACCTCACACACTTCCAAAGAATGTAGTATGAAGAAACGGAAAGGGAATCGGACTCCCGATTATCAAGATACACTAACAAGCAACTTTTTTATCACGTAGATGAAAAATAGAGTTTTTGGTGTTTGGCGGGTCAAATTGCAAAACATCTATCTGATACCCACTAAATTTAACTCGAACCTCTCGCACGTCAAAAGGAAGTTGTATTAAGAAATGGAAAGATATTCGGACTCCTGATTATCAAGATACCCTAAATAACAACTTTTTCTCCACGTAGACTTTGAAAAACTATATTTTGGGGGTTTGGCAGGTCAAAATGTAAACCGTCGATCCGATAGTCACAAAATTTAACTCAGACCTCCCACACGTGTAAACAAAGTTGTAAAAAGAAACAAAATGGGTATCGGATACTTGGTTATCATGATACGCCGAGAAAAATTAAAATGGTCACCTCGTTGACTTTAAAAAAGTAAGATTTTGGGGTATAGGGGTCAAAATGCATACCATCAGTCCGATTGCCATGAAATTTAACACGCACCTCTAACACATCTAAAGAAAGTTGTAGGAAGAACGGGAAATGGAATCGGATTCTCGGTTATCAAGATACATGGTAAAAAATAACTTTTTTACTATGTAGACATTGAAAAACAAACTTTTTGGGGTTTGAGGGGTCAAAATGCAAACCATCGATCCCTTGGCTATGAAACTTCACTCGCACTTCCCACACGTCTAAAGAAAGTCGTAGGAAAAAACAGAAAGGGAATCGGACTCCTGGTTATCAAAATACACTAAAAGACCACATTTTTACCTCGTAGACATTAAAAACTATGCTTTTTGGGTTTGGCGGGTCAAAATGCAAAGATGCACTAAAAGATAACTTTTTTACCTCGTAGACATTGAAAAACTAAGTTTTGGGGGTTTAGCGGGTCAAAATACAAACCGTCGATTGTATAGTCTTGAAATTTAACTCACACCTCACACACTTCAAAAGAAAGCTGTCGGAAGAAATGAAACGATAATCTGAATCCCAGTTATGAAGATAGAATAAAAAAATAACTTTTTCATCTCTTCGACAATGAAAAACTATGTTTTTGGGGTATGGGGGTAAAAATACAAACCATTGATCAGATACCCACGAAATTTAACTCACACCTCTAACACATTTAAATAAAGTCTATGGAAGAAATTGAAAGGGAATCGAACTCCTCGTTATCAAGATACACTAAAAAATAAATTTTTTACCTTGTAGATGTTAAAAAATAAAGTTTTTCGGATTTAGGGGGTAAAAATGCACACCGTCGATCCGTTATCCATGAAATTTAACTCCCACCTCACACACTTCCAAAGAATGTAGTATGAAGAAACGGAAAGGGAATCGGACTCCCGATTATCAAGATACACTAAAAAGCAACTTTTTTATCACGTAGATGAAAAATAGAGTTTTCGGTGTTTGGCGGGTCAGAATGCAAAACATCTATCTGATACCCACGAAATTTAACTCGCACCTCACACACTTCCATAGAATGTAGTATGAAGAAACGGAAAGGGAATCGGACTCCCGATTATCAAGATACACTAAAAAGCAACTTTTTTATCACGTAGATGAAAAATAGAGTTTTTGGTGTTTGGCGGGTCAAATTGCAAAACATCTATCTGATACCCACTAAATTTAACTCGAACCTCTCGCACGTCAAAAGGAAGTTGTATTAAGAAATGGAAAGATATTCGAACTCCTGATGATCAAGATACCCTAAATAACAACTTTTTCTCCACGTAGACTTTGAAAAACTATATTTTAGGGGTTTGGCAGGTCAAAATGTAAACCGTCGATCCGATAGCCACAAAATTTAACTCAGACCTCCCACACGTGTAAACAAAGTTGTAAAAAGAAACAAAATGGGCATCGGATACTTGGTTATCATGATACGCCAAGAAAAATTAAAATGGTCACCTCGTTGACTTTAAAAAAGTAAGATTTTGGGGTATAGGGGTCATAATGCATACCATCAGTCCGATTGCCACGAAATTTAACACGCACCTCTAACACATCTAAAGAAAGTTGTAGGAAGAACGGGAAATGGAATCGAATTCCCGGTTATCAAGATACATGGTAAAAAATAACTTTTTTACTATGTAGACATTGAAAAACAAACTTTTTGGGGTTTGAGGGGTCAAAATGCAAACCATCGATCCCTTGGCTATGAAACTTCACTCGCACTTCCCACACGTCTAAAGAAAGTTGTAGGAAAAAACGGAAAGGGAATCGGACTCCGGGTTATTAAAATACACTAAAAGACAACTTTTTTACCTCGTAGACATTGAAAACTATATTTTTGGGGTTTTGCGGGTCAAAATGCAAAGATACACTAAAAGACAACTTTTTTACCTCGTAGACATTGAAAAACTATGTTTTTGGGGTTTGGCGGGTCAAAATACAAACCGTCGATCGTATATTCTTGAAATTTAACTCACACCTCACACACTTCAAAAGAAAGCTGTCGGAAGAAATGAAACGATAATCTGAATCCCAGTTATCAAGATACAATAAAAAAATAACTTTTTCATCTCTTTGACAATGAAAAACTATGTTTTTGGGGTTTGGGGGTAAAAATGCAAACCATTGATCAGATACCCATGAAATTTAACTCGCACCTCTAACACATTTAAATAAAGTCTATGGAAGAAATGGAAAGGGAATCGAACTCCTCGTTATCAAGACACACTAAAAAATAAATTTTTTACCTTGTAGATGTTAAAAAATAAAGTTTTTCGGATTTAGGGGGTAAAAATGCACACCGTCGATCCGTTATCCATGAAATTTAACTCGCACCTCACACACTTCCAAAGAATGTAGTATGAAGAAACGGAAAGGGAATCGGACTCCCGATTATCAAGATACACTAAAAAGTAACTTTTTTATCACGTAGATGAAAAATAGAGTTTTTGGTGTTTGGCGGGTCAAATTGCAAAACATCTATCTGATACCCACTAAATTTAACTCGAACCTCTCGCACGTCAAAAGGAAGTTGTATTAAGAAATGGAAAGATATTCGGACTCCTGATTATCAAGATACCCTAAATAACAACTTTTTCTCCACGTAGACTATGAAAAACTATATTTTGGGGGTTTGGCAGGTCAAAATGTAAACCGTCGATCCGATAGCCACAAAATTTAACTCAGACCTCCCACACGTGTAAACAAAGTTGTAAAAAGAAACAAAATGGGCATCGGATACTTGGTTATCATGATACGCCACGAAAAATTAAAATGGTCATCTCGTTGACTTTAAAAAAGTAAGATTTTGGGGTATAGGGGTCAAAATGCATACCATCAGTCCGATTGCCACGAAATTTAACACGCACCTCTAACACATCTAAAGAAAGTTGTAGGAAGAACGGGAAATGGAATCGGATTCCCGGTTATCAAGATACATGGTAAAAAATAACTTTTTTACTATGTAAACAATGAAAAACAAACTTTTTGGGGTTTGAGGGGTCAAAATGCAAACCATCGATCCCTTGGCTATGAAACTTCACTCGCACTTCCCACACGTCTAAAGAAAGTTGTAGGAAAAAACGGAAAGGGAATCGGACTCCTGGTTATCAAAATACACTAAAAGACAACTTTTTTACCTCGTAGACATTGAAAACTATGTTTTTTGGGTTTGGCGGGTCAAAATGCAAAGATACACTAAAAGATAACGTTTTTACCTCGTAGACATTGAAAAACTAAGTTTTTGGGGTTTGGCGGGTCAAAATACAAACCGTCGATCGTATAGTCTTGAAATTTAACTCACACCTCACACACTTCAAAAGAAAGTTGTCGGAAGAAATGAAACGATAATCTGAATCCCAGTTATCAAGATACAATAAAAAAATAACTTTTTCATCTCTTCGACAATGAAAAACTATGTTTTTGGGGTATGGGGGTAAAAATGCAAACCATTGATAAGATACCCACGAAATTTAACTCGCACCTCTAACACATTTAAATAAAGTCTATGGAAGAAATGGAAAGGGAATCGAACTCCTCGTTATCAAGATACACAAAAAAATAAATTTTTTACCTTGTAGATGTTAAAAAATAAAGTTTTTCGGATTTAGGGTGTAAAAATGCACACCGTCGATCCGTTATCCATGAAATTTAACTCGCACCTCACACACTTCCAAAGAATGTAGTATGAAGAAACGGAAAAGGAATCGGACTCCCGATTATCAAGATACACTAAAAAGCAACTTTTTTATCACGTAGATGAAAAATAGAGTTTTTGGTGTTTGGCGGGTCAAATTGCAAAACATCTATCTGATACCCACGAAATTTAACTCGAACTTCTCGCACGTCAAAAGGAAGTTGTATTAAGAAATGGAAAGATATTCGGATTCCTGATTATCAAGATACCCTAAATAACAACTTTTTCTCCACGTAGACTTTGAAAAACTATATTTTGGGGGTTTGGCAGGTCAAAATGTAAACCGTCGATCCGATAGCCACAAAATTTAACTCAGACCTCCCACACGTGTAAACAAAGTTGTAAAAAGAAATAAAATGGGCATCGGATACTTGGTTATCATGATACGCCAAGAAAAATTAAAATGGTCACCTCGTTGACTTTAAAAAAGTAAGATTTTGGGGTATAGGGGTCAAAATGCATACCATCAGTTCGATTGTCACGAAATTTAACACGCACCTCTAACACATCTAAAGAAAGTTGTAGGAAGAACGGGAAATGGAATCGGATTCCCGGTTATCAAGATACATGGTAAAAAATAATTTTTTACTATGTAGACATTGAAAAACAAACTTTTTGGGGTTTGAGGGGTCAAAATGCAAACCATCGATCCCTTGGCTATGAAACTTCACTCGCACTTCCCACACGTCTAAAGAAAGTTGTAGGAAAAAACAGAAAATGAATCGGACTCCTGGTTATCAAAATACACTAAAAGACAACTTTTTTACCTCGTAGACATTGAAAACTATGTTTTTGGGGTTTGGCGGGTCAAAATGCAAAGATACACTAAAAGACAACTTTTTTACCTCGTAGACATTGAAAAACTAAGTTTTTTGGGTTTGGCGGGTCAAAATACAAACCGTCGATCGTATAGTCTTGAAATTTAACTCACACCTCACACACTTCAAAAGAAAGCTGTCGGAAGATATGAAACGATAATCTGAATCCCAGTTATCAAGATACAATAAAAAAATAACTTTTTCATCTCTTCGACAATCAAAAACTATGTTTTTGGGGTATGGGGGTAAAAATGCAAACCATTGATCAGATACCCACGAAATTTAACTCGCACCTCTAACACCTTTAAATAAAGTCTATGGAAGAAATGGAAAGGGAATCGAACTCCTCGTTATCAAGATACACTAAAAAATAAATTTTTTACCCTGTAGATGTTAAAAAATGAAGTTTTTGGGATTTAGGGGGTAAAAATACACACCGTCGATCCGTTATCCATGAAATTTAACTCGCATCTCACACACTTCCAAAGAATGTAGTATGAAGAAACGGAAAGGGAATCGGACTCCCGATTATCAAGATACACTAAAAAGCAACTTTTTTATCACGTAGATGAAAAATAGAGTTTTTGGTGTTCGGCGGGTCAAAATGCAAATCATCTATCTGATACCCACGAAATTTAACTCGAACCTCTCACACGTCAAAAAGGAAGTTGTAGGAAGAAATGGAAAGATAATCGGACTCCTGATTTTCAAGATACCCCAAATAACAACTTTTTCTCCACGTAGACATTGAAAACTATATTTTGGGGGTTTGGCAAGTCAAAATGTAAACCGTCGATCCGATAGCCCCGAAATTCAACTCGGACCTCCCACACGTGTAAACAAAGTTGTAAAAAAAGAAACAAAATGGGAATCGGATACTTGGTTATCATGATACGCCAAAAAAATTTAAAATGGTCACCTCGTTGACTTTTAAAAAGTAAGATTTTGGGGTATAGAGGTCAAAATGCATACCATCAGTCCGATTGCCACGAAATTTAACTCGCACCTCTAACACATCTAATGAAAGTTGTCGGAAGAAGTGGAAATGGAATCGGATTCCCGGTTATCAAGATACATGGTAAAAAATAACTTTGTTACTATGTAGACCTTAAAAAACAAACATTTTGGGGTTTGAGGGGTCAAAATGCAAACCGTCGATCCCTTAGCTATGAAACTTCACTCGCACTTCCCACACGTCTAAAGAAAGTTGTAGGAAAAAACGGAAAGGCAATCGGACTCGTGGTTATCAAAATACACTAAAAGACAACTTTTTTAACTCGTAGATATTGAAAACTAGGTTTTTGGGGTTTGGCGGGTCAAAATGCAAAGATACACTAAAAGACAACTTTTTTACCTCGTAGACATTGAAAAACTAAGTTTTTTGGGTTTGGCGGGTCAAAATACAAACCGTCGATCGTATAGTCTCGAAATTTAATTCGCACCTCACACACTTCAAAAGAAAGCTGTCGGAAGAAATGAAACGATAATCTGAATCCCAGTTATCAAGATACAATAAAAAATAACTTCTTCATCTCTTTAACAATGAAAAACTATGTTTTTGGGGTATGGGGGTAAAAACTATGTAAATTGTCGATCCGATTGCCACGAAATTTAACTCGAACCTCCCACACGTCTAAACAAAGTTGTAGAAAGAAACAAAATGGGAATCGAATACTTGGTTATCATGATACGCCAAAAAAATTAACATGGTCATCTCGTTGACTTTGAAAAAGTACGATTTTGGGGTATGGGGGTCAAAATGCAAAACATCAATCCGATGGCCAAGAAATTTAACTCGCACCTCTAACACATCTAAAGAAAGTTGTAGGAAGAAATTGAAGTGGATTCGGATTCTCGGTTATCAAGATACATGGTAAAAAATAACTTTTTTACTATGTAGACAATGAAAAACAAAGTTTTTGGAGTTTGAGGGGTCAAAAGGCAAACCGTCGATCCCTTAGCTATGAAACTTCACTCGCACTTTCCACACGTCTAAAGAAAGTTGTAGGAAAAACTGGAAAGGGAATCGGACTCCTAGTTATCAAGATACACCAAAAGAAAAGTTTTTTTCCTCCGTGACTTGAAAAACTAAGTTTTTGGGGTTTGGTGGGTCAAAATGCAAATCGTCGATCGTATAGTCTCAAAATTTAACTCACACCTCACACACTTCTAAGGAAAGCTGTCGGAAGAAACGAAACGATAATCTGAATCCCAGTCACCAAGATATGGTAAAAAAAATTACTTTTTCATCTCTTCGACAATGAAAAACTATGTTTTTGGGGTATGGGGTTAAAAATGCAAACCATTGATCCGATAGCCACGAAATTTAACTCTTACCTCTAACACATTTAAAGAATGTTTTAGGAAGAAATGGAAAGGTAATCGCACTCTTGTTATCAAGATACACTAAAAAATAAATTTTTTACCCTGTGGATGTTAAAAAATGAAGTTTTTGGGATTTAGGGGGTAAAAATGCACACCGTCGATCCGTTACCCATGAAATTTAACTCGCATCTCACACACTTCCAAGGAATGTAGTATGAAGAAAAGGAAAGGGAATCGGACTCCCGATTATCAAGATACACTAAAAAGCAACTTTTTTATCACGTAGATGAAAAATAGAGTTTTTGGTGTTCGGCTGGTCAAAATGCAAATCATCTATCTGATACCCATGAAATTTAACTCGAACCTCTCACACGTCAAAAAGGAAGTTGTAGGAAGAAATGGAAAGATAATCGGACTCCTGATTTTCAAGATACCCCAAATAACAACTTTTTCTCCACATAGACATTGAAAAACTATATTTTGGGGGTTTGGCAAGTCAAAATGTAAACCGTCGATCCGATAGCCCCGAAATTCAACTCGGACCTCCCACACGTGTAAACAAAGTTGTAAAAAAAGAAACAAAATGGGAATCGGATACTTGGTTATCATGATACGCCAAAAAAATTTAAAATGGTCACCTCGTTGACTTTTAAAAAGTAAGATTTTGGGGTATAGAGGTCAAAATGCATACCATCAGTCCGATTGCCACGAAATTTAACTCGCACCTCTAACACATCTAATGAAAGTTGTCGGAAGAACTGGAAATGGAATCGGATTCCCGGTTATCAAGATACATGGTAAAAAATAACTTTGTTACTATGTAGACCTTAAAAAACAAACATTTTGGGGTTTGAGGGGTCAAAATGCAAAACCGTCGATCCCTTAGCTATGAAACTTCACTCGCACTTCCCACACGTCTAAAGAAAGTTGTAGGAAAAAACGGAAAGGCAATCGGACTCCTGGTTATCAAAATACACTAAAAGACAACTTTTTTAACTCGTAGATATTGAAAACTAGGTTTTTGGGGTTTGGCGGGTCAAAATGCAAAGATACACTAAAAGACAACTTTTTTACCTCGTAGACATTGAAAAACTAAGTTTTTGGGGTTTGGCGGGTCAAAATACAAACCGTCGATCGTATAGTCTCGAAATTTAATTCGCACCTCACACACTTCAAAAGAAAGCTGTCGGAAGAAATGAAACGATAATCTGAATCCCAGTTATCAAGATACAATAAAAAATAACTTCTTCATCTCTTTAACAATGAAAAACTATGTTTTTGGGGTATGGGGGTAAAAACTATGTAAATTGTCGATCCGATTGCCACGAAATTTAACTCGAACCTCCCACACGTCTAAACAAAGTTGTAGAAAGAAACAAAATGGGAATCGAATACTTGGTTATCATGATACGCCAAAAAAATTAACATGGTCATCTCGTTGACTTTGAAAAAGTACGATTTTGGGGTATGGGGGTCAAAATGCAAAACATCAATCCGATGGCCAAGAAATTTAACTCGCACCTCTAACACATCTAAAGAAAGTTGTAGGAAGAAATTGAAGTGGATTCGGATTCTCGGTTATCAAGATACATGGTAAAAAATAACTTTTTTACTATGTAGACAATGAAAAACAAAGTTTTTGGAGTTTGAGGGGTCAAAAGGCAAACCGTCGATCCCTTAGCTATGAAACTTCACTCGCACTTTCCACACGTCTAAAGAAAGTTGTAGGAAAAACTGGAAAGGGAATCGGACTCCTAGTTATCAAGATACACCAAAAGAAAAGTTTTTTTCCTCCGTGACTTGAAAAACTAAGTTTTTGGGGTTTGGTGGGTCAAAATGCAAATCGTCGATCGTATAGTCTCAAAATTTAACTCACACCTCACACACTTCTAAGGAAAGCTGTCGGAAGAAACGAAACGATAATCTGAATCCCAGTCACCAAGATATGGTAAAAAAAATTACTTTTTCATCTCTTCGACAATGAAAAACTATGTTTTTGGGGTATGGGGTTAAAAATGCAAACCATTGATCCGATAGCCACGAAATTTAACTCTTACCTCTAACACATTTAAAGAATGTTTTAGGAAGAAATGGAAAGGTAATCGCACTCTTGTTATCAAGATACACTAAAAAATAAATTTTTTACCCTGTGGATGTTAAAAAATGAAGTTTTTGGGATTTAGGGGGTAAAAATGCACACCGTCGATCCGTTACCCATGAAATTTAACTCGTATCTCACACACTTCCAAGGAATGTAGTATGAAGAAAAGGAAAGGGAATCGGACTCCCGATTATCAAGATACACTAAAAAGCAACTTTTTTATCACGTAGATGAAAAATAGAGTTTTTGGTGTTCGGCTGGTTAAAATGCAAATCATCTATCTGATACCCATGAAATTTAACTCGAACCTCTCACACGTCAAAAAGGAAGTTGTAGGAAGAAATGGAAAGATAATCGGACTCCTGATTTTCAAGATACCCCAAATAACAACTTTTTCTCCACGTAGACATTGAAAAACTATATTTTGGGGGTTTGGCAAGTCAAAATGTAAACCGTCGATCCGATAGCCCCGAAATTCAACTCGGACCTCCCACACGTGTAAACAAAGTTGTAAAAAAAGAAACAAAATGGGAATCGGATACTTGGTTATCATGATACGCCAAAAAAATTTAAAATGGTCACCTCGTTGACTTTTAAAAAGTAAGATTTTGGGGTATAGAGGTCAAAATGCATACCATCAGTCCGATTGCCACGAAATTTAACTCGCACCTCTAACACATCTAATGAAAGTTGTCGGAAGAACTGGAAATGGAATCGGATTCCCGGTTATCAAGATACATGGTAAAAAATAACTTTGTTACTATGTAGACCTTAAAAAACAAACATTTTGGGGTTTGAGGGGTCAAAATGCAAAACCGTCGATCCCTTAGCTATGAAACTTCACTCGCACTTCCCACACGTCTAAAGAAAGTTGTAGGAAAAAACGGAAAGGCAATCGGACTCCTGGTTATCAAAATACACTAAAAGACAACTTTTTTAACTCGTAGATATTGAAAACTAGGTTTTTGGGGTTTGGCGGGTCAAAATGCAAAGATACACTAAAAGACAACTTTTTTACCTCGTAGACATTGAAAAACTAAGTTTTTGGGGTTTGGCGGGTCAAAATACAAACCGTCGATCGTATAGTCTCGAAATTTAACTCGCACCTCACATACTTCAAAAGAAAGCTGTCGGAAGAAATGAAACGATAATCTGAATCCCAGTTATCAAGATACAATAAAAAATAACTTCTTCATCTCTTTAACAATGAAAAACTATGTTTTTGGGGTATGGGGGTAAAAACTATGTAAATTGTCGATCCGATTGCCACGAAATTTAACTCGAACCTCCCACACGTCTAAACAAAGTTGTAGAAAGAAACAAAATGGGAATCGAATACTTGGTTATCATGATACGCCAAAAAAATTAACATGGTCATCTCCTTGACTTTGAAAAAGTACGATTTTGGGGTATGGGGGTCAAAATGCAAAACATCAATCCGATGGCCAAGAAATTTAACTCGCACCTCTAACACATCTAAAGAAAGTTGTAGGAAGAAATTGAAGTGGATTCGGATTCTCGGTTATCAAGATACATGGTAAAAAATAACTTTTTTACTATGTACACAATGAAAAACAAAGTTTTTGGAGTTTGAGGGGTCAAAAGGCAAACCGTCGATCCCTTAGCTATGAAACTTCACTCGCACTTTCCACACGTCTAAAGAAAGTTGTAGGAAAAACTAGAAAGGGAATCGGACTCCTAGTTATCAAGATACACCAAAAGAAAAGTTTTTTTCCTCCGTGACTTGAAAAACTAAGTTTTTGGGGTTTGGTGGGTCAAAATGCAAATCGTCGATCGTATAGTCTCAAAATTTAACTCACACCTCACACACTTCTAAGGAAAGCTGTCGGAAGAAACGAAACGATAATCTGAATCCCAGTCACCAAGATATGGTAAAAAAAATTACTTTTTCATCTCTTCGACAATGAAAAACTATGTTTTTGGGGTATGGGGTTAAAAATGCAAACCATTGATCCGATAGCCACGAAATTTAACTCTTACCTCTAACACATTTAAAGAATGTTTTAGGAAGAAATGGAAAGGTAATCGCACTCTTGTTATCAAGATACACTAAAAAATAAATTTTTTACCCTGTGGATGTTAAAAAATGAAGTTTTTGGGATTTAGGGGGTAAAAATGCACACCGTCGATCCGTTACCCATGAAATTTAACTCGTATCTCACACACTTCCAAGGAATGTAGTATGAAGAAAAGGAAAGGGAATCGGACTCCCGATTATCAAGATACACTAAAAAGCAACTTTTTTATCACGTAGATGAAAAATAGAGTTTTTGGTGTTCGGCTGGTTAAAATGCAAATCATCTATCTGATACCCATGAAATTTAACTCGAACCTCTCACACGTCAAAAAGGAAGTTGTAGGAAGAAATGGAAAGATAATCGGACTCCTGATTTTCAAGATACCCCAAATAACAACTTTTTCTCCACGTAGACATTGAAAAACTATATTTTGGGGGTTTGGCAAGTCAAAATGTAAACCGTCGATCCGATAGCCCCGAAATTCAACTCGGACCTCCCACACGTGTAAACAAAGTTGTAAAAAAAGAAACAAAATGGGAATCGGATACTTGGTTATCATGATACGCCAAAAAAATTTAAAATGGTCACCTCGTTGACTTTTAAAAAGTAAGATTTTGGGGTATAGAGGTCAAAATGCATACCATCAGTCCGATTGCCACGAAATTTAACTCGCACCTCTAACACATCTAATGAAAGTTGTCGGAAGAACTGGAAATGGAATCGGATTCCCGGTTATCAAGATACATGGTAAAAAATAACTTTGTTACTATGTAGACCTTAAAAAACAAACATTTTGGGGTTTGAGGGGTCAAAATGCAAAACCGTCGATCCCTTAGCTATGAAACTTCACTCGCACTTCCCACACGTCTAAAGAAAGTTGTAGGAAAAAACGGAAAGGCAATCGGACTCCTGGTTATCAAAATACACTAAAAGACAACTTTTTTAACTCGTAGATATTGAAAACTAGGTTTTTGGGGTTTGGCGGGTCAAAATGCAAAGATACACTAAAAGACAACTTTTTTACCTCGTAGACATTGAAAAACTAAGTTTTTGGGGTTTGGCGGGTCAAAATACAAACCGTCGATCGTATAGTCTCGAAATTTAACTCGCACCTCACACACTTCAAAAGAAAGCTGTCGGAAGAAATGAAACGATAATCTGAATCCCAGTTATCAAGATACAATAAAAAATAACTTCTTCATCTCTTTAACAATGAAAAACTATGTTTTTGGGGTATGGGGGTAAAAACTATGTAAATTGTCGATCCGATTGCCACGAAATTTAACTCGAACCTCCCACACGTCTAAACAAAGTTGTAGAAAGAAACAAAATGGGAATCGAATACTTGGTTATCATGATACGCCAAAAAAATTAACATGGTCATCTCCTTGACTTTGAAAAAGTACGATTTTGGGGTATGGGGGTCAAAATGCAAAACATCAATCCGATGGCCAAGAAATTTAACTCGCACCTCTAACACATCTAAAGAAAGTTGTAGGAAGAAATTGAAGTGGATTCGGATTCTCGGTTATCAAGATACATGGTAAAAAATAACTTTTTTACTATGTACACAATGAAAAACAAAGTTTTTGGAGTTTGAGGGGTCAAAAGGCAAACCGTCGATCCCTTAGCTATGAAACTTCACTCGCACTTTCCACACGTCTAAAGAAAGTTGTAGGAAAAACTGGAAAGGGAATCGGACTCCTAGTTATCAAGATACACCAAAAGAAAAGTTTTTGGGGTTTGAGGGGTCAAAAGGCAAACCGTCGATCCCTTAGCTATGAAACTTCACTCGCACTTCCCACACGTCTAAAGAAAGTTGTAGGAAAAACTGGAAAGGGAATCGGACTCCTGGTTATCAAGATACACCAAAAGAAAACTTTTTTTCCTCGGTGACTTGAAAAACTAAGTTTTTGGGGTTTGGTGGGTCAAAATGCAAATCGTCGATCGTATAGTCTCAAAATTTAACTCACACCTCACACACTTCTAAGGAAAGCTGTCGGAAGAAACGAAACGCTAATCTGAATCCCAGTCACCAAGATATGGTAAAAAAAATTACTTTTTCATCTCTTCGACAATGAAAAACTATGTTTTTGGGGTATGGGGTTAAAAATGCAAACCATTGATCCGATAGCCACGAAATTTAACTCTCACCTCTAACACATTTAAAGAATGTTTTAGGAAGAAATGGAAAGGTAATCGCACTCTTGTTATCAAGATACACTAAAAAATAAATTTTTTACCCTATAGATGTTAAAAAATGATGTTTTTGGGATTTAGGGGGTAAAAATGCACACCGTCGATCCGTTACCCATGAAATTTAACTCGCATCTCACACACTTCCAAAGAATGTAGTATGAAGAAACGGAAAGGGAATCGGACTCCCGATTATCAAGATACACTAAAAAGCAACTTTTTTATCACGTAGATGAAAAATAGAGTTTTTGGTGTTCGGCGGGTCAAAATGCAAACCATCTATCTGATACCCACGAAATTTAACTCGAACCTCTCACACGTCAAAAAGGAAGTTGTAGGAAGAAATGGAAAGATAATCGGACTCCTGATTTTCAAGATACCCCAAATAACAACTTTTTCTCCACGTATACATTGAAAAACTATATTTTGGGGGTTTGGCAAGTCAAAATGTAAACCGTCGATCCGATAGCCCCGAAATTCAACTCGAACCTCCCACACGTGTAAACAAAGTTGTAAAAAAAGAAACAAAATGGGAATCGGATACTTGGTTATCATGATACGCCTAAAAAATTTAAAATGGTCACCTCGTTGACTTTTAAAAAGTAAGATTTTGGGGTATAGAGGTCAAAATGCATACCATCAGTCCGATTGCCACGAAATTTAACTCGCACCTCTAACACATCTAATGAAAGTTGTAGGAAGAACTGGAAATGGAATCGGATTCCCGGTTATCAAGATACATGGTAAAAAATAACTTTTTTACTATGTGGACATTGAAAATCTTACTTTTTGGGGTTTGAGGGGTCAAAATGCAAACCGTCGATCCCTTAGCTATAAAACATCACTCGCACTTCCCACACGTCTAAACAAAGTTGTAGGAAAAAACGGAAAGGGAATCGGACTCCTGGTTATCAAGATACACAAAAAGACAACTTTTTTTTACCTCATAGACATTGAAAAACTAAGTTTTGGGGTTTGGCGGGTCAAAATGCAAAGATACACTAAAAGACAACTTTTTTACCTCGTAGACATTGAAAAACTAAGTTTTTGGGGTTTGGCGGGTCAAAATACAAACCGTCGATCGTATAGTCTCGAAATTTAACTCGGACCTCACACACTTCAAAAGAAAGCTGTCGGAAGAAATGAAACGATAATCTGAATCCCAGTTATCAAGATACAATAAAAAATAACTTCTTCATCTCTTTAACAATGAAAAACTATGTTTTTGGGGTATGGGGGTAAAAACTATGTAAATTGTCGATCCGATAGCCACGAAATTTAACTCGAACCTCCCACACGTCTAAACAAAGTTGTAGAAAGAAACAAAATGGGAATCGAATACTTGGTTATCATGATACGCCAAAAAAATTAACATGGTCATCTCGTTGACTTTGAAAAAGTACGATTTAGGGGTATGGGGGTCAAAATGCAAAACATCAATCCGATGGCCAAGAAATTCAACTCGCACCTCTAACACATCTAAAGAAAGTTGTAGGAAGAAATTGAAGGGGATTCAGATTCTCGGTTATCAAGATACATGGTAAAAAATAACTTTTTTACTATGTAGACAATGAAAAACAAAGTTTTTGGGGTTTGAGGGGTCAAAAGGCAAACCGTCGATCCCTTAGCTATGAAACTGCACTCGCACTTCCCACACGTCTAAAGAAAGTTGTAGGAAAAAATGGAAAGGGAATCGGACTCCTGGTTATCAGGATACACCAAAAGAAAACTTTTTTTCCTCGGTGACTTTGAAAAACTAAGTTTTTGGGGTTTGGCGGGTCAAAATGCAAATCGTCGATCGTATAGTCTCAAAATTTAACTCACACCTCACACACTTCTAAGGAAAGCTGTCGGAAGAAACAAAACGATAATCTGAATCCTAGTCACCAAGATATGGTAAAAAAAAAATACTTTTTCATCTCTTCGACAATGAAAAACTATGTTTTTGGGGTATGGGGTTAAAAATGCAAACCATTGATCCGATAGCCACGAAATTTAACTCTCACCTCTAACACATTTAAAGAATGTTTTAGGAAGAAATGGAAAGGTAATCGCACTCCTGGTTATCAAGATACGCTAAAAAATAACCTTTTTACCATGTAGACGTCAAAAAATAAATTTTTGGGTTTGGGGGGTAAAAATGCAAACCGTCGATCCGTTATCCATGAAATTTAACGCGCACCTCACACACTTCCAAAGAATTTAGTATGAAGAAACAGAATGGGAATCAGACTCCCGATTATTAAGATACACTAAAAAGCATCTTTTTTTATCACGTAGATGAAAAATAGAGTTTTTGGTGTTCGGCGGGTCAAAATGCAAACCATCTATCTGATACCCACGAAATTTAACTCGAACCTCTCACACGTCAAAAAGGAAGTTGTAGGAAGAAATGGAAAGATAATCGGACTCCTGATTTTCAAGATACCCCAAATAACAACTTTTTCTCCACGTATACATTGAAAAACTATATTTTGGGGGTTTGGCAAGTCAAAATGTAAACCGTCGATCCGATAGCCCCGAAATTCAACTCGGACCTCCCACACGTGTAAACAAAGTTGTAAAAAAAGAAACAAAATGGGAATCGGATACTTGGTTATCATGATACGCCTAAAAAATTTAAAATGGTCACCTCGTTGACTTTTAAAAAGTAAGATTTTGGGGTATAGAGGTCAAACTGCATACCATCAGTCCGATTGCCACGAAATTTAACTCGCACCTCTAACACATCTAATGAAAGTTGTAGGAAGAACTGGAAATGGAATCGGATTCCCGGTTATCAAGATACATGGTAAAAAATAACTTTTTTACTATGTGGACATTGAAAATCTTACTTTTTGGGGTTTGAGGGGTCAAAATGCAAACCGTCGATCCCTTAGCTATAAAACATCACTCGCACTTCCCACACGTCTAAACAAAGTTGTAGGAAAAAACGGAAAGGGAATCGGACTCCTGGTTATCAAGATACACAAAAAGACAACTTTTTTTTACCTCATAGACATTGAAAAACTAAGTTTTGGGGTTTGGCGGGTCAAAATGCAAAGATACACTAAAAGACAACTTTTTTACCTCGTAGACATTGAAAAACTAAGTTTTTGGGGTTTGGCGGGTCAAAATACAAACCGTCGATCGTATAGTCTCGAAATTTAACTCGGACCTCACACACTTCAAAAGAAAGCTGTCGGAAGAAATGAAACGATAATCTGAATCCCAGTTATCAAGATACAATAAAAAATAACTTCTTCATCTCTTTAACAATGAAAAACTATGTTTTTGGGGTATGGGGGTAAAAACTATGTAAATTGTCGATCCGATAGCCACGAAATTTAACTCGAACCTCCCACACGTCTAAACAAAGTTGTAGAAAGAAACAAAATGGGAATCGAATACTTGGTTATCATGATACGCCAAAAAAATTAACATGGTCATCTCGTTGACTTTGAAAAAGTACGATTTAGGGGTATGGGGGTCAAAATGCAAAACATCAATCCGATGGCCAAGAAATTCAACTCGCACCTCTAACACATCTAAAGAAAGTTGTAGGAAGAAATTGAAGGGGATTCAGATTCTCGGTTATCAAGATACATGGTAAAAAATAACTTTTTTACTATGTAGACAATGAAAAACAAAGTTTTTGGGGTTTGAGGGGTCAAAAGGCAAACCGTCGATCCCTTAGCTATGAAACTGCACTCGCACTTCCCACACGTCTAAAGAAAGTTGTAGGAAAAAATGGAAAGGGAATCGGACTCCTGGTTATCAGGATACACCAAAAGAAAACTTTTTTTCCTCGGTGACTTTGAAAAACTAAGTTTTTGGGGTTTGGCGGGTCAAAATGCAAATCGTCGATCGTATAGTCTCAAAATTTAACTCACACCTCACACACTTCTAAGGAAAGCTGTCGGAAGAAACAAAACGATAATCTGAATCCTAGTCACCAAGATATGGTAAAAAAAAATTACTTTTTCATCTCTTCGACAATGAAAAACTATGTTTTTGGGGTATGGGGTTAAAAATGCAAACCATTGATCCGATAGCCACGAAATTTAACTCTCACCTCTAACACATTTAAAGAATGTTTTAGGAAGAAATGGAAAGGTAATCGCACTCCTGGTTATCAAGATACGCTAAAAAATAACCTTTTTACCATGTAGACGTCAAAAAATAAATTTTTGGGTTTGGGGGGTAAAAATGCAAACCGTCGATCCGTTATCCATGAAATTTAACGCGCACCTCACACACTTCCAAAGAATTTAGTATGAAGAAACAGAATGGGAATCAGACTCCCGATTATTAAGATACACTAAAAAGCATCTTTTTTTATCACGTAGATGAATAATAGAGTTTTTGGTGTTCGGCAGGTAAAAATGCAAACCATCTATCTGATACCCACGAAATTTAACTCGAACCTCTCACACGTCAAAAGGAAGTTGTAGGAAGAAATGGACAGATAATCGGACTCCTGATTTTCAAGATACCCCAAATAACAACTTTTTCTCCACGTAGACTTTGAAATATTTTGGTGGTTTGGACGGTCAAAATGTAAACCGTCGATCCGATAACCACAAAATTTAACTCGGACCTCCCACACGTCTAAACAAAATTGTAAAATGAAACAAAATGGGAATCGGATACTTGGTTTTCATGATACGCCAAAAAAAATAACATGGTCATCTCGTTGACTTTGAAAAAGTAAGATTTTGGGGTATGGGGGTCAAAATGCAAAACATCAATCCGATGGCCACGAAATTTAACTCGCACCTCTAACACATCTAAAGAAAGTTGTAGGAAGAACTGGAAATGGAATCGGATTCGCAGTTATATAGATACATGGTAAATAATAACTTTTTTACTATGTAGACAATGAAAAACAAAGTTTTTGGGGTTGAGGGGTCAAAATGTAAACCGTCAATCCGTTAGCTATGAAACTTCACTCGCACTTCCCATACGTCTAAAGAAAGTTGTAGGAAAGAACGGAAAGGGAATCGGACTCCGGGTTATCAAGATACACTAAATGACAACTTTTTACCTCGTTGATATTGAAAAACTAAGTTTTTGGGGTTTGACGGGTCAAAATGCAAAGATACACTAATAGACAACTTTTTTACCTCGTAGACATTGAAAAACTAAGTTTTTGGGATTTGGTGGGTCAAAATGCAAACCATCGATCGTATAGTCTCAAAATTTAACACGCACCTCACACACTTCAAAAGAAAGCTGTCGGAAGAAATGAAACGATAATCTGAATCCCAGTTATCAAGATACAATAAAAAAAAATAACTTTTTCATCTCTTCGACATTGAAAAACTATGTTTTTGGGGTATGGGGGTAAAAATGCAAACCATTGATCAGATACCCACGAAATTTAACTCGCACCTCTAACACATTTAAAGAAAGTCTACGGATGAAATGTAAAGGGAATCGAACTCCTGGTTATCAAGATACATTAAAAAATAAATTTTTTACCTTGTAGATGTTAAAAAATAAAGTTTTTGGGATTTAGGGGGCAAAAATGCACACTGTCGATCTGTTATCCATGAAATTTAACTCGCACCTCACACACTTCCAAAGAATGTAGTATGAAGAAACGGAAAGGGAATCGGACTTCCGATTATCAAGATACACTAAAAAGAAACTTTTTTATCACGTAGATGAAAAATCGAGTTTTTGGTGTTTGGCGGGTCAAAATGCAAACCATCTATCTGATACCCCCGAAATTTAACTCGAACCTCTCACACGTCAAAAGGAAGTTGTAGGATGAAATGGAAAGATAATCGGACTCTTGATTATCAAGATACCCTAAATAACAACTTTTTCTCCACGTAGATTTTGAAAAACTATATTTTGGGGGATTGGCAAGTCAAAATGTAAACCGTCGATCCGATAGCCACGAAATTTAACTCGGACCTCCCACACGTGTAAACAATGTTGTATAAAGAAAAAAAATGGGAATCGGATACTTGGTTATCATGATACGCCAAAAAAAAATTAAAATGGTCACCTCATTGACTTTAAAAAAGTAAGATTTTGGGGTATAGGGGTCAAAATGCAAACCATCAGTCCGATTGCCAAGAAATTTAACTCGCACCTCTAACACATCTAAAGAAAGTTGTAGGAAGAACTGGAAATGGAATCGGATTCCCGGTTACCAAGATACATGGTAAAAAATAACTTTTTTACTATGTAGACATTGAAAAACAAACTTTTTGGGGTTTGAGGGGTCAAAATGCAAACCGTCGATCCCTTAGCTATGAAACTTCACTCGCACTTCCCACACGTCTAAAGAAAGTTGTAGGAAAAAACAGAAAGGGAATCGGACTCCTGGTTATCAAGATACACTAAAAGATAACTTTTTTACCTCGTAGATATTGAAAACTAAGTTTTTGGGGTTTGGCGGGTCAAAATGCAAACCGTCGATCGTATAGTCTCGAAATTTAACTCGCACCTCACACAATTCTAAAGAAAGCAGTCGGAAGAAATGAAACGATAATCTGAATCCCATTCATCAAGATATAGTAAAAATAAATAAATTTTTCATCTCTTCGACAATGAAAAACTATATTTTTGGGGTATGGGGGTAAAAATGCAAACCATTAATCCGATAGCCACGAAATTTTACTCGCACCTCTAACACATTTAAAGAAAGTTTTAGGAAGAAATGGAAAGGTAATCGGACTCCTGGTTATCAAGATACACTAAAAAATAACTTTTTTACACTGTAGACGTTAAAAATAAATTTTTGGGTTTGGGGGATAAAAATGCAAACCGTCGATCCGTTATCCAAGAAATTTAACTCGCACATCACACACTTCCAAAGAATGTTGTATGAAGAAACAGAAAGGGAATCGGACTCCCGGTTAGCAAGATACACTAAAAAACAACTTTTTCATCATGTAGATGAAAAACAGAGTTTTTGTTGTTTGGCGGGTCAAAATGCAAAAAGTCCATCTGATACCCACGAAATTTAACTAGAACCTATTATATGCCGAAATGATGTTGTAGGAAGAAATGGAAAGATAATCGGACTCCTAATTATCAAGACACCCTAAATAACAACTTTTTCTCCTCATAGACATTGAAAAACTATATTTTGGGTGTTTAGCATGTCAAAATGTAAACTGTCGATCCGATAGCCACGAAATTTAACTCGGACCTCCCACACGTCTAAACAAAGTTGTAGAAAGAAACAAAATGGGAATCGAATACTTGGTTATCATGATACGCCAAAAAAAATAACATGGTCATCTCGTTGACTTTGAAAAAGTATGATTTTGGGGTATGGGGGTCAAAATGCAAAACATCAATCCGATGGCCAAGAAATTAAACTCGCACCTCTAACACATCTAAAGAAAGTTATAGGAAGAAATTGAAATGGATTCGGATTCTCGGTTATCAAGATACATGGTAAAAAATAACTTTTTTACTATGTAGACAATGAAAAACAAAGTTTTTGGGGTTTGAGGGGTCAAAAGGGAAACCGTCAATCCGTTAGCTATGAAACTTCACTCGCACTTCCCACACGTCTAAAGAATGTTGTAGGAAAAAACGAAAAGGGAATCAGACTCCTGGTTATCAAGATAAACAAAAAGACAACTTTTTTTTTACCTCGTAGACATTGAAAAACTAAATTTTTGGGGTTTGGCGGGTCAAAATGCAAAGATACACTTAAAGACAACTTTTTTACCTCGTAGACATTGAAAAACTAAGTTTTTGGGGTTTGGCGGGTCAAAATGCAAACCGTCGATCGTATAGTCTCGAAATTTAACACGCACCTCACACACTTCAAAAGAAAGCTGTCGGAAGAAATGAAACAATAATTTGAATCCCAGTTATCAAGATACAATTAAAAAATAACTTTTTCATCTCTTCGACAATGAAAAACTATGTTTTTGGGGTATGGGGGTAAAAATGCAAACCATTGATCCGAAAGCCACGAAATTTAACTTGCACCTCTAGCACATTTAAAGAAAGTTTTAGGAAGAAATGGAAAGGTAATCGGACTCCTAGTTATCAAGATACACTAAAAAAATAACTTTTTTACCATGTAGACGTTAAAAAATAAATTTTTGGGTTTGGGAACCGTCGATCTGTTATCCATGAAATTTAACTCGCACCTCACACACTTCGAAAGAATGTAGGAAACAGAAAAGGAATCGAACTCCCGATTATCAAGATACACTAAAAAGCATATTTTTTATCACGTAGATGAAAAACAGAGTTTTTGGTGTTTGGCGGGTCAAAATGCAAACCATCTATCTGATACCCACGAAATTTAACTCGAACCTCTCACACGTCAAAAGGAAGTTGTAGGAAGAAATGGAAAGATAATCGGCCTCCTGATTTTCAAGATACCCCAAATAACAACTTTTTCTCCACGTAGACTTTGAAAAACAATATTTTGGTGGTTTGGCAGGTCAAAATGTAAACCGATCCGATAGCCACGAAATTTAACTCGGACCTCCCACACGTCTAAAAAAAGTTGTAAAAAGAAACAAAATGGGAATCGAATACTTGGTTATCATGATACGCAAAAAAAAAATTAAAATGGTCACCTCGTTGACTTTGAAAAAGTTAGATTTTGGGGTATGCGGGTCAAAATGGAAACCAGCAGTCCGATTACCATGAAATTTAACTCGCACCTCTAACACATCTAAAGAAAGTTGTAGGAAGAACTAGAAATGGAATCGGATTCTCGGTTATCAGGATACATGGTAAAAAATAACTTTTTTACTATGTGGACATTGAAAATCTTACTTTTTGGGGTTTGAGGGGTCAAAATGCAAACCGTCGATCCCTTAGCTATAAAACATCACTCGCACTTCCCACACGTCTAAAGAAAGTTGTAGGAAAAAACGGAAAGGAAATCGGACTCCTGGTTATCAAGATACACAAAAAGACAACTTTTTTTTACCTCATAGACATTGAAAAACTAAGTTTTTGGGGTTTGGCGGGTCAAAATGCAAAGATACACTAAAAGACAACTTTTTTACCTCGTAGACATTGAAAAACTAAGTTTTTGGGGTTTGGCGGGTCAAAATGGAAACCAGCAGTCCGATTGCCATGAAATTTAACTCGCACCTCTAACACATCTAAAGAAAGTTGTAGGATGAACTAGAAATGGAATTGGATTCTCGGTTATCAAGATACATGGTAAAAAATAACTTTTTTACTATGTGGACATTGAAAATCTTACTTTTTGGGGTTTGAGGGGTCAAAATGCAAACCGTCGATCCCTTAGCTATAAAACATCACTCGCACTTCCCACACGTCTAAAGAAAGTTGTAGGAAAAAACGGAAAGGGAATCGGACTCCTGGTTATCAAGATACACAAAAACACAACTTTTTTTTACCTCATAGACATTGAAAAACTAAGTTTTTGGGGTTTGGCGGGTCAAAATGCAAAGATACACTAAAAGACAACTTTTTTACCTCGTAGACATTGAAAAACTAAGTTTTTGGGGTTTGGCGAGTCAAAATGCAAACCGTCGATCGTATAGTCTCGAAATTTAACACGCACCTCACACACTTCAAAAGAAAGCTGTCGGAAGAAATGAAAGAATAATCTGAATCCTAGTTATCAAGATACAATAAAAAAATAACTATATTTTGGGGGTTTGGCAAGTCAAAATGTAAACCGTCGATCCGATAGCCCCGAAATTCAACTCGGACCTCCCACACGTGTAAACAAAGTTGTAAAAAAAGAAACAAAATGGGAATCGGATACTTGGTTATCATGATACGCCAAAAAAATTTAAAATGGTCACCTCGTTGACTTTTAAAAAGTAAGATTTGGGGGTATAGAGGTCAAAATGCATACCAT
Source organism: Hydrangea macrophylla (assembly GCA_033977485.1). Lineage (NCBI taxonomy): Eukaryota > Viridiplantae > Streptophyta > Magnoliopsida > Cornales > Hydrangeaceae > Hydrangea > Hydrangea macrophylla. The sequence goes on from CM066985.1 coordinate 22,306,016, forward strand.
CAGTCCGATTGCCACGAAATTTAACTCGCACCTCTAACACATCTAATGAAAGTTGTAGGAATAACTGGAAATGGAATCGGATTCCCGGTTATCAAGATACATGGTAAAAAATAACTTTGTTACTATGTAGACCTTGAAAAACAAACTTTTTGGGGTTTGAGGGGTCAAAATGCAAACCGTCAATCCCTTGGCTATGAAACTTCACTCGCACTTCCCACACGTCTAAAGAAAGTTGTAGGAAAAAACAGAAAAGGGAATCGGACTCCTGGTTATCAAAATACACTAAAAGACAACTTTTTTAACTCGTAGACATTTAAAACTAGGTTTTTGGGGTTTGGCGGGTCAAAATGCAAAGATACACTAAAAGACAACTTTTTTACCTCGTAGACATTGAAAAACTAAGTTTTTGGGGTTTGGCGGGTCAAAATACAAACCGTCGATCGTATAGTCTCGAAATTTAACTCGGACCTCACACACTTCAAAAGAAAGCTGTCGGAAGAAATGAAACGATAATCTGAATCCCAGTTATCAAGATACAATAAAAAATAACTTCTTCATCTCTTTAACAATGAAAAACTATGTTTTTGGGGTATGGGGGTAAAAACTATGTAAATTGTCGATCCGATAGCCACGAAATTTAACTCGAACCTCCCACACGTCTAAACAAAGTTGTAGAAAGAAACAAAATGGGAATCGAATACTTGGTTATCATGATACGCCCAAAAAATTAACATGGTCATCTCGTTGACTTTGAAAAAGTACGATTTAGGGTATGGGGGTCAAAATGCAAAACATCAATCCGAGGCCAAGAAATTCAACTCGCACCTCTAACACATCTAAAAAAAGTTGTAGGAAGAAATTGAAGGGGATTCAGATTCTCGGTTATCAAGATACATGGTAAAAAATAACTTTTTTACTATGTAGACAATGAAAAACAAAGTTTTTGGGGTTTGAGGGGTCAAAAGGCAAACCGTCGATCCCTTAGCTATGAAACTGCACTCGCACTTCCCACACGTCTAAAGAAAGTTGTAGGAAAAAATGGAAAGGGAATCGGACTCTTGGTTATCAGGATACACCAAAAGAAAACTTTTTTTCCTCGGTGACTTTGAAAAACTAAGTTTTTGGGGTTTGGCGGGTCAAAATGCAAATCGTCGATCGTATAGTCTCAAAATTTAACTCACACCTCACACACTTCTAAGGAAAGCTGTCGGAAGAAACAAAACGATAATCTGAATCCTAGTCACCAAGATATGGTAAAAAAAAATTACTTTTTCATCTCTTCGACAATGAAAAACTATGTTTTTGGGGTATGGGATTAAAAATGCAAACCATTGATCCGATAGCCACGAAATTTAACTCTCACCTCTAACACATTTAAAGAATGTTTTAGGAAGAAATGGAAAGGTAATCGCACTCCTGGTTATCAAGATACGCTAAAAAATAACCTTTTTACCATGTAGACGTCAAAAAATAAATTTTTGGGTTTGGGGGGTAAAAATGCAAACCGTCGATCCGTTATCCATGAAATTTAACGCGCACCTCACACACTTCCAAAGAATTTAGTATGAAGAAACAGAATGGGAATCAGACTCCCGATTATTAAGATACACTAAAAAGCATCTTTTTTTATCATGTAGATGAATAATAGAGTTTTTGGTGTTCGGCAGGTAAAAATGCAAACCATCTATCTGATACCCACGAAATTTAACTCGAACCTCTCACACGTCAAAAGGAAGTTGTAGGAAGAAATGGACAGATAATCGGACTCCTGATTTTCAAGATACCCCAAATAACAACTTTTTCTCCACGTAGACTTTGAAATATTTTGGTGGTTTGGACGGTCAAAATGTAAACCGTCGATCCGATAACCACAAAATTTAACTCGGACCTCCCACACGTCTAAACAAAATTGTAAAATGAAACAAAATGGGAATCGGATACTTGGTTTTCATGATACGCCAAAAAAAATAACATGGTCATCTCGTTGACTTTGAAAAAGTAAGATTTTGGGGTATGGGGGTCAAAATGCAAAACATCAATCCGATGGCCACGAAATTTAACTCGCACCTCTAACACATCTAAAGAAAGTTGTAGGAAGAACTGGAAATGGAATCGGATTCGCAGTTATATAGATACATGGTAAATAATAACTTTTTTACTATGTAGACAATGAAAAACAAAGTTTTTGGGGTTGAGGGGTCAAAATGTAAACCGTCAATCCGTTAGCTATGAAACTTCACTCGCACTTCCCATACGTCTAAAGAAAGTTGTAGGAAAGAACGGAAAGGGAATCGGACTCCGGGTTATCAAGATACACTAAATGACAACTTTTTACCTCGTTGATATTGAAAAACTAAGTTTTTGGGGTTTGACGGTTCAAAATGCAAAGATACACTAATAGACAACTTTTTTACCTCGTAGACATTGAAAAACTAAGTTTTTGGGATTTGGCGGGTCAAAATGCAAACCATCGATCGTATAGTCTCAAAATTTAACACGCACCTCACACACTTCAAAAGAAAGCTGTCGGAAGAAATGAAACGATAATCTGAATCCCAGTTATCAAGATACAATAAAAAAAAATAACTTTTTCATCTCTTCGACATTGAAAAACTATGTTTTTGGGGTATGGGGGTAAAAATGCAAACCATTGATCAGATACCCACGAAATTTAACTCGCACCTCTAACACATTTAAAGAAAGTCTACGGATGAAATGTAAAGGGAATCGAACTCCTGGTTATCAAGATACATTAAAAAATAAATTTTTTACCTTGTAGATGTTAAAAAATAAAGTTTTTGGGATTTAGGGGGCAAAAATGCACACTGTCGATCTGTTATCCATGAAATTTAACTCGCACCTCACACACTTCCAAAGAATGTAGTATGAAGAAACGGAAAGGGAATCGGACTTCCGATTATCAAGATACACTAAAAAGAAACTTTTTTATCACGTAGATGAAAAATCGAGTTTTTGGTGTTTGGCGGGTCAAAATGCAAACCATCTATCTGATACCCCCGAAATTTAACTCGAACCTCTCACACGTCAAAAGGAAGTTGTAGGATGAAATGGAAAGATAATCGGACTCTTGATTATCAAGATACCCTAAATAACAACTTTTTCTCCACGTAGATTTTGAAAAACTATATTTTGGGGGATTGGCAAGTCAAAATGTAAACCGTCGATCCGATAGCCATGAAATTTAACTCGGACCTCCCACACGTGTAAACAATGTTGTATAAAGAAAAAAAATGGGAATCGGATACTTGGTTATCATGATACGCCAAAAAAAAATTAAAATGGTCACCTCATTGACTTTAAAAAAGTAAGATTTTGGGGTATAGGGGTCAAAATGCAAACCATCAGTCCGATTGCCAAGAAATTTAACTCGCACCTCTAACACATCTAAAGAAAGTTGTAGGAAGAACTGGAAATGGAATCGGATTCCCGGTTACCAAGATACATGGTAAAAAATAACTTTTTTACTATGTAGACATTGAAAAACAAACTTTTTGGGGTTTGAGGGGTCAAAATGCAAACCGTCGATCCCTTAGCTATGAAACTTCACTCGCACTTACCACACGTCTAAAGAAAGTTGTAGGAAAAAACAGAAAGGGAATCGGACTCCTGGTTATCAAGATACACTAAAAGATAACTTTTTTACCTCGTAGATATTGAAAACTAAGTTTTTGGGGTTTGGCGGGTCAAAATGCAAACCGTCGATCGTATAGTCTCGAAATTTAACTCGCACCTCACACAATTCTAAAGAAAGCGGTCGGAAGAAATGAAACGATAATCTGAATCCCATTCATCAAGATATAGTAAAAATAAATAAATTTTTCATCTCTTCGACAATGAAAAACTATATTTTTGGGGTATGGGGGTAAAAATGCAAACCATTAATCCGATAGCCACGAAATTTTACTCGCACCTCTAACACATTTAAAGAAAGTTTTAGGAAGAAATGGAAAGGTAATCGGACTCCTGGTTATCAAGATACACTAAAAAATAACTTTTTTACACTGTAGACGTTAAAAATAAATTTTTGGGTTTGGGGGATAAAAATGCAAACCGTCGATCCGTTATCCAAGAAATTTAACTCGCACATCACACACTTCCAAAGAATGTTGTATGAAGAAACAGAAAGGGAATCGGACTCCCGGTTAGCAAGATACACTAAAAAACAACTTTTTCATCATGTAGATGAAAAACAGAGTTTTTGTTGTTTGGCGGGTCAAAATGCAAAAAGTCCATCTGATACCCACGAAATTTAACTAGAACCTCTCATATGCCGAAATGATGTTGTAGGAAGAAATGGAAAGATAATCGGACTCCTAATTATCAAGACACCCTAAATAACAACTTTCTCTCCTCATAGACATTGAAAAACTATATTTTGGGTGTTTAGCATGTCAAAATGTAAACTGTCGATCCGATAGCCACGAAATTTAACTCGGACCTCCCACACGTCTAAACAAAGTTGTAGAAAGAAACAAAATGGGAATCGAATACTTGGTTATCATGATACGCCAAAAAAAATAACATGGTCATCTCGTTGACTTTGAAAAAGTATGATTTTGGGGTATGGGGGTCAAAATGCAAAACATCAATCCGATGGCCAAGAAATTAAACTCGCACCTCTAACACATCTAAAGAAAGTTATAGGAAGAAATTGAAATGGATTCGGATTCTCGGTTATCAAGATACATGGTAAAAAATAACTTTTTTACTATGTAGACAATGAAAAACAAAGTTTTTGGGGTTTGAGGGGTCAAAAGGGAAACCGTCAATCCGTTAGCTATGAAACTTCACTCGCACTTCCCACACGTCTAAAGAATGTTGTAGGAAAAAACGAAAAGGGAATCAGACTCTTGGTTATCAAGATACACAAAAAGACAACTTTTTTTTTACCTCGTAGACATTGAAAAACTAAATTTTTGGGGTTTGGCGGGTCAAAATGCAAAGATACACTTAAAGACAACTTTTTTACCTCGTAGACATTGAAAAACTAAGTTTTTGGGGTTTGGCGGGTCAAAATGCAAACCGTCGATCGTATAGTCTCGAAATTTAACACGCACCTCACACACTTCAAAAGAAAGCTGTCGGAAGAAATGAAACGATAATTTGAATCCCAGTTATCAAGATACAATTAAAAAATAACTTTTTCATCTCTTCGACAATGAAAAACTATGTTTTTGGGGTATGGGGGTAAAAATGCAAACCATTGATCCGAAAGCCACGAAATTTAACTTGCACCTCTAGCACATTTAAAGAAAGTTTTAGGAAGAAATGGAAAGGTAATCGGACTCCTAGTTATCAAGATACACTAAAAAAATAACTTTTTTACCATGTAGACGTTAAAAAATAAATTTTTGGGTTTGGGAACCGTCGATCTGTTATCCATGAAATTTAACTCGCACCTCACACACTTCGAAAGAATGTAGGAAACAGAAAGGGAATCGAACTCCCGTTTATCAAGATACACTAAAAAGCATATTTTTTATCACGTAGATGAAAAATAGAGTTTTTGGTGTTTGGCGGGTCAAAATGCAAACCATCTATCTGATACCCACGAAATTTAACTCGAACCTCTCACACGTCAAAAGGAAGTTGTAGGAAGAAATGGAAAGATAATCGGCCTCCTGATTTTCAAGATACCCCAAATAACAACTTTTTCTCCACGTAGACTTTGAAAAACTATATTTTGGTGGTTTGGCAGGTCAAAATGTAAACCGATCCGATAGCCACGAAATTTAACTCGGACCTCCCACACGTCTAAAAAAAGTTGTAAAAAGAAACAAAATGGGAATCGAATACTTGGTTATCATGATACGCAAAAAAAAAATTAAAATGGTCACCTCGTTGACTTTGAAAAAGTTAGATTTTGGGGTATGCGGGTCAAAATGGAAACCAGCAGTCCGATTACCATGAAATTTAACTCGCACCTCTAACACATCTAAAGAAAGTTGTAGGAAGAACTAGAAATGGAATCGGATTCTCGGTTATCAGGATACATGGTAAAAAATAACTTTTTTACTATGTGGACATTGAAAATCTTACTTTTTGGGGTTTGAGGGGTCAAAATGCAAACCGTCGATCCCTTAGCTATAAAACATCACTCGCACTTCCCACACGTCTAAAGAAAGTTGTAGGAAAAAACGGAAAGGAAATCGGACTCCTGGTTATCAAGATACACAAAAAGACAACTTTTTTTTACCTCATAGACATTGAAAAACTAAGTTTTTGGGGTTTGGCGGGTCAAAATGCAAAGATACACTAAAAGACAACTTTTTTACCTCGTAGACATTGAAAAACTAAGTTTTTGGGGTTTGGCGGGTCAAAATGGAAACCAGCAGTCCGATTGCCACGAAATTTAACTCGCACCTCTAACACATCTAATGAAAGTTGTAGGAATAACTGGAAATGGAATCGGATTCCCGGTTATCAAGATACATGGTAAAAAATAACTTTGTTACTATGTAGACCTTGAAAAACAAACTTTTTGGGGTTTGAGGGGTCAAAATGCAAACCGTCAATCCCTTGGCTATGAAACTTCACTCGCACTTCCCACACGTCTAAAGAAAGTTGTAGGAAAAAACAGAAAAGGGAATCGGACTCCTGGTTATCAAAATACACTAAAAGACAACTTTTTTAACTCGTAGACATTTAAAACTAGGTTTTTGGGGTTTGGCGGGTCAAAATGCAAAGATACACTAAAAGACAACTTTTTTACCTCGTAGACATTGAAAAATTAAGTTTTTGGGGTTTGGCGGGTCAAAATACAAACCGTCGATCGTATAGTCTCGAAATTTAACTCGGACCTCACACACTTCAAAAGAAAGCTGTCGGAAGAAATGAAACGATAATCTGAATCCCAGTTATCAAGATACAATAAAAAATAACTTCTTCATCTCTTTAACAATGAAAAACTATGTTTTTGGGGTATGGGGGTAAAAACTATGTAAATTGTCGATCCGATAGCCACGAAATTTAACTCAAACCTCCCACACGTCTAAACAAAGTTGTAGAAAGAAACAAAATGGGAATCGAATACTTGGTTATCATGATACCCCAAAAAAATTAACATGGTCATCTCGTTGACTTTGAAAAAGTACGATTTAGGGGTATGGGGGTCAAAATGCAAAACATCAATCCGATGGCCAAGAAATTCAACTCGCACCTCTAACACATCTAAAGAAAGTTGTAGGAAGAAATTGAAGGGGATTCAGATTCTCGGTTATCAAGATACATGGTAAAAAATAACTTTTTTACTATGTAGACAATGAAAAACAAAGTTTTTGGGGTTTGAGGGGTCAAAAGGCAAACCGTCGATCCCTTAGCTATGAAACTGCACTCGCACTTCCCACACGTCTAAAGAAAGTTGTAGGAAAAAATGGAAAGGGAATCGGACTCTTGGTTATCAGGATACACCAAAAGAAAACTTTTTTTCCTCGGTGACTTTGAAAAACTAAGTTTTTGGGGTTTGGCGGGTCAAAATGCAAATCGTCGATCGTATAGTCTCAAAATTTAACTCACACCTCACACACTTCTAAGGAAAGCTGTCGGAAGAAACAAAACGATAATCTGAATCCTAGTCACCAAGATATGGTAAAAAAAAATTACTTTTTCATCTCTTCGACAATGAAAAACTATGTTTTTGGGGTATGGGGTTAAAAATGCAAACCATTGATCCGATAGCCACGAAATTTAACTCTCACCTCTAACACATTTAAAGAATGTTTTAGGAAGAAATGGAAAGGTAATCGCACTCCTGGTTATCAAGATACGCTAAAAAATAACCTTTTTACCATGTAGACGTCAAAAAATAAATTTTTGGGTTTGGGGGGTAAAAATGCAAACCGTCGATCCGTTATCCATGAAATTTAACGCGCACCTCACACACTTCCAAAGAATTTAGTATGAAGAAACAGAATGGGAATCAGACTCCCGATTATTAAGATACACTAAAAAGCATCTTTTTTTATCACGTAGATGAATAATAGAGTTTTTGGTGTTCGGCAGGTAAAAATGCAAACCATCTATCTGATACCCACGAAATTTAACTCGAACCTCTCACACGTCAAAAGGAAGTTGTAGGAAGAAATGGACAGATAATCGGACTCCTGATTTTCAAGATACCCCAAATAACAACTTTTTCTCCACGTAGACTTTGAAATATTTTGGTGGTTTGGACGGTCAAAATGTAAACCGTCGATCCGATAACCACAAAATTTAACTCGGACCTCCCACACGTCTAAACAAAATTGTAAAATGAAACAAAATGGGAATCGGATACTTGGTTTTCATGATACGCCAAAAAAAATAACATGGTCATCTCGTTGACTTTGAAAAAGTAAGATTTTGGGGTATGGGGGTCAAAATGCAAAACATCAATCCGATGGCCACGAAATTTAACTCGCACCTCTAACACATCTAAAGAAAGTTGTAGGAAGAACTGGAAATGGAATCGGATTCGCAGTTATATAGATACATGGTAAATAATAACTTTTTTACTATGTAGACAATGAAAAACAAAGTTTTTGGGGTTAAGGGGTCAAAATGTAAACCGTCAATCCGTTAGCTATGAAACTTCACTCGCACTTCCCATACGTCTAAAGAAAGTTGTAGGAAAGAACGGAAAGGGAATCGGACTCCGGGTTATCAAGATACACTAAATGACAACTTTTTACCTCGTTGATATTGAAAAACTAAGTTTTTGGGGTTTGACGGGTCAAAATGCAAAGATACACTAATAGACAACTTTTGTACCTCGTAGACATTGAAAAACTAAGTTTTTGGGATTTGGCGGGTCAAAATGCAAACCATCGATCGTATAGTCTCAAAATTTAACACGCACCTCACACACTTCAAAAGAAAGCTGTCGGAAGAAATGAAACGATAATCTGAATCCCAGTTATCAAGATACAATAAAAAAAAATAACTTTTTCATCTCTTCGACATTGAAAAACTATGTTTTTGGGGTATGGGGGTAAAAATGCAAACCATTGATCAGATACCCACGAAATTTAACTCGCACCTCTAACACATTTAAAGAAAGTCTACGGATGAAATGTAAAGGGAATCGAACTCCTGGTTATCAAGATACATTAAAAAATAAATTTTTTACCTTGTAGATGTTAAAAAATAAAGTTTTTGGGATTTAGGGGGCAAAAATGCACACTGTCGATCTGTTATCCATGAAATTTAACTCGCACCTCACACACTTCCAAAGAATGTAGTATGAAGAAACGGAAAGGGAATCGGACTTCCGATTATCAAGATACACTAAAAAGAAACTTTTTTATCACGTAGATGAAAAATCGAGTTTTTGGTGTTTGGCGGGTCAAAATGCAAACCATCTATCTGATACCCCCGAAATTTAACTCGAACCTCTCACACGTCAAAAGGAAGTTGTAGGATGAAATGGAAAGATAATCGGACTCTTGATTATCAAGATACCCTAAATAACAACTTTTTCTCCACGTAGATTTTGAAAAACTATATTTTGGGGGATTGGCAAGTCAAAATGTAAACCGTCGATCCGATAGCCACGAAATTTAACTCGGACCTCCCACACGTGTAAACAATGTTGTATAAAGAAAAAAAATGGGAATCGGATACTTGGTTATCATGATACGCCAAAAAAAAATTAAAATGGTCACCTCATTGACTTTAAAAAAGTAAGATTTTGGGGTATAGGGGTCAAAATGCAAACCATCAGTCCGATTGCCAAGAAATTTAACTCGCACCTCTAACACATCTAAAGAAAGTTGTAGGAAGAACTGGAAATGGAATCGGATTCCCGGTTACCAAGATACATGGTAAAAAATAACTTTTTTACTATGTAGACATTGAAAAACAAACTTTTTGGGGTTTGAGGGGTCAAAATGCAAACCGTCGATCCCTTAGCTATGAAACTTCACTCGCACTTCCCACACGTCTAAAGAAAGTTGTAGGAAAAAACAGAAAGGGAATCGGACTCCTGGTTATCAAGATACACTAAAAGATAACTTTTTTACCTCGTAGATATTGAAAACTAAGTTTTTGGGGTTTGGCGGGTCAAAATGCAAACCGTCGATCGTATAGTCTCGAAATTTAACTCGCACCTCACACAATTCTAAAGAAAGCGGTCGGAAGAAATGAAACGATAATCTGAATCCCATTCATCAAGATATAGTAAAAATAAATAAATTTTTCATCTCTTCGACAATGAAAAACTATATTTTTGGGGTATGGGGGTAAAAATGCAAACCATTAATCCGATAGCCACGAAATTTTACTCGCACCTCTAACACATTTAAAGAAAGTTTTAGGAAGAAATGGAAAGGTAATCGGACTCCTGGTTATCAAGATACACTAAAAAATAACTTTTTTACACTGTAGACGTTAAAAATAAATTTTTGGGTTTGGGGGATAAAAATGCAAACCGTCGATCCGTTATCCAAGAAATTTAACTCGCACATCACACACTTCCAAAGAATGTTGTATGAAGAAACAGAAAGGGAATCGGACTCCCGGTTAGCAAGATACACTAAAAAACAACTTTTTCATCATGTAGATGAAAAACAGAGTTTTTGTTGTTTGGCGGGTCAAAATGCAAAAAGTCCATCTGATACCCACGAAATTTAACTAGAACCTCTCATATGCCGAAATGATGTTGTAGGAAGAAATGGAAAGATAATCGGACTCCTAATTATCAAGACACCCTAAATAACAACTTTTTCTCCTCATAGACATTGAAAAACTATATTTTGGGTGTTTAGCATGTCAAAATGTAAACTGTCGATCCGATAGCCACGAAATTTAACTCGGACCTCCCACACGTCTAAACAAAGTTGTAGAAAGAAACAAAATGGGAATCGAATACTTGGTTATCATGATACGCCAAAAAAAATAACATGGTCATCTCGTTGACTTTGAAAAAGTATGATTTTGGGGTATGGGGGTCAAAATGCAAAACATCAATCCGATGGCCAAGAAATTAAACTCGCACCTCTAACACATCTAAAGAAAGTTATAGGAAGAAATTGAAATGGATTCGGATTCTCGGTTATCAAGATACATGGTAAAAAATAACTTTTTTACTATGTAGACAATGAAAAACAAAGTTTTTGGGGTTTGAGGGGTCAAAAGGGAAACCGTCAATCCGTTAGCTATGAAACTTCACTCGCACTTCCCACACGTCTAAAGAATGTTGTAGGAAAAAACGAAAAGGGAATCAGACTCCTGGTTATCAAGATACACAAAAAGACAACTTTTTTTTTACCTCGTAGACATTGAAAAACTAAATTTTTGGGGTTTGGCGGGTCAAAATGCAAAGATACACTTAAAGACAACTTTTTTACCTCGTAGACATTGAAAAACTAAGTTTTTGGGGTTTGGCGGGTCAAAATGCAAACCGTCGATCGTATAGTCTCGAAATTTAACACGCACCTCACACACTTCAAAAGAAAGCTGTCGGAAGAAATGAAACGATAATTTGAATCCCAGTTATCAAGATACAATTAAAAAATAACTTTTTCATCTCTTCGACAATGAAAAACTATGTTTTTGGGGTATGGGGGTAAAAATGCAAACCATTGATCCGAAAGCCACGAAATTTAACTTGCACCTCTAGCACATTTAAAGAAAGTTTTAGGAAGAAATGGAAAGGTAATCGGACTCCTAGTTATCAAGATACACTAAAAAAATAACTTTTTTACCATGTAGACGTTAAAAAATAAATTTTTGGGTTTGGGAACCGTCGATCTGTTATCCATGAAATTTAACTCGCACCTCACACACTTCGAAAGAATGTAGGAAACAGAAAGGGAATCGAACTCCCGTTTATCAAGATACACTAAAAAGCATATTTTTTATCACGTAGATGAAAAACAGAGTTTTTGGTGTTTGGCGGGTCAAAATGCAAACCATCTATCTGATACCCACGAAATTTAACTCGAACCTCTCACACGTCAAAAGGAAGTTGTAGGAAGAAATGGAAAGATAATCGGCCTCCTGATTTTCAAGATACCCCAAATAACAACTTTTTCTCCACGTAGACTTTGAAAAACTATATTTTGGTGGTTTGGCAGGTCAAAATGTAAACCGATCCGATAGCCACGAAATTTAACTCGGACCTCCCACACGTCTAAAAAAAGTTGTAAAAAGAAACAAAATGGGAATCGAATACTTGGTTATCATGATACGCAAAAAAAAATTAAAATGGTCACCTCGTTGACTTTGAAAAAGTTAGATTTTGGGGTATGCGGGTCAAAATGGAAACCAGCAGTCCGATTACCATGAAATTTAACTCGCACCACTAACACATCTAAAGAAAGTTGTAGGAAGAACTAGAAATGGAATCGGATTCTCGGTTATCAAGATACATGGTAAAAAATAACTTTTTTACTATGTGGACATTGAAAATCTTACTTTTTGGGGTTTGAGGGGTAAAAATGCAAACCGTCGATCCCTTAGCTATAAAACATCACTCGCACTTCCCACACGTCTAAACAAAGTTGTAGGAAAAAACGGAAAGGGAATCGGACTCCTGGTTATCAAGATACACAAAAAGACAACTTTTTTTTACCTCATAGACATTGAAAAACTAAGTTTTTGGGGTTTGGCGGATCAAAATGCAAAGATACACTAAAAGACAACTTTTTTACCTCGTAGACATTGAAAAACTAAGTTTTTGGGGTTTGGCGGGTCAAAATGGAAACCAGCAGTCCGATTGCCATGAAATTTAACTCGCACCTCTAACACATCTAAAGAAAGTTGTAGGAAGAACTAGAAATGGAATTGGATTCTCGGTTATCAAGACACATGGTAAAAAATAACTTTTTTACTATGTGGACATTGAAAATCTTACTTTTTGGGGTTTGAGGGTTCAAAATGCAAACCGTCGATCCCTTAGCTATAAAACATCACTCGCACTTCCCACACGTCTAAAGAAAGTTGTAGGAAAAAACGGAAAGGGAATCGGACTCCTGGTTATCAAGATACACAAAAACACAACTTTTTTTTACCTCATAGACATTGAAAAACTAAGTTTTTGGGGTTTGGCGGGTCAAAATGCAAAGATACACTAAAAGACAACTTTTTTACCTCGTAGACATTGAAAAACTAAGTTTTTGGGGTTTGGCGAGTCAAAATGCAAACCGTCGATCGTATAGTCTCGAAATTTAACACGCACCTCACACACTTCAAAAGAAAGCTGTCGGAAGAAATGAAAGAATAATCTGAATCCTAGTTATCAAGATACAATAAAAAAATAACTTTTTCATCTCTTCGACAATGAAAAACTATGTTTTTGGGGTATGGGGGTAAATATGCAAACCATTGATCCGATAGCCACGAAATTTAACTCGCACCTCTAACACATTTAAAGAAAGTTTTAGGAAGAAATGGAAAGGTAATCGGACTCCTGGTTATCAAGATACACTAAAAAATAACTTTTTTACCATGTAGACATTAAAAAATAAATTTTTGGGTTTGGGGGGTAAAAATGCAAACCGTCGATCCGTTATCCATGAAATTTAACTCGCACCTCACACACTTCCAAAGAATGTTGTATGAAGAAACAGAAAGGGAATCGGACTCCCGGTTAGCAAGATACACTAAAAAATAACTTTTTCATCATGTAGACGAAAAACTGAGTTTTTGGTGTTTGGCGGGTCAAAATGCAAACAGTCCATCTGATACCATCGAAATTTAACTAGCACCTCTCACATGCCGAAATGAAGTTGTAGGAAGAAATGGAAAGATAATCGGACTCCGAATTATCAAGATACCCTAAATAACAACTTTTTCTACTCATAGACTTTGAAAAACTAAATTTTGGGGGTTTGGCAGGTCAGAGGGTAAACTGTCAATCCGATAGCCACGAGATTTAACTCGGACCTCCCACACGTCTAAACAAAGTTATAGAAAGAAACAAAATGGGAATCGAATACTTGGTTATCATGATACGCCGAAAAGAATAACATGGTCATCTCGTTGACTTTGAAAAAGTAAGATTTTGGGGTATAGGGGTCAAAATGCAAAACATCAATCTGATGGCCACCAAATTTAACTCGCACCTCTATCACATCTAAAGAAAGTTGTAGGAAGAAATTGAAATGGATTCGGATTCTCAGTTATCAAGATACATGGTAAAAAATAAATTTTTTACTATGTAGACAATGAAAAACAAAGTTTTTGGGGTTTGAGGGGTCAAAATGCAAACCGTCGATCCGTTAGATATGAAACTTCACTCGCACTTCCCACACGTCTAAAGAAAGTTGTAGGAAAAAACGGAAAGGAAATAAAACTCATGGTTATCAAGATACACTAAAAGATAACTTTTTTTACCTCGTAGATATTGAAAAACAAAGTTTTTGGGGTTTGGCAGTCAAAATGCAAAGATACACTAAAAGACAACTTTTTTACCTCGTAGACATTGAAAAACTAAGTTTTTGGGGTTTGGCGGGTCAAAATACAAACCGTTATCAAGATACAATAAAAAAATAACTTTTTCATCTCTTCGACAATGAAAAACTATGTTTTTGGGGTATGGGGGTAAAAATGCAAACCATTGATGCAAACCATTAAATAAAGTCTATGGAAGAAATGGAAAGGTAATCGGACTCCTGGTTATCAAGATACACTAAAAAATAACTTTTTTACCATGTAGATGTTAAAAAATAAATTTTTGGGTTTGGGAACCGTCGATCCGTTATCCATGAAATTTAACTCGAACCTCACACACTTCCAAAGAATGTTGTATGATGAAACAAAAAGGGAATCGGACTCCCAGTTAGCAAGATACACTAAAAAATAACTTTTTTATCACGTAGATGAAAAACAGAGTTTTTGGTGTTTGGCGGGTCAAAATGCAAACCATCTATCTGATACCCACGAAATTTAACTCAAACCTCTCACACGTCAAAAGGAAGTTGTAGGAAGAAATGGAAAGATAATCGGACTCCTGATTATAAAGGTAGCCATGAAATTGAACTCGGACCTTCCACACGTGTAAACAAAGTTGGAAAAAGAAACAAAATGGGAATCGGATACTTGGTTATCGTGATACGCCAAAAAAAATTAAAATGGTCACCTCGTTGACTTTAAAAAAGTAAGATTTTGGGGTATAGGGGTCAAAATGCAAACCATCAGTCCGATTGCCATGAAATTTAACTCGCACCTCTAACACATCTAAAAAAAGTTGTAGGAAGAATTGGAAATGGAATCGGATTCCCGGTTATCAAGATACATGGTAAAAAATAACATTTTTACTTTGTAGACATTGAAAAACAAACTTTTTGGAGTTTGAGGGGTCAAATGCAAACCGTCGATCCCTTAGCTATAAAATTCACTCGTACTTCCCACACATCTAAAGAAAGTTGTAGGAAAAAACGGAAAGGGAATCGGACTCCTGGTTATCAATATACACTAAAAAATAAGTTTTTTACCATGTAGCCATTAAAAAATAATTTTTTGGGTTTGTGGGGTAAAAATGCAAACCGTCGATCCGTTATGCATGAAATTTAACTCGCACCTCACACACTTCCAAAGAATGTAGTATGATGAAACAAAAAGGGAATCGGACTCCTGATTATCAAGATACACTAAAAAGCAACTTTTTTTTCACGTAGATGAAAAACAGAGTTTTTGGTGTTTGGCGGGTCAAAATGCAAACCATCTATCTGATACCCACCAAATTTAACTCGAACCTCTCACACGTCAAAAGGAAGTTGTAGGATGAAATGGAAAGATACTCGGACTCCTGATTATCAAGATACCCTAAATAACAACTTTTTCTGCACGTAGACTTTGAAAAACTATATTTTGGGGGTTTGGCAGGTCAAAATGTAAACCGTCGATCCGATAGCCACTAAATTTAACTCGGACCTCCCACACGTCTAAACAAAGTTGTAAAAAGAAACAAAATGGGAATCGGATACTTGGTTATCATGATACGCCAAAAAAAATAACATGGTCATCTCGTTGACTTTGAAAAGTAAGATTTTGGGGTATGGGGGTCAAAATGCAAAACAACAATCCAATGGCCACAAAATTTAACTCGCACCTCTAACACATCTGAAGAAAGTTGTAGGAAGAAATTGAAATGGATTCGGATTACCGGTTATCAAGATACATGGTAAAAAATAACTTTTTTACTATGTAGACAATGAAAAACAAAGTTTTTGGGGTTTGAGGGGTCAAAATGCAAACCGTCGATCTGTTAACTATGAAACTTCACTTGCACTTCCCACACATCTAAAAAAAGTTGTAGGAAAAAACAGAAAGGTTATCGGACTCCTGGTTATCAAGATACACTAAAAAACAACTTTTTTACCTCGTAGACATTGAAAAACTAAGTTTTTGGGGTTTGGCGGGTCAAAATACAAACCGTTATCAAGATACAATAAAAAAATAACTTTTTCATCTCTTCGACAATGAAAAACTATGTTTTTGGGGTATGGGGGTAAAAATGCAAACCATTGATGCAAACCATTAAATAAAGTCTATGGAAGAAATGGAAAGGTAATCGGACTCCTGGTTATCAAGATACACTAAAAAATAACTTTTTTACCATGTAGATGTTAAAAAATAAATTTTTGGGTTTGGGAACCGTCGATCCGTTATCCATGAAATTTAACTCGAACCTCACACACTTCCAAAGAATGTTGTATGATGAAACAAAAAGGGAATCGGACTCCCAGTTAGCAAGATACACTAAAAAATAACTTTTTTATCACGTAGATGAAAAACAGAGTTTTTGGTGTTTGGCGGGTCAAAATGCAAACCATCTATCTGATACCCACGAAATTTAACTCAAACCTCTCACACGTCAAAAGGAAGTTGTAGGAAGAAATGGAAAGATAATCGGACTCCTGATTATAAAGGTAGCCATGAAATTGAACTCGGACCTTCCACACGTGTAAACAAAGTTGGAAAAAGAAACAAAATGGGAATCGGATACTTGGTTATCGTGATACGCCAAAAAAAATTAAAATGGTCACCTCGTTGACTTTAAAAAAGTAAGATTTTGGGGTATAGGGGTCAAAATGCAAACCATCAGTCCGATTGCCATGAAATTTAACTCGCACCTCTAACACATCTAAAAAAAGTTGTAGGAAGAATTGGAAATGGAATCGGATTCCCGGTTATCAAGATACATGGTAAAAAATAACATTTTTACTTTGTAGACATTGAAAAACAAACTTTTTGGAGTTTGAGGGGTCAAATGCAAACCGTCGATCCCTTAGCTATAAAATTCACTCGTACTTCCCACACATCTAAAGAAAGTTGTAGGAAAAAACGGAAAGGGAATCGGACTCCTGGTTATCAATATACACTAAAAAATAAGTTTTTTACCATGTAGCCATTAAAAAATAATTTTTTGGGTTTGTGGGGTAAAAATGCAAACCGTCGATCCGTTATGCATGAAATTTAACTCGCACCTCACACACTTCCAAAGAATGTAGTATGATGAAACAAAAAGGGAATCGGACTCCTGATTATCAAGATACACTAAAAAGCAACTTTTTTTTCACGTAGATGAAAAACAGAGTTTTTGGTGTTTGGCGGGTCAAAATGCAAACCATCTATCTGATACCCACCAAATTTAACTCGAACCTCTCACACGTCAAAAGGAAGTTGTAGGATGAAATGGAAAGATACTCGGACTCCTGATTATCAAGATACCCTAAATAACAACTTTTTCTGCACGTAGACTTTGAAAAACTATATTTTGGGGGTTTGGCAGGTCAAAATGTAAACCGTCGATCCGATAGCCACTAAATTTAACTCGGACCTCCCACACGTCTAAACAAAGTTGTAAAAAGAAACAAAATGGGAATCGGATACTTGGTTATCATGATACGCCAAAAAAAATAACATGGTCATCTCGTTGACTTTGAAAAGTAAGATTTTGGGGTATGGGGGTCAAAATGCAAAACAACAATCCAATGGCCACAAAATTTAACTCGCACCTCTAACACATCTGAAGAAAGTTGTAGGAAGAAATTGAAATGGATTCGGATTACCGGTTATCAAGATACATGGTAAAAAATAACTTTTTTACTATGTAGACAATGAAAAACAAAGTTTTTGGGGTTTGAGGGGTCAAAATGCAAACCGTCGATCTGTTAACTATGAAACTTCACTTGCACTTCCCACACATCTAAAAAAAGTTGTAGGAAAAAACAGAAAGGTTATCGGACTCCTGGTTATCAAGATACACTAAAAAACAACTTTTTTATCTCGTAGACATTGAAAAACTAAGTTTTTGGGGTTTGGCGGGTCAAAATGCAAAGATACACAAAAAGACAACTTTTTTACCTTGTAGACATTGAAAAACTAAGTTTTTGGGGTTTGGCGAGTCAAAATGCAAATCGTCGATCCCTTAGCTATGAAGCTTCACTCGCACTTCCCACACGTCTAAAGAAAGTTGCTGGAAAAAACAGAAAGGGAATCGGATTTCTGGTTATCAAGATATACTAAAAAACAACTTTTTTACCTCGTAGACATTGAAAAACTAAGTTTTTGGGGTTTGGCGGGTCAAAATGCAAAGATACACTAAAAGACAACTTTTTTACCTCATTGACATTGAAAAACTAAGTTTATGGGGTTTGGCTGGTCAAAATGCAAACTGTCCATCGTATAGTCTCGAAATTTAACTCGCACCTCACACACTTCTAAAGAAAGCTGTCGGAAGAAACGAAACGATAATCTGAATCCCAGTCACCAAGATATAGTAAAAAAAAACTTTTTCATCAGTTCGACAATGAAAAACTATGTTTTTGGGGTATGGGGGTAAAAATGCAAACCATTGATCCGTTAACCACGAAATTTAACTCGCACCTCCAACACATTTAAAGAAAGTTTTAGGAAGAAATGGAAAGGTAATTGGACTCCTGGTTATCAAGATACACTAAAAATAAGTTTTTTACCATGTAGACGTTAAAAAATAAATTTTTGGGTTTGGGGGGTAAAAATGCAAACCGTCGATCCGTTATCCATGAAATTTAACTCGCACCTTACACACTTCCAAAGAATGTTGTATGAAGAAACAGAAAGGTAATCGGACTCCCGATTATCAAGATACACTAAAAGCAACTTTTTATCACGTAGATGAAAAACAAAGTTTTTGGTGTTTGGCGGGTCAAAATGCAAACCATCTATCTGACACCCACGAAATTTAACTCGAACCTCTCACACGTCAAAAGGAAGTTGTAGGATGAAATGGAAAGATAATCGGACTCCTGATTATCAAGATACCCTAAATAACAACTTTTTCTGCACGTAGACTTTGAAAAACTATATTTTGGGGGTTTGGCAGGTCAAAATGTAAACCGTCGATCCGATAGACACGAAATTTAACTCGAACCTCCCACACGTCTAAACAAAGTTGTAAAAAGAAATAAAATGGGAATCGGATACTTGGTTATCATGATACGCCAAAAAAAATAACATAGTCATCTCGTTGACTTTGAAAAGTAAGATTTTGGGGTATGGGGGTCAAAATGGAAAACAACAATCCAATGGCCACGAAATTTAACTCGCACCTCTAACGCATCTGAAGAAAGTTGTAGGAAGAAATTGAAATGGATTCGGATTACCGGTTATCAAGATACATGGTAAAAAATAACTTTTTTACTATGTAGACAATGAAAAACAAAGTTTTTGGGGTTTGAGGGGTCAAAATGCAAACCGTCGATCCGTTAGCTATGAAACTTCACTCGCACTTCCCACACGTCTAAAAAAAGTTGTAGGAAAAAACGGAAAGGAAATCGGACTCTTGGTTATCAAGATACACTAAAAAACAACTTTTTTACCTCGTAGACTTTGAAAAACTAAGTTTTTGGGGTTTGTTGGGTCAAAATGCAAAGATACACTAAAAGACAACTTTTTTACCTCGTAGACATTCAAAAACTAAGTTTTTGGGGTTTGGCGGGTCAAAATGCAAGCCGTCGATCGTATAGTCTCGAAATTTAACACGCACATCACACACTTCAAAAGAATGCTGTCGAAGAAATGAAACGATAATCTGAATCCCAGTTATCAAGATACAATAAAAAAATTAACTTTTTCATCTCTTCGATAATGAAAAACTACGTTGGGGTATGGGGGTAAAAATGCAAACCATTGATCCAATACCCACGAAATTTAACTCGCACCTCTAACACATTTAAAGAAAGTCTATGGTAGAAATGAAAAGGGAATCGAACTCCTGGTTATCAAGATACACCAAAAAATAAATTTTTTACCTTGTAGACGTTAAAAAATAAAGTTTTTGGGATTTTGGGAATAAAAATGCAAACCGTCGATCCGTTATCCATGAAATTTAACTGGCACCTCACACACTTCCAAAGAATGTAGTATGAAGAAACAGAAACGGAATCGGACTCCCGATTATCAAGATCCACTAAAAAGCAAATTTTTTATCACGTAGATGAAAAAACAGAGGTTTTGGTGTTTGGCGGGTCAAATTGTAAACCATCTATCTGATAATCGGACCTCTCACACGTCAAATGGAAGTTGTAGGAAGAAATGGAAAGATAATCGGACTCCTGATTATCAAGATACCCTAAATAACAACTTTTTCTCCATGTAGACTTTGAAAAACTATATTTTGGGGGTTTGGCAGGTCAAAATGTAAACCGTCGATCCGATAGCCACGTAATTTAACTCGGACCTCCCACACGTCTAAACAAAGTTGTATAAAAAAACAAAATGGGAATCGGATACTTGGTTATCATGATACGCCAAAAAATAAGATTTTGGGGTATGGGGGTCAAAATGCAAAACATCAATCTGATGGCCACGAAATGGGACTCTTGTTGGGTTTGTGCCCTCAAACCATTACATTATGTATGAGACATTGACATTTTAATATATGGATATCAGCTTTAAATTTCATTATGTATGTTTGTTTCATGAGATGATTGTTAATCCTTAAGTATCATATAAGGTAATTCGTGTATGTATGAGATACATACAAGTGAGGTACGAATTACTATTCTTTGATACTTAGAACTTGTCACAGTGGATGATGAGACTGGATATCTCATCAGGTTTACACTGTACCATGATTAACTACCATTGGATGGAGTGATGAATCTCAATCACTAGAGTGTAACTCTCAATTAATATGCTAGTGCTTATAGTGCATTGACGGACCTGAGCTTTCTTATTGACACTCAAGAATGTCAAACAGTCAATAGGAACTCATAACTTGTGTAAGGTACATGTTCTAAATCTTGCGACGATTATGAACACGACTGTGGATATGGCTGCTTTGACTTACCAATCAGTGAGGACTACAGAAGATCAACACCTGGGTATCTTAGGTATGTCATGTTCATAGGGTTGTGAACATATATTGTCAAGCCAGAATCTACCCTTTATTTCAGAGTAAGCATTCCCTTGAGAATGTCACCAAGTCGATTATTGAGTACTACAGAATTGACGGGAGCAGCTACGTACTGAATGTTTTTAATCCACGCTTTTATATGTAGAAGCTGCAGAAACTATTTAGGATTTCCTAAACCTTCCCAGTCCTCTCCATTAGGGTTCCCACCAATCCTAGTCCTTCTTCCGAGCATCCATGGGAGTCATAAGAGTGAAGGCCATCTAGTGGAGGCTGCTAGAAGTTGAAGATTTTAGAATTGGGTTCAAGACATAAAGGTATAATACTTTTCTTTCACTAGTTAGTACGCATCTATAGAATTGACGGGAGTAGATTCGGGCATGCCAATAAAGTTTCATAACTAGACTTTTCTACTGCGCGTTTAAACTTTTAATTTAAACCATTTTTCCATAAACTCTAAATCCTAGTTATCAAGATATAGTAAAAAAAAATAACTTTTTCATCACTTCGACAATAAAAAACTAAGTTTTTGGTGCATGGGGGTCAAAATGCAAACTATTGATCCGATAGCCACGAAATTTAACTCGCACCTCTAGCACATTTAAATAAAGTTTTAGGAAGAAATGGAAAGGGAATCGGACTCCTGGTTATCAAGATACACTAAAAAATAACTTTTTTACCATGTAGACGTTAAAAAAAAAAGTTTTTGGCGTTTGGGGGTAAAAATGCAAACCGTCGATCCGTTATACATAAAATTTAACTCGCACCTCACAGACTTCCAAACAAAGTTGTACGAAAAAACAGAAAGGGAATCGAACTCCCGGTTATCAAGATACACTAAAAAATAACTTTTTCAACACGTAGATGAAAAACAGAGTTTTTGGTGTTTGGTGGGTCAAAATGCAAACTGTCCATCTGATACCCACAAAATTTAACTCGAATCTCTCACACATCGAAAGGAAGTTGTAGGAAGAAATGGAAAGATAATCGAACTCCTGATTATGAAGATACCCTAAATAACAACTTTTTTTCCTCATAGACTTTGAAAAACTATATTTTTGGGGTTTGGCAGGTCAAAATGTAAACTGTCGATTCGATAGCCACGAAATTTAACTCGGACCTCCCACACATCTAAACAATGTTGTAAAAAGAAGCAAAATGGGAATCGGATACTTGGTTATCATCATACGCGAAAAAAAAAAACATGTTCACCTTGTTGACTTTGAAAAAGTAAGATTTTTGGGTTTGAGGAGTCAAAATGCAAATCATAGATCCGTTACGCACGAATCGTAACTCGTACCTCCCTCATGTCTAAACAAAGTTGTAGGAAGAAATGGAAAGGGAATCAGTATCTCGGCAATCAAGATACACTAAAAAACAACTTTTTCCCCTCGTAGACTTTGAAAAACATAGTTTTTGGGGTTTGGCGGGTCAAAATGCAAACCGTCGATCGTATAGTCACAAAATTTAACTCGCACCTCACACACGTTCAAAGAAAGTTGTAGGAAGAAACAAAATGGGAATCGGACTCCAGGTTATAAAGATACACTAAAAAATAACTTTTTTTACCACCTCGACAATGAAAAAACTAAATTTTTGGGGTATAGGGCTCAAAATGTAAACCCTCGATCTGATAAGCACGAAATTTAACTCGCACCTCTAACACATCTAAAGAAAGTTGTAAGAAGAAATCTAAATGGAATCGGACTCCCGGTTATCAAGATAAACTAAAAAACAACTTTTTTACCATGTAAACTTTGAAAAATAAAGTTTTAGGGGTTTGAGGGGTAAAAATGCAAACCGTCGATCCGTTAGCCATGAAACTTAACACGCACCCCCCACACGTCCAAAGTAAGTTGTAGGAAGAAACAGAAAGGGAATCGGACACCCGGTTATCAAGATACACTAAAAAATAACTTTTTCATCTCGTAGACTTTGAAAAATGAAAAATTGAGTTTTTGGTGTTTGCCGGTCAAAATGCAAAACGTCGATCTGATAGCCACAAAATTTAACTCGCGCCTCTCACACGTCAAAAGAATGTTGTAGGAAGAAACTGAAAGATAATCAGACTCTTGATTGTCAAGATACACTAAATAATAACTTTTTCACCTCGAAGACTTTGAAAAACTATGTTTTTGGGGTTTAGCAGGTAAAAATCCAAATAAAGCTCGCATGTCCCACATGTCTAAAGAAAGTAATAAAAAGAAACAAAATGGGAATCGGACACCCGGTCACCAGGATACACCAAAATAATAACCATTTCACCTAGTTGACATTGAAAAATGAAGTTTTAGGGGTATGGGGGTCAAAATGCAGATCGTCGATTCGATAGCCACGAAATTTAACTGGCATCTCTCACAAGTCTAAAGAAAGTTGTAGGAAGAAATAGAAAGGGAATTTGACTCTTTGTTATCAAGATACACTAAAAAATAACTCTTTTACCACGTAGACGTTGAAAAACATTATTTTTGGGGTTAGGGGTTCAAAATACAAATCGTCGATCCGATAGCCATGAAACTTAACTCGTACCTTACCCACGTCTAAAGAATGTTGTAGGAAGAAACGGAAAGAGAATCGAACACACGATTATCAATATACACTAAAAACAACTTTTCATCACGCAGACTTTGAAAAATGAAAAACTGAGTTTTTGGGGTTTGGCATGTCAAAATGCAATCCGTCGATTCGATAGCCAAGAAATTTAACTCGCACCTACCTCACATCTAAAGAAACTTGTTTGAAGAAACAGAATGGGAATTGGACACCCGATTATCAAGATACACCAAAAAATAACCTTTTCACCTCGTTGACTTTAAAAAACCAAGTTTTAAAATTTGCGGGGTAAAAATGCAAACAATCAATTCGATTGCCACGAAACTTAACCCGCAGCTTCCACACATCTAAAGAAAGTTATAGGAAAACTAGAAAGGGAATTTGAGTCCCGTTATCAAGATACACTAAAAATAACTTTTTCACCATGTAGACTTTGAAAAACTATGTTTTTGGGGTTTGGCGGGTAAAAATGGAAACTGTCAATCGGATAGCCACAAAATTTAACTCGCACCTCACACATGTCTAAAGAAAGCAATAAAAAGAAACATAAGGGGAATCAGATACCTGGTCGTTAAGATACACCAAAAAATAACATTTTCACCTCGTTGACTTTAGTTTTTGGGGTATGGGAGTCAAAATGCTAACCGTCGATCCGATATCCACGAAATTTAACTCGCACCTTTTGCACGTCTAAAGAAAGTTGTAGGAAGAAATGGAAGGGGAATCGAAATCTCAGTAATCAAGATACACTAAAAAACAACTTTTTCGCCTCGTAGACTTTGAAAAACTAAGTTTTTGGGGTTTGGAGGGTCAAAATGAAAACCGTCGATCATATAGCCATATGAAACTTAACTCGCACCTTCCACACGTCTAAAGAAAGTTGTAGGAAGAAACAAAAAGGGAATCGAACTCCCGGTTTCAAGAAACACTAAAACACAACTTTTTTACCTCGTAGACTTTAAAAATCTAAGTTTTGGGGGTTGAAGTGTAAAAATTCAAACCGTCGATCAAGATACACTAAAAAAATAACTTTTTCACCTAATTGACATTGAAAAAGAAAGTTTTCGCAGTTTGGGGAGTCAAAATACAAATCGACGATCCGATAGCCTCGAAACTTAACTCTCACCTCCCACAAATCTAAAGAAAGCTATAACGGAAATGGAATGGGACTCACAGTTATCAATATATGCTATAAAATAACTTTTTTACGTCCTCGACTATGAAAACCAAAGTTTTTGGGGTATGGGGGTCAAAACGCAAACTGTAGATCCGATAGACACAAAATTGAACTCACACATCTAAAGAAAGTTATACGAAGAAATGGAAAGGGAATCGGACTCTAGGTTATCAAGCTACACTAAAAATAACTTTTTTACAACGTACACTTTGAAAAATAAAGTTTTTGGGGTTTGGAGAGTCAAAATGCAAATCGTGGATTCGTTATGCACGAATCGTAACTCGTACCTCGCTCACGTCAACACAAAGTTGTAGGAAGAAACGGAAAGGGAATCGGAATATTAGTAATCAACATACACTAAAAAACAACTTTTTCACCTCGTAGACTTTGAAAGACTTAGTTTTTGGGGTTTGGCCGGTCAAAATGCAAACCGTCGATCGTATAGTCACGAAATTTAACTCGCACCTCACACACGTTTAAAGAAAGTTGCAGGAAAAAACAAAATGGGAATCGGACTCCTGGTCATAAAGATACACTAAAAAATAACTTTTTTACCACCTCGACAATGAAAAACCTAAGTTTTTGGGGTATGGGGGTCAAAATGCAAACCATCGATCTGATAACCATGAAATTTAGCTCGCACCTCTAACACATTTAAAGAAAGTTGTAGGAAGAAATTTAAATGGAATCGGACTCCAGGTTATCAAGATAAACTAAAAAAATAACTTTTTTACCATGTAGACTTTGAAAAATAGAGTTTTAGGGGTTTGGGGGGTAAAAATGCAAACCCTCGATCCGTTAGCCATGAAACTTAACACGCACCTCCCACACGTCCAACGTAAGTTGTAGGAAGATTAAAAAACAACTTTATACACTAAAAAACAACTTTTTCATCTCGTAGACTTTGAAAAATGAAAATTTTAGTTTTTGGTATTTGGCGGGTCAAAAATGCAAACCGTCGATCTGATAGCCACAAAATTTAACAGTCACCTCTCACACTTCAAAAGAAAGTTATAGGAAGAAATTGAAAGATAATCGGACTATTGATTGTCAAGATACACTAAATGACAACTTTTTCAACTCGTAGACTTTGAAAAACTATGTTTTTGGGGTTTAGCGGGTCAAAATACAAATAGTCGATCCGACAACTACAAAATATAACTCGCATGTCCCATATGTCTAAAGAAAGTAGTAAAAAGAAACAAAATGGGAATTGGACACCAGGTCATCAAGATATACCAAAATAATAACCATTTCACCTCGTTGACATTGAAAAATGAAGTTTTGGGGGTATGGAGTCAAAATGCAGACCGTCGATTCGATAGCCACGAAATTTAACTCGCATTTCACCTCGTTGACAATGAAACACCATGTTTTCGGAGACTGGGGGGTCAAAATACAAACTGTCGATCCAATAACCTCGAAACTTAACTCTCACCTCCCACACATCTAAAGAAAGCTTTGGAATGAACATAATAGGAATCAGACTCCCGGTTATCAAGATATACTAAAAAATAACCTTTTCACCTCCTCAACTATGAAAAACAAAGTTTTTGGGGTATGGGTGTCAAAATACAAACCGTCGATCCGATAGCCACAAAATTTAACTCGCAGCTTACACACATCTAAAGAAAGTTGTAGGAAAAAATGAAAAAGGAATTGAACTCTTGGTTGTGAAGATACGCTAAAATATAACTTTTTTACCACGTAGATTTTGAAAAACAAAGTTGTTGGGGTTTGTGGGGGTCAAAATGCAAATCGAAGATCCGTTAGCCATGAAACTTAACTCGCACCTCCCACACGTCTAAAGAGTGTTATAGGAAGAAACGGAAAAGGAATTGGACTAATGGTTATCAAGATACACTAAAAAATAACTTTTTCATCTTGTGATCTTTGAAAAATAAAAAACTGATTTTTTTGGGGTTAGGCCGGTCAAAATGCAAGCCGTCGATCCGATAGACACAAAATTTAAACCGCACCTCCAACACGTCAATAGACAGCTGTAAGAAGAAACAAACAAGAATTGAACACTTGGTTATCAAGATACAACAGAAAATAACCTTTTCACATCGTTGACTTTAAAAAACCAAGTTTTTGAAGTTTAGGGGGTCAAAATTCAAGTCGTCGATTCAATAGCCACGAAACTTAACCCACACCTTCTACACGCCTAAGTAAAGTTGTAGGAAAAACGAAAAGGGCGTCGGACTCCCGGTGATCAAGATACACTGAAAAATAACATTTTCACTTCGTAGACTTTGAAAAACTATGTTTTTGGGGTTTGGCTGGTCAAAATGGAAACCGTCAATCACATAGTCACTAAAAAACTATGTTTTTGGGGTTTCTAGGAAGAAACGAAATGGGAATCGAACTCCCGGTTAATAAGATACACTAAAAAATAATTTTTTCACCTCCTCAAAAATAAAAAAACTAAGTTTTTGCAGCATGGGGTCAAAAAGCAAACCATCAATCCGATAGCCACGAAATTTAACTCGCACCTCTCCTACATCTAAAGAAAGTTGCAAGAAGAAATGGAAAGGGAATTGAACACCAGGTTATGAAGATACACTAAAATATAACTTTTTTACAACGTAGACTTTGAAAAATAAAGTTTTTGGGGGGGTCAAAATGCAAATCGTCGATCCTAGCCATGAAACTTAACTCGCACCTCTCACACACATCTAAAGAAAGTTGTAGGAAGAAACAAAATGGGATTTGGACTCCTAGTTATCAAGTTACACTGAAAAAAAACAAAATTTTCACCTATTTGACTTTGAAGCACCATGTTTTCGGAGATTGGGGGATCAAAATACAAACTGTCGATCCAATAACCTCGAAACTTAACTCTCACCTCCCACACATCTAAAGAAAGCTTTGGGATGAGGAAAACAAGAATCAGACTCCCGGTTATCAAGATATACTAAAAAATAACCTTTTCACCTCCTCGACTATGAAAAACAAAGTTTTTAGGGTATAAGGGTCAAAATACAAACCGTCGATCTGATAGGCACGAAACTTAACTCGCAGCTTACGCACATCTAAAGAAAGTTGTAGGAAGAAATGGAAAGGGAATTGAACTCTTGGTTGTGAAGATACACTAAAATATAACTTTTTTACCACGTAGATTTTGAAAAACAAAGTTGTTGGGGTTTGTGGGGGTCAAAATGCAAATCGAAGATCCGTTAGCCATGAAACTTAACTCGCACCTCTCACACGTCTAAAGAGTGTTATAGGAAGAAACGGAAAAGGAATTGGACTAATGGTTATCAAGATACACTAAAAAATAACTTTTTCATCTTGTGATCTTTGAAAAATAAAAAACTGATTTTTTTGGGGTTAGGCCAGTCAAAATGCAAGCCGTCGATCCGATAGCCACAAAATTAAACCGCACCTCCAACACGTCAATAGAAAGTTGTAAGAAGAAACAAACAAGAATTGAACACTTGGTTATCAAGATACAACAGAAAATAACCTTTTCACTTCGTTGACTTTAAAAAACCAAGTTTTTGAAGTTTAGGGGGTCAAAATTCAAGTCGTCGATTCAATAGCCACGAAACTTATCCCACACCTTCTACACGCCTAAGCAAAGTTGTAGGAAAAACGAAAAGGGCGTCGGACTCCCGGTGATCAAGATACACTGAAAAACAACATTTTCACTTCGTAGACATTGAAAAACTATGTTTTTGGGGTTTGGCTGGTCAAAATGGAAACCGTCAATCACATAGTCACTAAAAAACTATGTTTTTGGGGTTTCTAGGAAGAAACGAAATGGGAATCGAACTCCCGGTTAATAAGATACACTAAAAAATAATTTTTTCACCTCCTCAAAAATAAAAAACTAAGTTTTTGCAGCATGGGGTCAAAATGCAAACCATCGATCCGATAGCCACAAAATTTAACTCGCACCTCTCGTACATCTAAAGAAAGTTGCAAGATGAAATGGAAAGGGAATTGAACACCAGGTTATGAAGATACACTAAAATATAACTTTTTTACAACGTAGACTTTGGAAAATAAAGTTTTTGGGGGGGTCAAAATGCAAATTGTCGATCCTAGCCATGAAACTTAACTCGCACCTCTCACACACATCTAAAGAAAGTTGTAGGAAGAAACAAAATGGGATTTGGACTCCTAGTTATCAAGTTACACTGAAAAAAACAAAATTTTCACCTATTTGACTTTGAAGCACCATGTTTTCGGAGATTGGGGGGTCAAAATACAAACTGTCGATCCAATAACCTCGAAACTTAACTCTCACCTCCCACACATCTAAAGAAAGCTTTGGGAAGAGGAAAATAAGAATCAGACTCCCGGTTATCAAGATATACTAAAAAATAACCTTTTCACCTCCTCGACTATGAAAAACAAAGTTTTTAGGGTATAAGGGTCAAAATACAAACCGTCGATCTGATAGGCACGAAACTTAACTCGCAGCTTACGCACATCTAAAGAAAGTTGTAGGAAGAAATGGAAAGGGAATTGAACTCTTGGTTGTGAAGATACACTAAAATATAACTTTTTTACCACGTAGATTTTGAAAAACAAAGTTGTTGGGGTTTGTGGGGGTCAAAATGCAAATCGAAGATCCGTTAGCCATGAAACTTAACTCGCACCTCTCACACGTCTAAAGAGTGTTATAGGAAGAAACGGAAAAGGAATTGGACTAATGGTTATCAAGATACACTAAAAAATAACTTTTTCATCTTGTGATCTTTGAAAAATAAAAAACTGATTTTTTTGGGGTTAGGCCAGTCAAAATGCAAGCCGTCGATCCGATAGCCACAAAATTAAACCGCACCTCCAACACGTCAATAGAAAGTTGTAAGAAGAAACAAACAAGAATTGAACACTTGGTTATCAAGATACAACAGAAAATAACCTTTTCACTTCGTTGACTTTAAAAAACCAAGTTTTTGAAGTTTAGGGGGTCAAAATTCAAGTCGTCGATTCAATAGCCACGAAACTTATCCCACACCTTCTACACGCCTAAGCAAAGTTGTAGGAAAAACGAAAAGGGCGTCGGACTCCCGGTGATCAAGATACACTGAAAAACAACATTTTCACTTCGTAGACATTGAAAAACTATGTTTTTGGGGTTTGGCTGGTCAAAATGGAAACCGTCAATCACATAGTCACTAAAAAACTATGTTTTTGGGGTTTCTAGGAAGAAACGAAATGGGAATCGAACTCCCGGTTAATAAGATACACTAAAAAATAATTTTTTCACCTCCTCAAAAATAAAAAACTAAGTTTTTGCAGCATGGGGTCAAAATGCAAACCATCGATCCGATAGCCACAAAATTTAACTCGCACCTCTCGTACATCTAAAGAAAGTTGCAAGATGAAATGGAAAGGGAATTGAACACCAGGTTATGAAGATACACTAAAATATAACTTTTTTACAACGTAGACTTTGGAAAATAAAGTTTTTGGGGGGGTCAAAATGCAAATTGTCGATCCTAGCCATGAAACTTAACTCGCACCTCTCACACACATCTAAAGAAAGTTGTAGGAAGAAACAAAATGGGATTTGGACTCCTAGTTATCAAGTTACACTGAAAAAAACAAAATTTTCACCTATTTGACTTTGAAGCACCATGTTTTCGGAGATTGGGGGGTCAAAATACAAACTGTCGATCCAATAACCTCGAAACTTAACTCTCACCTCCCACACATCTAAAGAAAGCTTTGGGAAGAGGAAAATAAGAATCAGACTCCCGGTTATCAAGATATACTAAAAAATAACCTTTTCACCTCCTCGACTATGAAAAACAAAGTTTTTAGGGTATAAGGTCCAAAATACAAACCGTCGATCTGATAGGCACAAAACTTAACTCGCAGCTTACATACATCTAAAGAAAGTTGTAGGAAGAAATGGAAAGGGAATTAAACTCTTGGTTGTGAAGATACACTAAAATATAACTTTTTTACCACGTAGATTTTGAAAAACAAAGTTGTTGGGGTTTGTGGGGGACAAAATGCAAATCGAAGATCCGTTAGCTATGAAACTTAACTCGCACCTCCCACACGTCTAAAGAGTGTTATAGGAAGAAACGAAAAAGGAATTGGACTAATGGTTATCAAGATACACTAAAAAATAACTTTTTCATCTTGTGATCCTTGAAAAATAAAAAACTGATTTTTTTGGGGTTAGGCCGGTCAAAATGCAAGCCGTCGATCCGATAGCCACAAAATTTAAACCGCACCTCCAACACGTCAATAGAAAGTTGTAAGAAGAAACAAACAAAAATTGAACACTTGGTTATCAAGATATAATAGAAAATAACCTTTTCACATCGTTGACTTTAAAAAACCAAGTTTTTGAAGTTTAGGGGGTCAAAATTCAAGTCGTCGATTCAATAGCCACGAAACTTAACCCACACCTTCTACACGCCTAAGTAAAGTTGTAGGAAAAACGAAAAGGGCGTCGGACTCCCGGTGATCAAGATACACTGAAAAACAACATTTTCACTTCGTAGACATTGAAAAACTATGTTTTTGGGGTTTGGCTGGTCAAAATGGAAACCGTCAATCACATAGTCACTAAAAAACTATGTTTTTGGGGTTTCTAGGAAGAAACGAAATGGGAATCGAACTCCCGGTTAATAAGATACACTAAAAAATAATTTTTTCACCTCCTCAAAAATAAAAAATAAGTTTTTGCAGCATGGGGTCAAAATGCAAACCATCGATCCGATAGCCACAAAATTTAACTCGCACCTCTCGTACATCTAAAGAAAGTTGCAAGATGAAATGGAAAGGGAATTGAACACCAGGTTATGAAGATACACTAAAATATAACTTTTTTACAACGTAGACTTTGGAAAATAAAGTTTTTGGGGGGGTCAAAATGCAAATTGTCGATCCTAGCCATGAAACTTAACTCGCACCTCTCACACACATCTAAAGAAAGTTGTAGGAAGAAACAAAATGGGATTTGGACTCCTAGTTATCAAGTTACACTGAAAAAAACAAAATTTTCACCTATTTGACTTTGAAGCACCATGTTTTCGGAGATTGGGGGGTCAAAATACAAACTGTCGATCCAATAACCTCGAAACTTAACTCTCACCTCCCACACATCTAAAGAAAGCTTTGGGAAGAGGAAAATAAGAATCAGACTCCCGGTTATCAAGATATACTAAAAAATAACCTTTTCACCTCCTCGACTATGAAAAACAAAGTTTTTAGGGTATAAGGTCCAAAATACAAACCGTCGATCTGATAGGCACAAAACTTAACTCGCAGCTTACATACATCTAAAGAAAGTTGTAGGAAGAAATGGAAAGGGAATTAAACTCTTGGTTGTGAAGATACACTAAAATATAACTTTTTTACCACGTAGATTTTGAAAAACAAAGTTGTTGGGGTTTGTGGGGGACAAAATGCAAATCGAAGATCCGTTAGCTATGAAACTTAACTCGCACCTCCCACACGTCTAAAGAGTGTTATAGGAAGAAACGAAAAAGGAATTGGACTAATGGTTATCAAGATACACTAAAAAATAACTTTTTCATCTTGTGATCCTTGAAAAATAAAAAACTGATTTTTTTGGGGTTAGGCCGGTCAAAATGCAAGCCGTCGATCCGATAGCCACAAAATTTAAACCGCACCTCCAACACGTCAATAGAAAGTTGTAAGAAGAAACAAACAAAAATTGAACACTTGGTTATCAAGATATAATAGAAAATAACCTTTTCACATCGTTGACTTTAAAAAACCAAGTTTTTGAAGTTTAGGGGGTCAAAATTCAAGTCGTCGATTCAATAGCCACGAAACTTAACCCACACCTTCTACACGCCTAAGTAAAGTTGTAGGAAAAACGAAAAGGGCGTCGGACTCCCGGTGATCAAGATACACTGAAAAACAACATTTTCACTTCGTAGACATTGAAAAACTATGTTTTTGGGGTTTGGCTGGTCAAAATGGAAACCGTCAATCACATAGTCACTAAAAAACTATGTTTTTGGGGTTTCTAGGAAGAAACGAAATGGGAATCGAACTCCCGGTTAATAAGATACACTAAAAAATAATTTTTTCACCTCCTCAAAAATAAAAAACTAAGTTTTTGCAGCATGGGGTCAAAATGCAAACCATCGATCCGATAGCCACGAAATTTAACTCGCACCTCTCGTACATCTAAAGAAAGTTGAAAGAAGAAATGGAAAGGAAATTGAACACCAGGTTAAGAAGATACACTAAAATATAACTTTTTTACAACGTAGACTTTGAAAAATAAAGTTTTTGGGGGGGTCAAAATGCAAATCGTCGATCCTAGCCATGAAACTTAACTCGCACCTCTCACACACATCTAAAGAAAGTTGTAGGAAGAAACAAAATGGGATTTGGACTCCTAGTTATCAAGTTACACTGAAAAAAACAAAATTTTCACCTATTTGACTTTGAAGCACCATGTTTTCGGAGATTGGGGAGTCAAAATACAAACTGTCGATCCAATAACCTCGAAACTTAACTCTCACCTCCCACACATCTAAAGAAAGCTTTGGGATGAGGAAAACAAGAATCAGACTCCCGGTTATCAAGATATACTAAAAAATAACCTTTTCACCTCCTCGACTATGAAAAACAAAGTTTTTAGGGTATAAGGGTCAAAATACAAACCGTCGATCTGATAGGCACGAAACTTAACTCGCAGCTTCTGCACATCTAAAGAAAGTTGTAGGAAGAAATGGAAAGGGAATTGAACTCTTGGTTGTGAAGATACACTAAAATATAACTTTTTTACCACGTAGATTTTGAAAAACAAAGTTGTTGGGGTTTGTGGGGGTCAAAATGCAAATCGAAGATCCGTTAGCCATGAAACTTAACTCGCACCTCCCACACGTCTAAAGAGTGTTATAGAAAGAAACGAAAAAGGAATTGGACTAATGGTTATTAAGATACACTAAAAAACAACTTTTTCATCTTGTGATCTTTGAAAAATAAAAAACTGATTTTTTTGGGGTTAGGCCGGTCAAAATGCAAGCCGTCGATCCGATAGCCACAAAATTTAAACCACACCTCCAACACGTCAATAGAAAGTTGTAAGAAGAAACAAACAAAAATTGAACACTTGGTTATCAAGATATAATAGAAAATAACCTTTTCACATCGTTGACTTTAAAAAACCAAGTTTTTGAAGTTTAGGGGGTCAAAATTCAAGTCGTCGATTCAATAGCCACGAAACTTAACCCACACCTTCTACACGCCTAAGTAAAGTTGTAGGAAAAACGAAAAGGGCGTCGGACTCCCGGTGATCAAGATACACTGAAAAACAACATTTTCACTTCGTAGAC
Source organism: Hydrangea macrophylla (assembly GCA_033977485.1). NCBI lineage: Eukaryota > Viridiplantae > Streptophyta > Magnoliopsida > Cornales > Hydrangeaceae > Hydrangea > Hydrangea macrophylla. The sequence goes on from CM066985.1 coordinate 22,340,379, forward strand.
ATTGAAAAACTATGTTTTTGGGGTTTGGCTGGTCAAAATGGAAACCGTCAATCACATAGTCACTAAAAAACTATGTTTTTGGGGTTTCTAGGAAGAAACGAAATGGGAATCGAACTCCCGGTTAATAAGATACACTAAAAAATAATTTTTTCACCTCCTCAAAAATAAAAAACTAAGTTTTGCAGCATGGGGTCAAAATGCAAACCATCGATCCGATAGCCACGAAATTTAACTCGCACCTCTCGTACATCTAAAGAAAGTTGCAAGAAGAAATGGAAAGGAAATTGAACACCAGGTTAAGAAGATACACTAAAATATAACTTTTTTACAACGTAGACTTTGAAAAATAAAGTTTTTGGGGGGGTCAAAATGCAAATCGTCGATCCTAGCCATGAAACTTAACTCGCACCTCTCACACACATCTAAAGAAAGTTGTAGGAAGAAACAAAATGGGATTTGGACTCCTAGTTATCAAGTTACACTGAAAAAAACAAAATTTTCACCTATTTGACTTTGAAGCACCATGTTTTCGGAGATTGGGGAGTCAAAATACAAACTGTCGATCCAATAACCTCGAAACTTAACTCTCACCTCCCACACATCTAAAGAAAGCTTTGGGATGAGGAAAACAAGAATCAGACTCCCGGTTATCAAGATATACTAAAAAATAACCTTTTCACCTCCTCGACTATGAAAAACAAAGTTTTTAGGGTATAAGGGTCAAAATACAAACCGTCGATCTGATAGGCACGAAACTTAACTCGCAGCTTCTGCACATCTAAAGAAAGTTGTAGGAAGAAATGGAAAGGGAATTGAACTCTTGGTTGTGAAGATACACTAAAATATAACTTTTTTACCACGTAGATTTTGAAAAACAAAGTTGTTGGGGTTTGTGGGGGTCAAAATGCAAATCGAAGATCCGTTAGCCATGAAACTTAACTCGCACCTCCCACACGTCTAAAGAGTGTTATAGAAAGAAACGAAAAAGGAATTGGACTAATGGTTATCAAGATACACTAAAAAACAACTTTTTCATCTTGTGATCTTTGAAAAATAAAAAACTGATTTTTTTGGGGTTAGGCCGGTCAAAATGCAAGCCGTCGATCCGATAGCCACAAAATTTAAACCGCACCTCCAACACGTCAATAGAAAGTTGTAAGAAGAAACAAACAAGAATTGAACCCTTGGTTATCAAGATACAACAGAAAATAACCTTTTCACGTCGTTGACTTTAAAAAACCAAGTTTTTGAAGTTTAGCGGGTCAAAATTCAAGTCGTCGATTCAATAGCCACGAAACTTAACCCACACCTTCTACACGCCTAAGTAAAGTTGTAGGAAAAACGAAAAGGGCGTCGGACTCCCAGTGATCAAGATACACTGAAAAACAACATTTTCACTTCGTAGACTTTGAAAAACTATGTTTTTGGGGTTTGGCTGGTCAAAATGGAAACCGTCAATCACATAGTCACTAAAAAACTATGTTTTTGGGGTTTCTAGGAAGAAACGAAATGGGAATCGAACTCCCGGTTAATAAGATACACTAAAAAATAATTTTTTCACCTCCTCAAAAATAAAAAACTAAGTTTTTGCAGCATGGGGTCAAAATGCAAACCATCGATCCGATAGCCACGAAATTTAACTCGCACCTCACCTACATCTAAATAAAGTTGCAAGAAGAAATGGAAAGGGAATTAAACACCAGGTTATGAAGATACACTAAAGTATAACTTTTTTACAACGTAGACTTTGAAAAATAAAGTTTTTGGGAGGGTCAAAATGCAAATCGTCGATCCTAGCCATGAAACTTAACTCGCACCTCTCACACACATCTAAAGAAAGTTGTAGGAAGAAACAAAATGGGATTTGGACTCCTAGTTATCAAGTTACACTGAAAAAAACAAAATTTTCACCTATTTGACTTTGAAGCACCATGTTTTCGGAGATTGGGGGGTCAAAATACAAACTGTCGATCCAATAACCTCGAAACTTAACTCTCACCACCCACACATCTAAAGAAAGCTTTGGGATGAGGAAAACAAGAATCAGACTCCCGGTTATCAAGATATACTAAAAAATAACCTATTCACCTCCTCGACTATGAAAAACAAAGTTTTTAGGGTATAAGGGTCAAAATACAAACCGTCGATCTGATAGGCACGAAACTTAACTCGCAGCTTCTGCACATCTAAAGAAAGTTGTAGGAAGAAATGGAAAGGGAATTGAACTCTTGGTTGTGAAGATACACTAAAATATAACTTTTTTACCACGTAGATTTTGAAAAACAAAGTTGTTGGGGTTTGTGGGGGTCAAAATGCAAATCGAAGATCCGTTAGCCATGAAACTTAACTCGCACCTCCCACACGTCTAAAGAGTGTTATAGAAAGAAACGAAAAAGGAATTGGACTAATGGTTATCAAGATACACTAAAAAATAACTTTTTCATCTTGTGATCTTTGAAAAATAAAAAACTGATTTTTTTGGGGTTAGGCCGGTCAAAATGCAAGCCGTCGATCCGATAGCCACAAAATTTAAACCGCACCTCCAACACGTCAATAGAAAGTTGTAAGAAGAAACAAACAAGAATTGAACCCTTGGTTATCAAGATACAACAGAAAATAACCTTTTCACGTCGTTGACTTTAAAAAACCAAGTTTTTGAAGTTTAGGGGGTCAAAATTCAAGTCGTCGATTCAATAGCCACGAAACTTAACCCACACCTTCTACACGCCTAAGTAAAGTTGTAGGAAAAACGAAAAGGGCGTCGGACTCCCAGTGATCAAGATACACTGAAAAACAACATTTTCACTTCGTAGACTTTGAAAAACTATGTTTTTGGGGTTTGGCTGGTCAAAATGGAAACCGTCAATCACATAGTCACTAAAAAACTATGTTTTTGGGGTTTCTAGGAAGAAACGAAATGGGAATCGAACTCCCGGTTAATAAGATACACTAAAAAATAATTTTTTCACCTCCTCAAAAATAAAAAATAAGTTTTTGCAGCATGGGGTCAAAATGCAAACCATCGATTCGATAGCCACGAAATTTAACTCGCACCTCTCCTACATCTAAATAAAGTTGCAAGAAGAAATGGAAAGGGAATTAAACACCAGGTTATGAAGATACACTAAAGTATAACTTTTTTACAACGTAGACTTTGAAAAATAAAGTTTTTGGGGGGGTCAAAATGCAAATCGTCGATCCTAGCCATGAAACTTAACTCGCACCTCTCACACACATCTAAAGAAAGTTGTAGGAAGAAACAAAATGGGATTTGGACTCCTAGTTATCAAGTTACACTGAAAAAAACAAAATTTTCACCTATTTGACTTTGAAGCACCATGTTTTCGGAGATTGGGGGGTCAAAATACAAACTGTCGATCCAATAACCTCGAAACTTAACTCTCACCACCCACACATCTAAAGAAAGCTTTGGGATGAGGAAAACAAGAATCAGACTCCCGGTTATCAAGATATACTAAAAAATAACCTATTCACCTCCTCGACTATGAAAAACAAAGTTTTTAGGGTATAAGGGTCAAAATACAAACCGTCGATCTGATAGGCACGAAACTTAACTCGCAGCTTATGCACATCTAAATAAAGTTGTAGGAAGAAATGGAAAGGGAATTGAACTCTTGGTTGTGAAGATACACTAAAATATAACTTTTTTACCACGTAGATTTTGAAAAACAAAGTTGTTGGAGTTTGTGGGGGACAAAATGCAAATCGAAGATCCGTTAGCCATGAAACTTAACTCGCACCTCCCACACGTCTAAAGAGTGTTATAGGAAGAAACGAAAAAGGAATTGGACTAATGGTTATCAAGATACACTAAAAAATAACTTTTTTATCTTATGATCCTTGAAAAATAAAAAACTGATTTTTTTGGGGTTAGGCCGGTCAAAATGCAAGCCGTCGATCCGATAGCCACAAAATTTAAACCGCACCTCCAACACGTCAATAGAAAGTTGTAAGAAGAAACAAACAAGAATTGAACACTTGGTTATCAAGATACAACAAAAAATAACCTTTTCACATCGTTGACTTTAAAAAACCAAGTTTTTGAAGTTTAGGGGGTCAAAATTCAAGTCGTCAATTCAATAGCCACGAAACTTAACCCACACCTTCTACACGCCTAAGTAAAGTTGTAGGAAAAACGAAAAGGGCGTCGGACTCCCGGTGATCAAGATACACTGAAAAACAACATTTTCACTTCGTAGACATTGAAAAACTATGTTTTTGGGGTTTGGCTGGTCAAAATGGAAACCGTCAATCACATAGTCACTAAAAAACTATGTTTTTGGGGTTTCTAGGAAGAAACGAAATGGGAATCGAACTCCCGGTTAATAAGATACACTAAAAAATAATTTTTTCACCTCCTCAAAAATAAAAAACTAAGTTTTTGCAGCATGGGGTCAAAATGCAAACCATCGATCCGATAGCCACGAAATTTAACTCGCACCTCACCTACATCTAAATAAAGTTGCAAGAAGAAATGGAAAGGGAATTAAACACCAGGTTATGAAGATACACTAAAGTATAACTTTTTTACAAAGTAGACTTTGAAAAATAAAGTTTTTGGGGGGGTCAAAATGCAAATCGTCGATCCTAGCCATGAAACTTAACTCGCACCTCTCACACACATCTAAAGAAAGTTGTAGGAAGAAACAAAATGGGATTTGGACTCCTAGTTATCAAGTTACACTGAAAAAAACAAAATTTTCACCTATTTGACTTTGAAGCACCATGTTTTCGGAGATTGGGGGGTCAAAATACAAACTGTCGATCCAATAACCTCGAAACTTAACTCTCACCACCCACACATCTAAAGAAAGCTTTGGGATGAGGAAAACAAGAATCAGACTCCCGGTTATCAAGATATACTAAAAAATAACCTATTCACCTCCTCGACTATGAAAAACAAAGTTTTTAGGGTATAAGGGTCAAAATACAAACCGTCGATCTGATAGGCACGAAACTTAACTCGCAGCTTCTGCACATCTAAAGAAAGTTGTAGGAAGAAATGGAAAGGGAATTGAACTCTTGGTTGTGAAGATACACTAAAATATAACTTTTTTACCACGTAGATTTTGAAAAACAAAGTTGTTGGGGTTTGTGGGGGTCAAAATGCAAATCGAAGATCCGTTAGCCATGAAACTTAACTCGCACCTCCCACACGTCTAAAGAGTGTTATAGAAAGAAACGAAAAAGGAATTGGACTAATGGTTATCAAGATACACTAAAAAATAACTTTTTCATCTTGTGATCTTTGAAAAATAAAAAACTGATTTTTTTGGGGTTAGGCCGGTCAAAATGCAAGCCGTCGATCCGATAGCCACAAAATTTAAACCGCACCTCCAACACGTCAATAGAAAGTTGTAAGAAGAAACAAACAAGAATTGAACCCTTGGTTATCAAGATACAACAGAAAATAACCTTTTCACGTCGTTGACTTTAAAAAACCAAGTTTTTGAAGTTTAGGGGGTCAAAATTCAAGTCGTCGATTCAATAGCCTCGAAACTTAACCCACACCTTCTACACGCCTAAGTAAAGTTGTAGGAAAAACGAAAAGGGCGTCGGACTCCCAGTGATCAAGATACACTGAAAAACAACATTTTCACTTCGTAGACTTTGAAAAACTATGTTTTTGGGGTTTGGCTGGTCAAAATGGAAACCGTCAATCACATAGTCACTAAAAAACTATGTTTTTGGGGTTTCTAGGAAGAAACGAAATGGGAATCGAACTCCCGGTTAATAAGATACACTAAAAAATAATTTTTTCACCTCCTCAAAAATAAAAAATAAGTTTTTGCAGCATGGGGTCAAAATGCAAACCATCGATTCGATAGCCACGAAATTTAACTCGCACCTCTCCTACATCTAAATAAAGTTGCAAGAAGAAATGGAAAGGGAATTAAACACCAGGTTATGAAGATACACTAAAGTATAACTTTTTTACAACGTAGACTTTGAAAAATAAAGTTTTTGGGGGGGTCAAAATGCAAATCGTCGATCCTAGCCATGAAACTTAACTCGCACCTCTCACACACATCTAAAGAAAGTTGTAGGAAGAAACAAAATGGGATTTGGACTCCTAGTTATCAAGTTACACTGAAAAAAACAAAATTTTCACCTATTTGACTTTGAAGCACCATGTTTTCGGAGATTGGGGGGTCAAAATACAAACTGTCGATCCAATAACCTCGAAACTTAACTCTCACCACCCACACATCTAAAGAAAGCTTTGGGATGAGGAAAACAAGAATCAGACTCCCGGTTATCAAGATATACTAAAAAATAACCTATTCACCTCCTCGACTATGAAAAACAAAGTTTTTAGGGTATAAGGGTCAAAATACAAACCGTCGATCTGATAGGCACGAAACTTAACTCGCAGCTTACGCACATCTAAATAAAGTTGTAGGAAGAAATGGAAAGGGAATTGAACTCTTGGTTGTGAAGATACACTAAAATATAACTTTTTTACCACGTAGATTTTGAAAAACAAAGTTGTTGGAGTTTGTGGGGGACAAAATGCAAATCGAAGATCCGTTAGCCATGAAACTTAACTCGCACCTCCCACACGTCTAAAGAGTGTTATAGGAAGAAACGAAAAAGGAATTGGACTAATGGTTATCAAGATACACTAAAAAATAACTTTTTCATCTTGTGATCCTTGAAAAATAAAAAACTGATTTTTTTGGGGTTAGGCCGGTCAAAATGCAAGCCGTCGATCCGATAGCCACAAAATTTAAACCGCACCTCCAACACGTCAATAGAAAGTTGTAAGAAGAAACAAACAAGAATTGAACACTTGGTTATCAAGATACAACAAAAAATAACCTTTTCACATCGTTGACTTTAAAAAACCAAGTTTTTGAAGTTTAGGGGGTCAAAATTCAAGTCGTCAATTCAATAGCCACGAAACTTAACCCACACCTTCTACACGCCTAAGTAAAGTTGTAGGAAAAACGAAAAGGGCGTCGGACTCCCGGTGATCAAGATACACTGAAAAACAACATTTTCACTTCGTAGACATTGAAAAACTATGTTTTTGGGGTTTGGCTGGTCAAAATGGAAACCGTCAATCACATAGTCACTAAAAAACTATGTTTTTGGGGTTTCTAGGAAGAAACGAAATGGGAATCGAACTCCCGGTTAATAAGATACACTAAAAAATAATTTTTTCACCTCCTCAAAAATAAAAAACTAAGTTTTTGCAGCATGGGGTCAAAATGCAAACCATCGATCCGATAGCCACGAAATTTAACTCGCACCTCTCGTACATCTAAAGAAAGTTGCAGGAAGAAATGGAAAGGGAATTGAACACCAGGTTATGAAGATACACTAAAATATAACATTTTTACAACGTAGACTTTGAAAAATAAAGTTTTTGGGGGGGTCAAAATGCAAATCGTCGATCCTAGCCATGAAACTTAACTCGCACCCCTCACACACATCTAAAGAAAGTTGTAGGAAGAAACAAAATGGGATTTGGACTCCTAGTTATCAAGTTACACTGAAAAAAACAAAATTTTCACCTATTTGACTTTGAAGCACCATGTTTTCGGAGATTGGGGGGTCAAAATACAAACTGTCGATCCAATAACCTCGAAACTTAACTCTCACCTCCCACACATCTAAAGAAAGCTTTGGGATGAGGAAAACAAGAATCAGACTCCCGGTTATCAAGATATACTAAAAAATAACCTTTTCACCTCCTCGACTATGAAAAACAAAGTTTTTAGGGTATAAGGGTCAAAATACAAACCGTCGATCTGATAGGCACGAAACTTAACTCGCAGCTTACGCACATCTAAAGAAAGTTGTAGGAAGAAATGGAAAGGGAATTGAACTCTTGGTTGTGAAGATACACTAAAATATAACTTTTTTACCACGTAGATTTTGAAAAACAAAGTTGTTGGAGTTTGTGGGGGACAAAATACAAATCGAAGATCCGTTAGCCATGAAACTTAACTCGCACCTCCCACACGTCTAAAGAGTGTTATAGGAAGAAACGAAAAAGGAATTGTACTAATGGTTATCAAGATACACTAAAAAATAACTTTTTCATCTTGTGATCCTTGAAAAATAAAAAACTGATTTTTTTGGGGTTAGGCCGGTCAAAATGCAAGCCGTCGATCCGATAGCCACAAAATTTAAACCGCACCTCCAACACGTCAATAGAAAGTTGTAAGAAGAAACAAACAAGAATTGAACACTTGGTTATCAAGATACAACAGAAAATAACCTTTTCACGTCGTTGACTTTAAAAAACCAAGTTTTTGAAGTTTAGAGGGTCAAAATTCAAGTCGTCGATTCAATAGCCACGAAACTTAACCCACACCTTCTACACGCCTAAGTAAAGTTGTAGGAAAAACGAAAAGGGCGTCGGACTCCTGGTGATCAAGATACACTGAAAAACAACATTTTCACTTCGTTGACTTTGAAAAACTATGTTTTTGGGGTTTGGGTGGTCAAAATGGAAACCGTCAATCACATAGTCACTAAAAAACTATGTTTTTGGGGTTTCTAGGAAGAAACGAAATGGGAATCGAACTCCCGGTTAATAAGATACACTAAAAAATAATTTTTTCACCTCCTCAAAAATAAAAAACTAAGTTTTTACAGCATGGGGTCAAAATGCAAACCATCGATCCGATAGCCACGAAATTTAACTCGCACCTCTCGTACATCTAAAGAAAGTTGCAGGAAGAAATGGAAAGGGAATTGAACACCAGGTTATGAAGATACACTAAAATATAACTTTTTTACAACGTAGACTTTGAAAAATAAAGATTTTGGGGGGGTCAAAATGCAAATCGTCGATCCTAGCCATGAAACTTAACTCGCACCCCTCACACACATCTAAAGAAAGTTGTAGGAAGAAACAAAATGGGATTTGGACTCCTAGTTACCAAGTTACACTGAAAAAAACAAAATTTTCACCTATTTGACTTTGAAGCACCATGTTTTCGGAGATTGGGGGGTCAAAATACAAACTGTCGATCCAATAACCTCGAAACTTTACTCTCACCTCCCACACATCTAAAGGAAGCTTTGGGATGAGGAAAACAAGAATCAGACTCCCGGTTATCAAGATATACTAAAAAATAACCTTTTCACCTCCTCGACTATGAAAAACAAAGTTTTTAGGGTATAAGGGTCAAAATAAAAACCGTCGATCTGATAGGCACGAAACTTAACTCGCAGCTTACGCACATCTAAAGAAAGTTGTAGGAAGAAATGGAAAGGGAATTGAACTCTTGGTTGTGAAGATACACTAAAATATAACTTTTTTACCACGTAGATTTTGAAAAACAAAGTTGTTGGAGTTTGTGGGGGACAAAATGCAAATCGAAGATCCGTTAGCCATGAAACTTAACTCGCACCTCCCACACGTCTAAAGAGTGTTATAGGAAGAAACGAAAAAGGAATTGGACTAATGGTTATCAAGATACACTAAAAAATAACTTTTTCATCTTGTGATCCTTGAAAAATAAAAAACTGATTTTTTTGGGGTTAGGCCGGTCAAAATGCAAGCCGTCGATCCGATAGCCACAAAATTTAAACCGCACCTCCAACACGTCAATAGAAAGTTGTAAGAAGAAACAAACAAGAATTGAACACTTGGTTATCAAGATACAACAGAAAATAACCTTTTCACGTCGTTGACTTTAAAAAACCAAGTTTTTGAAGTTTACGGGATCAAAATTCAAGTCGTCGATTCAATAGCCACGAAACTTAACCCACACCTTCTACACGCCTAAGTAAAGTTGTAGGAAAAACGAAGAGGGCGTCGGACTCCTGGTGATCAAGATACACTGAAAAACAACATTTTCACTTCGTTGACTTTGAAAAACTATGTTTTTGGGGTTTGGGTGGTCAAAATGGAAACCGTCAATCACATAGTCACTAAAAAACTATGTTTTTGGGGTTTCTAGGAAGAAACGAAATGGGAATTGAACTCCCGGTTAATAAGATACACTAAAAATTAATTTTTTCACCTCCTCAAAAATAAAAAACTAAGTTTTTGCAGCATGGGGTCAAAATGCAAACCATCGATCCGATAGCCACGAAATTTAACTCGCACCTCTCGTACATCTAAAGAAAGTTGCAGGAAGAAATGGAAAGAGAATTGAACACCAGGTTATGAAGATACACTAAAATATAACTTTTTTACAACGTAGACTTTGAAAAATAAAGATTTTGGGGGGGTCAAAATGCAAATCGTCGATCCTAGCCATGAAACTTAACTCGCACCCCTCACACACATCTAAAGAAAGTTGTAGGAAGAAACAAAATGGGATTTGGACTCCTAGTTACCAAGTTACACTGAAAAAAACAAAATTTTCACCTATTTGACTTTGAAGCACCATGTTTTCGGAGATTGGGGGGTCAAAATACAAACTGTCGATCCAATAACCTCGAAACTTAACTCTCACCTCCCACACATCTAAAGGAAGCTTTGGGATGAGGAAAACAAGAATCAGACTCCCGGTTATCAAGATATACTAAAAAATAACCTTTTTACCTCCTCGACTATGAAAAACAAAGTTTTTAGGGTATAAGGGTCAAAATACAAACCGTCGATCTGATAGGCACGAAACTTAACTCGCAGCTTACGCACATCTAAAGAAAGTTGTAGGAAGAAATGGAAAGGGAATTGAACTCTTGGTTGTGAAGATACACTAAAATATAACTTTTTTACCACGTAGATTTTGAAAAACAAAGTTGTTGGAGTTTGTGGGGGTCAAAATGCAAATCGAAGATCCGTTAGCCATGAAACTTAACTCGCACCTCCCACACGTCTAAAGAGTGTTATAGGAAGAAACGAAAAAGGAATTGGACTAATGGTTATCAAGATACACTAAAAAATAACTTTTTCATCTTGTGATCCTTGAAAAATAAAAAACTGATTTTTTTGGGGTTAGGCCGGTCAAAATGCAAGCCGTCGATCCGATAGCCACAAAATTTAAACCGCACCTCCAACACGTCAATAGAAAGTTGTAAGAAGAAACAAACAAGAATTGAACACTTGGTTATCAAGATACAACAGAAAATAACCTTTTCACGTCGTTGACTTTAAAAAACCAAGTTTTTGAAGTTTAGGGGGTCAAAATTCAAGTCGTCGATTCAATAGCCACGAAACTTAACCCACACCTTCTACACGCCTAAGTAAAGTTGTAGGAAAAACGAAGAGGGCGTCGGACTCCTGGTGATCAAGATACACTGAAAAACAACATTTTCACTTCGTTGACTTTGAAAAACTATGTTTTTGGGGTTTGGGTGGTCAAAATGGAAACCGTCAATCACATAGTCACTAAAAAACTATGTTTTTGGGGTTTCTAGGAAGAAACGAAATGGGAATCGAACTCCCGGTTAATAAGATACACTAAAAATTAATTTTTTCACCTCCTCAAAAATAAAAAACTAAGTTTTTGCAGCATGGGGTCAAAATGCAAACCATCGATCCGATAGCCACGAAATTTAACTCGCACCTCTCGTACATCTAAAGAAAGTTGCAGGAAGAAATGGAAAGGGAATTGAACACCAGGTTATGAAGATACACTAAAATATAACTTTTTTACAACGTAGACTTTGAAAAATAAAGATTTTGGGGGGGTCAAAATGCAAATCGTCGATCCTAGCCATGAAACTTAACTCGCACCCCTCACACACATCTAAAGAAAGTTGTAGGAAGAAACAAAATGGGATTTGGACTCCTAGTTACCAAGTTACACTGAAAAAAACAAAATTTTCACCTATTTGACTTTGAAGCACCATGTTTTCGGAGATTGGGGGGTCAAAATACAAACTGTCGATCCAATAACCTCGAAACTTAACTCTCACCTCCCACACATCTAAAGAAAGCTTTGGGATGAGGAAAACAAGAATCAGACTCCCGGTTATCAAGATATACTAAAAAATAACCTTTTCACCTCCTCGACTATGAAAAACAAAGTTTTTAGGGTATAAGGGTCAAAATACAAACCGTCGATCTGATAGGCACGAAACTTAACTCGCAGCTTACGCACATCTAAAGAAAGTTGTAGGAAGAAATGGAAAGGGAATTGAACTCTTGGTTGTGAAGATACACTAAAATATAACTTTTTTACCACGTAGATTTTGAAAAACAAAGTTGTTGGAGTTTGTGGGGGTCAAAATGCAAATCGAAGATCCGTTAGCCATGAAACTTAACTCGCACCTCCCACACGTCTAAAGAGTGTTATAGGAAGAAACGAAAAAGGAATTGGACTAATGGTTATCAAGATACACTAAAAAATAACTTTTTCATCTTGTGATCCTTGAAAAATAAAAAACTGATTTTTTTGGGGTTAGGCCGGTCAAAATGCAAGCCGTCGATCCGATAGCCACAAAATTTAAACCGCACCTCCAACACGTCAATAGAAAGTTGTAAGAAGAAACAAACAAGAATTGAACACTTGGTTATCAAGATACAACAGAAAATAACCTTTTCACGTCGTTGACTTTAAAAAACCAAGTTTTTGAAGTTTAGGGGGTCAAAATTCAAGTCGTCGATTCAATAGCCACGAAACTTAACCCACACCTTCTACACGCCTAAGTAAAGTTGTAGGAAAAACGAAGAGGGCGTCGGACTCCTGGTGATCAAGATACACTGAAAAACAACATTTTCACTTCGTTGACTTTGAAAAACTATGTTTTTGGGGTTTGGGTGGTCAAAATGGAAACCGTCAATCACATAGTCACTAAAAAACTATGTTTTTGGGGTTTCTAGGAAGAAACGAAATGGGAATCGAACTCCCGGTTAATAAGATACACTAAAAATTAATTTTTTCACCTCCTCAAAAATAAAAAACTAAGTTTTTGCAGCATGGGGTCAAAATGCAAACCATCGATCCGATAGCCACGAAATTTAACTCGCACCTCTCGTACATCTAAAGAAAGTTGCAGGAAGAAATGGAAAGGGAATTGAACACCAGGTTATGAAGATACACTAAAATATAACTTTTTTACAACGTAGACTTTGAAAAATAAAGATTTTGGGGGGGTCAAAATGCAAATCGTCGATCCTAGCCATGAAACTTAACTCGCACCCCTCACACACATCTAAAGAAAGTTGTAGGAAGAAACAAAATGGGATTTGGACTCCTAGTTACCAAGTTACACTGAAAAAAACAAAATTTTCACCTATTTGACTTTGAAGCACCATGTTTTCGGAGATTGGGGGGTCAAAATACAAACTGTCGATCCAATAACCTCGAAACTTAACTCTCACCTCCCACACATCTAAAGAAAGCTTTGGGATGAGGAAAACAAGAATCAGACTCCCGGTTATCAAGATATACTAAAAAATAACCTTTTCACCTCCTCGACTATGAAAAACAAAGTTTTTAGGGTATAAGGGTCAAAATACAAACCGTCGATCTGATAGGCACGAAACTTAACTCGCAGCTTACGCACATCTAAAGAAAGTTGTAGGAAGAAATGGAAAGGGAATTGAACTCTTGGTTGTGAAGATACACTAAAATATAACTTTTTTACCACGTAGATTTTGAAAAACAAAGTTGTTGGAGTTTGTGGGGGTCAAAATGCAAATCGAAGATCCGTTAGCCATGAAACTTAACTCGCACCTCCCACACGTCTAAAGAGTGTTATAGGAAGAAACGAAAAAGGAATTGGACTAATGGTTATCAAGATACACTAAAAAATAACTTTTTCATCTTGTGATCCTTGAAAAATAAAAAACTGATTTTTTTGGGGTTAGGCCGGTCAAAATGCAAGCCGTCGATCCGATAGCCACAAAATTTAAACCGCACCTCCAACACGTCAATAGAAAGTTGTAAGAAGAAACAAACAAGAATTGAACACTTGGTTATCAAGATACAACAGAAAATAACCTTTTCACGTCGTTGACTTTAAAAAACCAAGTTTTTGAAGTTTAGGGGGTCAAAATTCAAGTCGTCGATTCAATAGCCACGAAACTTAACCCACACCTTCTACACGCCTAAGTAAAGTTGTAGGAAAAACGAAGAGGGCGTCGGACTCCTGGTGATCAAGATACACTGAAAAACAACATTTTCACTTCGTTGACTTTGAAAAACTATGTTTTTGGGGTTTGGGTGGTCAAAATGGAAACCGTCAATCACATAGTCACTAAAAAACTATGTTTTTGGGGTTTCTAGGAAGAAACGAAATGGGAATCGAACTCCCGGTTAATAAGATACACTAAAAATTAATTTTTTCACCTCCTCAAAAATAAAAAACTAAGTTTTTGCAGCATGGGGTCAAAATGCAAACCATCGATCCGATAGCCACGAAATTTAACTCGCACCTCTCGTACATCTAAAGAAAGTTGCAGGAAGAAATGGAAAGGGAATTGAACACCAGGTTATGAAGATACACTAAAATATAACTTTTTTACAACGTAGACTTTGAAAAATAAAGATTTTGGGGGGGTCAAAATGCAAATCGTCGATCCTAGCCATGAAACTTAACTCGCACCCCTCACACACATCTAAAGAAAGTTGTAGGAAGAAACAAAATGGGATTTGGACTCCTAGTTACCAAGTTACACTGAAAAAAACAAAATTTTCACCTATTTGACTTTGAAGCACCATGTTTTCGGAGATTGGGGGGTCAAAATACAAACTGTCGATCCAATAACCTCGAAACTTAACTCTCACCTCCCACACATCTAAAGAAAGCTTTGGGATGAGGAAAACAAGAATCAGACTCCCGGTTATCAAGATATACTAAAAAATAACCTTTTCACCTCCTCGACTATGAAAAACAAAGTTTTTAGGGTATAAGGGTCAAAATACAAACCGTCGATCTGATAGGCACGAAACTTAACTCGCAGCTTACGCACATCTAAAGAAAGTTGTAGGAAGAAATGGAAAGGGAATTGAACTCTTGGTTGTGAAGATACACTAAAATATAACTTTTTTACCACGTAGATTTTGAAAAACAAAGTTGTTGGAGTTTGTGGGGGTCAAAATGCAAATCGAAGATCCGTTAGCCATGAAACTTAACTCGCACCTCCCACACGTCTAAAGAGTGTTATAGGAAGAAACGAAAAAGGAATTGGACTAATGGTTATCAAGATACACTAAAAAATAACTTTTTCATCTTGTGATCCTTGAAAAATAAAAAACTGATTTTTTTGGGGTTAGGCCGGTCAAAATGCAAGCCGTCGATCCGATAGCCACAAAATTTAAACCGCACCTCCAACACGTCAATAGAAAGTTGTAAGAAGAAACAAACAAGAATTGAACACTTGGTTATCAAGATACAACAGAAAATAACCTTTTCACGTCGTTGACTTTAAAAAACCAAGTTTTTGAAGTTTAGGGGGTCAAAATTCAAGTCGTCGATTCAATAGCCACGAAACTTAACCCACACCTTCTACACGCCTAAGTAAAGTTGTAGGAAAAACGAAGAGGGCGTCGGACTCCTGGTGATCAAGATACACTGAAAAACAACATTTTCACTTCGTTGACTTTGAAAAACTATGTTTTTGGGGTTTGGGTGGTCAAAATGGAAACCGTCAATCACATAGTCACTAAAAAACTATGTTTTTGGGGTTTCTAGGAAGAAACGAAATGGGAATCGAACTCCCGGTTAATAAGATACACTAAAAATTAATTTTTTCACCTCCTCAAAAATAAAAAACTAAGTTTTTGCAGCATGGGGTCAAAATGCAAACCATCGATCCGATAGCCACGAAATTTAACTCGCACCTCTCGTACATCTAAAGAAAGTTGCAGGAAGAAATGGAAAGGGAATTGAACACCAGGTTATGAAGATACACTAAAATATAACTTTTTTACAACGTAGACTTTGAAAAATAAAGATTTTGGGGGGGTCAAAATGCAAATCGTCGATCCTAGCCATGAAACTTAACTCGCACCCCTCACACACATCTAAAGAAAGTTGTAGGAAGAAACAAAATGGGATTTGGACTCCTAGTTACCAAGTTACACTGAAAAAAACAAAATTTTCACCTATTTGACTTTGAAGCACCATGTTTTCGGAGATTGGGGGGTCAAAATACAAACTGTCGATCCAATAACCTCGAAACTTAACTCTCACCTCCCACACATCTAAAGAAAGCTTTGGGATGAGGAAAACAAGAATCAGACTCCCGGTTATCAAGATATACTAAAAAATAACCTTTTCACCTCCTCGACTATGAAAAACAAAGTTTTTAGGGTATAAGGGTCAAAATACAAACCGTCGATCTGATAGGCATGAAACTTAACTCGCAGCTTACGCACATCTAAAGAAAGTTGTAGGAAGAAATGGAAAGGGAATTGAACTCTTGGTTGTGAAGATACACTAAAATATAACTTTTTTACCACGTAGATTTTGAAAAACAAAGTTGTTGGAGTTTGTGGGGGTCAAAATGCAAATCGAAGATCCGTTAGCCATGAAACTTAACTCGCACCTCCCACACGTCTAAAGAGTGTTATAGGAAGAAACGAAAAAGGAATTGGACTAATGGTTATCAAGATACACTAAAAAATAACTTTTTCATCTTGTGATCCTTGAAAAATAAAAAACTGATTTTTTTGGGGTTAGGCCGGTCAAAATGCAAGCCGTCGATCCGATAGCCACAAAATTTAAACCGCACCTCCAACACGTCAATAGAAAGTTGTAAGAAGAAACAAACAAGAATTGAACACTTGGTTATCAAGATACAACAGAAAATAACCTTTTCACGTCGTTGACTTTAAAAAACCAAGTTTTTGAAGTTTAGGGGGTCAAAATTCAAGTCGTCGATTCAATAGCCACGAAACTTAACCCACACCTTCTACACGCCTAAGTAAAGTTGTAGGAAAAACGAAGAGGGCGTCGGACTCCTGGTGATCAAGATACACTGAAAAACAACATTTTCACTTCGTTGACTTTGAAAAACTATGTTTTTGGGGTTTGGGTGGTCAAAATGGAAACCGTCAATCACATAGTCACTAAAAAACTATGTTTTTGGGGTTTCTAGGAAGAAACGAAATGGGAATCGAACTCCCGGTTAATAAGATACACTAAAAATTAATTTTTTCACCTCCTCAAAAATAAAAAACTAAGTTTTTGCAGCATGGGGTCAAAATGCAAACCATCGATCCGATAGCCACGAAATTTAACTCGCACCTCTCGTACATCTAAAGAAAGTTGCAGGAAGAAATGGAAAGGGAATTGAACACCAGGTTATGAAGATACACTAAAATATAACTTTTTTACAACGTAGACTTTGAAAAATAAAGATTTTGGGGGGGTCAAAATGCAAATCGTCGATCCTAGCCATGAAACTTAACTCGCACCCCTCACACACATCTAAAAAAAGTTGTAGGAAGAAACAAAATGGGATTTGGACTCCTAGTTACCAAGTTACACTGAAAAAAACAAAATTTTCACCTATTTGACTTTGAAGCACCATGTTTTCGGAGATTGGGGGGTCAAAATACAAACTGTCGATCCAATAACCTCGAAACTTAACTCTCACCTCCCACACATCTAAAGAAAGCTTTGGGATGAGGAAAACAAGAATCAGACTCCCGATTATCAAGATATACTAAAAAATAACCTTTTCACCTCCTCGACTATGAAAAACAAAGTTTTTAGGGTATAAGGGTCAAAATACAAACCGTCGATCTGATAGGCACGAAACTTAACTCGCAGCTTACGCACATCTAAAGAAAGTTGTAGGAAGAAATGGAAAGGGAATAGAACTCTTGGTTGTGAAGATACACTAAAATATAACTTTTTTACCACGTAGATTTTGAAAAACAAAGTTGTTGGAGTTTGTGGGGGTCAAAATGCAAATCGAAGATCCGTTAGCCATGAAACTTAACTCGCACCTCCCACACGTCTAAAGAGTGTTATAGGAAGAAACGAAAAAGGAATTGGACTAATGGTTATCAAGATACACTAAAAAATAACTTTTTCATCTTGTGATCCTTGAAAAATAAAAAACTGATTTTTTTGGGGTTAGGCCGGTCAAAATGCAAGCCGTCGATCCGATAGCCACAAAATTTAAACCGCACCTCCAACACGTCAATAGAAAGTTGTAAGAAGAAACAAACAAGAATTGAACACTTGGTTATCAAGATACAACAGAAAATAACCTTTTCACGTCGTTGACTTTAAAAAACCAAGTTTTTGAAGTTTAGGGGGTCAAAATTCAAGTCGTCGATTCAATAGCCACGAAACTTAACCCACACCTTCTACACGCCTAAGTAAAGTTGTAGGAAAAACGAAGAGGGCGTCGGACTCCTGGTGATCAAGATACACTGAAAAACAACATTTTCACTTCGTTGACTTTGAAAAACTATGTTTTTGGGGTTTGGGTGGTCAAAATGGAAACCGTCAATCACATAGTCACTAAAAAACTATGTTTTTGGGGTTTCTAGGAAGAAACGAAATGGGAATCGAACTCCCGGTTAATAAGATACACTAAAAATTAATTTTTTCACCTCCTCAAAAATAAAAAACTAAGTTTTTGCAGCATGGGGTCAAAATGCAAACCATCGATCCGATAGCCACGAAATTTAACTCGCACCTCTCGTACATCTAAAGAAAGTTGCAGGAAGAAATGGAAAGGGAATTGAACACCAGGTTATGAAGATACACTAAAATATAACTTTTTTACAACGTAGACTTTGAAAAATAAAGATTTTGGGGGGGTCAAAATGCAAATCGTCGATCCTAGCCATGAAACTTAACTCGCACCCCTCACACACATCTAAAGAAAGTTGTAGGAAGAAACAAAATGGGATTTGGACTCCTAGTTACCAAGTTACACTGAAAAAAACAAAATTTTCACCTATTTGACTTTGAAGCACCATGTTTTCGGAGATTGGGGGGTCAAAATACAAACTGTCGATCCAATAACCTCGAAACTTAACTCTCACCTCCCACACATCTAAAGAAAGCTTTGGGATGAGGAAAACAAGAATCAGACTCCCGGTTATCAAGATATACTAAAAAATAACCTTTTCACCTCCTCGACTATGAAAAACAAAGTTTTTAGGGTATAAGGGTCAAAATACAAACCGTCGATCTGATAGGCACGAAACTTAACTCGCAGCTTACGCACATCTAAAGAAAGTTGTAGGAAGAAATGGAAAGGGAATTGAACTCTTGGTTGTGAAGATACACTAAAATATAACTTTTTTACCACGTAGATTTTGAAAAACAAAGTTGTTGGAGTTTGTGGGGGTCAAAATGCAAATCGAAGATCCGTTAGCCATGAAACTTAACTCGCACCTCCCACACGTCTAAAGAGTGTTATAGGAAGAAACGAAAAAGGAATTGGACTAATGGTTATCAAGATACACTAAAAAATAACTTTTTCATCTTGTGATCCTTGAAAAATAAAAAACTGATTTTTTTGGGGTTAGGCCGGTCAAAATGCAAGCCGTCGATCCGATAGCCACAAAATTTAAACCGCACCTCCAACACGTCAATAGAAAGTTGTAAGAAGAAACAAACAAGAATTGAACACTTGGTTATCAAGATACAACAGAAAATAACCTTTTCACGTCGTTGACTTTAAAAAACCAAGTTTTTGAAGTTTAGGGGGTCAAAATTCAAGTCGTCGATTCAATAGCCACGAAACTTAACCCACACCTTCTACACGCCTAAGTAAAGTTGTAGGAAAAACGAAAAGGGCGTCGGACTCCTGGTGATCAAGATACACTGAAAAACAACATTTTCACTTCGTTGACTTTGAAAAACTATGTTTTTGGGGTTTGGGTGGACAAAATGGAAACCGTCAATCACATAGTCACTAAAAAACTATGTTTTTGGGGTTTCTAGGAAGAAACGAAATGGGAATCGAACTCCCGGTTAATAAGATACACTAAAAAATAATTTTTTCACCTCCTCAAAAATAAAAAACTAAGTTTTTGCAGCATGGGGTCAAAATGCAAACCATCGATCCGATAGCCACGAAATTTAACTCGCACCTCTCGTACATCTAAAGAAAGTTGCAGGAAGAAATGGAAAGGGAATTGAACACCAGGTTATGAAGATACACTAAAATATAACTTTTTTACAACGTAGACTTTGAAAAATAAAGATTTTGGGGGGGTCAAAATGCAAATCGTCGATCCTAGCCATGAAACTTAACTCGCACCCCTCACACACATCTAAAGAAAGTTGTAGGAAGAAACAAAATGGGATTTGGACTCCTAGTTACCAAGTTACACTGAAAAAAACAAAATTTTCACCTATTTGACTTTGAAGCACCATGTTTTCGGAGATTGGGGAGTCAAAATACAAACTGTCGATCCAATAACCTCGAAACTTAACTCTCACCTCCCACACATCTAAAGAAAGCTTTGGGATGAGGAAAACAAGAATCAGACTCCCGGTTATCAAGATATACTAAAAAATAACCTTTTCACCTCCTCGACTATGAAAAACAAAGTTTTTAGGGTATAAGGGTCAAAATACAAACCGTCGATCTGATAGGCACGAAACTTAACTCGCAGCTTACGCACATCTAAAGAAAGTTGTAGGAAGAAATGGAAAGGGAATTGAACTCTTGGTTGTGAAGATACACGAAAATATAACTTTTTTACCACGTAGATTTTGAAAAACAAAGTTGTTGGAGTTTGTGGGGGTCAAAATGCAAATCGAAGATCCGTTAGCCATGAAACTTAACTCGCACCTCCCACACGTCTAAAGAGTGTTATAGGAAGAAACGAAAAAGGAATTGGACTAATGGTTATCAAGATACACTAAAAAATAACTTTTTCATCTTGTGATCCTTGAAAAATAAAAAACTGATTTTTTTGGGGTTAGGCCGGTCAAAATGCAAGCCGTCGATCCGATAGCCACAAAATTTAAACCGCACCTCCAACACGTCAATAGAAAGTTGTAAGAAGAAACAAACAAGAATTGAACACTTGGTTATCAAGATACAACAGAAAATAACCTTTTCACGTCGTTGACTTTAAAAAACCAAGTTTTTGAAGTTTAGGGGGTCAAAATTCAAGTCGTCGATTCAATAGCCACGAAACTTAACCCACACCTTCTACACGCCTAAGTAAAGTTGTAGGAAAAACGAAAAGGGCGTCGGACTCCTGGTGATCAAGATACACTGAAAAACAACATTTTCACTTCGTTGACTTTGAAAAACTATGTTTTTGGGGTTTGGCTGGTCAAAATGGAAACCGTCAATCACATAGTCACTAAAAAACTATGTTTTTGGGGTTTCTAGGAAGAAACGAAATGGGAATCGAACTCCCGGTTAATAAGATACACTAAAAAATAATTTTTTCACCTCCTCAAAAATAAAAAACTAAGTTTTTGCAGCATGGGGTCAAAATGCAAACCATCGATCCGATAGCCACGAAATTTAACTCGCACCTCTCGTACATCTAAAGAAAGTTGCAGGAAGAAATGGAAAGGGAATTGAACACCAGGTTATGAAGATACACTAAAATATAACTTTTTTACAACGTAGACTTTGAAAAATAAAGATTTTGGGGGGGTCAAAATGCAAATCGTCGATCCTAGCCATGAAACTTAACTCGCACCCCTCACACACATCTAAAGAAAGTTGTAGGAAGAAACAAAATGGGATTTGGACTCCTAGTTACCAAGTTACACTGAAAAAAACAAAATTTTCACCTATTTGACTTTGAAGCACCATGTTTTCGGAGATTGGGGGGTCAAAATACAAACTGTCGATCCAATAACCTCGAAACTTAACTCTCACCTCCCACACATCTAAAGAAAGCTTTGGGATGAGGAAAACAAGAATCAGACTCCCGGTTATCAAGATATACTAAAAAATAACCTTTTCACCTCCTCGACTATGAAAAACAAAGTTTTTAGGGTATAAGTGTCAAAATACAAACCGTCGATCTGATAGGCACGAAACTTAACTCGCAGCTTACGCACATCTAAAGAAAGTTGTAGGAAGAAATGGAAAGGGAATTGAACTCTTGGTTGTGAAGATACACTAAAATATAACTTTTTTACCACGTAGATTTTGAAAAACAAAGTTGTTGGAGTTTGTGGGGGACAAAATGCAAATCGAAGATCCGTTAGCCATGAAACTTAACTCGCACCTCCCACACGTCTAAAGAGTGTTATAGGAAGAAACGAAAAAGGAATTGGACTAATGGTTATCAAGATACACTAAAAAATAACTTTTTCATCTTGTGATCCTTGAAAAATAAAAAACTGATTTTTTTGGGGTTAGGCCGGTCAAAATGCAAGCCGTCGATCCGATAGCCACAAAATTTAAACCGCACCTCCAACACGTCAATAGAAAGTTGTAAGAAGAAACAAACAAGAATTGAACACTTGGTTATCAAGATACAACAGAAAATAACCTTTTCACGTCGTTGACTTTAAAAAACCAAGTTTTTGAAGTTTAGGGGGTCAAAATTCAAGTCGTCGATTCAATAGCCACGAAACTTAACCCACACCTTCTACACGCCTAAGTAAAGTTGTAGGAAAAACGAAAAGGGCGTCGGACTCCTGGTGATCAAGATACACTGAAAAACAACATTTTCACTTCGTTGACTTTGAAAAACTATGTTTTTGGGGTTTGGCTGGTCAAAATGGAAACCGTCAATCACATAGTCACTAAAAAACTATGTTTTTGGGGTTTCTAGGAAGAAACGAAATGGGAATCGAACTCCCGGTTAATAAGATACACTAAAAAATAATTTTTTCACCTCCTCAAAAATAAAAAACTAAGTTTTTGCAGCATGGGGTCAAAATGCAAACCATCGATCCGATAGCCACGAAATTTAACTCGCACCTCTCGTACATCTAAAGAAAGTTGCAGGAAGAAATGGAAAGGGAATTGAACACCAGGTTATGAAGATACACTAAAATATAACTTTTTTACAACGTAGACTTTGAAAAATAAAGATTTTGGGGGGGTCAAAATGCAAATCGTCGATCCTAGCCATGAAACTTAACTCGCACCCCTCACACACATCTAAAGAAAGTTGTAGGAAGAAACAAAATGGGATTTGGACTCCTAGTTACCAAGTTACACTGAAAAAAACAAAATTTTCACCTATTTGACTTTGAAGCACCATGTTTTCGGAGATTGAGGGGTCAAAATACAAACTGTCGATCCAATAACCTCGAAACTTAACTCTCACCTCCCACACATCTAAAGAAAGCTTTGGGATGAGGAAAACAAGAATCAGACTCCCAGTTATCAAGATATACTAAAAAATAACCTTTTCACCTCCTCGACTATGAAAAACAAAGTTTTTAGGGTATAAGGGTCAAAATACAAACCGTCGATCTGATAGGCACGAAACTTAACTCGCAGCTTACGCACATCTAAAGAAAGTTGTAGGAAGAAATGGAAAGGGAATTGAACTCTTGGTTGTGAAGATACACTAAAATATAACTTTTTTACCACGTAGATTTTGAAAAACAAAGTTGTTGGAGTTTGTGGGGGTCAAAATGCAAATCGAAGATCCGTTAGCCATGAAACTTAACTCGCACCTCCCACACGTCTAAAGAGTGTTATAGGAAGAAACGAAAAAGGAATTGGACTAATGGTTATCAAGATACACTAAAAAATAACTTTTTCATCTTGTGATCCTTGAAAAATAAAAAACTGATTTTTTTGGGGTTAGGCCGGTCAAAATGCAAGCCGTCGATCCGATAGCCACAAAATTTAAACCGCACCTCCAACACGTCAATAGAAAGTTGTAAGAAGAAACAAACAAGAATTGAACACTTGGTTATCAAGATACAACAGAAAATAACCTTTTCACGTCGTTGACTTTAAAAAACCAAGTTTTTGAAGTTTAGGGGGTCAAAATTCAAGTCGTCGATTCAATAGCCACGAAACTTAACCCACACCTTCTACACGCCTAAGTAAAGTTGTAGGAAAAACGAAAAGGGCGTCGGACTCCCGGTGATCAAGATACACTGAAAAATAACATTTTCACTTCGTAGACTTTGAAAAACTATGTTTTTGGGGTTTGGCTGGTCAAAATGGAAACCGTCAATCACATAGTCACTAAAAAACTATGTTTTTGGGGTTTCTAGGAAGAAACGAAATGGGAATCGAACTCCCGGTTAATAAGATACACTAAAAAATAATTTTTTCACCTCCTCAAAAATAAAAAACTAAGTTTTTGCAGCATGGGGTCAAAATGCAAACCATCGATCCGATAGCCACGAAATTTAACTCGCACCTCTCGTACATCTAAAGAAAGTTGCAGGAAGAAATGGAAAGGGAATTGAACACCAGGTTATGAAGATACACTAAAATATAACTTTTTTACAACGTAGACTTTGAAAAATAAAGATTTTGGGGGGGTCAAAATGCAAATCGTCGATCCTAGCCATGAAACTTAACTCGCACCCCTCACACACATCTAAAGAAAGTTGTAGGAAGAAACAAAATGGGATTTGGACTCCTAGTTACCAAGTTACACTGAAAAAAACAAAATTTTCACCTATTTGACTTTGAAGCACCATGTTTTCGGAGATTGGGGGGTCAAAATACAAACTGTCGATCCAATAACCTCGAAACTTAACTCTCACCTCCCACACATCTAAAGAAAGCTTTGGGATGAGAAGAACAAGAATCAGACTCCCGGTTATCAAGATATACTAAAAAATAACCTTTTCACCTCCTCGACTATGAAAAACAAAGTTTTTAGGGTATAAGGGTCAAAATACAAACCGTCGATCTGATAGGCACGAAACTTACCTCGCAGCTTACGTACATCTAAAGAAAGTTGTAGGAAGAAATGGAAAGGGAATTGAACTCTTGGTTGTGAAGATACACTAAAATATAACTTTTTTACCACGTAGATTTTGAAAAACAAAGTTGTTGGGGTTTGTGGGGGTCAAAATGCAAATCGAAGATCCGTTAGCCATGAAACTTAACTCGCACCTCCCACACGTCTAAAGAGTGTTATAGGAAGAAACGAAAAAGGAATTGGACTAATGGTTATCAAGATACACTAAAAAATAACTTTTTCATCTAGTGATCTTTGAAAAATAAAAAATTGATTTTTTTGGGGTTAGGCCGGTCAAAATGCAAGCCGTCGATCCGATAGCCACAAAATTTAAACCGCACCTCCAACACGTCAATAGAAAGTTGTAAGAAGAAACAAACAAGAATTGAACACTTGGTTATCAAGATACAACAGAAAATAACCTTTTCACGTCGTTGACTTTAAAAAACCAAGTTTTTGAAGTTTAGGGGGTCAAAATTCAAGTCGTCGATTCAATAGCCACGAAACTTAACCCACACCTTCTACACGCCTAAGTAAAGTTGTAGGAAAAACGAAAAGGGCGTCGGACTCCCGGTGATCAAGATACACTGAAAAATAACATTTTCACTTCGTAGACTTTGAAAAACTATGTTTTTGGGGTTTGGCTGGTCAAAATGGAAACCGTCAATCACATAGTCACTAAAAAACTATGTTTTTGGGGTTTCTAGGAAGAAACGAAATGGGAATCGAACTCCCGGTTAATAAGATACACTAAAAAATAATTTTTTCACCTCCTCAAAAATAAAAAACTAAGTTTTTGCAGCATTGGGTCAAAATGCAAACCATCGATCCGATAGCCACGAAATTTAACTCGCACCTCTCGTACATCTAAAGAAAGTTGCAGGAAGAAATGGAAAGGGAATTGAACACCAGGTTATGAAGATACACTAAAATATAACTTTTTTACAACGTAGACTTTGAAAAATAAAGATTTTGGGGGGGTCAAAATGCAAATCGTCGATCCTAGCCATGAAACTTAACTCGCACCCCTCACACACATCTAAAGAAAGTTGTAGGAAGAAACAAAATGGGATTTGGACTCCTAGTTACCAAGTTACACTGAAAAAAACAAAATTTTCACCTATTTGACTTTGAAGCACCATGTTTTCGGAGATTGGGGGGTCAAAATACAAACTGTCGATCCAATAACCTCGAAACTTAACTCTCACCTCCCACACATCTAAAGAAAGCTTTGGGATGAGAAGAACAAGAATCAGACTCCCGGTTATCAAGATATACTAAAAAATAACCTTTTCACCTCCTCGACTATGAAAAACAAAGTTTTTAGGGTATAAGGGTCAAAATACAAACCGTCGATCTGATAGGCACGAAACTTACCTCGCAGCTTACGTACATCTAAAGAAAGTTGTAGGAAGAAATGGAAAGGGAATTGAACTCTTGGTTGTGAAGATACACTAAAATATAACTTTTTTACCACGTAGATTTTGAAAAACAAAGTTGTTGGGGTTTGTGGGGGTCAAAATGCAAATCGAAGATCCGTTAGCCATGAAACTTAACTCGCACCTCCCACACGTCTAAAGAGTGTTATAGGAAGAAACGAAAAAGGAATTGGACTAATGGTTATCAAGATACACTAAAAAATAACTTTTTCATCTAGTGATCTTTGAAAAATAAAAAATTGATTTTTTTGGGGTTAGGCCGGTCAAAATGCAAGCCGTCGATCCGATAGCCACAAAATTTAAACCGCACCTCCAACACGTCAATAGAAAGTTGTAAGAAGAAACAAACAAGAATTGAACACTTGGTTATCAAGATACAACAGAAAATAACCTTTTCACGTCGTTGACTTTAAAAAACCAAGTTTTTGAAGTTTAGGGGGTCAAAATTCAAGTCGTCGATTCAATAGCCACGAAACTTAACCCACACCTTCTACACGCCTAAGTAAAGTTGTAGGAAAAACGAAAAGGGCGTCGGACTCCCGGTGATCAAGATACACTGAAAAATAACATTTTCACTTCGTAGACTTTGAAAAACTATGTTTTTGGGGTTTGGCTGGTCAAAATGGAAACCGTCAATCACATAGTCACTAAAAAACTATGTTTTTGGGGTTTCTAGGAAGAAACGAAATGGGAATCGAACTCCCGGTTAATAAGATACACTAAAAAATAATTTTTTCACCTCCTCAAAAATAAAAAACTAAGTTTTTGCAGCATTGGGTCAAAATGCAAACCATCGATCCGATAGCCACGAAATTTAACTCGCACCTCTCGTACATCTAAAGAAAGTTGCAGGAAGAAATGGAAAGGGAATTGAACACCAGGTTATGAAGATACACTAAAATATAACTTTTTTACAACGTAGACTTTGAAAAATAAAGATTTTGGGGGGGTCAAAATGCAAATCGTCGATCCTAGCCATGAAACTTAACTCGCACCCCTCACACACATCTAAAGAAAGTTGTAGGAAGAAACAAAATGGGATTTGGACTCCTAGTTACCAAGTTACACTGAAAAAAACAAAATTTTCACCTATTTGACTTTGAAGCACCATGTTTTCGGAGATTGGGGGGTCAAAATACAAACTGTCGATCCAATAACCTCGAAACTTAACTCTCACCTCCCACACATCTAAAGAAAGCTTTGGGATGAGAAGAACAAGAATCAGACTCCCGGTTATCAAGATATACTAAAAAATAACCTTTTCACCTCCTCGACTATGAAAAACAAAGTTTTTAGGGTATAAGGGTCAAAATACAAACCGTCGATCTGATAGGCACGAAACTTACCTCGCAGCTTACGTACATCTAAAGAAAGTTGTAGGAAGAAATGGAAAGGGAATTGAACTCTTGGTTGTGAAGATACACTAAAATATAACTTTTTTACCACGTAGATTTTGAAAAACAAAGTTGTTGGGGTTTGTGGGGGTCAAAATGCAAATCGAAGATCCGTTAGCCATGAAACTTAACTCGCACCTCCCACACGTCTAAAGAGTGTTATAGGAAGAAACGAAAAAGGAATTGGACTAATGGTTATCAAGATACACTAAAAAATAACTTTTTCATCTAGTGATCTTTGAAAAATAAAAAATTGATTTTTTTGGGGTTAGGCCGGTCAAAATGCAAGCCGTCGATCCGATAGCCACAAAATTTAAACCGCACCTCCAACACGTCAATAGAAAGTTGTAAGAAGAAACAAACAAGAATTGAACACTTGGTTATCAAGATACAACAGAAAATAACCTTTTCACGTCGTTGACTTTAAAAAACCAAGTTTTTGAAGTTTAGGGGGTCAAAATTCAAGTCGTCGATTCAATAGCCACGAAACTTAACCCACACCTTCTACACGCCTAAGTAAAGTTGTAGGAAAAACGAAAAGGGCGTCGGACTCCCGGTGATCAAGATACACTGAAAAATAACATTTTCACTTCGTGGACTTTGAAAAACTATGTTTTTGGGGTTTGGCTGGTCAAAATGGAAACCGTCAATCACATAGTCACTAAAAAACTATGTTTTTGGGGTTTCTAGGAAGAAACGAAATGGGAATTGAACTCCCGGTTAATAAGATACACTAAAAAATAATTTTTTCACCTCCTCAAAAATAAAAAACTAAGTTTTTGCAGCATTGGGTCAAAATGCAAACCATCGATCCGATAGCCACGAAATTTAACTCGCACCTCTCGTACATCTAAAGAAAGTTGCAGGAAGAAATGGAAAGGGAATTGAACACCAGGTTATGAAGATACACTAAAATATAACTTTTTTACAACGTAGACTTTGAAAAATAAAGATTTTGGGGGGGTCAAAATGCAAATCGTCGATCCTAGCCATGAAACTTAACTCGCACCCCTCACACACATCTAAAGAAAGTTGTAGGAAGAAACAAAATGGGATTTGGACTCCTAGTTATCAAGTTACACTGAAAAAAACAAAATTTTCACCTATTTGACTTTGAAGCACCATGTTTTCGGAGATTGGGGGGTCAAAATACAAACTGTCGATCCAATAACCTCGAAACTTAACTCTCACCTCCCACACATCTAAAGAAAGCTTTGGGACGAGGAAAACAAGAATCAGACTCCCGGTTATCAAGATATACTAAAAAATAACCTTTTCACCTCCTCGACTATGAAAAACAAAGTTTTTAGGGTACAAGGGTCAAAATACAAACCGTCGATCTGATAGGCACGAAACTTAACTCGCAGCTTACGCACATCTAAAGAAAGTTGTAGGAAGAAATGGAAAGGGAATTGAACTCTTGGTTGTGAAGATACACTAAAATATAACTTTTTTACCACGTAGATTTTGAAAAACAAAGTTGTTGGAGTTTGTGGGGGACAAAATGCAAATCGAAGATCCGTTAGCCATGAAACTTAACTCGCACCTCCCACACGTCTAAAGAGTGTTATAGGAAGAAACGAAAAAGGAATTGGACTAATGGTTATCAAGATACACTAAAAAATAACTTTTTCATCTTGTGATCCTTGAAAAATAAAAAACTGATTTTTTTGGGGTTAGGCCGGTCAAAATGCAAGCCGTCGATCCGATAGCCACAAAATTTAAACCGCACCTCCAACACGTCAATAGAAAGTTGTAAGAAGAAACAAACAAGAATTGAACACTTGGTTATCAAGATACAACAGAAAATAACCTTTTCACGTCGTTGACTTTAAAAAACCAAGTTTTTGAAGTTTAGGGGGTCAAAATTCAAGTCGTCGATTCAATAGCCACGAAACTTAACCCACACCTTCTACACGCCTAAGTAAAGTTGTAGGAAAAACGAAAAGGGCGTCGGACTCCCGGTGATCAAGATACACTGAAAAATAACATTTTCACTTCGTAGACTTTGAAAAACTATGTTTTTGGGGTTTGGCTGGTCAAAATGGAAACCGTCAATCACATAGTCACTAAAAAACTATGTTTTTGGGGTTTCTAGGAAGAAACGAAATGGGAATTGAACTCCCGATTAATAAGATACACTAAAAAATAATTTTTTCACCTCCTCAAAAATAAAAAACTAAGTTTTTGCAGCATTGGGTCAAAATGCAAACCATCGATCCGATAGCCACGAAATTTAACTCGCACCTCTCGTACATCTAAAGAAAGTTGCAGGAAGAAATGGAAAAGGGAATTGAACACCAGGTTATGAAGATACACTAAAATATAACTTTTTTACAACGTAGACTTTGAAAAATAAAGATTTTGGGGGGGTCAAAATGTATATCGTCGATCCTAGCCATGAAACTTAACTCGCACCCCTCACACACATCTAAAGAAAGTTGTAGGAAGAAACAAAATGGGATTTGGACTCCTAGTTATCAAGTTACACTGAAAAAAACAAAATTTTCACCTATTTGACTTTGAAGCACCATGTTTTCGGAGATTGGGGGGTCAAAATACAAACTGTCGATCCAATAACCTCGAAACTTAACTCTCACCTCCCACACATCTAAAGAAAGCTTTGGGATGAGGAAAACAAGAATCAGACTCCCGGTTATCAAGATATACTAAAAAATAACCTTTTCACCTCCTCGACTATGAAAAACAAAGTTTTTAGGGTACAAGGGTGAAAATACAAACCGTCGATCTGATAGGCACGAAACTTAACTCGCAGCTTACGCACATCTAAAGAAAGTTGTAGGAAGAAATGGAAAGGGAATTGAACTCTTGGTTGTGAAGATACACTAAAATATAACTTTTTTACCACGTAGATTTTGAAAAACAAAGTTGTTGGAGTTTGTGGGGGTCAAAATGCAAATCGAAGATCCGTTAGCCATGAAACTTAACTCGCACCTCCCACACGTCTAAAGAGTGTTATAGGAAGAAACGAAAAAGGAATTGGACTAATGGTTATCAGGATACACTAAAAAATAACTTTTTCATCTTGTGATCCTTGAAAAATAAAAAACTGATTTTTTTGGGGTTAGGCCGGTCAAAATGCAAGCCGTCGATCCGATAGCCACAAAATTTAAACCGCACCTCCAACACGTCAATAGAAAGTTGTAAGGAGAAACAAACAAGAATTGAACACTTGGTTATCAAATTACAACAGAAAATAACCTTTTCACGTCGTTGACTTTAAAAAACCAAGTTTTTGAAGTTTAGGGGGTCAAAATTCAAGTCGTCGATTCAATAGCCACGAAACTTAACCCACACCTTCTACACGCCTAAGTAAAGTTGTAGGAAAAACGAAAAGGGCGTCGGACTCCCGGTGATCAAGATACACTGAAAAATAACATTTTCACTTCGTAGACTTTGAAAAACTATGTTTTTGGGGTTTGGCTGGTCAAAATGGAAACCGTCAATCACATAGTCACTAAAAAACTATGTTTTTGGGGTTTCTAGGAAGAAACGAAATGGGAATCGAACTCCCGGTTAATAAGATACACTAAAAAATAATTTTTTCACCTCCTCAAAAATAAAAAACTAAGTTTTTGCAGCATGGGGTCAAAATGCAAACCATCGATCCGATAGCTACGAAATTTAACTCGCACCTCTCGTACATCTAAAGAAAGTTGCAGGAAGAAATGGAAAGGGAATTGAACACCAGGTTATGAAGATACACTAAAATATAACTTTTTTACAACGTAGACTTTGAAAAATAAAGATTTTGGGGGGTCAAAATGCAAATCGTCGATCCTAGCCATGAAACTTAACTCGCACCCCTCACACACATCTAAAGAAAGTTGTAGGAAGAAACAAAATGGGATTTGGACTCCTAGTTACCAAGTTACACTGAAAAAAACAAAATTTTCACCTATTTGACTTTGAAGCACCATGTTTTCGGAGATTGGGGGGTCAAAATACAAACTGTCGATCCAATAACCTCGAAACTTAACTCTCACCTCCCACACATCTAAAGAAAGCTTTGGGATGAGGAAAACAAGAATCTGACTCCCGGTTATCAAGATATACTAAAAAATAACCTTTTCACCTCCTCGACTATGAAAAACAAAGTTTTTAGGGTACAAGGGTCAAAATACAAACCGTCGATCTGATAGGCACGAAACTTAACTCGCAGCTTACGCACATCTAAAGAAAGTTGTAGGAAGAAATGGAAAGGGAATTGAACTCTTGGTTGTGAAGATACACTAAAATATAACTTTTTTACCACGTAGATTTTGAAAAACAAAGTTGTTGGAGTTTGTGGGGGTCAAAATGCAAATCGAAGATCCGTTAGCCATGAAACTTAACTCGCACCTCCCACACGTCTAAAGAGTGTTATAGGAAGAAACGAAAAAGGAATTGGACTAATGGTTATCAGGATACACTAAAAAATAACTTTTTCATCTTGTGATCCTTGAAAAATAAAAAACTGATTTTTTTGGGGTTAGGCCGGTCAAAATGCAAGCCGTCGATCCGATAGCCACAAAATTTAAACCGCACCTCCAACACGTCAATAGAAAGTTGTAAGAAGAAACAAACAAGAATTGAACATTTGGTTATCAAGATACAACAGAAAATAACCTTTTCACGTCGTTGACTTTAAAAAACCAAGTTTTTGAAGTTTAGGGGGTCAAAATTCAAGTCGTCGATTCAATAGCCACGAAACTTAACCCACACCTTCTACACGCATAAGTAAAGTTGTAGGAAAAACGAAAAGGGCGTCGGACTCCCGGTGATCAAGATACACTGAAAAATAACATTTTCACTTCGTAGACTTTGAAAAACTATGTTTTTGGGGTTTGGCTGGTCAAAATGGAAACCGTCAATCACATAGTCACTAAAAAACTATGTTTTTGGGGTTTCTAGGAAGAAACGAAATGGGAATCGAACTCCCGGTTAATAAGATACACTAAAAAATAATTTTTTCACCTCCTCAAAAATAAAAAACTAAGTTTTTGCAGCATTGGGTCAAAATGCAAACCATCGATCCGATAGCCACGAAATTTAACTCGCACCTCTCGTACATCTAAAGAAAGTTGCAGGAAGAAATGGAAAGGGAATTGAACACCAGGTTATGAAGATACACTAAAATATAACTTTTTTACAACGTAGACTTTGAAAAATAAAGTTTTTGGGGGGGTCAAAATGCAAATCGTCGATCCTAGCCATGAAACTTAACTCGCACCCCTCACACACATCTAAAGAAAGTTGTAGGAAGAAACAAAATGGGATTTGGACTCCTAGTTATCAAGTTACACTGAAAAAAACAAAATTTTCACCTATTTGACTTTGAAGCACCATGTTTTCGGAGATTGGGGGGTCAAAATACAAACTGTCGATCCAATAACCTCGAAACTTAACTCTCACCTCCCACACATCTAAAGAAATCTTTGGGATGAGGAAAACAAGAATCAGACTCCCGGTTATCAAGATATACTAAAAAATAACATTTTCACCTCCTCGACTATGAAAAACAAAGTTTTTAGGGTATAAGGGTCAAAATACAAACCGTCGATATGATAGGCACGAAACTTAACTCGCAGCTTATGCACATCTAAAGAAAGTTGTAGGAAGAAATGGAAAGGGAATTGAACTCTTGGTTGTGAAGATACACTAAAATATAACTTTTTTACCACGTAGATTTTGAAAAACAAAGTTGTTGGGGTTTGTGGGGATCAAAATGCAAATCGAAGATCCGTTAGCCATGAAACTTAACTCGCACCTCCCACACGTCTAAAGAGTGTTATAGGAAGAAACGAAAAAGGAATTGGATTAATGGTTATCAAGATACACTAAAAAATAACTTTTTCATCTTGTGATCTTTGAAAAATAAAAAATTGATTTTTTTGGGGTTAAGCCGGTCAAAATGCAAGCCGTCGATCCGATAGCCACAAAATTTAAACCGCACCTCCAACACGTCAATAGAAAGTTGTAAGAAGAAACAAACAAGAATTGAACACTTGGTTATCAAGATACAACAGAAAATAACCTTTTCACGTCGTTGACTTTAAAAAACAAAGTTTTTGAAGTTTAGGGGGTCAAAATTCAAGTCGTCGATTCAATAGCCACGAAACTTAACCCACACCTTCTACACGCCTAAGTAAAGTTGTAGGAAAAACGAAAAGGGCGTCGGACTCCCGGTGATCAAGATACACTGAAAAACAACATTTTCACTTCGTAGACTTTGAAAAACTATGTTTTTGGGGTTTGGCTGGTAAAAATGGAAACCGTCAATCACATAGTCACTAAAAAACTATGTTTTTGGGGTTTCTAGGAAGAAACGAAATGGGAATCGAACTCCCGGTTAATAAGATACACTAAAAAATAATTTTTTCACCTCCTCAAAAATAAAAAACTAAGTTTTTGCAGCATGGGGTCAAAATGCAAACCATCGATCCGATAGCCACGAAATTTAACTCGCACCTCTCGTACATCTAAAGAAAGTTGCAGGAAGAAATGGAAAGGGAATTGAACACCAGGTTATGAAGATACACTAAAATATAACTTTTTTACAATGTAGACTTTGAAAAATAAAGTTTTTGGGGGGGTCAAAATGCAAATCGTCGATCCTAGCCATGAAACTTAACTCGCACCCCTCACACACATCTAAAGAAAGTTGTAGGAAGAAACAAAATGGGATTTGGACTCCTAGTTATCAAGTTACACTGAAAAAAACAAAATTTTCACCTATTTGACTTTGAAGCACCATGTTTTCGGAGATTGGGGGGTCAAAATACAAACTGTCGATCCAATAACCTCGAAACTTAACACCCACCTCCCACACATCTAAAGAAAGCTTTGGGATGAGAAGAACAAGAATCAGACTCCCGGTTATCAAGATATACTAAAAAATAACCTTTTCACCTCCTCGACTATGAAAAACAAAGTTTTTAGGGTATAAGGGTCAAAATACAAACCGTCGATCGGATAAGCACGAAATTAAACTCGTAGCTTACGCACATCTAAAGAAAGTTGTAGGAAGAAATGGAAAGGGAATTGAACTCATGGTTATGAAGATACACTAAAATATAACTTTTTTACCACGTAGATTTTGAAAAACAAAGTTATTGGGGTTTGTGGCGGTTAAAATACAATTCGTCGATCCGTTAGCCATAAAACTTAACTCGCACCTCCCACACGTCTAAAGAAAGTTATAGAAAGAAACGGAAAAGGAATCGGACTTCCCATTATCAAGATACACTAAAACACAACTTTTTTACGTCGTACACTTTTAAAAACTAAGTTTTTGGGGTTTTAAGGGTAAAAATGCAAACCGTCAATCATATAGCCACGAAATTTAATTCACACCTCACACACATCTAAAGAAAGTTGTAGGAAAAAATGGAAAGAGAATCGGACTCCAAGTTATCAAGATACACTAAAAATAACTTTTTTACCACGTAGACGTTGGAAAATAAAGTTTTTGGATTTTGGGGGGTCAAAATGCAAACCGTCAATCCGTTTGCCATGAAACTTAACTCGCACCTCCCATATGTCGAAAGAAAGTTGTAGGAAGAAACAGTAAGGCAATCGGACGTACGGTTCTCAAGATACATTAAAAAATAACTTTTTCACCTCCTCAAAAATAAAAAACTAAGCTTTTGCAGCATGGGGTCAAAATGCAAACCATCGATCCGATAGCCACGAAATTTAACTCGCACCTCTCGTACATCTAAAGAAAGTTGCAGGAAGAAATGGAAAGGGAATTGAACACCAGGTTATGAAGATACACTAAAATATAACTTTTTTACAACGTAGACTTTGAAAAATAAAGTTTTTGGGGGGGTCAAAATGCAAATCGTCGATCCTAGCCATGAAACTTAACTTGCACCTCCCACACATCTAAAGAAAGTTGTAGGAAGAAATGGAAAGAGAATCGGACTCCAAGTTATCAAGATACACTGAAAATAACTTTTTCACCACGTAGACGTTGGAAAATAAAGTTTTTGGATTTTGGGGGGTCAAAATGCAAACCGTCAATCCGTTTGCCATGAAACTTAACTCGCACCTCCCATATGTCGAAAGAAAGTTGTAGGAAGAAACAGTAAGGCAATCGGACGTACGGTTCTGAAGATACATTAAAAAATAACTTTTTCACCTCCTCAAAAATGAAAAACTAAGTTTTTGCCGCATGGGGGTCAAAATGCAAACCATCGATCCGATATCCACGAAATTTAACTCGCACCTCTCGTACGTCTAAAGAAAGCTGCAGGATGAAATGGAAAGGGTATTGAATACTAGGTTATGAAGATACACTAAAATGTAACTTTTTTACAATGTAGACTTTGAAAAATAAAGTTTTTGGGATTTGTTGTGGTCAAAATGCAAATCGTCAATCCGTTAGCCATGAAACTTAACTCGCACCTCCCACACGTCTAAAGAAAGTTGTAGGAAGAAACGGAAAAGGAATCGGACTTCCCATTATCAAGATACACTAAAACTCAACTTTTTTACCTCGTAGACTTTTAAAAACTAAGTTTTTGGGATTTGGAGGGTAAAAATGCAAAGCGTCAATCATATAGCCACGAAATTTAATTCACACCTCACACACATCTAAATAACTTAACTCGCACCTCCCATATGTCACGAAAATAAAGTTTTTGGGTTTTGAGGGGTCAAAATGCAAACCGTCAATTCGTTTGCCATGAAACTTAACTCGCATCTCCCATATGTCGAAAGAAAGTTGTAGGAAGAAACAGTAAGGCAATTGGACGAACGGTTATCAAGATACACTAAAAAATAACTTTTTCACCTCCTCAATGAAAAATTAAGTTCTTGCAGCATGGGGGTCAAAATACAAACCATCGATCTGATAACCACGAAATTTAACTCGCACCTCTCGTACGTCTAAAGAAAGTTGCAGGACGAAATGGAAAGGGTATTGAATACTAGGTTATGAAGATACACTAAAATATAACTTTTTCACCGCGTAGACTTTGAAAATTAAAGTTTTAGGGGGGGTCATAATGCAAATCGTCGATCCGTTTGCCAAGAAACTTAACTCGCACCTCTCACTCACTTCTAAAGAAAGTTGTAGGAAGAAACAAAATGGGATTTGGACTCCTAGTTATCAAGATACACTGAAAAAAACAAAATTTTCACCTATTTGACAATAAAACACCATGTTTTCGGAGACTGGGGGGTCAAAATACAAACTGTCGATCCAATAACCTCGAAACTTAACTCTCACCTCCCACACATCTAAAGAAAGCTTTGGAATGAACATAATAGGAATCAGACTCCCGGTTATCAAGATACTAGGTATAACCCGTGGCTAAAGCCACTATCGAACCATTCTAAAACATACGTGAATTAGGCTGGTAATTTGTCTGTGCCCGTGAGCACAGCACCCAAAAAAAGGGTAAATAAAGCTACAGTTGAAAAATAAAATAAAAAATCAGAGTGAAACCCCCAACAAAAATATAACTGACATAAAAAATATGAAATCCCACAATCCAGTAACAAAACCTTCCACTGATCCAATTTTCACAACACAATAAAATACAATCCAAAAAACCTCTCATCGATATTAGAGTTATTTCATGTGAAAGGGACTCCAAGTCGAGAACATTGTGTACACCACCTACCACTTTTATACAATCATCCCTGCAGATGTCAGAAAATAAAACATATCAATGAAAATCAACTTCACTAATGAGTGGGTGCCAACATAAATTATAAGGACACAATTAGTAGGCAAAGAAAAGATGAGTCCACCATCCACAATAAAAAAAATCAAAATTGAGAACAAAACAAAAATAATTAGGGGCTATTTAACCTTTAAGGAAGAAAAAAAAAAGAGTTTTAGCCAACACAAATTATAAGCTTGTATAGGCAAACTTTTGAGGATAGACCATGAAATTAAACATGTAAAACAGCAAGTTCATTCAAAAAAGACAACATGTTAACAGTAGAACTTCGAGTCACAAAACGATAGGAAGCATGTACACTTCTGAAGAGTCACATGTCCGAGACACCGAAATATTATTATTGAAAAAAGAAAAATATAATGCTTCCCAAATTTTGAATCCTAAAATGGGTTCCCAAATGATAGTTATTGCTGGTACCATGGTACAACTGACAAAGTATTTGGGATCCAAAAAACTTGAGAGAGGCAACCAAACAGGGTAACATCTTGGGGAACCTAGCAGAAAATTGAAAAACTTAACACAACTCTTCATTTTAGGTGAGAAAAGTCAAAACCCACAAAACCCAAAGCTATGAAAGATCAAAACCCCTGCTTCAAATTAATTATTACTCAATGAATGAAGGACTAAACAAACTTCAAGCATTGCATTTTATATAAACCAAAAATTAAGCACATAAATAATATACGTGCAGTGTCCCATAGACCCAAATTGACAACATAAAATAATTAGATGCTTAATAGGTGCAATCAACTTAAAATAGATTGGAATATCCATAATTAGATTAACAGTAGGCATTTAACCTACTTTGGCTTCAATAGCAGCAACTCCCAAAAGCTCCAATAGTAAAGAGCCTAACCTTGGAAAGTAGTAATATCTGGAATCCCTGAATTGAAACCAAATTGTTGCAAATTAAGCACCTGTTAATCACATCAGACAGTCAAGAGAACAAATTAACTTCAAAGATAACCTTCGAACAACAACAAAAAAAAATTGATTTTAGTAAGTGAATAAAGAGAAAGAAACCAGAGGGTTAGATCTTTCTCTCTCATTCATCAAAGTTGGCATGGATCTGGAAAAAAAAATCAGGAACACCATACAATCAACACTCCAAAATAATAAATCCCTAAAACACAGAGAGAGAGAGAGAGAGAGAGAGAGAGAGTACCTGGGAGAGTGGAGGGTCGAAGGAGAAAGGAAGTCAAAGCCGGAGTAGGAGGAAGGGTAGGCCGGACCTGGAGGAAGGAGTGGTCGGAGCTGGTTCTTTGGTGCGTGGCAAAGGGAGGGAGGGGGTATCCGTAGGGGACAGAAAAAGAGAGAGAGGACTGATTTGTTTTTTTCAGTCAAAAACAATATGGTTTTGGGGTTTTTTGGTTGATAGAGTGGGCATTTGAATTTTGAAATCCAAATCAATCCTGGCCGTTCTTTATCTTCTCTCAAACTTAATCTCAACCATTGTTTATCTTTGTCTTGAGAGGAGACAAACCCTTTCCTTGCTTATTATATAGATACTAAAAAATAACCTTTTCACCTCCTCGACTATGAAAAATAAAGTTTTTGGGGTGTGGGTGTCAAAATACAAACCGTCGATCCGATAGCCACAAAATTTAACTCGCAGCTTACACACATCTAAAGAAAGTTGTAGGAAGAAATGGAAAGCGAATTGAACTCCTGGTTGTGAAGATACACTAAAATATAACTTTTTTACCACGTAGATTTTGAAAAACAAAGTTGTTGGGGTTTGTGGGGGTCAAAATGCAAATCGAAGATCCGTTAGCCATGAAACTTAACTCGCACCTCCCACACGTCTAAAGAGTGTTATAGGAAGAAACGAAAAAGGAATTGGACTAATGGTTATCAAGATACACTACAAAATAACTTTTTCATCTTGTGATCTTTGAAAAATAAAAAACTGATTTTTTTGGGGTTAGGCCGGTCAAAATGCAAGCCGTCGATCCGATAGCCACAAAATTTAAACCGCACCTCCAACACGTCAATAGAAAGTTGTAAGAAGAAACAAACAGGAATTAAACACTTGGTTATCAAGATACAACAGAAAATAACCTTTTCACGTCGTTGACTTTAAAAAACCAAGTTTTTGAAGTTTAGGGGGTCAAAATTCAAGTCGTCGATTCAATAGCCACGAAACTTAACCCACACCTTCTACACGCCTAAGTAAAGTTGTCGGAAAAACGAAAAGGGCGTCGGACTCCCGGTGATCAAGATACACTGAAAAACAACATTTTCACTTCGTAGACTTTGAAAAACTATGTTTTTGGGGTTTGGCTGGTCAAAATGGAAACCGTCAATCACATAGTCACTAAAAAACTATGTTTTTGGGGTTTCTAGGAAGAAACGAAATGGGAATCGAACTCCCGGTTAATAAGATACACTAAAAAATAATTTTTTCACCTCCTCAAAAATAAAAAACTAAGCTTTTGCAGCATGAGGTCAAAATGCAAACCATCGATCCGATAGCCACGAAATTTAACTCGCACCTCTCGTACATCTAAAGAAAGTTGCAGGAAGAAATGGAAAGGGAATTGAACACCAGGTTATGAAGATACACTAAAATATAACTTTTTTACAACGTAGACTTTGAAAAATAAAGTTTTTGGGGGGGTCAAAATGCAAATCGTCGATCCTAGCCATGAAACTTAACTCGCACCCCTCACACACATCTAAAGAAAGTTGTAGGAAGAAACAAAATGGGATTTGGACTCCTAGTTATCAAGTTACACTAAAAAAAACAAAATTTTCACCTATTTGACTTTGAAGCACCATGTTTTCGGAGATTGGGGGGTCAAAATACAAACTGTCGATCCAATAACCTCGAAACTTAACTCTCACCTCCCACACATCTAAAGAAAGCTTTGGGATGAGGAAAACAAGAATCAGACTCCCGGTTATCAAGATATACTAAAAAATAACCTTTTCACCTCCTCGACTATGAAAAACAAAGTTTTTAGGGTATAAGGGTCAAAATACAAACCGTCGATCTGATAGGCACGAAACTTAACTCGCAGCTTACGCACATCTAAAGAAAGTTGTAGGAAGAAATGGAAAGGGAATTGAACTCTTGGTTGTGAAGATACACTAAAATATAACTTTTTTACCACGTAGATTTTGAAAAACAAAGTTGTTGGAGTTTGTGGGGGTCAAAATGCAAATCGAAGA
This sequence comes from Hydrangea macrophylla, assembly GCA_033977485.1. NCBI lineage: Eukaryota > Viridiplantae > Streptophyta > Magnoliopsida > Cornales > Hydrangeaceae > Hydrangea > Hydrangea macrophylla. Next base: position 22,380,809 of record CM066985.1, read on the forward strand.
TCCGTTAGCCATGAAACTTAACTCGCACCTCCCACACGTCTAAAGAGTGTTATAGGAAGAAACGAAAAAGGAATTGGACTAATGGTTATCAAGATACACTAAAAAATAACTTTTTCATCTTGTGATCCTTGAAAAATAAAAAACTGATTTTTTTGGGGTTAGGCCGGTCAAAATGCAAGCCGTCGATCCGATAGCCACAAAATTTAAACAGCACCTCCAACACGTCAATAGAAAGTTGTAAGAAGAAACAAACAAGAATTGAACACTTGGTTATCAAGATACAACAGAAAATAACCTTTTCACGTCGTTGACTTTAAAAAACCAAGTTTTTGAAGTTTAGGGGGTCAAAATTCAAGTCGTCGATTCAATAGCCCCGAAACTTAACTCACACCTTCTACACGCCTAAGTAAAGTTGTAGGAAAAACGAAAAGGGCGTCGGACTCCCGGTGATCAAGATACACTGAAAAACAACATTTTCACTTCGTAGACTTTGAAAAACTATGTTTTTGGGGTTTGGCTGGTCAAAATGGAAACCGTCAATCACATAGTCACTAAAAAACTATGTTTTTGGGGTTTCTAGGAAGAAACGAAATGGGAATCGAACTCCCGGTTAATAAGATACACTAAAAAATAATTTTTTCACCTCCTCAAAAATAAAAAACTAAGCTTTTGCAGCATGGGGTCAAAATGCAAACCATCGATCCGATAGCCACGAAATTTAACTCGCACCTCTCGTACATCTAAAGAAAGTTGCAGGAAGAAATGGAAAGGGAATTGAACACCAGGTTATGAAGATACACTAAAATATAACTTTTTTACAACGTAGACTTTGAAAAATAAAGATTTTGGGGGGGTCAAAATGCAAATCGTCGATCCTAGCCATGAAACTTAACTCGCACCCCTCACACACATCTAAAGAAAGTTGTAGGAAGAAACAAAATGGGATTTGGACTCCTAGTTATCAAGTTACACTAAAAAAAACAAAATTTTCACCTATTTGACTTTGAAGCACCATGTTTTCGGAGATTGGGGGGTCAAAATACAAACTGTCGATCCAATAACCTCGAAACTTAACTCTCACCTCCCACACATCTAAAGAAAGCTTTGGGATGAGGAAAACAAGAATCAGACTCCCGGTTATCAAGATATACTAAAAAAATAACCTTTTCACCTCCTCGACTATGAAAAACAAAGTTTTTAGGGTATAAGGGTCAAAATACAAACCGTCGATCTGATAGGCACGAAACTTAACTCGCAGCTTACGCACATCTAAAGAAAGTTGTAGGAAGAAATGGAAAGGGAAATGAACTCTTGGTTGTGAAGATACACTAAAATATAACTTTTTTACCACGTAGATTTTGAAAAACAAAGTTATTGCGGTTTGTGGCGGTTAAAATGCAAATCGTCGATCCGTTAGCCATAAAACTTAACTCGCACCTCCCACACGTCTAAAGAAAGTTGTAGGAAGAAACGGAAAAGGAATCGGACTTCCCATTATCAAGATACACTAAAACACACTTTTTTACCTCGTACACTTTTAAAAACTAAGTTTTTGGGGTTTTAAGGGTAAAAATGAAAACCATCAATCATATAGCCACGAAATTTAGTTCACACCTTACACACATCTAAAGAAAGTTGTAGGAAGAAATGGAAAGAGAATTGGACTCCAAGTTATCAAGATACACTAAAAATAACTTTTTTACCACGTAGACGTTGGAAAATAAAGTTTTTGGATTTTGAGGGGTCAAAATGCAAACCGTCAATCCGTTTGCCATGAAACTTAACTCGCACCTCCCATATGTCGAAAGAAAGTTGTAGGAAGAAACAGTAAGGCAATCGGACGTACGGTTCTCAAGATACACTAAAAAATAACTTTTTCACCTCCTCAAAAATGAAAAACAAAGTTTTTGCAGCAAGGGGGTCAAAATGCAAACCATCGATCCGATATCCACGAAATTTAACTCGCACCTCTCGTACGTCTAAAGAAAGCTGCACGATGAAATGGAAAGGGTATTGAATACTAGGTTACGAAGATACTCTAAAATATAACTTTTTTACAACGTAGACTTTGAAAAATAATGTTTTTGGGGTTTGTTGTGGTCAAAATGCAAAGCGTCAATCCGTTAGCCATGAAACTTAACTCGCACCTCCCACACGTCTAAAGAAAGTTATAGGAAGAAACGGAAAAGGAATCGGACTTCCCATCATCAAGATACACTAAAACTCAACTTTTTAACCTCGTAGACTTTTAAAAATTAAGTTTTTGGGATTTGGAGGGTAAAAATGCAAAGCGTCAATCATATAGCCACGAAATTTAATTCACACCTCACATAGATCTAAATAACTTAACTCGCACCTCCCATATGTCACGAAAATAAAGTTTTTGGGTTTTGGGGGGTCAAAATGCAAACTGTCAATCCGTTTGCCATGAAACTTAACTCGCACCTCCCATATGTCAAAAGAAAGTTGTAGGAAGAAACAATAAGGGAATCGGACTAACGGTTATCAAGATACACTAAAAAATAAATTTTTCACCTCCTCAAAAATGAAAAACTAAGTTTTTGCAGCATGGGGGTCAAAATGCAAACCATCGATCCGATAGCCACGAAATTTAACTCGCACCTCTCGTACGTCTAAAGAAAGTTGCAGGAAGAAATGGAAAGAGAATTGAACACCAGGTTATGAAGATACACTAAAATATAACTTTTTTACCACGTAGACTTTGAAAAATAAAGTTTTTGGACGGTCAAAATGCAAATCGTCGATCCGTTAGCCATGAAACTTAACTCGCACCCCTCACACATGTCTAAAGAAATTTGTAGGAAGAAACGAAATGGGATTTGGACTCCCGGTTATCAAGTTATCCTGAAAAAAACAAAATTTGCACCTATTTGACTTTAAAACACCATGTTTTCGGAGATTGGAGGGTCAAAATACAAACTGTCGATCCAATAACCTCGAAACTTAACTCTCACCTCCCACACATCTAAAGAAAACTTTGGGATGAGCAGAACAAGAATTAGACTCCCGGTTATCAAGATATACTCAAAAATAACCTTTTCACCTCCTCGACTATGAAAAACAAAGTTTTTAGGGTATAAGGGTCAAAATACAAACCGTCGATCTGATAGGCACGAAATTTAACTCGCAGCTTACGCACATCGAAAGAAAGTTGTAGGAAGAAATGGAAAGGGAATTGAACTCATGGTTATGAAGATACACTAAAATATAACTTTTTTCCCACGTAGATTTTGAAAAACAAAGATATTGGGGTTTGTGGCGGTTAAAATGCAAATCGTCGATCCGTTAGCCATAAAACTTAACTCGCACCTCCCACACGTCTAAAGGAAGTTGTAGGAAGAAACGGAAAAGGAATCGGACTTCCCATTATCAAGATACACTAAAACACAACTTTTTTACCTCGTACACTTTTAAAAACTAAGTATTTGGGGTTTTAAGGGTAAAAATGCAAACCGTCAATCATATAGCCACGAAATTTAATTCACACTTCACACACATCTAAAGAAAGTTGTAGGAAGAAATGGAAAGAGAATCGGACTCCAAGTTATCAAAATACACTAAAAATAACTTTTTTACCACGTAGACGTTGGAAAATAAAGTTTTTGGATTTTGGGGGGTCAAAATGCAAACCGTCAATCCGTTTGCCATGAAACTTAACTCGCACCTCCCATATGTCGAAAGAAAGTTGTAGGAAGAAACAGTAAGGCAATCGGACGTACGATTCTTAAGATACACTAAAAAATAACTTTTTCACCTCCTCAAAAATGAAAAACTAAGTTTTTGCAGCATGGGGGTCAAAATGCAAACCATCGATCCGATATCCACGAAATTTAACTCGCACCTCTCGTACGTCTAAAGAAAGCTGCAGGACGAAATGGAAAGGGTATTGAATACTAGGTTATGAAGATACACTAAAATATAACTTTTTCACCGCGTAGACTTTGAAAAATAAAGTTTTAGAGGGGGTCAAAATGCAAATCGTCGATCCGTTGGCAATGAAACTTAACTCGCACCTCTCACTCACTTCTAAAAAAGTTGTAGAAAGAAACAAAATGGGATTTGGGCTCCCGGTTATCAAGATACACTGAAAAAAACAAAATTTTCACCTATTTGGCAATGAAACACCATGTTTTCGGAGACTGGGGGTCAAAATACAAACTGTCGATCCAATAACCTCGAAACTTAACTCTCACCTCCCACACATCTAAAGAAAGCTTTGGAATGAACAGAATAGGAATCAGACTCCCGGTTATCAAGATATACTAAAAAATAACCTTTTCACCTCCTCGACTATGAAAAACAAAGTTTTTGGGGTATAGGTGTCAAAATACAAACTGTCGATCCGATAGTCACAAAATTTAACTCGCAACTTACACACATCTAAAGAAAGTTGTAGGAAGAAATGAAAAGGGAATTGAACTCCTGGTTGTGAAGATACACTAAAATATAACTTTTTTACCACGTAGATTTTGAAAAACAAAGTTGTTGGGGTTTGTGGCGGTCAAAATGCAAATCAAAGATCCGTTAGCCATGAAACTTAACTCGCACCTCCCACACGGCTAAAGAAAGTTATAGGAAGAAATAGAAAAGTAATCGGACTTCCCATCATCAAGATACACTAAAACAACTTTTTTACCTCGTTGACTTTTAAAAACTAATATTTTGGGGTTTGGAGGGTAAAAATGAAAACCATCAATCACGTAGCCACGAAATTTAATTCACACCTCACACACATCTAAAGAAAGTTGTAGGAAGAAATGGAAAGAGAATCGGACTCCAAGTTATCAAGATACACTAAAAATAACTTTTTTACCACGTAGAGGTTGGAAAATAAAGTTTTTGGGTTTTGGGGGGTCAAAATGCAAACTGTCAATCCGTTTGCCATGAAACTTAACTCGCACCTCCCATATGTCAAAAGAAAGTTGTAGGAAGAAACAGTAAGGGAATCGGACTAACGGTTATCAAGATACACTAAAAAATAAATTTTTCACCTCCTCAAAAATGAAAAACTAAGTTTTTGCAGCATGGGGGTCAAAATGCAAACCATCGATCCGATAGCCACGAAATTTAACTCGCACCTCTCGTACGTCTAAAGAAAGTTGCAGGAAGAAATGGAAAGGGAATTGAACACCAGGTTATGAAGATACACTAAAATATAACTTTTTTACCACGTAGACTTTGAAAAATAAAGTTTTTGGACGGTCAAAATGCAAATCGTCGATCCGTTAGCCATGAAACTTAACTCGCACCCCTCACACATGTCTAAAGAAATTTGTAGGAAGAAACGAAATGGGATTTGGACTCCCGGTTATCAAGTTATCCTGAAAAAAACAAAATTTGCACCTATTTGACTTTAAAACACCAAGTTTTCGGAGATTGGAGGGTCAAAATACAAACTGTCGATCCAATAACCTCGAAACTTAACTCTCACCTCCCACAGATCTAAAGAAAACTTTGGGATGAGCAGAACAAGAATTAGACTCCCGGTTATCAAGATATACTCAAAAATAACCTTTTCACCTCCTCGACTATGAAAAACAAAGTTTTTAGGGTATAAGGGTCAAAATACAAACCGTCGATCTGATAGGCACGAAATTTAACTCGCAGCTTACGCACATCTAAAGAAAGTTGTAGGAAGAAATGGAAAGGGAATTGAACTCATGGTTATGAAGATACACTAAAATATAACTTTTTTACCACGTAGATTTTGAAAAACAAAGATATTGGGGTTTGTGGCGGTTAAAATGCAAATCGTCGATCCGTTAGCCATAACACTTAACTCGCACCTCCCACACGTCTAAAGGAAGTTGTAGGAAGAAACGGAAAAGGAATCGGACTTCCCATTATCAAGATACACTAAAACACAACCTTTTTACCTCGTACACTTTTAAAAACTAAGTATTTGGGGTTTTAAGGGTAAAAATGCAAACCGTCAATCATATAGCCACGAAATTTAATTCACACCTCACACACATCTAAAGAAAGTTGTAGGAAGAAATGGAAAGAGAATCGGACTCCAAGTTATCAAAATACACTAAAAATAACTTTTTTACCACGTAGACGTTGGAAAATAAAGTTTTTGGATTTTGGGGGGTCAAAATGCAAACCGTCAATCCGTTTGCCATGAAACTTAACTCGCACCTCCCATATATCGAAAGAAAGTTGTAGGAAGAAACAGTAAGGCAATCGGACGTACGATTCTCAAGATACACTAAAAAATAACTTTTTCACCTCCTCAAAAATGAAAAACTAAGTTTTTGCAGCATGGGGGTCAAAATGCAAACCATCGATCCGATATCCACGAAATTTAACTCGCACCTCTCGTACGTCTAAAGAAAGCTGCAGGACGAAATGGAAAGGGTATTGAATACTAGGTTATGAAGATACACTAAAATATAACTTTTTCACCGCGTAGACTTTGAAAAATAAAGTTTTAGAGGGGGTCAAAATGCAAATCGTCGATCCGTTGGCAATGAAACTTAACTCGCACCTCTCACTCACTTCTAAAAAAGTTGTAGAAAGAAACAAAATGGGATTTGGGCTCCCGGTTATCAAGATACACTGAAAAAAACAAAATTTTCACCTATTTGGCAATGAAACACCATGTTTTCGGAGACTAGGGGTCAAAATACAAACTGTCGATCCAATAACCTCGAAACTTAACTCTCACCTCCCACACATCTAAAGAAAGCTTTGGAATGAACAGAATAGGAATCAGACTCCCGGTTATCAAGATATACTAAAAAATAACCTTTTCACCTCCTCGACTATGAAAAACAAAGTTTTTGGGGTATAGGTGTCAAAATACAAACTGTCGATCCGATAGTCACAAAATTTAACTCGCAACTTACACACATCTAAAGAAAGTTGTAGGAAGAAATGAAAAGGGAATTGAACTCCTGGTTGTGAAGATACACTAAAATATAACTTTTTTACCACGTAGATTTTGAAAAACAAAGTTGTTGGGGTTTGTGGCGGTCAAAATGCAAATCAAAGATCCGTTAGCCATGAAACTTAACTCGCACCTCCCACACGTCTAAAGAAAGTTATAGGAAGAAATAGAAAAGTAATCGGACTTCCCATCATCAAGATACACTAAAACAACTTTTTTACCTCGTTGACTTTTAAAAACTAATATTTTGGGGTTTGGAGGGTAAAAATGAAAACCATCAATCACGTAGCCACGAAATTTAATTCACACCTCACACACATCTAAAGAAAGTTGTAGGAAGAAATGGAAAGAGAATCGGACTCCAAGTTATCAAGATACACTAAAAATAACTTTTTTACCACGTAGAGGTTGGAAAATAAAGTTTTTGGGTTTTGGGGGGTCAAAATGCAAACTGTCAATCTGTTTTCCATGAAACTTAACTCGCACCTCCCATATGTCGAAAGAGAGTTGTAGGAAGAAACAGTAAGGGAATCGGACTAACGGTTATCAAGATACACTAAAAAATAAATTTTTCACCTCCTCAAAAATGAAAAACTAAGTTTTTGCAGCATGGGGGTCAAAATGCAAACCATCGATCCGATAGCCACGAAGTTTAACTCGCACATCTCGTACGTCTAAAGAAAGTTGCAGGAAGAAATGGAAAGGGAATTGAACAACAGGTTATGAAGATACCCTAAAATAATACTTTTTTACCACGTAGACTTTGAAAAATAAAGTTTTTGGGGGTGAAAATGCAAATCGTCGATCCGTTAGCCATGAAACTTAACTCGCACCTCTCACACACGTCTAAAGAAAGTTGTAGGAAGAAACAAAATGAGATTTGGACTCCCGGTTATAAAGTTACCCTGAAAAAAACAAAATTTTCACCAATTTGACTTTAAAATACCATGTTTAGGAGATTGGGGGGTCAAAATACAAACTGTCGATCCAATAACCTCGAAACTTAACTCTCACCTCCCACAGATCTAAAGAAAGCTTTGGGATGAACAGAACAAGAATCTAACTACCGGTTATCAAAATATACTAAAAAATAACCTTTTCACCTCCTCGACTATGAAAAATAAAGCTTTTGGGGTGTGGGGGTCAAAATACAAACCGTCGATCCGATAGCCATGAAATGTAACTCGCATCTTACACACATCTAAAGAAAGTTGTAGGAAGAAAAGGAAAGGAAATTGAACTCCTGGTTATGAAGATACACTTAAATATAACTTTTTTACCTCGTAGATTTTGAAAAACAAAGTTATTGGGGTTTGTGGGGGTCAAAATGCAAATCGTCGATCCGTTAGCCACAAAACTTAACTCCCACCTCCCACACGTCTAAAGAAAGTTGTAGGAAAAACGGAAAAGGAATCGGACTTCCCATTATCAAGATACACTAAAACACAACTTTTTTGCCGCGTAGACTTTTAAAAACTAAGTTTTTGGGATTTGGAGGGTAAAAATCCAAACCGTCAATCATATAGCCACGAAATTTAATTCACACCTCACACATATCTAAACAAAATTGTAGGAAGAAATGGAAAGAGAATCGGACTCCAAGTTATGAAGATACACTAAAAATAACTTTTTTACCACGTAGACGTTGGAAAATAATGTTTTTGGATTTTGGGGGGTCAAAATGCAAACCGTCAATCCGTTTGCCATGAAACTTAACTCGAACCTCCCATATGTCGAAAGAAAGTTGTAGGAAGAAACAGTAAGGGAATCGGACAAACAATTATCAAGATACACTAAAAAATAAATTTTTCACCTCCTCAAAAATGAAAAACTAAGTTTTTGCAGCATGGGGGTCAAAATACAAACCATCGATTGGATAGCCACAAAATTTAACTCGCACCTCTAGCACGTCTAAAGAAAGTTGCAGGACGAAATGGAAAGGGAATTGAACACCAGGTTATGAAGACACACTAAAATAATACTTTTTTACCACGTAGACTTTGAAAAATAAAGTTTTTGGGGGGTGAAAATGCAAATCGTCGATCCGTTAGGCATGAAACTTAACTCGCACCTCTCACACACGTCTAAAGAAAGTTGTAGGAAGAAACAAAATGGGATTTGGACTCCCAGTTATCAAGTTACACTGAAAAAAACAAAATTTTCACCTATTTGACTTTGAAACACCATATTTAGGAGATTGGGGGGTCAAAATACAAACTGTCGATCCAATAACCTCGAAACTTAACTCTCACCTCCCACACATCTAAAGAAAGCTTTGGGATGAACAGAAAAAGAATCAGACTCCCGGTTATCAAGATATCCTAAAAAATAACCTTTTCACCTCCTCAACTATGAAAAATAAAATTTTTGGGGTATGGGGGTCAAAATACAAACCGCCGATCCGATAGCCATGAAATGTAACTCGCATCTTACACACATCTAAAGAAAGTTGTAGGAAGAAAAGGAAAGGAAATTGAACTCCTGGTTATGAAGATACACTAAAATATAACTTTTTTACCTCGTAGATTTTGAAAAACAAAGTTATTGGGGTTTGTGGGGGTCAAAATGCAAAATCATCGATCCGTTAGCCACAAAACTTAACTCCCACCTCCCACACGTCTAAAGAAAGTTGTAGGAAGAAACAGAAAAGGAATCGGACTTCCCATTATCAAGATACACTAAAACACAACTTTTTTGCCGCGTAGACTTTTAAAAACTAAGTTTTTGGGATTTGGAGGGTAAAAATCCAAACCGTCAATCATATAGCCACGAAATTTAATTCACACCTCACACATATCTAAAGAAAATTGTAGGAAGAAATGGAAAGAGAATCGGACTCCAAGTTATGAAGATACACTAAAAATAACTTTTTTACCACGTAGACGTTGGGAAATAATGTTTTTGGATTTTGGGGGGTCAAAATGCAAACCGTCAATCCGTTTGCCATGAAACTTAACTCGAACCTCCCATATGTCGAAAGAAAGTTGTAGGAAGAAACAGTAAGGGAATCGGACAAACAATTATCAATATACACTAAAAAATAAAATTTTCACCTCCTCAAAAATGAAAAACTAAGTTTTTGCTGCATGGGGGTCAAAATACAAACCATCGATTGGATAGCCACAAAATTTAACTCGCACCTCTAGCACGTCTAAAGAAAGTTGCAGGACGAAATGGAAAGGGAATTGAACACCAGGTTATGAAGACACACTAAAATAATACTTTTTTACCACGTAGACTTTGAAAAATAAAGTTTTTGGGGGGTGAAAATGCAAATCGTCGATCCGTTAGGCATGAAACTTAACTCGCACCTCTCACACACGTCTAAAGAAAGTTGTAGGAAGAAACAAAATGGGATTTGGACTCCCAGTTATCAAGTTACACTGAAAAAAACAAAATTTTCACCTATTTGACTTTGAAACACCATATTTAGGAGATTGGGGGGTCAAAATACAAACTGTCGATCCAATAACCTCGAAACTTAACTCTCACCTCCCACACATCTAAAGAAAGCTTTGGGATGAACAGAAAAAGAATCAGACTCCCGGTTATCAAGATATCCTAAAAAATAACCTTTTCACCTCCTCAACTATGAAAAATAAAGTTTTTGGGGTATGGGGGTCAAAATACAAACCGTCGATCCGATAGCCATGAAATGTAACTCGCATCATACACACATCTAAAGAAAGTTGTAGGAAGAAAAGGAAAGGAAATTGAACTCCTGGTTATGAAGATACACTAAAATATAACTTTTTTACCTCATAGATTTGAAAAACAAAGTTATTGGGGTTTGTGGGGGTCAAAATGCAAATCGTCGAGCCGTTAGCCATAAAACTTAACTCCCACCTCCCACACGTCTAAAGAAAGTTGTAGGAAGAAACAGAAAAGGAATCGGACTTCCCATTATCAAGATACACTAAAACATAACTTTTTTGCCGCGTAGACTTTTAAAAACTAAGTTTTTGGGATTTGGAGGGTAAAAATCCAAACCGTCAATCATATAGCCACGAAATTTAATTCACACCTCACACATATCTAAAGAAAATTGTAGGAAGAAATGGAAAGAGAATCGGACTCCAAGTTATGAAGATACACTAAAAATAACTTTTTTACCACGTAGACGTTGGGAAATAATGTTTTTGGATTTTGGGGGGTCAAAATGCAAACCGTCAATCCGTTTGCCATGAAACTTAACTCGAACCTCCCATATGTCGAAAGAAAGTTGTAGGAAGAAACAGTAAGGGAATCGGACAAACAATTATCAATATACACTAAAAAATAAAATTTTCACCTCCTCAAAAATGAAAAACTAAGTTTTTGCTGCATGGGGGTCAAAATACAAACCATCGATTGGATAGCCACAAAATTTAACTCGCACCTCTAGCACGTCTAAAGAAAGTTGCAGGACGAAATGGAAAGGGAATTGAACACCAGGTTATGAAGACACACTAAAATAATACTTTTTTACCACGTAGACTTTGAAAAATAAAGTTTTTGGGGGGTGAAAATGCAAATCGTCGATCCGTTAGGCATGAAACTTAACTCGCACCTCTCACACACGTCTAAAGAAAGTTGTAGGAAGAAACAAAATGGAATTTGGACTCCCAGTTATCAAGTTACACTGAAAAAAACAAAATTTTCACCTATTTGACTTTGAAACACCATATTTAGGAGATTGGGGGGTCAAAATACAAACTGTCGATCCAATAACCTCGAAACTTAACTCTCACCTCCCACACATCTAAAGAAAGCTTTGGGATGAACAGAAAAAGAATCAGACTCCCGGTTATCAAGATATCCTAAAAAATAACCTTTTCACCTCCTCAACTATGAAAAATAAAGTTTTTAGGGTATGGGGGTCAAAATACAAACCGCCGATCCGATAGCCATGAAATGTAACTCGCATCATACACACATCTAAAGAAAGTTGTAGGAAGAAAAGGAAAGGAAATTGAACTCCTGGTTATGAAGATACACTAAAATATAACTTTTTTACCTCGTAGATTTTGAAAAACAAAGTTATTGGGGTTTGTGGGGGTCAAAATGCAAAATCATCGATCCGTTAGCCACAAAACTTAACTCCCACCTCCCACACGTCTAAAGAAAGTTGTAGGAAGAAACAGAAAAGGAATCGGACTTCCCATTATCAAGATACACTAAAACACAACTTTTTTGCCGCGTAGACTTTTAAAAACTAAGTTTTTGGGATTTGGAGGGTAAAAATCCAAACCGTCAATCATATAGCCACGAAATTTAATTCACACCTCACACATATCTAAAGAAAATTGTAGGAAGAAATGGAAAGAGAATCGGACTCCAAGTTATGAAGATACACTAAAAATAACTTTTTTACCACGTAGACGTTGGGAAATAATGTTTTTGGATTTTGGGGGGTCAAAATGCAAACCGTCAATCCGTTTGCCATGAAACTTAACTCGAACCTCCCATATGTCGAAAGAAAGTTGTAGGAAGAAACAGTAAGGGAATCGGACAAACAATTATCAATATACACTAAAAAATAAAATTTTCACCTCCTCAAAAATGAAAAACTAAGTTTTTGCTGCATGGGGGTCAAAATACAAACCATCGATTGGATAGCCACAAAATTTAACTCGCACCTCTAGCACGTCTAAAGAAAGTTGCAGGACGAAATGGAAAGGGAATTGAACACCAGGTTATGAAGACACACTAAAATAATACTTTTTTACCACGTAGACTTTGAAAAATAAAGTTTTTGGGGGGTGAAAATGCAAATCGTCGATCCGTTAGGCATGAAACTTAACTCGCACCTCTCACACACGTCTAAAGAAAGTTGTAGGAAGAAACAAAATGGGATTTGGACTCCCAGTTATCAAGTTACACTGAAAAAAACAAAATTTTCACCTATTTGACTTTGAAACACCATATTTAGGAGATTGGGGGGTCAAAATACAAACTGTCGATCCAATAACCTCGAAACTCAACTCTCACCTCCCACACATCTAAAGAAAGCTTTGGGATGAACAGAAAAAGAATCAGACTCCCGGTTATCAAGATATCCTAAAAAATAACCTTTTCACCTCCTCAACTATGAAAAATAAAGTTTTTGGGGTATGGGGGTCAAAATACAAACCGTCGATCCGATAGCCATGAAATGTAACTCGCATCATACACACATCTAAAGAAAGTTGTAGGAAGAAAAGGAAAGGAAATTGAACTCCTGGTTATGAAGATACACTAAAATATAACTTTTTTACCTCATAGATTTGAAAAACAAAGTTATTGGGGTTTGTGGGGGTCAAAATGCAAATCGTCGAGCCGTTAGCCATAAAACTTAACTCCCACCTCCCACACGTCTAAAGAAAGTTGTAGGAAGAAACAGAAAAGGAATCGGACTTCCCATTATCAAGATACACTAAAACATAACTTTTTTGCCGCGTAGACTTTTAAAAACTAAGTTTTTGGGATTTGGAGGATAAAAATCCAAACCGTCAATCATATAGCCACGAAATTTAATTCACACCTCACACATATCTAAAGAAAATTGTAGGAAGAAATGGAAAGAGAATCGGACTCCAAGTTATGAAGATACACTAAAAATAACTTTTTTACCACGTAGACGTTGGGAAATAATGTTTTTGGATTTTGGGGGGTCAAAATGCAAACCGTCAATCCGTTTGCCATGAAACTTAACTCGAACCTCCCATATGTCGAAAGAAAGTTGTAGGAAGAAACAGTAAGGGAATCGGACAAACAATTATCAATATACACTAAAAAATAAAATTTTCACCTCCTCAAAAATGAAAAACTAAGTTTTTGCTGCATGGGGGTCAAAATACAAACCATCGATTGGATAGCCACAAAATTTAACTCGCACCTCTAGCACGTCTAAAGAAAGTTGCAGGACGAAATGGAAAGGGAATTGAACACCAGGTTATGAAGACACACTAAAATAATACTTTTTTACCACGTAGACTTTGAAAAATAAAGTTTTTGGGGGGTGAAAATGCAAATCGTCGATCCGTTAGGCATGAAACTTAACTCGCACCTCTCACACACGTCTAAAGAAAGTTGTAGGAAGAAACAAAATGGAATTTGGACTCCCAGTTATCAAGTTACACTGAAAAAAACAAAATTTTCACCTATTTGACTTTGAAACACCATATTTAGGAGATTGGGGGGTCAAAATACAAACTGTCGATCCAATAACCTCGAAACTTAACTCTCACCTCCCACACATCTAAAGAAAGCTTTGGGATGAACAGAAAAAGAATCAGACTCCCGGTTATCAAGATATCCTAAAAAATAACCTTTTCACCTCCTCAACTATGAAAAATAAAGTTTTTAGGGTATGGGGGTCAAAATACAAACCGTCGATCCGATAGCCATGAAATGTAACTCGCATCTTACACACATCTAAAGAAAGTTGTAGGAAGAAAAGGAAAGGAAATTGAACTCCTGGTTATGAAGATACACTAAAATATAACTTTTTTACCTCGTAGATTTTGAAAAACAAAGTTATTGGGGTTTGTGGGGGTCAAAATGCAAAATCATCGATCCGTTAGCCACAAAACTTAACTCCCACCTCCCACACGTCTAAAGAAAGTTGTAGGAAGAAACAGAAAAGGAATCGGACTTCCCATTATCAAGATACACTAAAACACAACTTTTTTGCCGCGTAGACTTTTAAAAACTAAGTTTTTGGGATTTGGAGGGTAAAAATCCAAACCGTCAATCATATAGCCACGAAATTTAATTCACACCTCACACATATCTAAAGAAAATTGTAGGAAGAAATGGAAAGAGAATCGGACTCCAAGTTATGAAGATACACTAAAAATAACTTTTTTACCACGTAGACGTTGGGAAATAATGTTTTTGGATTTTGGGGGGTCAAAATGCAAACCGTCAATCCGTTTGCCATGAAACTTAACTCGAACCTCCCATATGTCGAAAGAAAGTTGTAGGAAGAAACAGTAAGGGAATCGGACAAACAATTATCAATATACACTAAAAAATAAAATTTTCACCTCCTCAAAAATGAAAAACTAAGTTTTTGCTGCATGGGGGTCAAAATACAAACCATCGATTGGATAGCCACAAAATTTAACTCGCACCTCTAGCACGTCTAAAGAAAGTTGCAGGACGAAATGGAAAGGGAATTGAACACCAGGTTATGAAGACACACTAAAATAATACTTTTTTACCACGTAGACTTTGAAAAATAAAGTTTTTGGGGGGTGAAAATGCAAATCGTCGATCCGTTAGGCATGAAACTGTTTGCACCCAAAAACCGTCAATGATTTTTGAGCCCGAGTCAAGTTGAAGTGGGGCAAAGGAGACGCTGGGACAAGTAGTGATGACTCATCGGACTCAAGAGGTAAGCCCGATGGGAGGAACAACTGTTTGGAGATGAGGAGAGTCCGATGGGAGCTTGTGGCCAAGTGTAGGCAGCATCGGGCTATGAGAACATAACTTATCATGTTGAGAGCCCGATGGAAAAGTAAAAGCAACGTTATAACTAATCGGGCATCACGAAACGGAAGAGTGTGTCCGTTTGATCATAACAAGTTGAAGAAACATGATCGGACATGGAAAGAGTCATGAGCCCGATTCGTCTAACAGGGAGCGGTCGATTGATGAAGGACAGGGCAGTGATGTCCACAGCTGGCATGATGACGTCATCTCTGAGAGTTTTTTGGGAAACAGGAGTCCGTTTAGGAAAGGAGTTGTCAGTTGCCAGCTGGATGGGAGCGTGTAATCCCTAATTTAAAGGGATTGTTTCAAGCAAGTTCTGGATAAGGAAGGATTTCTTCAATTAACCAATCAGTGAATAGCTTAAGGCGCAAGTCAAGGAGTCCTTTCCTAGTAGGAATTAAACTGTGGCCGCTATAAATATACAGGCAGGCCAACCATTGAATTCACTCCGCGTCACTCTCGAAAATAGTATTCAACAAAGCATTCAACCGCATTCAAAGGCATTCAAACTTGTGTTCTTTCTGCATTCATAGCAAATAGGTCTACCCTCTTTTTGTTATTTTTTTCTTTTACTATTTTCATTCTCACGAACGATCAGTCTGTTCTGAATCTGTTCTTTGGTTGTATTTTCCAAACATTTAATAAAATCTGTATTTTATTAATCGTTTGTGATTGTTTACTTGGTAAACTCATACACTATTTGGCTTGTGCGCTTCAGTACTGCCAAGGGATTTCCGGTGAGGGTACTTTCCTACTCACCGCACACAATTGTTTAGTTTAGAAGTCAGATCTGAAAGCCTTGAGTATCACTGACTCAAGCATATAGGAAATTAGTTTGCACACATTGAACCACTTTTGGTTCTGGCACGCCCGCGCATAACTACTAGCAAACATTTTGGCACGCCCGGTGGGACCCATAGTGTCAAGTCATGCCGCCAAAGAGGGATAAGCAGATCGGCAAAAACGGCCAGGAAGAGTCGGCCGTTGATACACCTACGGAGGAAAGCACTGGTCATTCTCCGGATGACGGTGGCGTTACTATCGAAGCAATCTCGGAAACCGTGAGAGCCACCGTTGATCCTTTGAGGCAGGACTATAACACCTTAATAGGGTCAATGGCAGGTCTCAACCATGTGGTCAGACAAACGGCCGATATACGCCGGGAACAGTCTGAGTTGGTCATGGAGACTAGGGTAACCCACGTGAAGCTGGACGCCCTGGCTACTCAGATACAACAGCTTTGCGCCGTTCTTGAGGCCAATAACAAACAAAAGGCCTTGGGATCAGGCTCAGGCTCGGGATCGGGCTCTGGCACGCCGCTTGAGTCCGACAAACCAAAAGACCCACTCTATGTCTGTCCAAACCTAAGAGAGGGTAACATCTCGGGCAAGAAGCCCGAATTACATAACGAAACGGCCAGTGGCGTGGTGGTCACCGATCCCAGTGGATCAGCGACACCAAGTTTTGTCCAGACCGGAGGCCGTGTTGAAACCCAGTTCGACCGGACTCCACCTCCAGTTCGCGCTGCTGGGGGGCAAAGAAACAATGGGGGGTTTTGGACCCACCAGATCAACAATAATCAACAGTTGCCACCTCTACAAACCCCGGGAACAGGGGCTCAGCCTGAGGTAATCGGCCAACAAGTGCCCCCAGGTAACCCTGCTGGGGGGCAAAGGAATGATAATGATTTTTGGCTTCGTCAGGCCAATAACAACCCACAGCAACCACCACCCCCTGTGGGTGGTGCCCGACCTGCTGCGCCGCCTATTAACAGGGAGGAGTTGGTGGCGGCCATACATGAAGAGTATGGCCCGTTCATGAGAAGGATGGAGAGGCCGACGTACCGACGGCCTTACCCGCCTGAAATTGACCAAGTTAATTTCCCACCAGGGTATAAAGTTCCGAACTTTACTCTATTTTCTGGGGAAAGTGAGCATACCACGGTAGAGCACATAGGTCGGTTTATTGTGCAATGCGGCCATGCAGGCAATAGTGACCCTTTAAAATTAAGGTTGTTCCCAAATTCGCTCACGGGCATAGCATTTTTGTGGTATGTCAATCTCCCGGCCAATTCAGTACGAAATTGGCCAGCAATGGAGGAATTGTTTCATGGGCAGTTTTATAGGACTGAGCCCGAGATCTCGTTGGCAGATCTGTCTAGGATGCTCCAACTAGTAGGAGAGACCGTCGAAACATATATAGCCCGATTCAGGAAGGCTAAGTACAGATGTAAGACAATATTGCCCGAGGAAGAATACGCAAAGATGGCTATGGGCGGAATGTCTTTCGAGCTTCGCAAAAAGTTCGAAGGGACCGATTTTCGTGATTTATTCGAGCTGGCTTCAAGGGCCGCCCGTTACGAGCGTATCCTGCTTGATGAACAGGAAAAGAAGAATTCTTCTAAGGGAACGTATTACAAAGATCCCAATTACGAGGTCCATCTAGCAGAATGTGACCTCGAGGCAGAAATCGACATGGCCGAACTAATCTCTAAGCGGCCTATTGTGTGTAATGCCTTGAACAAACCGGTCAATAATAATGCTGCTGCTAAAAAAATGACGTTCGAGGCAGGGAAAAATTACACATTCGACATAACAATGGCCGATCAGATTTTTGACGCCCTCTTGGCTGAAAAAGTGATCAGGCTAGGTGAAGGTCATCGGATACCCAAGGCCGATGACATAAAAAATAAGGAATATTGTAAGTGGCATAATTCCTGGAAACACTCAACTAACAACTGCGTTGTTTTTCGTAATGTGATACAGGAGAACGTGGAGAAAGGAGTGTTCAAATTTTTGGACAAAGCTATGGGAGTTGATGCGAATCCGTTCCCACAGATCACTGGAACCAACATGGTAGTGCCCGATTTGACTAAGCTGACACGGCCAAGGGTCAAGATAGACTTGACCGACAGCGAGAAAGTCCCAAAGCAAAGGGAAGGAAAACAAATTGCCGTTTCAGGAACTGATAGACCGAAGGTGACTATTCACGAGCTTCAGAGGACATACCAGGAACGCAAGGAGGCAGAACTAAAGGCTGAAGGAGCCCGGTCAAATACAGAGAGCTTGATTACGGATTTACGACACCAACTAGAGCTGATTGAACAAGGTCTGTGTCCGAGGTGCAAGGCCGATATTAAGAAAGGGGCCTCTAGCCCAAGCAAGAGGCCTAGGGTTGAGGAACGACGAGAGTACAGCCCGAGAAGATCCGTGCATGAGAGGCTTTCCTTGCCCAAACAGGGACGCCCAAAGCCCGAGTGGAAGCCAAAGCCGCCGCCAGCAAGCAGTATGCCTAGCTCGAGTCGTAGGGAAGGAAGGGAATATGGAGCACGACCCACGATGAGTGCATCACAAAGGGTTGCAGCATCGGACATTCGCTCCCGAATGATACTCCCACCCAGAGTGAGTGATGGGAGATGGTATAGAGCTGAGCATCCAAAATTTCCAGCGATGCCTCAGTACAGCAAGTCTCAGAAGAGGAGGTACCAGAGGCTGAGACAGGCCGAGAGGGAACGGCAGCGCTCGCAAGGCCGTGTCCAGATTCCTCAAGAGTCCCTTCAGCGCAAGGCCGTGTCCAGATTCCTCAAGAGTCCCTTCAGCGCAAGGCCGACAAACAGATAACGGCCATCGAAGAAGATGAGCCCGTTTTCGACAAGAAAGCGGGCAAAGGGGCAATGCATGCCACAGAGCGCTTGAAGAAACTGTTTGACCAGGAAAAGTGTGAGCCATCGGCCCATCCAATGGAGGAGGCTGATGATTATGAAGATGAGGACGATGCACCGATTCAATTCGGGACAATCCCAAAAAATCTATCCTCAAACATGGTATTTACTTTGCCCATGTCATTTATGGCCAAACCGGATCAGCCAACGGCCATTGAAGGTGACGTAATAGAAGGCCGGACCAGAGAGTCGGCAGTAATAGAAAGTGTATGTTGGGGTGGTGGTGAGACCGTCAGACCCAAGGTGGTAGAGGCTACGAGCAAGAACGTGGATACTACCGATATACAAACCGATCGGCCTAAGATAACCATCTTGAGGCCGAAAGGGATCCAAACTGAGGAGGGGTTGAAACCGGCGGGGCCAGTCAAGGTGGTTTTCGAAAAACCTACCTATCAGATGTCTCAGCACCTGAAGCCGTTGTACGTAAAAGGTCACATTGAGGGAATCCCCGTGAATAGAATATTGATTGATGGGGGATCTACAATTAACATCATGCCCCAAATCATGCTGAGGATCCTTCAAAAATCTGAGTCGGAACTGATTCCGACCGAGATGAATGTTCAGAGCTTCACGGGCACACCATCTAAGACAAAGGGCATCTTGCCTCTGGAGCTGAGGGTTGGAACCCAAACGGCCATGACAGCCTTTTTCATTGTGGAGACATCGGCCGCCTACAACGCGTTGCTTGGCCGTGATTGGATCCATCCCAATTACTGCATCCCTTCCACTCTCCATCAATTGTTGATCTTTTGGAGAGATGACGAAGTGGAAGTGGTTGGGGCTGATACGAAGCCATTCGTAGCCCGGGTGCAGACCGCCGATGCAGTATTATATGAAGATGATATCGGACCTATCAAATTACTAGGATGTGGCAAACTTGGTAGACCAAATGCAGCCACGTTCCGTAAAGAAATTCTACCAAACTTAAAGCTTGGTTATCACAATCTAAGTCGGACAGAAGAGGTAAGGCCGATAGAAATTAATGAACAAGAAGACTTTGATGGATCTACAGCCAATTGAAGTTAGAAGACAGCTGGCCCTTAAGGCCAGCATGGCCAGATGGTGTGCATATCTGGCCGATAGGAGATTAGAGATCGGCCCTGTAGACGGAATGATTAATCTGGCCGATTGTATCTATGAAGAAGAAATGCCAATAGAAGAGGAGATTCAAATGGATGAACTCGAAACGGCCACAGCCAAGCTTGATGACTTGAAGGCCGACGTGCAGGATCCACTATTAGAGATCAACCTGGGCAATGAAGGAGAGCACAAACCCACATATGTGAGTCAGGTGCTTGAACCACAGTTCCAGGCCGATATCATTGCTCTCTTGCACAGATACAAGGATTGCTTTGCTTGGGATTACGACGAAATGCCCGGACTATCCCGAGAATTGGTAGAGCACCGATTGCCGATTAAGCCGGGCTTTAGGCCGTTCAAACAGCTCCCACGGCGCATGTCACCTGAAGTCACGATGAAGGTGAAAGAAGAAATTGAGAGGCTTTTGGGGGCTGGCTTCATTCGGACAGCCAGGTACGTGGAATGGGTATCAAATGTAGTCCCAGTGGTAAAGAAAAATGGTAAGCTGAGAGTTTGTATTGATTTCAGAAATCTAAACCTAGCTACCCCAAAAGACGAGTACCCTATGCCCATGGCCGATCAATTGATTGATTCGGCCGCCAAACATAAAATTTTGTCCTTTATGGACGGGCACTCGGGGTACAACCAGATTTACATCGCTGAGCAGGATGTCCCGAAGACAGCTTTCCGGTGCCCGGGGGCAATTGGAACCTTTGAATGGGTTGTCATGCCTTTCGGACTAAAGAACGCCGGAGCCACATATCAGAGGGCGATGAATTCAATCTTCCATGATATGATCGGGCATTTCATGGAGGTTTACATTGATGACGTTGTGGTAAAATCGAGTGACCACGCCGATCATTTGAGAGACTTAGAAAAAGCATTTGAAAGAATGCGGGCTCACAAACTAAAAATGAACCCTCTCAAATGTGCTTTCGGCGTTTCAGCAGGGAACTTCTTAGGATTCCTGGTGCATCAAAGAGGGATAGAGGTTGACAAGAACAAGGCTCGAGCAATACAGGCAGCAAAGCCACCAGCCAATAAGAAAGAGCTTCAGAGGCTACTCGGGCAGATTAATTTCCTGAGGAGATTCATCTCCAACTGTGCAGGAAAGACCCAAGTATGGACCCCATTATTGAAGATCAAGACCGACGAAGAGTTCAAGTGGGAAGACAGCCATCAACAGGCCTTTGAGGGAATTAAGCAATATTTGTCAACTTCTCCAGTGTTAATGCCACCCAAGAAGGGTAGGTACCTTAAATTGTATATATCGGCTTCTGAATGCTCTATAGGAAGTATGTTAGCTCAGGATAATGAGCAAGGAAACGAGCAAGCCGTTTATTACTTAAGCAGAATATTAACTCCAATCGAGCAGCGTTATGCGCCGATTGAGAAATTATGTTTGGCATTATATTTTTCATCACAGAAGTTAAGAACGTATATGTTGCCCGTTTCTACTTATATTATATGTCAAACCGATGTGATAAAATATATGTTGTCAAGACCAATCATGAGAGGCCGAATTGGAAAATGGACCTTGGCGCTAATGGAATTTGCCATCCAATACCGATCACAGCAATCGGTTAAAGGCCAGGCCATAGCCAATTTCTTGGCTGATCACCCAGACCCAACTGATCTGGGAGAAGTACTACCAGTGCCTAAAGTGTTAAGCACTTCCTTGGTCCCATGGACATTGATCTTTGATGGGTCCAAAAGCGCAGAAGGTGCTGGGGCAGGTGTGGTCATTGTATCACCCAAGTACAAGAAGACAAAAATGTCATTTCGGCTCGATTTCAAGTGCACAAACAACCAGGCCGAATACGAGGCATTAATTATCGGACTAGAGATACTCCTTGAGTTGGGGGCATCGTCCGTACACATAAAGGGAGACTCAGGTCTGGTGATCGGGCAGATATCAGGAGAATTCCAGATAAAAAGTTGGGAATTATGCCCGTTTCACTCTGTCGCCACGCAGCTCATGGACGAGTTTGATGATATTAGCGTGAGTTATATCCCTAGGTCTACGAATACTGAGGCCGATAAGCTGGCAAAGACAGGATCGGCCTCGTCTCCTACAAAGGCTTTGGAAGACCAAGTTATCACGGTTCATGTCCGATCAATGCCTTCCGTTGCAAAGAGAGGTTGGTATGCTACTACTAATTCGGTCTTGATGGAGGACGACGATTGGAGAAGGCCTATCATCGAATACCTGAATCACCCAAATGTCAGGGTAGACCGAAAAGTTAGACTCTTCGCTGTCCGATTTGTGACACTCGATGGAGAATTGTTCAAAAAGCCCATCGGTGACGACGTGATTTTGAGGTGTTTAGGCAAAAAATAGGCCATGCAGGTGATGGCCGAAGTACATGAAGGGATCTGTGGGGCTCATCAGGCCGGTACAAAAATGAAATGGTTACTGAGAAGATATAACTATTATTGGCCAGGCATGTTGAAGGATTGTATCAGCTATGCAAAGGGATGCCAAGCGTGTCAGAAGCATGGCCCGATTCAGCATGTACCGGCTAAAGAACTTCAACCAATAATAAAACCATGGCCGTTTAGAGGATGGGCTATGGATCTGATTGGCAAAGTCTTGCCACCATCATCAGGCCAACACTGTTTCATTATAGTGGCGACGGATTACTTCACTAAGTGGGCCGAGGCCATACCATGTAAAACGGTGACCCAGACCACCGTGATAAAATTCATTGAAGAGCACATTATACATCGGTTCGGCTTCCCAGAAACCATAACGGCCGACCAAGGATCTGTGTTCACAGGAGCTGAAACGACCGCTTTTGCGGAGAGCAGAGGGATTAAGATTCTCAATTCTACCCCGTACTATGCTCAAGCCAACGGTCAGGCTGAGTCAACCAATAAGATCCTCAAGGGGATCATTGAGAAGATGATAGATGAGAACCCTAGAGAGTGGGACAAGTTGTTGTCCGAGGCTCTATGGGCCTATCGGACATCTAAGAGGTCCAGTACCGGGGTCACACCATTTATGTTGACTTACGGGCACGACGCTATGTTACCAATGGAGGTTACCGTCCGATCGGCCAGGAGAGCTTTACAGAACCAGCTTGAGCCTGCAGAGTACACAGAGGCTATGATAGCTGAGTTGGAGGGACTTGATGAAACGAGGCTCATGGCTTTGGACTCGTTAAAAGTGCAGAAGCAGCGGGCCGCCCGAGCTTATAACAAGAGGGTGAAAGCAAAGTCTTTTAGTACAGAAGACTTGGTATGGAAGGCCGTTTTACCTATCGGGGACAAGGATAATAGGTACGGTAAATGGTCGGTCAACTGGGAGGGTCCGTTCATTATACATCAGGTCAAGAATGGTGGTGCTTACAGACTGCGGGATATGGATGGTGGTATTCATCCTAGATTAATAAACGGTCAGTACTTGAAGTCTTATTACCCTACTCTGTGGGAAACTATTGATTTGAATTATAAGCCAAATCCAGGATTAGAATACGACCAAATCATTAACTACGACCCTGAGCCCGAGTAACAAAAATATGGTTTGTATTGATAGGCTGAGCACAGCGTACTTACAAATATATGCGAAATAATAAGTACAAAAGAGGAGTCGGCCTCTAGGCCGACTCAAAATTCCTAAGCTTAGCCTTCAGGTCTTCCCAGGTTTTGACGGCCCCAGACCGGTCCTTCTTGGCCCGTTCTAGCTTCTGGGCCCAAGCCCGGGATATGGGGACGCTGGCTTGTAACTGATCACTGCACTTCTGAGCGTCCCCGCCTAGTGAAGATAGTGCCTCGTCGATTTTTTCAATGGAGGCGTTGTTGGTAACAACCTCGGCCTCACATTGGGCGAGTTGAGTTTTTAATACAGTAATACGGTCCCGCAGCCAAGTACCCCTGGCTAGAACTTGAGCACGGGAGGCCTTTCCCGCTTCGAACTTAGTTCTGGCCCCTTCCAAGAACTTCAATGCTTTCTGACGGGAGCCTAAATGAAGTTCTGCATCCGCTTGAATCTTCAAGGCCGTTCTATCCATAAGACGGACGCTTGGAAGTCTTTCTTTGATCTCCACGAGTAATGATAGCTGCCCGTCTGAAAGAGAAGGATCGGCCATGAGGGTGTTCAAAGCAGTGTCAACGTCAGCCGCAGCAGGAAGATTGGAAAGTTCTTGGTCAGCAAGTCCGAAGAGCAGGTCCTTGGCTTGTTGAAGGACGGAAGGTAAAACCGCTTCGGCCTCAAGCGGGCCGAGGTCAAAAGCTCCCAGGTCTAGGCCCAAGAAAAAGTCATTGAAAGGAATAACGGGCGCTGGGTCTGAAGGATCGGCCTATTCAAGAAAATACGGTCAGGTATTGTTTTTAGAAATGTATGAATTAACGTAAAGTAACACAGCAGTACCTGGGTATGAGGACGAAGCGAGGCCGAGATTGTTTCGCGAACATCGGCCTCGCGTGGTTGAGAAGATGTTTGGGAAGAAGAAGGGAGGCCGGTTCCCGCGCCCGGACTCATTGGGGCCATTGTCGTCTGTTGGGCTTCTGCTTCAGGGACAGAGCCCGAATTATCATCACCGGCCTCCACAGCAGACACTTCAGGAGGAGTGACCTCGGTCACCACCGGTCCTGGTATGATGTGGACAGGAGAGCTGATGGCGGTGGTAGGTGCCCCTTGACCGGCTGGAGTTTCGGGTGGAGAAGGGATCGCTTGATTTACTTCCTCCTCAGCAGCCTCGGTGGCAGGTTCAGCACCGGCCTCACCCTCAGTACTTGAAGAAAGAACAACCTGCTCAGGGACTTGGCCGACATGAGCAAGGTCTTCGTCTCCGTCTCCGCTTGAAGGAGTTAGAGGAGGCACGATGTGAAGTGGCATCACCGTAACGGCCACTCGCTCTAGATAAGCCGCTGCAGAAGCCGGTGATGTAGGGAGAGTTGGGGGAAGAGTCTGAGCAAGGTTTGGAAGTAGATCCTCTCCCGAATCTTCATCAGCAAGCTGCAAAGATAGAACAAAAGGATTAATATGGAATAACAGGAATTCGGGCTCAAATCAAAGGGGGAAGAGCAAACCTGAACAGAGGCCGGTGTTTTTTGCTTCTTTTGAGGAGGACCTTTGCCCGGAGTTTGTTTATGGGCCAATCTCTTGGCGACTTGTTTGCGCCGGGTTGGAGCTGTTGCTGGTATAGGGACATCGGCCACGGTGGCCGATGTTGCAGTGAAAGGAGCCATGGCATCAGCAGCAGTGTGCGGAAATATGTTTCGAGCCCGTTCACCCCACCATTGGGTGAACTCTTCTGATATTACTGGTCGGGCAGAGAAAGGTGTAAAATTGAACGCGGCTTTGAGCCGGGCTGACCTTTCTGTTATCCTCTTCACCTGCCCGTCGTTAACAATGAGGCCACGTTCAACCCAATCAACGTTAACAGTGATACCAGGAGGGACGGGCACTAGTTGAGTAAGCCCGAATTGGCGGGCATATAAAGGAGCAAAGTAGTACTCGGCCCCGCATTTATTATTGGCCGACGGGATGCTTGGGCTAAAAATAATGTCTCTAGCTACCAGGTAGCTAGAAAAAATTTCATTATAGGTTGACTGGGTGCCCGGACCCCAGTTTAAAGGGTTATTGGAGAGTTGGAGAAAAGAAGAGAATTGAAGAGAAAAGAACGGGGTAAAGAGATTGACGTCCCGAGGGGAGCAACCCTGGTAAAAGAAGGAAAAACACTCTTCAAAGGAATGCACAGAAGGAGATACGTTCACAAATTGAACGGCAGAGATAGGCACGTCGGCCAAAGGAGTAATTGTGGGCTGGAATTCAGGGAAGTAAGAATGAAGCCACAGTTGTAGTATCCACATCGGGCTACCACCAGCACTGAAGCCCGAATGAACAAAGTCTGTGATGCCTCGGACCAAATGTGCCCAAACCAGCGTAGCCATGGCCAGTGGCTGCCCTGATGCAAGGGCAAGGGCTACGGTTGTGTATTCTTTAGTGATAGCCTGGCTGGCTGAGCAGAAGAGATACTTGTTGAGCCAGTAGATGAGGAAGGCAGTGTGCTCTGCATCGGACACTGCTGTATCATCTGCTCCTATGCAGGCCGAAAGGAAACCTCCAAAGGCTGTGATCGGCCTATGAGAAACGGCCCCGTCCCTGACAATATCTTGTTGTGGATAGGCAAAGCTGGCCGTTCCAACATCAAGCCCGGGAATGATCTCTGGGCCATGAGGATGGAGGCCGAGCAGGTAGCTGATGTCTTTGACAGTGGGAGCCATTGGTCCGCAACGGAAAAGAAAGCCGTTGCAAGACGAAGACCAGAAGAGTAGAGCAGAGAGAAGGAGAGGCCGGTCTATTTCAATACGAGACCGACTGAGCATGATTGCATCATAGATGCCCGTTTGCTTCCAGACGGCGGCCTTAGAGGCCGAAACCCTAGTTACCCACTTGTCCCAGTCAGCAGCAGGTGTCGGCCATCCTCGGATTGGCTGGTTAGCAGTCTGGACCTTGGCCCAATGAGCAGGGACTTGCAGGAATTCCTCGTTTCCTACGGGAGGAAAGAAAGGAAGAAAAGGGGCCGGAGGGTGGCCCAGAAACGCCGCACCTAAGCCTGGTGCGGTGGGAGAACCATCGGAAGAGCTGTAGGGGGTGAGGTATTCAGTGGATATATCAGCGGCGTGGGCTTTTGCCAAAGCCCTAACCTCCTTGCATCGGTTTTGTGGTGGAGGAGCATCAACGAAGGTTTTCTTGCCTTTAGAGGCAGCCGGAGCGGTTTTGGGAGCCATGTCTATGAAGGGAAGAAATGTCGCCGGAGAAGATAAAGGTAAGAGTGAAGCTCTGTATTTAGATTGATTTCTGGAGAGGGGAAAGTATGAACGTATGATGAGTTATCGGATGTTGGGTGATATTTAAATACCACGACGCCGTAATCATGGCGCATTAAATGTAGGGTGACTGGTGGGATTCTCCATAATCTGACGTTGGCTGCGTACTTGACGCGTGGCATATTTTGAAATTCAAAACGTCACATCAATCAGGGCGGGACATTTGATATGACCTTTTGGGGGGCAATTGTTTGCACCCAAAAACCGTCAATGATTTTTGAGCCCGAGTCAAGTTGAAGTGGGGCAAAGGAGACGCTGGGACAAGTAGTGATGACTCATCGGACTCAAGAGGTAAGCCCGATGGGAGGAACAACTGTTTGGAGATGAGGAGAGTCCGATGGGAGCTTGTGGCCAAGTGTAGGCAGCATCGGGCTATGAGAACATAACTTATCATGTTGAGAGCCCGATGGAAAAGTAAAAGCAACGTTATAACTAATCGGGCATCACGAAACGGAAGAGTGTGTCCGTTTGATCATAACAAGTTGAAGAAACATGATCGGACATGGAAAGAGTCATGAGCCCGATTCGTCTAACAGGGAGAGGTCGATTGATGAAGGACAGGGCAGTGATGTCCACAGCTGGCATGATGACGTCATCTCTGAGAGTTTTTTGGGAAACAGGAGTCCGTTTAGGAAAGGAGTTGTCAGTTGCCAGCTGGATGGGAGCGTGTAATCCCTAATTTAAAGGGATTGTTTCAAGCAAGTTCTGGATAAGGAAGGATTTCTTCAATTAACCAATCAGTGAATAGCTTAAGGCGCAAGTCAAGGAGTCCTTTCCTAGTAGGAATTAAACTGTGGCCGCTATAAATATACAGGCAGGCCAACCATTGAATTCACTCCGCGTCACTCTCGAAAATAGTATTCAACAAAGCATTCAACCGCATTCAAAGGCATTCAAACTTGTGTTCTTTCTGCATTCATAGCAAATAGGTCTACCCTCTTTTTGTTATTTTTTTCTTTTACTATTTTCATTCTCACGAACGATCAGTCTGTTCTGAATCTGTTCTTTGGTTGTATTTTCCAAACATTTAATAAAATCTGTATTTTATTAATCGTTTGTGATTGTTTACTTGGTAAACTCATACACTATTTGGCTTGTGCGCTTCAGTACTGCCAAGGGATTTCCGGTGAGGGTACTTTCCTACTCACCGCACACAATTGTTTAGTTTAGAAGTCAGATCTGAAAGCCTTGAGTATCACTGACTCAAGCATATAGGAAATTAGTTTGCACACATTGAACCACTTTTGGTTCTGGCACGCCCGCGCATAACTACTAGCAAACAGAAACTTAACTCGCACCTCTCACACACGTCTAAAGAAAGTTGTAGGAAGAAACAAAATGGGATTTGGACTCCCAGTTATCAAGTTACACTGAAAAAAACAAAATTTTCACCTATTTGACTTTGAAACACCATATTTAGGAGATTGGGGGGTCAAAATACAAACTGTCGATCCAATAACCTCGAAACTTAACTCTCACCTCCCACACATCTAAAGAAAGCTTTGGGATGAACAGAAAAAGAATCAGACTCCCGGTTATCAAGATATCCTAAAAAATAACCTTTTCACCTCCTCAACTATGAAAAATAAAGTTTTTGGGGTATGGGGGTCAAAATACAAACCGTCGATCCGATAGCCATGAAATGTAACTCGCATCATACACACATCTAAAGAAAGTTGTAGGAAGAAAAGGAAAGGAAATTGAACTCCTGGTTATGAAGATACACTAAAATATAACTTTTTTACCTCATAGATTTGAAAAACAAAGTTATTGGGGTTTGTGGGGGTCAAAATGCAAATCGTCGAGCCGTTAGCCACAAAACTTAACTCCCACCTCCCACACGTCTAAAGAAAGTTGTAGGAAGAAACGAAAAAGGAATCGGACTTCCCATTATCAAGATACACTAAAACACAACTTTTTTGCCGCGTAGACTTTTAAAAACTAAGTTTTTGGGATTTGGAGGGTAAAAATCCAAACCGTCAATCATATAGCCACGAAATTTAATTCACACCTCACACATATCTAAAGAAAATTGTAGGAAGAAATGGAAAGAGAATCGGACTCCAAGTTATGAAGATACACTAAAAATAACTTTTTTACCACGTAGACGTTGGGAAATAATGTTTTTGGATTTTGGGGGGTCAAAATGCAAACCGTCAATCCGTTTGCCATGAAACTTAACTCGAACCTCCCATATGTCGAAAGAAAGTTGTAGGAAGAAACAGTAAGGGAATCGGACAAACAATTATCAATATACACTAAAAAATAAAATTTTCACCTCCTCAAAAATGAAAAACTAAGTTTTTGCTGCATGGGGGTCAAAATACAAACCATCGATTGGATAGCCACAAAATTTAACTCGCACCTCTAGCACGTCTAAAGAAAGTTGCAGGACGAAATGGAAAGGGAATTGAACACCAGGTTATGAAGACACACTAAAATAATACTTTTTTACCACGTAGACTTTGAAAAATAAAGTTTTTGGGGGGTGAAAATGCAAATCGTCGATCCGTTAGGCATGAAACTTAACTCGCACCTCTCACACACGTCTAAAGAAAGTTGTAGGAAGAAACAAAATGGGATTTGGACTCCCAGTTATCAAGTTACACTGAAAAAAACAAAATTTTCACCTATTTGACTTTGAAACACCATATTTAGGAGATTGGGGGGTCAAAATACAAACTGTCGATCCAATAACCTCGAAACTTAACTCTCACCTCCCACACATCTAAAGAAAGCTTTGGGATGAACAGAAAAAGAATCAGACTCCCGGTTATCAAGATATCCTAAAAAATAACCTTTTCACCTCCTCAACTATGAAAAATAAAGTTTTTGGGGTATGGGGGTCAAAATACAAACCGTCGATCCAATAGCCATGAAATGTAACTTTCATCTTACACACATCTAAAGAAAGTTGTAGGAAGAAAAGGAAAGGAAATTGAACTCCTGGTTATGAAGATACACTAAAATATAACTTTTTTACCTCGTAGATTTTGAAAAACAAAGTTATTGGGGTTTGTGGGGGTCAAAATGCAAAATCATCGATCCGTTAGCCACAAAACTTAACTCCCACCTCCCACACGTCTAAAGAAAGTTGTAGGAAGAAACAGAAAAGGAATCGGACTTCCATTATCAAGATACACTAAAACACAACTTTTTTGCCGCGTAGACTTTTAAAAACTAAGTTTTTGGGATTTGGAGGGTAAAAATCCAAACCGTCAATCATATAGCCACGAAATTTAATTCACACCTCACACATATCTAAAGAAAATTGTAGGAAGAAATGGAAAGAAAATCGGACTCCAAGTTATGAAGATACACTAAAAATAACTTTTTTACCACGTAGACGTTGGGAAATAATGTTTTTGGATTTTGGGGGGTCAAAATGCAAACCGTCAATCCGTTTGCCATGAAACTTAACTCGAACCTCCCATATGTCGAAAGAAAGTTGTAGGAAGAAACAGTAAGGGAATCGGACAAACAATTATCAATATACACTAAAAAAAAAAATTTTCACCTCCTCAAAAATGAAAAACTAAGTTTTTGCTGCATGGGGGTCAAAATACAAACCATCGATTGGATAGCCACAAAATTTAACTCGCACCTCTAGCACGTCTAAAGAAAGTTGCAGGACGAAATGGAAAGGGAATTGAACACCAGGTTATGAAGACACTAAAATAATACTTTTTTACCACGTAGACTTTGAAAAATAAAGTTTTTGGGGGGTGAAAATGCAAATCGTCGATCCGTTAGGCATGAAACTTAACTCGCACCTCTCACACACGTCTAAAGAAAGTTGTAGGAAGAAACAAAATGGGATTTGGACTCCCAGTTATCAAGTTACACTGAAAAAAACAAAATTTTCACCTATTTGACTTTGAAACACCATATTTAGGAGATTGGGGGGTCAAAATACAAACTGTCGATCCAATAACCTCGAAACTTAACTCTCACCTCCCACACATCTAAAGAAAGCTTTGGGATGAACAGAAAAAGAATCAGACTCCCGGTTATCAAGATATCCTAAAAAATAACCTTTTCACCTCCTCAACTATGAAAAATAAAGTTTTTGGGGTATGGGGGTCAAAATACAAACCGTCGATCCAATAGCCATGAAATGTAACTTTCATCTTACACACATCTAAAGAAAGTTGTAGGAAGAAAAGGAAAGGAAATTGAACTCCTGGTTATGAAGATACACTAAAATATAACTTTTTTACCTCGTAGATTTTGAAAAACAAAGTTATTGGGGTTTGTGGGGGTCAAAATGCAAAATCATCGATCCGTTAGCCACAAAACTTAACTCCCACCTCCCACACGTCTAAAGAAAGTTGTAGGAAGAAACAGAAAAGGAATCGGACTTCCATTATCAAGATACACTAAAACACAACTTTTTTGCCGCGTAGACTTTTAAAAACTAAGTTTTTGGGATTTGGAGGGTAAAAATCCAAACCGTCAATCATATAGCCACGAAATTTAATTCACACCTCACACATATCTAAAGAAAATTGTAGGAAGAAATGGAAAGAAAATCGGACTCCAAGTTATGAAGATACACTAAAAATAACTTTTTTACCACGTAGACGTTGGGAAATAATGTTTTTGGATTTTGGGGGGTCAAAATGCAAACCGTCAATCCGTTTGCCATGAAACTTAACTCGAACCTCCCATATGTCGAAAGAAAGTTGTAGGAAGAAACAGTAAGGGAATCGGACAAACAATTATCAATATACACTAAAAAATAAAATTTTCACCTCCTCAAAAATGAAAAACTAAGTTTTTGCTGCATGGGGGTCAAAATACAAACCATCGATTGGATAGCCACAAAATTTAACTCGCACCTCTAGCACGTCTAAAGAAAGTTGCAGGACGAAATGGAAAGGGAATTGAACACCAGGTTATGAAGACACACTAAAATAATACTTTTTACCACGTAGACTTTGAAAAATAAAGTTTTTGGGGGGTGAAAATGCAAATCGTCGATCCGTTAGGCATGAAACTTAACTCGCACCTCTCACACACGTCTAAAGAAAGTTGTAGGAAGAAACAAAATGGGATTTGGACTCCCAGTTATCAAGTTACACTGAAAAAAATAAAATTTTCACCTATTTGACTTTGAAACACCATATTTAGGAGATTGGGGGGTCAAAATACAAACTGTCGATCCAATAACCTCGAAACTTAACTCTCACCTCCCACACATCTAAAGAAAGCTTTGGGATGAACAGAAAAAGAATCAGACTCCCGGTTATCAAGATATCCTAAAAAATAACCTTTTCACCTTCTCAACTATGAAAAATAAAGTTTTTGGGGTATGGGGGTCAAAATACAAACCGTCGATCCGATAGCCATGAAATGTAACTCGCATCTTACACGCATCTAAAGAAAGTTGTAGGAAGAAAAGGAAAGGAAATTGAACTCCTGGTTATGAAGATACACTAAAATATAACTTTTTTACCTCGTAGATTTTGAAAAACAAAGTTATTGGGGTTTGTGGGGGTCAAAATGCAAATCATCGATTCGTTAGCCACAAAACTTAACTCCCACCTCCTACACGTCTAAAGAAAGTTGTAGGAAGAAACTGAAAAGGAATCGGACTTCCCATTATCAAGATACACTAAAACACAACTTTTTTGCCGCGTAGACTTTTAAAATCTAAGTTTTTGGGATTTGGAGGGTAAAAATCCAAACCGTCAATCATATAGCCACGAAATTTAATTCACACCTCACACATATCTAAAGAAAATTGTAGGAAGAAATGGAAAGAGAATCGGACTCCAAGTTATGAAGATACACTAAAAATAACTTTTTTACCACGTAGACGTTGGGAAATAATGTTTTTGGATTTTGGGGGGTCAAAATGCAAACCGTCAATCCGTTTGCCATGAAACTTAACTCGAACCTCCCATATGTCGAAAGAAAGTTGTAGGAAGAAACAGTAAGGGAATCGGACAAACAATTATCAAGATACACTAAAAATTAAATTTTTCACCTCCTCAAAAATGAAAAACTAAGTTTTTGCAGCATGGGGGTCAAAATACAAACCATCGATTGGATAGCCACAAAATTTAACTCGCACCTCTAGCACGTCTAAAGAAAGTTGCAGGACGAAATGGAAAGGGAATTGAACACCAGGTTATGAAGACACACTAAAATAATACTTTTTACCACGTAGACTTTGAAAAATAAAGTTTTTGGGGGGTGAAAATGCAAATCGTCGATCCGTTAGGCATGAAACTTAACTCGCACCTCTCACACACGTCTAAAGAAAGTTGTAGGAAGAAACAAAATGGGATTTGGACTCCCAGTTATCAAGTTACACTGAAAAAAATAAAATTTTCACCTATTTGACTTTGAAACACCATATTTAGGAGATTGGGGGGTCAAAATACAAACTGTCGATCCAATAACCTCGAAACTTAACTCTCACCTCCCACACATCTAAAGAAAGCTTTGGGATGAACAGAAAAAGAATCAGACTCCCGGTTATCAAGATATCCTAAAAAATAACCTTTTCACCTTCTCAACTATGAAAAATAAAGTTTTTGGGGTATGGGGGTCAAAATACAAACCGTCGATCCGATAGCCATGAAATGTAACTCGCATCTTACACGCATCTAAAGAAAGTTGTAGGAAGAAAAGGAAAGGAAATTGAACTCCTGGTTATGAAGATACACTAAAATATAACTTTTTTACCTCGTAGATTTTGAAAAACAAAGTTATTGGGGTTTGTGGGGGTCAAAATGCAAATCATCGATTCGTTAGCCACAAAACTTAACTCCCACCTCCTACACGTCTAAAGAAAGTTGTAGGAAGAAACTGAAAAGGAATCGAACTTCCCATTATCAAGATACACTAAAACACAACTTTTTTGCCGCGTAGACTTTTAAAAACTAAGTTTTTGGGATTTGGAAGGTAAAAATCCAAACCGTCAATCATATAGCCACGAAATTTAATTCACACCTCACACATATCTAAAGAAAATTGTAGGAAGAAATGGAAAGAGAATCGGACTCCAAGTTATGAAGATACACTAAAAATAACTTTTTTACCACGTAGACGTTGGGAAATAATGTTTTTGGATTTTGGGGGGTCAAAATGCAAACCGTCAATCCGTTTGCCATGAAACTTAACTCGAACCTCCCATATGTCGAAATAAAGTAGTAGGAAGAGACAGTAAGGGAATCGGACTAACGGTTATGAAGATACACTAAAAAATAACTTTTTCACCTCCTCAAAAATGAAAAACTAAGTTTTTGCAGCATGGGGATCAAAATGTAAACCATCGATCCGATAGCCACGAAGTTTAACTCGTACCTCTCGTACGTCTAAAGAAAGTTGCAGGAAGAAATGGAAAGGGAATTGAACACCAGGTTATGAAGAAACCCTAAAATATAACTTTTTTACCACGTAGACTTTGAAAAATAAAGTTTTTGGGGGGTCAAAATGCAAATCGTCGATCCGTTAGCCATGAAACTTAACTCGCACCTCTCACACACGTCTAAAGAAATTTGTAGGAAGAAACAAAATGGGATTTGGACTCCCGGTTATAAAGTTACCCTGAAAAAAATAAAATTTTCACCTATTTGACTTTAAAATACCATGTTTTCGGAGATTGGAGGGTCAAAATACAAACTGTCGATCCAATAACCTCGAAACTTAACTCTCACCTCCCACAGATCTAAAGAAAGCTTTGGGATGAACAGAACAAGAATCTGACAACCGGTTATCAAGATATACTAAAAAATAACCTTTTCACCTCCTCGACTATGAAAAACAAAGTTTTTGGGGTATGGGTGTCAAAATACAAACCGTCGATCCGATAGCCATGAAATGTAACTCGCATCATACACACATCTAAAGAAAGTTGTAGGAAGAAAAGGAAAGGAAATTGAACTCCTGGTTATGAAGATACACTAAAATATAACTTTTTTACCTCGTAGATTTTGAAAAACAAAGTTATTGGGGTTTGTGGTGGTCAAAATGCAAATCATCGATCCGTTAGCCACAAAACTTAACTCCCACCTCCTACACGTCTAAAGAAAGTTGTAGGAAGAAACAGAAAAGGAATCGGACTTCCCATTATCAAGATACACTAAAACACAACTTTTTTGCCGCGTAGACTTTTAAAAACTAAGTTTTTGGGATTTGGAGGGTAAAAATCCAAACCGTCAATCATATAGCCACGAAATTTAATTCACACCTCACACATATCTAAAGAAAATTGTAGGAAGAAATGGAAAGAGAATCGGACTCCAAGTTATGAAGATACACTAAAAATAACTTTTTTACCACGTAGACGTTGGGAAATAATGTTTTTGGATTTTGGGGGGTCAAAATGCAAACCGTCAATCCGTTTGCCATGAAACTTAACTCGAACCTCCCATATGTCGAAAGAAAGTTGTAGGAAGAAACAGTAAGGGAATCGGACAAACAATTATCAAGATACACTAAAAATCAAATTTTTCACCTCCTCAAAAATGAAAAACTAAGTTTTTGCTGCATGGGGGTAAAAATACAAACCATCGATCGGATAGCCACAAAATTTAACTCGCACCTCTAGCACGTCTAAAGAAAGTTGCAGGACGAAATGGAAAGGGAATTGAACACCAGGTTATGAAGACACACTAAAATAATACTTTTTTACCACGTAGACTTTGAAAAATAAAGTTTTTGGGGGGTGAAAATGCAAATCGTCGATCCGTTAGGCATGAAACTTAACTCGCACCTCTCACACACGTCTAAAGAAATTTGTAGGAAGAAACAAAATGGGATTTGGACTCCCGGTTATAAAGTTACCCTGAAAAAAATAAAATTTTCACCTATTTGACTTTAAAATACCATGTTTTCGGAGATTGGAGGGTCAAAATACAAACTGTCGATCCAATAACCTCGAAACTTAACTCTCACCTCCCACAGATCTAAAGAAAGCTTTGGGATGAACAGAACAAGAATCTGACTACCGGTTATCAAGATATACTAAAAAATAACCTTTTTACCTCCTCGACTATGAAAAACAAAATTTTTGGGGTATGGGGGTCAAAATACAAACCGTCGATCCGATAGCTACGAAATTTAACTCGCAGCTTACACACATCTAAAGAAAGTTGTAGGAAGAAAAGGAAAGGAAATTGAACTCCTGGTTATGAAGATACACTAAAATATAACTTTTTTACCACGTAGATTTTGAAAAACAAAGTTGTTGGGGTTTGTGGGGGTCAAAATGCGAATCGAAGATCCGTTAGCCATGAAACTTAACTCGCACCTCCCACACGTCTAAAGAAAGTTATAGGAAGAAACAGAAAAGGAATCGGACTTCCCATCATCAAGATACACTAAAACAACTTTTTTACCTCGTTGACTTTTAAAAACTAATTTTTTGGGGTTTGGAGGGTGAAAATGCAAACCGTCAATCATGTAGCCACAAAATTTAATTCACACCTCACACACATCTAAAGAAAGTTGTAGGAAGAAATGGAAAGAGAATCGGACTCCAACTTATCAAGATACACTAAAAATAACATTTTTACCACGTGGACGTTGGGAAATAAAGTTTTTGAATTTTGGGGGGTCAAAATGCAAACTGTCAATCTGTTTTCCATGAAACTTAACTCGCACCTCCCATATGTCGAAAGAGAGTTATAGGAAGAAACAGTAAGGGAATCGGACTAACGGTTATCAAGATACACTAAAAAATAAATTTTTCACCTCCTCAAAAATGAAAAACTAAGTTTTTGCAGCATGGGGGTCAAAATGCAAACCATCGATCCGATAGCCACGAAGTTTAACTTGCACCTCTCGTACGTCTAAAGAAAGTTGCAGGAAGAAATGGAAAGGGAATTGAACAACAGGTTATGAAGATACCCTAAAATAATACTTTTTTACCACGTAGACTTTGAAAAATAAAGTTTTTGGGGGGTGAAAATGCAAATCGTCGATCCGTTAGGCATGAAACTTAACTCGCACCTCTCACACACGTCTAAAGAAATTTGTAGGAAGAAACAAAATGGGATTTGGACTCCCGGTTATAAAGTTACCCTGAAAAAAACAAAATTTTCACCTATTTGACTTTAAAATACCATGTTTAGGAGATTGGGGGGTCAAAATACAAACTGTCGATCCAATAACCTCGAAACTTAACTCTCACCTCCCACAGATCTAAAGAAAGCTTTGGGATGAACAGAACAAGAATCTGACTACCGGTTATCAAGATATACTAAAAAATAACCTTTTCACCTCCTCGACTATGAAAAATAAAGTTTTTGGGGTATGGGGGTCAAAATACAAACCGTCGATCCGATAGCCATGAAATGTAACTCGCATCTTACACACATCTAAAGAAAGTTGTAGGAAGAAAAGGAAAGGAAATTGAACTCCTGGTTATGAAGATACACTAAAATATAACTTTTTTACCACGTAGATTTTGAAAAACAAAGTTATTGGGGTTTGTGGGGGTTAAAATGCAAATCGTCGATCCGTTAGCCACAAAACTTAACTCCCACCTCCCACACGTCTAAAGAAAGTTATAGGAAGAAACGGAAAAGGAATCGGACTTCCCATTATCAAGATACACTAAAACACAACTTTTTTGCCGCGTAGACTTTTAAAAACTAAGTTTTTGGGATTTGGAGGGTAAAAATCCAAACCGTCAATCATGTAGCCACAAAATTTAATTCACACCTCACACATATCTAAAGAAAATTGTAGGAAGAAATGGAAAGAGAATCGGACTCCAAGTTATGAAGATACACTAAAAATAACTTTTTTACCACGTAGACGTTGGGAAATAATGTTTTTGGATTTTGGGGGGTCAAAATGCAAACCGTCAATCCGTTTGCCATGAAACTTAACTCGAACCTCCCATATGTCGAAAGAAAGTTGTAGGAAGAAACAGTAAGGGAATCGGACAAACAATTATCAATATACACTAAAAAATAAAATTTTCACCTCCTCAAAAATGAAAAACTAAGTTTTTGCTGCATGGGGGTCAAAATACAAACCATCGATTGGATAGCCACAAAATTTAACTCGCACCTCTAGCACGTCTAAAGAAAGTTGCAGGACGAAATGGAAAGGGAATTGAACACCAGGTTATGAAGACACACTAAAATAATACTTTTTTACCACGTAGACTTTGAAAAATAAAGTTTTTGGGGGGTGAAAATGCAAATCGTCGATCCGTTAGGCATGAAACTTAACTCGCACCTCTCACACACGTCTTAAGAAAGTTGTAGGAAGAAACAAAATGGGATTTGGACTCCCAGTTATCAAGTTACACTGAAAAAAACAAAATTTTCACCTATTTGACTTTGAAACACCATATTTAGGAGATTGGGGGGTCAAAATACAAACTGTCGATCCAATAACCTCGAAACTTAACTCTCACCTCCCACACATCTAAAGAAAGCTTTGGGATGAACAGAACAAGAATCAGACTCCCGGTTATCAAGATATCCTAAAAAATAACCTTTTCACCTCCTCAACTATGAAAAATAAAGTTTTTGGGGTATGGGGGTCAAAATACAAACCGTCGATCCGATAACCATGAAATGTAACTCGCATCTTACACACATCTAAAGAAAGTTGTAGGAAGAAAAGGAAAGGAAATTGAACTTCTGGTTATGAAGATACACTAAAATATAACTTTTTTATCTCGTAGATTTTGAAAAACAAAGTTATTGGGGTTTGTGGGAGTCAAAATGCAAATCATCGATCCGTTAGCCACAAAACTTAACTCCCACCTCCCACACGTCTAAAGAAAATTGTAGGAAGAAACAGAAAAGGAATCGGACTTCCCATTATCAAGATACACTAAAACACAACTTTTTTGCCGCGTAGACTTTTAAAATCTAAGTTTTTGGGATTTGGAGGGTAAAAATCCAAACCGTCAATCATATAGCCACGAAATTTAATTCACACCTCACACATATCTAAAGAAAATTGTAGGAAGAAATGGAAAGAGAATCGGACTCCAAGTTATGAAGATACACTAAAAATAACTTTTTTACCACGTAGACGTTGGGAAATAATGTTTTTGGATTTTGGGGGGTCAAAATGCAAACCGTCAATCCGTTTGCCATGAAACTTAACTCGAACCTCCCATATGTCGAAAGAAAGTTGTAGGAAGAAACAGTAAGGGAATCGGACAAACAATTATCAAGATACACTAAAAATTAAATTTTTCACCTCCTCAAAAATGAAAAACTAAGTTTTTGCAGCATGGGGGTCAAAATACAAACCATCGATTGGATAGCCACAAAATTTAACTCGCACCTCTAGCACGTCTAAAGAAAGTTGCAGGACGAAATGGAAAGGGAATTGAACACCAGGTTATGAAGACACACTAAAATAATACTTTTTACCACGTAGACTTTGAAAAATAAAGTTTTTGGGGGGTGAAAATGCAAATCGTCGATCCGTTAGGCATGAAACTTAACTCGCACCTCTCACACACGTCTAAAGAAAGTTGTAGGAAGAAACAAAATGGGATTTGGACTCCCAGTTATCAAGTTACACTGAAAAAAATAAAATTTTCACCTATTTGACTTTGAAACACCATATTTAGGAGATTGGGGGGTCAAAATACAAACTGTCGATCCAATAACCTCGAAACTTAACTCTCACCTCCCACACATCTAAAGAAAGCTTTGGGATGAACAGAAAAAGAATCAGACTCCCGGTTATCAAGATATCCTAAAAAATAACCTTTTCACCTTCTCAACTATGAAAAATAAAGTTTTTGGGGTATGGGGGTCAAAATACAAACCGTCGATCCGATAGCCATGAAATGTAACTCGCATCTTACACGCATCTAAAGAAAGTTGTAGGAAGAAAAGGAAAGGAAATTGAACTCCTGGTTATGAAGATACACTAAAATATAACTTTTTTACCTCGTAGATTTTGAAAAACAAAGTTATTGGGGTTTGTGGGGGTCAAAATGCAAATCATCGATTCGTTAGCCACAAAACTTAACTCCCACCTCCTACACGTCTAAAGAAAGTTGTAGGAAGAAACTGAAAAGGAATCGGACTTCCCATTATCAAGATACACTAAAACACAACTTTTTTGCCGCGTAGACTTTTAAAAACTAAGTTTTTGGGATTTGGAAGGTAAAAATCCAAACCGTCAATCATATAGCCACGAAATTTAATTCACACCTCACACATATCTAAAGAAAATTGTAGGAAGAAATGGAAAGAGAATCGGACTCCAAGTTATGAAGATACACTAAAAATAACTTTTTTACCACGTAGACGTTGGGAAATAATGTTTTTGGATTTTGGGGGGTCAAAATGCAAACCGTCCATCCGTTTGCCATGAAACTTAACTCGAACCTCCCATATGTCGAAATAAAGTAGTAGGAAGAGACAGTAAGGGAATCGGACTAACGGTTATGAAGATACACTAAAAAATAACTTTTTCACCTCCTCAAAAATGAAAAACTAAGTTTTTGCAGCATGGGGATCAAAATGTAAACCATCGATCCGATAGCCACGAAGTTTAACTCGTACCTCTCGTACGTCTAAAGAAAGTTGCAGGAAGAAATGGAAAGGGAATTGAACACCAGGTTATGAAGAAACCCTAAAATATAACTTTTTTACCACGTAGACTTTGAAAAATAAAGTTTTTGGGGGGTCAAAATGCAAATCGTCGATCCGTTAGCCATGAAACTTAACTCGCACCTCTCACACACGTCTAAAGAAATTTGTAGGAAGAAACAAAATGGGATTTGGACTCCCGGTTATAAAGTTACCCTGAAAAAAATAAAATTTTCACCTATTTGACTTTAAAATACCATGTTTTCGGAGATTGGAGGGTCAAAATACAAACTGTCGATCCAATAACCTCGAAACTTAACTCTCACCTCCCACAGATCTAAAGAAAGCTTTGGGATGAACAGAACAAGAATCTGACAACCGGTTATCAAGATATACTAAAAAATAACCTTTTCACCTCCTCGACTATGAAAAACAAAGTTTTTGGGGTATGGGTGTCAAAATACAAACCGTCGATCCGATAGCCATGAAATGTAACTCGCATCATACACACATCTAAAGAAAGTTGTAGGAAGAAAAGGAAAGGAAATTGAACTCCTGGTTATGAAGATACACTAAAATATAACTTTTTTACCTCGTAGATTTTGAAAAACAAAGTTATTGGGGTTTGTGGTGGTCAAAATGCAAATCATCGATCCGTTAGCCACAAAACTTAACTCCCACCTCCTACACGTCTAAAGAAAGTTGTAGGAAGAAACAGAAAAGGAATCGGACTTCCCATTATCAAGATACACTAAAACACAACTTTTTTGCCGCGTAGACTTTTAAAAACTAAGTTTTTGGGATTTGGAGGGTAAAAATCCAAACCGTCAATCATATAGCCACGAAATTTAATTCACACCTCACACATATCTAAAGAAAATTGTAGGAAGAAATGGAAAGAGAATCGGACTCCAAGTTATGAAGATACACTAAAAATAACTTTTTTACCACGTAGACGTTGGGAAATAATGTTTTTGGATTTTGGGGGGTCAAAATGCAAACCGTCAATCCGTTTGCCATGAAACTTAACTCGAACCTCCCATATGTCGAAAGAAAGTTGTAGGAAGAAACAGTAAGGGAATCGGACAAACAATTATCAAGATACACTAAAAATTAAATTTTTCACCTCCTCAAAAATGAAAAACTAAGTTTTTGCTGCATGGGGGTAAAAATACAAACCATCGATCGGATAGCCACAAAATTTAACTCGCACCTCTAGCACGTCTAAAGAAAGTTGCAGGACGAAATGGAAAGGGAATTGAACACCAGGTTATGAAGACACACTAAAATAATACTTTTTTACCACGTAGACTTTGAAAAATAAAGTTTTTGGGGGGTGAAAATGCAAATCGTCGATCCGTTAGGCATGAAACTTAACTCGCACCTCTCACACACGTCTAAAGAAATTTGTAGGAAGAAACAAAATGGGATTTGGACTCCCGGTTATAAAGTTACCCTGAAAAAAATAAAATTTTCACCTATTTGACTTTAAAATACCATGTTTTCGGAGATTGGAGGGTCAAAATACAAACTGTCGATCCAATAACCTCGAAACTTAACTCTCACCTCCCACAGATCTAAAGAAAGCTTTGGGATGAACAGAACAAGAATCTGACTACCGGTTATCAAGATATACTAAAAAATAACCTTTTTACCTCCTCGACTATGAAAAACAAAATTTTTGGGGTATGGGGGTCAAAATACAAACCGTCGATCCGATAGCTACGAAATTTAACTCGCAGCTTACACACATCTAAAGAAAGTTGTAGGAAGAAAAGGAAAGGAAATTGAACTCCTGGTTATGAAGATACACTAAAATATAACTTTTTTACCACGTAGATTTTGAAAAACAAAGTTGTTGGGGTTTGTGGGGGTCAAAATGCGAATCGAAGATCCGTTAGCCATGAAACTTAACTCGCACCTCCCACACGTCTAAAGAAAGTTATAGGAAGAAACAGAAAAGGAATCGGACTTCCCATCATCAAGATACACTAAAACAACTTTTTTACCTCGTTGACTTTTAAAAACTAATTTTTTGGGGTTTGGAGGGTGAAAATGCAAACCGTCAATCATGTAGCCACAAAATTTAATTCACACCTCACACACATCTAAAGAAAGTTGTAGGAAGAAATGGAAAGAGAATCGGACTCCAACTTATCAAGATACACTAAAAATAACATTTTTACCACGTGGACGTTGGGAAATAAAGTTTTTGAATTTTGGGGGGTCAAAATGCAAACTGTCAATCTGTTTTCCATGAAACTTAACTCGCACCTCCCATATGTCGAAAGAGAGTTATAGGAAGAAACAGTAAGGGAATCGGACTAACGGTTATCAAGATACACTAAAAAATAAATTTTTCACCTCCTCAAAAATGAAAAACTAAGTTTTTGCAGCATGGGGGTCAAAATGCAAACCATCGATCCGATAGCCACGAAGTTTAACTTGCACCTCTCGTACGTCTAAAGAAAGTTGCAGGAAGAAATGGAAAGGGAATTGAACAACAGGTTATGAAGATACCCTAAAATAATACTTTTTTACCACGTAGACTTTGAAAAATAAAGTTTTTGGGGGGAGAAAATGCAAATCGTCGATCCGTTAGGCATGAAACTTAACTCGCACCTCTCACACACGTCTAAAGAAATTTGTAGGAAGAAACAAAATGGGATTTGGACTCCCGGTTATAAAGTTACCCTGAAAAAAACAAAATTTTCACCTATTTGACTTTAAAATACCATGTTTAGGAGATTGGGGGGTCAAAATACAAACTGTCGATCCAATAACCTCGAAACTTAACTCTCACCTCCCACAGATCTAAAGAAAGCTTTGGGATGAACAGAACAAGAATCTGACTACCGGTTATCAAGATATACTAAAAAATAACCTTTTCACCTCCTCGACTATGAAAAATAAAGTTTTTGGGGTATGGGGGTCAAAATACAAACCGTCGATCCGATAGCCATGAAATGTAACTCGCATCTTACACACATCTAAAGAAAGTTGTAGGAAGAAAAGGAAAGGAAATTGAACTCCTGGTTATGAAGATACACTAAAATATAACTTTTTTACCACGTAGATTTTGAAAAACAAAGTTATTGGGGTTTGTGGGGGTTAAAATGCAAATCGTCGATCCGTTAGCCACAAAACTTAACTCCCACCTCCCACACGTCTAAAGAAAGTTATAGGAAGAAACGGAAAAGGAATCGGACTTCCCATTATCAAGATACACTAAAACACAACTTTTTTGCCGCGTAGACTTTTAAAAACTAAGTTTTTGGGATTTGGAGGGTAAAAATCCAAACCGTCAATCATGTAGCCACAAAATTTAATTCACACCTCACACATATCTAAAGAAAATTGTAGGAAGAAATGGAAAGAGAATCGGACTCCAAGTTATCAAGATACACTAAAAATAACTTTTTTACCACGTAGACGTTGGGAAATAAAGTTTTTGGATTTTGGGGGGTCAAAATGCAAACTGTCAATCTGTTTGCCATGAAACTTAACTCGCACCTCCCATATGTCGAAAGAAAGTTGTAGGAAGAAACAGTAAGGGAATCGGACAAACAATTATCAAGATACACTAAAAAATAAATTTTTCACCTCCTCAAAAATGAAAAACTAAGTTTTTGCAGCATGGGGGTCAAAATGCAAACCATCGATCCGATAGCCACGAAATTTAACTTGCACCTCTCGTACGTCTAAAGAAAGTTGCAGGAAGAAATGGAAAGGGAATTGAACAACAGGTTATGAAGATACCCTAAAATAATACTTTTTTACCACGTAGACTTTGAAAAATAAAGTTTTTGGGGGGTGAAAATGCAAATCGTCGATCCGTTAGGCATGAAACTTAACTCGCACCTCTCACACACGTCTAAAGAAAGTTGTAGGAAGAAACAAAATGGGATT
Source organism: Hydrangea macrophylla (assembly GCA_033977485.1). Classification (NCBI taxonomy): domain Eukaryota; kingdom Viridiplantae; phylum Streptophyta; class Magnoliopsida; order Cornales; family Hydrangeaceae; genus Hydrangea; species Hydrangea macrophylla. The sequence goes on from CM066985.1 coordinate 22,425,264, forward strand.
TGGACTCCCGGTTATAAAGTTACCCTGAAAAAAACAAAATTTTCACCTATTTGACTTTGAAACACCATATTTAGGAGATTGGGGGGTCAAAATACAAACTTTCGATCCAATAACCTCGAAACTTAACTCTCACCTCCCACAGATCTAAAGAAAGCTTTGGGATGAACAGAACAAGAATCTGACTACCGGTTATCAAGATATACTAAAAAATAACCTTTTCACCTCCTCGACTATGAAAAATAAAGTTTTTGGGGTATGGAGGTCAAAATACAAACCGTCGATCCGATAGCCATGAAATGTAACTCGCATCTTACACACATCTAAAGAAAGTTGTAGGAAGAAAAGGAAAGGAAATTGAACTCCTGGTTATGAAGATACACTAAAATATAACTTTTTTACCTCGTAGATTTTGAAAAACAAAGTTATTGGGGTTTGTGGGGGTCAAAATTCAAATCGTCGATCCGTTAGCCACAAAACTTAACTCCCACTTCCCACATGTCTAAAGAAAGTTGTAGGAAGAAACGGAAAAGGAATCGGACTTCCCATTATCAAGATACACTAAAACACAACTTTTTTGCCGCGTAGACTTTTAAAAGCCAAGTTTTTGGGATTTGGAGGGTAAAAATCCAAACCGTCAATCATATAGCCACGAAATTTAATTCACACCTCACACATATCTAAAGAAAATTGTAGGAAGAAATGGAAAGAGAATCGGACTCCAAGTTATGAAGATACACTAAAAATAACTTTTTTACCACGTAGACGTTGGGAAATAATGTTTTTGGATTTTGGGGGGTCAAAATGCAAACCGTCAATCCGTTTGCCATGAAACTTAACTCGAACCTCCCATATGTCGAAAGAAAGTTGTAGGAAGAAACAGTAAGGGAATCGGACAAACAATTATCAAGATACACTAAAAATTAAATTTTTCACCTCCTCAAAAATGAAAAACTAAGTTTTTGCTGCATGGGGGTAAAAATACAAACCATCGATTGGATAGCCACAAAATTTAACTCGCACCTCTAGCACGTCTAAAGAAAGTTGCAGGACGAAATGGAAAGGGAATTGAACACCAGGTTATGAAGACACACTAAAATAATACTTTTTTACCACGTAGACTTTGAAAAATAAAGTTTTTGGGGGGTGAAAATGCAAATCGTCGATCCGTTAGGCATGAAACTTAACTCGCACCTCTCACACACGTCTAAAGAAATTTGTAGGAAGAAACAAAATGGGATTTGGACTCCCGGTTATAAAGTTACCCTGAAAAAAATAAAATTTTCACCTATTTGACTTTAAAATACCATGTTTTCGGAGATTGGAGGGTCAAAATACAAACTGTCGATCCAATAACCTCGAAACTTAACTCTCACCTCCCACAGATCTAAAGAAAGCTTTGGGATGAACAGAACAAGAATCTGACTACCGGTTATCAAGATATACTAAAAAATAACCTTTTTACCTCCTCGACTATGAAAAACAAAATTTTTGGGGTATGGGGGTCAAAATACAAACCGTCGATCCGATAGCTACGAAATTTAACTCGCAGCTTACACACATCTAAAGAAAGTTGTAGGAAGAAAAGGAAAGGAAATTGAACTCCTGGTTATGAAGATACACTAAAATATAACTTTTTTACCACGTAGATTTTGAAAAACAAAGTTGTTGGGGTTTGTGGGGGTCAAAATGCGAATCGAAGATCCGTTAGCCATGAAACTTAACTCGCACCTCCCACACGTCTAAAGAAAGTTATAGGAAGAAACAGAAAAGGAATCGGACTTCCCATCATCAAGATACACTAAAACAACTTTTTTACCTCGTTGACTTTTAAAAACTAATTTTTTGGGGTTTGAAGGGTGAAAATGCAAACCGTCAATCATGTAGCCACAAAATTTAATTCACACCTCACACACATCTAAAGAAAGTTGTAGGAAGAAATGGAAAGAGAATCGGACTCCAAGTTATCAAGATACACTAAAAATAACTTTTTTACCACGTGGACGTTGGGAAATAAAGTTTTTGAGTTTTGGGGGGTCAAAATGCAAACTGTCAATCTGTTTTCCATGAAACTTAACTCGCACCTCCCATATGTCGAAAGAGAGTTGTAGGAAGAAACAGTAAGGGAATCGGACTAACGGTTATCAAGATACACTAAAAAATAAATTTTTCACCTCCTCAAAAATGAAAAACTAAGTTTTTGCAGCATGGGGGTCAAAATGCAAACCATCGATCCGATAGCCACGAAGTTTAACTTGCACCTCTCGTACGTCTAAAGAAAGTTGCAGGAAGAAATGGAAAGGGAATTGAACAACAGGTTATGAAGATACCCTAAAATAATACTTTTTTACCACGTAGACTTTGAAAAATAAAGTTTTTGGGGGGTGAAAATGCAAATCGTCGATCCGTTAGGCATGAAACTTAACTCACACCTCTCACACACGTCTAAAGAAAGTTGTAGGAAGAAACAAAATGGGATTTGGACTCCCGGTTATAAAGTTACCCTGAAAAAAACAAAATTTTCATCTATTTGACTTTAAAATACCATGTTTAGGAGATTGGGGGGTCAAAATACAAACTGTCGATCCAATAACCTCGAAACTTAACTCTCACCTCCCACAGATCTAAAGAAAGCTTTGGGATGAACAGAACAAGAATCTGTCTACCGGTTATCAAGATATACTAAAAAATAACCTTTTCACCTCCTCGACTATGAAAAATAAAGTTTTTGGGGTATGGGGGTCAAAATACAAACCGTCGATCCGATAGCCATGAAATGTAACTCGCATCTTACACACATCTAAAGAAAGTTGTAGGAAGAAAAGGAAAGGAAATTGAACTCCTGGTTATGAAGATACACTAAAATATAACTTTTTTACCTCGTAGATTTTGAAAAACAAAGTTATTGGGGTTTGTGGGGGTCAAAATGCAAATCGTCGATCCGTTAGCCACAAAACTTAACTCCCACCTCCCACACGTCTAAAGAAAGTTGTAGGAAGAAACGGAAAAGGAATCGGACTTCCCATTATCAAGATACACTAAAACACAACTTTTTTGCCGTGTAGACTTTTAAAAACTAAGTTTTTGGGATTTGGAGGGTAAAAATCCAAACCGTCAATCATATAGCCACGAAATTTAATTCACACCTCACACATATCTAAAGAAAATTGTAGGAAGAAATGGAAAGAGAATCGGACTCCAAGTTATGAAGATACACTAAAAATAACTTTTTTACCACGTAGACGTTGGGAAATAATGTTTTTGGATTTTGGGGGGTCAAAATGCAAACCGTCAATCCGTTTGCCATGAAACTTAACTCGAACCTCCCATATGTCGAAAGAAAGTTGTAGGAAGAAACAGTAAGGGAATCGGACAAACAATTATCAAGATACACTAAAAATTAAATTTTTCACCTCCTCAAAAATGAAAAACTAAGTTTTTGCTGCATGGGGGTAAAAATACAAACCATCGATTGGATAGCCACAAAATTTAACTCGCACCTCTAGCACGTCTAAAGAAAGTTGCAGGACGAAATGGAAAGGGAATTGAACACCAGGTTATGAAGACACACTAAAATAATACTTTTTTACCACGTAGACTTTGAAAAATAAAGTTTTTGGGGGGTGAAAATGCAAATCGTCGATCCGTTAGGCATGAAACTTAACTCGCACCTCTCACACACGTCTAAAGAAATTTGTAGGAAGAAACAAAATGGGATTTGGACTCCCGGTTATAAAGTTACCCTGAAAAAAACAAAATTTTCACCTATTTGACTTTAAAATACCATGTTTAGGAGATTGGGGGGTCAAAATACAAACTGTCGATCCAATAACCTCGAAACTTAACTCTCACCTCCCACAGATCTAAAGAAAGCTTTGGGATGAACAGAACAAGAATCTGTCTACCGGTTATCAAGATATACTAAAAAATAACCTTTTCACCTCCTCGACTATGAAAAATAAAGTTTTTGGGGTATGGGGGTCAAAATACAAACCGTCGATCCGATAGCCATGAAATGTAACTCGCATCTTACACACATCTAAAGAAAGTTGTAGGAAGAAAAGGAAAGGAAATTGAACTCCTGGTTATGAAGATACACTAAAATATAACTTTTTTACCTCGTAGATTTTGAAAAACAAAGTTATTGGGGTTTGTGGGGGTCAAAATTCAAATCGTCGATCCGTTAGCCACAAAACTTAACTCCCACTTCCCACATGTCTAAAGAAAGTTGTAGGAAGAAACGGAAAAGGAATCGGACTTCCCATTATCAAGATACACTAAAACACAACTTTTTTGCCGCGTAGACTTTTAAAAGCCAAGTTTTTGGGATTTGGAGGGTAAAAATCCAAACCGTCAATCATATAGCCACGAAATTTAATTCACACCTCACACATATCTAAAGAAAATTGTAGGAAGAAATGGAAAGAGAATCGTACTCCAAGTTATGAAGATACACTAAAAATAACTTTTTTACCACGTAGACGTTGGGAAATAATGTTTTTGGATTTTGGGGGGTCAAAATGCAAACCGTCAATCCGTTTGCCATGAAACTTAACTCGAACCTCCCATATGTCGAAAGAAAGTTGTAGGAAGAAACAGTAAGGGAATCGGACAAACAATTATCAAGATACACTAAAAATTAAATTTTTCACCTCCTCAAAAATGAAAAACTAAGTTTTTGCTGCATGGGGGTAAAAATACAAACCATCGATTGGATAGCCACAAAATTTAACTCGCACCTCTAGCACGTCTAAAGAAAGTTGCAGGACGAAATGGAAAGGGAATTGAACACCAGGTTATGAAGACACACTAAAATAATACTTTTTTACCACGTAGACTTTGAAAAATAAAGTTTTTGGGGGGTGAAAATGCAAATCGTCGATCCGTTAGGCATGAAACTTAACTCGCACCTCTCACACACGTCTAAAGAAATTTGTAGGAAGAAACAAAATGGGATTTGGACTCCCGGTTATAAAGTTACCCTGAAAAAAATAAAATTTTCACCTATTTGACTTTAAAATACCATGTTTTCGGAGATTGGAGGGTCAAAATACAAACTGTCGATCCAATAACCTCGAAACTTAACTCTCACCTCCCACAGATCTAAAGAAAGCTTTGGGATGAACAGAACAAGAATCTGACTACCGGTTATCAAGATATACTAAAAAATAACCTTTTTACCTCCTCGACTATGAAAAACAAAATTTTTGGGGTATGGGGGTCAAAATACAAACCGTCGATCCGATAGCTACGAAATTTAACTCGCAGCTTACACACATCTAAAGAAAGTTGTAGGAAGAAAAGGAAAGGAAATTGAACTCCTGGTTATGAAGATACACTAAAATATAACTTTTTTACCACGTAGATTTTGAAAAACAAAGTTGTTGGGGTTTGTGGGGGTCAAAATGCGAATCGAAGATCCGTTAGCCATGAAACTTAACTCGCACCTCCCACACGTCTAAAGAAAGTTATAGGAAGAAACAGAAAAGGAATCGGACTTCCCATCATCAAGATACACTAAAACAACTTTTTTACCTCGTTGACTTTTAAAAACTAATTTTTTGGGGTTTGGAGGGTGAAAATGCAAACCGTCAATCATGTAGCCACAAAATTTAATTCACACCTCACACACATCTAAAGAAAGTTGTAGGAAGAAATGGAAAGAGAATCGGACTCCAAGTTATCAAGATACACTAAAAATAACTTTTTTACCACGTGGACGTTGGGAAATAAAGTTTTTGAGTTTTGGGGGGTCAAAATGCAAACTGTCAATCTGTTTTCCATGAAACTTAACTCGCACCTCCCATATGTCGAAAGAGAGTTGTAGGAAGAAACAGTAAGGGAATCGGACTAACGGTTATCAAGATACACTAAAAAATAAATTTTTCACCTCCTCAAAAATGAAAAACTAAGTTTTTGCAGCATGGGGGTCAAAATGCAAACCATCGATCCGATAGCCACGAAGTTTAACTTGCACCTCTCGTACGTCTAAAGAAAGTTGCAGGAAGAAATGGAAAGGGAATTGAACAACAGGTTATGAAGATACCCTAAAATAATACTTTTTTACCACGTAGACTTTGAAAAATAAAGTTTTTGGGGGGTGAAAATGCAAATCGTCGATCCGTTAGGCATGAAACTTAACTCGCACCTCTCACACACGTCTAAAGAAAGTTGTAGGAAGAAACAAAATGGGATTTGGACTCCCGGTTATAAAGTTACCCTGAAAAAAACAAAATTTTCACCTATTTGACTTTAAAATACCATGTTTAGGAGATTGGGGGGTCAAAATACAAACTGTCGATCCAATAACCTCGAAACTTAACTCTCACCTCCCACAGATCTAAAGAAAGCTTTGGGATGAACAGAACAAGAATCTGTCTACCGGTTATCAAGATATACTAAAAAATAACCTTTTCACCTCCTCGACTATGAAAAATAAAGTTTTTGGGGTATGGGGGTCAAAATACAAACCGTCGATCCGATAGCCATGAAATGTAACTCGCATCTTACACACATCTAAAGAAAGTTGTAGGAAGAAAAGGAAAGGAAATTGAACTCCTGGTTATGAAGATACACTAAAATATAACTTTTTTACCTCGTAGATTTTGAAAAACAAAGTTATTGGGGTTTGTGGAGGTCAAAATGCAAATCGTCGATCCGTTAGCCACAAAACTTAACTCCCACCTCCCACACGTCTAAAGAAAGTTGTAGGAAGAAACGGAAAAGGAATCGGACTTCCCATTATCAAGATACACTAAAACACAACTTTTTTGCCGCGTAGACTTTTAAAAACTAAGTTTTTGGGATTTGGAGGGTAAAAATCCAAACCGTCAATCATATAGCCACGAAATTTAATTCACACCTCACACATATCTAAAGAAAATTGTAGGAAGAAATGGAAAGAGAATCGGACTCCAAGTTATGAAGATACACTAAAAATAACTTTTTTACCACGTAGACGTTGGGAAATAATGTTTTTGGATTTTGGGGGGTCAAAATGCAAACCGTCAATCCGTTTGCCATGAAACTTAACTCGAACCTCCCATATGTCGAAAGAAAGTTGTAGGAAGAAACAGTAAGGGAATCGGACAAACAATTATCAATATACACTAAAAAATAAAATTTTCACCTCCTCAAAAATGAAAAACTAAGTTTTTGCTGCATGGGGGTAAAAATACAAACCATCGATTGGATAGCCACAAAATTTAACTCGCACCTCTAGCACGTCTAAAGAAAGTTGCAGGACGAAATGGAAAGGGAATTGAACACCAGGTTATGAAGACACACTAAAATAATACTTTTTTACCACGTAGACTTTGAAAAATAAAGTTTTTGGGGGGTGAAAATGCAAATCGTCGATCCGTTAGGCATGAAACTTAACTCGCACCTCTCACACACGTCTAAAGAAATTTGTAGGAAGAAACAAAATGGGATTTGGACTCCCGGTTATAAAGTTACCCTGAAAAAAATAAAATTTTCACCTATTTGACTTTAAAATACCATGTTTTCGGAGATTGGAGGGTCAAAATACAAACTGTCGATCCAATAACCTCGAAACTTAACTCTCACCTCCCACAGATCTAAAGAAAGCTTTGGGATGAACAGAACAAGAATCTGACTACCGGTTATCAAGATATACTAAAAAATAACCTTTTTACCTCCTCGACTATGAAAAACAAAATTTTTGGGGTATGGGGGTCAAAATACAAACCGTCGATCCGATAGCTACGAAATTTACCTCGCAGCTTACACACATCTAAAGAAAGTTGTAGGAAGAAAAGGAAAGGAAATTGAACTCCTGGTTATGAAGATACACTAAAATATAACTTTTTTACCACGTAGATTTTGAAAAACAAAGTTGTTGGGGTTTGTGGGGGTCAAAATGCGAATCGAAGATCCGTTAGCCATGAAACTTAACTCGCACCTCCCACACGTCTAAAGAAAGTTATAGGAAGAAACAGAAAAGGAATCGGACTTCCCATCATCAAGATACACTAAAACAACTTTTTTACCTCGTTGACTTTTAAAAACTAATTTTTTGGGGTTTGGAGAGTGAAAATGCAAACCGTCAATCATGTAGCCACAAAATTTAATTCACACCTCACACACATCTAAAGAAAGTTGTAGGAAGAAATGGAAAGACAATCGGACTCCAAGTTATCAAGATACACTAAAAATAACTTTTTTACCACGTGGACGTTGGGAAATAAAGTTTTTGAGTTTTGGGGGGTCAAAATGCAAACTGTCAATCTGTTTTCCATGAAACTTAACTCGCACCTCCCATATGTCGAAAGAGAGTTGTAGGAAGAAACAGTAAGGGAATCGGACTAACGGTTATCAAGATACACTAAAAAATAAATTTTTCACCTCCTCAAAAATGAAAAACTAAGTTTTTGCAGCATGGGGGTCAAAATGCAAACCATCGATCCGATTGCCACGAAGTTTAACTTGCACCTCTCGTACGTCTAAAGAAAGTTGCAGGAAGAAATGGAAAGGGAATTGAACAACAGGTTATGAAGATACCCTAAAATAATACTTTTTTACCACGTAGACTTTGAAAAATAAAGTTTTTGGGGGGTGAAAATGCAAATCGTCGATCCATTAGGCATGAAACTTAACTCGCACCTCTCACACACGTCTAAAGAAAGTTGTAGGAAGAAACAAAATGGGATTTGGACTCCCGGTTATAAAGTTACCCTGAAAAAAACAAAATTTTCACCTATTTGACTTTAAAATACCATGTTTAGGAGATTGGGGGGTCAAAATACAAACTGTCGATCCAATAACCTCGAAACTTAACTCTCACCTCCCACAGATCTAAAGAAAGCTTTGGGATGAACAGAACAAGAATCTGTCTACCGGTTATCAAGATATACTAAAAAATAACCTTTTCACCTCCTCGACTATGAAAAATAAAGTTTTTGGGGTATGGGGGTCAAAATACAAACCGTCGATCCGATAGCCATGAAATGTAACTCGCATCTTACACACATCTAAAGAAAGTTGTAGGAAGAAAAGGAAAGGAAATTGAACTCCTGGTTATGAAGATACACTAAAATATAACTTTTTTACCTCGTAGATTTTGAAAAACAAAGTTATTGGGGTTTGTGGGGTTCAAAATGCAAATCGTCGATCCGTTAGCCACAAAACTTAACTCCCACCTCCCACACGTCTAAAGAAAGTTGTAGGAAGAAACGGAAAAGGAATCGGACTTCCCATTATCAAGATACACTAAAACACAACTTTTTTGCCGCGTAGACTTTTAAAAACTAAGTTTTTGGGATTTGGAGGGTAAAAATCCAAACCGTCAATCATATAGCCACGAAATTTAATTCACACCTCACACATATCTAAAGAAAATTGTAGGAAGAAATGGAAAGAGAATCGGACTCCAAGTTATGAAGATACACTAAAAATAACTTTTTTACCACGTAGACGTTGGGAAATAATGTTTTTGGATTTTGGGGGGTCAAAATGCAAACCGTCAATCCGTTTGCCATGAAACTTAACTCGAACCTCCCATATGTCGAAAGAAAGTTGTAGGAAGAAACAGTAAGGGAATCGGACAAACAATTATCAAGATACACTAAAAATTAAATTTTTCACCTCCTCAAAAATGAAAAACTAAGTTTTTGCTGCATGGGGGTAAAAATACAAACCATCGATTGGATAGCCACAAAATTTAACTCGCACCTCTAGCACGTCTAAAGAAAGTTGCAGGACGAAATGGAAAGGGAATTGAACACCAGGTTATGAAGACACACTAAAATAATACTTTTTTACCACGTAGACTTTGAAAAATAAAGTTTTTGGGGGGTGAAAATGCAAATCGTCGATCCGTTAGGCATGAAACTTAACTCGCACCTCTCACACACGTCTAAAGAAATTTGTAGGAAGAAACAAAATGGGATTTGGACTCCCGGTTATAAAGTTACCCTGAAAAAAATAAAATTTTCACCTATTTGACTTTAAAATACCATGTTTTCGGAGATTGGAGGGTCAAAATACAAACTGTCGATCCAATAACCTCGAAACTTAACTCTCACCTCCCACAGATCTAAAGAAAGCTTTGGGATGAACAGAACAAGAATCTGACTACCGGTTATCAAGATATACTAAAAAATAACCTTTTTACCTCCTCGACTATGAAAAACAAAATTTTTGGGGTATGGGGGTCAAAATACAAACCGTCGATCCGATAGCTACGAAATTTAACTCGCAGCTTACACACATCTAAAGAAAGTTGTAGGAAGAAAAGGAAAGGAAATTGAACTCCTGGTTATGAAGATACACTAAAATATAACTTTTTTACCACGTAGATTTTGAAAAACAAAGTTGTTGGGGTTTGTGGGGGTCAAAATGCGAATCGAAGATCCGTTAGCCATGAAACTTAACTCGCACCTCCCACACGTCTAAAGAAAGTTATAGGAAGAAACAGAAAAGAAATCGGACTTCCCATCATCAAGATACACTAAAACAACTTTTTTACCTCGTTGACTTTTAAAAACTAATTTTTTGGGGTTTGGAGGGTGAAAATGCAAACCGTCAATCATGTAGCCACAAAATTTAATTCACACCTCACACACATCTAAAGAAAGTTGTAGGAAGAAATGGAAAGAGAATCGGACTCCAAGTTATCAAGATACACTAAAAATAACTTTTTTACCACGTGGACGTTGGGAAATAAAGTTTTTGAGTTTTGGGGGGTCAAAATGCAAACTGTCAATCTGTTTTCCATGAAACTTAACTCGCACCTCCCATATGTCGAAAGAGAGTTGTAGGAAGAAACAGTAAGGGAATCGGACTAACGGTTATCAAGATACACTAAAAAATAAATTTTTCACCTCCTCAAAAATGAAAAACTAAGTTTTTGCAGCATGGGGGTCAAAATGCAAACCATCGATCCGATAGCCACGAAGTTTAACTTGCACCTCTCGTACGTCTAAAGAAAGTTGCAGGAAGAAATGGAAAGGGAATTGAACAACAGGTTATGAAGATACCCTAAAATAATACTTTTTTACCACGTAGACTTTGAAAAATAAAGTTTTTGGGGGGTGAAAATGCAAATCGTCGATCCGTTAGGCATGAAACTTAACTCGCACCTCTCACACACGTCTAAAGAAAGTTGTAGGAAGAAACAAAATGGGATTTGGACTCCCGGTTATAAAGTTACCCTGAAAAAAACAAAATTTTCACCTATTTGACTTTAAAATACCATGTTTAGGAGATTGGGGGGTCAAAATACAAACTGTCGATCCAATAACCTCGAAACTTAACTCTCACCTCCCACAGATCTAAAGAAAGCTTTGGGATGAACAGAACAAGAATCTGTCTACCGGTTATCAAGATATACTAAAAAATAACCTTTTCACCTCCTCGACTATGAAAAATAAAGTTTTTGGGGTATGGGGGTCAAAATACAAACCGTCGATCCGATAGCCATGAAATGTAACTCGCATCTTACACACATCTAAAGAAAGTTGTAGGAAGAAAAGGAAAGGAAATTGAACTCCTGGTTATGAAGATACACTAAAATATAACTTTTTTACCTCGTAGATTTTGAAAAACAAAGTTATTGGGGTTTGTGGGGGTCAAAATGCAAATCGTCGATCCGTTAGCCACAAAACTTAACTCCCACCTCCCACACGTCTAAAGAAAGTTGTAGGAAGAAACGGAAAAGGAATCGGACTTCCCATTATCAAGATACACTAAAACACAACTTTTTTGCCGCGTAGACTTTTAAAAACTAAGTTTTTGGGATTTGGAGGGTAAAAATCCAAACCGTCAATCATATAGCCACGAAATTTAATTCACACCTCACACATATCTAAAGAAAATTGTAGGAAGAAATGGAAAGAGAATCGGACTCCAAGTTATGAAGATAAACTAAAAATAACTTTTTTACCACGTAGACGTTGGGAAATAATGTTTTTGGATTTTGGGGGGTCAAAATGCAAACCGTCAATCCGTTTGCCATGAAACTTAACTCGAACCTCCCATATGTCGAAAGAAAGTTGTGGGAAGAAACAGTAAGGGAATCGGACAAACAATTATCAAGATACACTAAAAAATAAATTTTTCACCTCCTCAAAAATAAAAAACTAAGTTTTTGCAGCATGGGGGTCAAAATACAAACCATCGATTGGATAGCCACAAAATTTAACTCGCACCTCTAGCACGTCTAAAGAAAGTTGCAGGACGAAATGGAAAGGGAATTGAACACCAGGTTATGAAGACACACTAAAATAATACTTTTTTACCACGTAGACTTTGAAAAATAAAGTTTTTGGGGGGTGAAAATGCAAATCGTCGATCCGTTAGGCATGAAACTTAACTCGCACCTCTCACACACGTCTAAAGAAAGTTGTAGGAAGAAACAAAATGGGATTTGGACTCCCAGTTATCAAGTTACACTGACAAAAACAAAATTTTCACCTATTTGACTTTGAAACACCATATTTAGGAGATTGGGGGGTCAAAATACAAACTGTCGATCCAATAACCTCGAAACTTAACTCTCACCTCCCACACATCTAAAGAAAGCTTTGGGATGAACAGAAAAAGAATCAGACTCCCGGTTATCAAGATATCCTAAAAAATAACCTTTTCACCTCCTCAACTATGAATAATAAAGTTTTTGGGGTATGGGGGTCAAAATACAAACCGTCGATCCGATAGCCATGAAATGTAACTCGCATCATACACACATCTAAAGAAAGTTGTAGGAAGAAAAGGAAAGGAAATTGAACTCCTGGTTATGAAGATACACTAAAATATAACTTTTTTACCTCATAGATTTTGAAAAACAAAGTTATTGGGGTTTGTGGGGGTCAAAATGCAAATCGTTGAGCCGTTAGCCACAAAACTTAACTCCCACCTCCCACACGTCTAAAGAAAGTTGTAGGAAGAAACGGAAAAGGAATCGGACTTCCCATTATCAAGATACACTAAAACACAACTTTTTTGCCGCGTAGACTTTTAAAAACTAAGTTTTTGGGATTTGGAGGATAAAAATCCAAACCGTCAATCATATAGCCACGAAATTTAATTCACACCTCACACATATCTAAAGAAAATTGTAGGAAGAAATGGAAAGAGAATCGGACTCCAAGTTATGAAGATACACTAAAAATAACTTTTTTACCACGTAGACGTTGGGAAATAATGTTTTTGGATTTTGGGGGGTCAAAATGCAAACCGTCAATCCGTTTGCCATGAAACTTAACTCGAACCTCCCATATGTCGAAAGAAAGTTGTAGGAAGAAACAGTAAGGGAATCGGACAAACAATTATCAAGATACACTAAAAAATAAATTTTTCACCTCCTCAAAAATGAAAAACTAAGTTTTTGCTGCATGGGGGTCAAAATACAAACCATCGATTGGATAGCCACAAAATTTAACTCGCACCTCTAGCACGTCTAAAGAAAGTTGCAGGACGAAATGGAAAGGGAATTGAACACCAGGTTATGAAGACACACTAAAATAATACTTTTTTACCACGTAGACTTTGAAAAATAAAGTTTTTGGGGGGTGAAAATGCAAATCGTCGATCCGTTAGGCATGAAACTTAACTCGCACCTCTCACACACGTCTAAAGAATGTTGTAGGAAGAAACAAAATGGGATTTGGACTCCCAATTATCAAGTTACACTGAAAAAAACAAAATTTTCACCTATTTGACTTTGAAACACCATATTTAGGAGATTGGGGGGTCAAAATACAAACTGTCGATCCAATAACCTCGAAACTTAACTCTCACCTCCCACACATCTAAAGAAAGCTTTGGGATGAACAGAAAAAGAATCAGACTCCCGGTTATCAAGATATCCTAAAAAATAACCTTTTCACCTCCTCAACTATGAAAAATAAAGTTTTTGGGGTATGGGGGTCAAAATACAAACCGTCGATCCGATAGCCATGAAATGCAACTCGCATCTTACACGCATCTAAAGAAAGTTGTAGGAAGAAAAGGAAAGGAAATTGAACTCCTGGTTATGAAGATACACTAAAATATAATTTTTTTACCTCGTAGATTTTGAAAAACAAAGTTATTGGGGTTTGTGGGAGTCAAAATGCAAATCATCGATCCGTTAGCCACAAAACTTAACTCCCACCTCCCACACGTCTAAAGAAAATTGTAGGAAGAAACGGAAAAGGAATCGGACTTCCCATTATCAAGATACACTAAAACACAACTTTTTTGCCGCGTAGACTTTTAAAAACTAAGTTTTTGGGATTTGGAGGGTAAAAATCCAAACCGTCAATCATATAGCCACGAAATTTAATTCACACCTCACACATATCTAAAGAAAATTGTAGGAAGAAATGGAAAGAGAATCGGACTCCAAGTTATGAAGATACACTAAAAATAACTTTTTTACCACGTAGACGTTGGGAAATAATGTTTTGTGATTTTGGGGGGTCAAAATGCAAACCGTCAATCCGTTTGCCATGAAACTTAACTCGAACCTCCCATATGTCGAAAGAAAGTTGTAGGAAGAAACAGTAAGGGAATCGGACAAACAATTATCAAGATACACTAAAAAATAAATTTTTCACCTCCTCAAAAATGAAAAACTAAGTTTTTGCAGCATGGGGGTCAAAATACAAACCCTCGATTGGATAGCCACAAAATTTAACTCGCACCTCTAGCACGTCTAAATAAAGTTGCAGGACGAAATGGAAAGGGAATTGAACACCAGGTTATGAAGACACACTAAAATAATACTTTTTTACCACGTAGACTTTGAAAAATAAAGTTTTTGGGGGTAAAAATGCAAATCGTCGATCCGTTAGGCATGAAACTTAACTCGCACCTCTCACACACGTCTAAAGAAAGTTGTAAGAAGAAACAAAATGGGATTTGGACTCCCAGTTATCAAGTTACACTGAAAAAAACAAAATTTTCACCTATTTGACTTTGAAACACCATATTTAGGAGATTGGGGGGTCAAAATACAAACTGTCGATCCAATAACCTCGAAACTTAACTCTCACCTCCCACACATCTAAAGAAAGCTTTGGGATGAACAGAACAAGAATCAGACTCCCGGTTATCAAGATATCCTAAAAAATAACCTTTTCACCTCCTCAACTATGAAAAATAAAGTTTTTGGGGTATGGGGGTCAAAATACAAACCGTCGATCCGATAGCCATGAAATGTAACTCGCATCTTACACACATCTAAAGAAAGTTGTAGGAAGAAAAGGAAAGAAAATTGAACTCCTGGTTATGAAGATACACTAAAATATAACTTTTTTACCTCGTAGATTTTGAAAAACAAAGTTATTGGGGTTTGTGGGAGTCAAAATGCAAATCATCGATCCGTTAGCCACAAAACTTAACTCCCACCTCCCACACGTCTACAGAAAGTTGTAGGAAGAAACAGAAAAGGAATCGGACTTCCCATTATCAAGATACACTAAAACACAACTTTTTTGCCGCGTAGACTTTTAAAAACTAAGTTTTTGGGATTTGGAGGGTAAAAATCCAAACCGTCAATCATATAGCCACGAAATTTAATTCACACCTCACACATATCTAAAGAAAATTGTAGGAAGAAATGGAAAGAGAATCGGAATCCAAGTTATGAAGATACACTAAAAATAACTTTTTTACCACGTAGACGTTGGGAAATAATGTTTTGTGATTTTGGGGGGTCAAAATGCAAACCGTCAATCCGTTTGCCATGAAACTTAACTCGCACCTCCCATATGTCGAAAGAAAGTTGTAGGAAGAAACAGTAAGGGAATCGGACAAACAATTATCAAGATACACTAAAAAATAAATTTTTCACCTCCTCAAAAATGAAAAACTAAGTTTTTGCAGCATGGGGGTCAAAATACAAACCATCGATTGGATAGCCACAAAATTTAACTCGCACCTCTAGCACGTCTAAATAAAGTTGCAGGACGAAATGGAAAGGGAATTGAACATCAGGTTATGAAGACACACTAAAATAATACTTTTTTACCACGTAGACTTTGAAAAATAAAGTTTTTGGGGGTGAAAATGCAAATCGTCGATCCGTTAGGCATGAAACTTAACTCGCACCTCTCACACACGTCTAAAGAAAGTTGTAGGAAGAAACAAAATGGGATTTGGACTCCCAGTTATCAAGTTACACTGAAAAAAACAAAATTTTCACCTATTTGACTTTGAAACACCATATTTAGGAGATTGGGGGGTCAAAATACAAACTGTCTATCCAATAACCTCGAAACTTAACTCTCACCTCCCACACATCTAAAGAAAGCTTTGGGATGAACAGAAAAAGAATCAGACTCCCGGTTATCAAGATATCCTAAAAAATAACCTTTTCACCTCCTCCACTATGAAAAATAAAGATTTTGGGGTATGGGGGTCAAAATACAAACCGTCGATCCGATAGCCATGATATGTAACTCGCATCTTACACACATCTAAAGAAAGTTGTTGGAAGAAAAGGAAAGGAAATTGAACTCCTGGTTATGAAGATACACTAAAATATAACTTTTTTACCTCGTTGATTTTGAAAAACAAAGTTATTGGGGTTTGTGGGGGTCAAAATGCAAATCGTCGATCCGTTAGCCACAAAACTTAACTCCCACCTCCCACACGTCTAAAGAAAGTTGTAGGAAGAAACAGAAAAGGAATCGGACTTCCCATTATCAAGATACACTAAAACATAACTTTTTTGCCGCGTAGACTTTTAAAATCTAAGTTTTTGGGATTTGGAGGGTAAAAATCCAAACCGTCAATCATATAGCCACGAAATTTAATTCACACCTCACACATATCTAAAGAAAATTGTAGGAAGAAATGGAAAGAGAATCGGACTCCAAGTTATGAAGATACACTAAAAATAACTTTTTTACCACGTAGACGTTGGGAAATAATGTTTTTGGATTTTGGGGGGTCAAAATGCAAACCGTCAATCCGTTTGCCATGAAACTTAACTCGAACCTCCCATATGTCGAAAGAAAGTTGTAGGAAGAAACAGTAAGGGAATCGGACAAACAATTATCAAGATACACTAAAAATTAAATTTTTCACCTCCTCAAAAATGAAAAACTAAGTTTTTGCAGCATGGGGGTCAAAATACAAACCATCGATTGGATAGCCACAAAATTTAACTCGCACCTCTAGCACGTCTAAAGAAAGTTGCAGGACGAAATGGAAAGGGAATTGAACACCAGGTTATGAAGACACACTAAAATAATACTTTTTACCACGTAGACTTTGAAAAATAAAGTTTTTGGGGGGTGAAAATGCAAATCGTCGATCCGTTAGGCATGAAACTTAACTCGCACCTCTCACACACGTCAAAAGAAAGTTGTAGGAAGAAACAAAATGGGATTTGGACTCCCAGTTATCAAGTTACACTGAAAAAAACAAAATTTTCACCTATTTGACTTTGAAACATCATATTTAGGAGATTGGGGGGTCAAAATACAAACTGTCGATCCAATAACCTCGAAACTTAACTCTCACCTCCCACACATCTAAAGAAAGCTTTGGGATGAACAGAACAAGAATCAGACTCCCGGTTATCAAGATATCCTAAAAAATAACCTTTTCACCTCCTCAACTATGAAAAATAAAGTTTTTGGGGTATGGGGGTCAAAATACAAACCGTCGATCCGATAGCCATGAAATGTAACTCGCATCTTACACGCATCTAAAGAAAGTTGTAGGAAGAAAAGGAAAGGAAATTGAACTCCTGGTTATGAAGATACACTAAAATATAACTTTTTTACCTCGTAGATTTTGAAAAACAAAGTTATTGGGGTTTGTGGGAGTCAAAATGCAAATCATCGATCCGTTAGCCACAAAACTTAACTCCCACCTCCCACACGTCTAAAGAAAGTTGTAGGAAGAAACAGAAAAGGAATCGGACTTCCCATTATCAAGATACACTAAAACACAACTTTTTTGCCGCGTAGACTTTTAAAAACTAAGTTTTTGGGATTTGGAGGGTAAAAATCCAAACCGTCAATCATATAGCCACGAAATTTAATTCACACCTCACACATATCTAAAGAAAATTGTAGGAAGAAATGGAAAGAGAATCGGACTCCAAGTTATGAAGATACACTAAAAATAACTTTTTTACCACGTAGACGTTGGGAAATAATGTTTTTGGATTTTGGGGGGTCAAAATGCAAACCGTCAATCCGTTTGCCATGAAACTTAACTCGAACCTCCCATATGTCGAAAGAAAGTTGTAGGAAGAAACAGTAAGGGAATCGGACAAACAATTATCAAGATACACTAAAAAATAAATTTTTCACCTCCTCAAAAATGAAAAACTAAGTTTTTGCAGCATGGGGGTCAAAATACAAACCCTCGATTGGATAGCCACAAAATTTAACTCGCACCTCTAGCACGTCTAAAGAAAGTTGCAGGACGAAATGGAAAGGGAATTGAACACCAGGTTATGAAGACACACTAAAATAATACTTTTTTACCACGTAGACTTTGAAAAATAAAGTTTTTGGGGGGTAAAAATGCAAATCGTCGATCCGTTAGGCATGAAACTTAACTCGCACCTCTCACACACGTCTAAAGAAAGTTGTAGGAAGAAACAAAATGGGATTTGGACTCCCAGTTATCAAGTTACACTGAAAAAAACAAAATTTTCACCTATTTGACTTTGAAACACCATATTTAGGAGATTGGGGGGTCAAAATACAAACTGTCGATCCAATAACCTCGAAACTTAACTCTCACCTCCCACACATCTAAAGAAAGCTTTGGGATGAACAGAAAAAGAATCAGACTCCCGGTTATCAAGATATCCTAAAAAATAACCTTTTCACCTCCTCAACTATGAAAAATAAAGTTTTTGGGGTATGGGGGTCAAAATACAAACCGTCGATCCGATAGCCATGAAATGTAACTCGCATCTTACACACATCTAAAGAAAGTTGTAGGAAGAAAAGGAAAGAAAATTGAACTCCTGGTTATGAAGATACACTAAAATATAACTTTTTTACCTCGTAGATTTTGAAAAACAAAGTTATTGGGGTTTGTGGGAGTCAAAATGCAAATCATCGATCCGTTAGCCACAAAACTTAACTCCCACCTCCCACACGTCTACAGAAAGTTGTAGGAAGAAACAGAAAAGGAATCGGACTTCCCATTATCAAGATACACTAAAACACAACTTTTTTGCCGCGTAGACTTTTAAAAACTAAGTTTTTGGGATTTGGAGGGTAAAAATCCAAACCGTCAATCATATAGCCACGAAATTTAATTCACACCTCACACATATCTAAAGAAAATTGTAGGAAGAAATGGAAAGAGAATCGGAATCCAAGTTATGAAGATACACTAAAAATAACTTTTTTACCACGTAGACGTTGGGAAATAATGTTTTGTGATTTTGGGGGGTCAAAATGCAAACCGTCAATCCGTTTGCCATGAAACTTAACTCGCACCTCCCATATGTCGAAAGAAAGTTGTAGGAAGAAACAGTAAGGGAATCGGACAAACAATTATCAAGATACACTAAAAATTAAATTTTTCACCTCCTCAAAAATGAAAAACTAAGTTTTTGCAGCATGGGGCTCAAAATACAAACCATCGATTGGATAGCCACAAAATTTAACTCGCACCTCTAGCACGTCTAAAGAAAGTTGCAGGACGAAATGGAAAGGGAATTGAACATCAGGTTATGAAGACACACTAAAATAATACTTTTTTACCACGTAGACTTTGAAAAATAAAGTTTTTGGGGGTGAAAATGCAAATCGTCGATCCGTTAGGCATGAAACTTAACTCGCACCTCTCACACACGTCTAAAGAAAGTTGTAGGAAGAAACAAAATGGGATTTGGACTCCCAGTTATCAAGTTACACTGAAAAAAACAAAATTTTCACCTATTTGACTTTGAAACACCATATTTAGGAGATTGGGGGGTCAAAATACAAACTGTCTATCCAATAACCTCGAAACTTAACTCTCACCTCCCACACATCTAAAGAAAGCTTTGGGATGAACAGAAAAAGAATCAGACTCCCGGTTATCAAGATATCCTAAAAAATAACCTTTTCACCTCCTCCACTATGAAAAATAAAGATTTTGGGGTATGGGGGTCAAAATACAAACCGTCGATCCGATAGCCATGATATGTAACTCGCATCTTACACACATCTAAAGAAAGTTGTTGGAAGAAAAGGAAAGGAAATTGAACTCCTGGTTATGAAGATACACTAAAATATAACTTTTTTACCTCGTTGATTTTGAAAAACAAAGTTATTGGGGTTTGTGGGGGTCAAAATGCAAATCGTCGATCCGTTAGCCACAAAACTTAACTCCCACCTCCCACACGTCTAAAGAAAGTTGTAGGAAGAAACAGAAAAGGAATCGGACTTCCCATTATCAAGATACACTAAAACATAACTTTTTTGCCGCGTAGACTTTTAAAATCTAAGTTTTTGGGATTTGGAGGGTAAAAATCCAAACCGTCAATCATATAGCCACGAAATTTAATTCACACCTCACACATATCTAAAGAAAATTGTAGGAAGAAATGGAAAGAGAATCGGACTCCAAGTTATGAAGATACACTAAAAATAACTTTTTTATCACGTAGACGTTGGGAAATAATGTTTTTGGATTTTGGGGGGTCAAAATGCAAACCGTCAATCCGTTTGCCATGAAACTTAACTCGAACCTCCCATATGTCGAAAGAAAGTTGTAGGAAGAAACAGTAAGGGAATCGGACAAACAATTATCAAGATACACTAAAAAATAAATTTTTCACCTCCTCAAAAATGAAAAACTAAGTTTTTGCAGCATGGGGGTCAAAATACAAACCATCGATTGGATAGCCACAAAATTTAACTCGCACCTCTAGCACGTCTAAAGAAAGTTGCAGGACGAAATGGAAAGGGAATTGAACACCAGGTTATGAAGACACACTAAAATAATACTTTTTACCACGTAGACTTTGAAAAATAAAGTTTTTGGGGGGTGAAAATGCAAATCGTCGATCCGTTAGGCATGAAACTTAACTCGCACCTCTCACACACGTCAAAAGAAAGTTGTAGGAAGAAACAAAATGGGATTTGGACTCCCAGTTATCAAGTTACACTGAAAAAAACAAAATTTTCACCTATTTGACTTTGAAACATCATATTTAGGAGATTGGGGGGTCAAAATACAAACTGTCGATCCAATAACCTCGAAACTTAACTCTCACCTCCCACACATCTAAAGAAAGCTTTGGGATGAACAGAACAAGAATCAGACTCCCGGTTATCAAGATATCCTAAAAAATAACCTTTTCACCTCCTCAACTATGAAAAATAAAGTTTTTGGGGTATGGGGGTCAAAATACAAACCGTCGATCCGATAGCCATGAAATGTAACTCGCATCTTACACGCATCTAAAGAAAGTTGTAGGAAGAAAAGGAAAGGAAATTGAACTCCTGGTTATGAAGATACACTAAAATATAACTTTTTTACCTCGTAGATTTTGAAAAACAAAGTTATTGGGGTTTGTGGGAGTCAAAATGCAAATCATCGATCCGTTAGCCACAAAACTTAACTCCCACCTCCCACACGTCTAAAGAAAGTTGTAGGAAGAAACAGAAAAGGAATCGGACTTCCCATTATCAAGATACACTAAAACACAACTTTTTTGCCGCGTAGACTTTTAAAAACTAAGTTTTTGGGATTTGGAGGGTAAAAATCCAAACCGTCAATCATATAGCCACGAAATTTAATTCACACCTCACACATATCTAAAGAAAATTGTAGGAAGAAATGGAAAGAGAATCGGACTCCAAGTTATGAAGATACACTAAAAATAACTTTTTTACCACGTAGACGTTGGGAAATAATGTTTTTGGATTTTGGGGGGTCAAAATGCAAACCGTCAATCCGTTTGCCATGAAACTTAACTCGAACCTCCCATATGTCGAAAGAAAGTTGTAGGAAGAAACAGTAAGGGAATCGGACAAACAATTATCAAGATACACTAAAAAATAAATTTTTCACCTCCTCAAAAATGAAAAACTAAGTTTTTGCAGCATGGGGGTCAAAATACAAACCCTCGATTGGATAGCCACAAAATTTAACTCGCACCTCTAGCACGTCTAAAGAAAGTTGCAGGACGAAATGGAAAGGGAATTGAACACCAGGTTATGAAGACACACTAAAATAATACTTTTTTACCACGTAGACTTTGAAAAATAAAGTTTTTGGGGGGTAAAAATGCAAATCGTCGATCCGTTAGGCATGAAACTTAACTCGCACCTCTCACACACGTCTAAAGAAAGTTGTAGGAAGAAACAAAATGGGATTTGGACTCCCAGTTATCAAGTTACACTGAAAAAAACAAAATTTTCACCTATTTGACTTTGAAACACCATATTTAGGAGATTGGGGGGTCAAAATACAAACTGTCGATCCAATAACCTCGAAACTTAACTCTCACCTCCCACACATCTAAAGAAAGCTTTGGGATGAACAGAACAAGAATCAGACTCCCGGTTATCAAGATATCCTAAAAAATAACCTTTTCACCTCCTCAACTATGAAAAATAAAGTTTTTGGGGTATGGGGGTCAAAATACAAACCGTCGATCCGATAGCCATGAAATGTAACTCGCATCTTACACACATCTAAAGAAAGTTGTAGGAAGAAAAGGAAAGAAAATTGAACTCCTGGTTATGAAGATACACTAAAATATAACTTTTTTACCTCGTAGATTTTGAAAAACAAAGTTATTGGGGTTTGTGGGAGTCAAAATGCAAATCATCGATCCGTTAGCCACAAAACTTAACTCCCACCTCCCACACGTCTACAGAAAGTTGTAGGAAGAAACAGAAAAGGAATCGGACTTCCCATTATCAAGATACACTAAAACACAACTTTTTTGCCGCGTAGACTTTTAAAAACTAAGTTTTTGGGATTTGGAGGGTAAAAATCCAAACCGTCAATCATATAGCCACGAAATTTAATTCACACCTCACACATATCTAAAGAAAATTGTAGGAAGAAATGGAAAGAGAATCGGAATCCAAGTTATGAAGATACACTAAAAATAACTTTTTTACCACGTAGACGTTGGGAAATAATGTTTTGTGATTTTGGGGGGTCAAAATGCAAACCGTCAATCCGTTTGCCATGAAACTTAACTCGCACCTCCCATATGTCGAAAGAAAGTTGTAGGAAGAAACAGTAAGGGAATCGGACAAACAATTATCAAGATACACTAAAAAATAAATTTTTCACCTCCTCAAAAATGAAAAACTAAGTTTTTGCAGCATGGGGGTCAAAATACAAACCATCGATTGGATAGCCACAAAATTTAACTCGCACCTCTAGCACGTCTAAATAAAGTTGCAGGACGAAATGGAAAGGGAATTGAACATCAGGTTATGAAGACACACTAAAATAATACTTTTTTACCACGTAGACTTTGAAAAATAAAGTTTTTGGGGGTGAAAATGCAAATCGTCGATCCGTTAGGCATGAAACTTAACTCGCACCTCTCACACACGTCTAAAGAAAGTTGTAGGAAGAAACAAAATGGGATTTGGACTCCCAGTTATCAAGTTACACTGAAAAAAACAAAATTTTCACCTATTTGACTTTGAAACACCATATTTAGGAGATTGGGGGGTCAAAATACAAACTGTCTATCCAATAACCTCGAAACTTAACTCTCACCTCCCACACATCTAAAGAAAGCTTTGGGATGAACAGAAAAAGAATCAGACTCCCGGTTATCAAGATATCCTAAAAAATAACCTTTTCACCTCCTCCACTATGAAAAATAAAGATTTTGGGGTATGGGGGTCAAAATACAAACCGTCGATCCGATAGCCATGATATGTAACTCGCATCTTACACACATCTAAAGAAAGTTGTTGGAAGAAAAGGAAAGGAAATTGAACTCCTGGTTATGAAGATACACTAAAATATAACTTTTTTACCTCGTTGATTTTGAAAAACAAAGTTATTGGGGTTTGTGGGGGTCAAAATGCAAATCGTCGATCCGTTAGCCACAAAACTTAACTCCCACCTCCCACACGTCTAAAGAAAGTTGTAGGAAGAAACAGAAAAGGAATCGGACTTCCCATTATCAAGATACACTAAAACATAACTTTTTTGCCGCGTAGACTTTTAAAATCTAAGTTTTTGGGATTTGGAGGGTAAAAATCCAAACCGTCAATCATATAGCCACGAAATTTAATTCACACCTCACACATATCTAAAGAAAATTGTAGGAAGAAATGGAAAGAGAATCGGACTCCAAGTTATGAAGATACACTAAAAATAACTTTTTTACCACGTAGACGTTGGGAAATAATGTTTTTGGATTTTGGGGGGTCAAAATGCAAACCGTCAATCCGTTTGCCATGAAACTTAACTCGAACCTCCCATATGTCGAAAGAAAGTTGTAGGAAGAAACAGTAAGGGAATCGGACAAACAATTATCAAGATACACTAAAAATTAAATTTTTCACCTCCTCAAAAATGAAAAACTAAGTTTTTGCAGCATGGGGGTCAAAATACAAACCATCGATTGGATAGCCACAAAATTTAACTCGCACCTCTAGCACGTCTAAAGAAAGTTGCAGGACGAAATGGAAAGGGAATTGAACACCAGGTTATGAAGACACACTAAAATAATACTTTTTACCACGTAGACTTTGAAAAATAAAGTTTTTGGGGGGTGAAAATGCAAATCGTCGATCCGTTAGGCATGAAACTTAACTCGCACCTCTCACACACGTCTAAAGAAAGTTGTAGGAAGAAACAAAATGGGATTTGGACTCCCAATTATCAAGTTACACTGAAAAAAACAAAATTTTCACCTATTTGACTTTGAAACACCATATTTAGGGGATTGGGGGGGTCAAAATACAAACTGTCGATCCAATAACCTCGAAACTTAACTCTCACCTCCCACACATCTAAAGAAAGCTTTGGGATGAACAGAAAAAGAATCAGACTCCCGGTTATCAAGATATCCTAAAAAATAACCTTTTCACCTTCTCAACTATGAAAAATAAAGTTTTTGGGGTATGGGGGTCAAAATACAAACCGTCGATCCGATAGCCATGAAATGTAACTCGCATCTTACACGCATCTAAAGAAAGTTGTAGGAAGAAAAGGAAAGGAAATTGAACTCCTGGTTATGAAGATACACTAAAATATAACTTTTTTACCTCGTAGATTTTGAAAAACAAAGTTATTGGGGTTTGTGGGAGTCAAAATGCAAATCATCGATCCGTTAGCCACAAAACTTAACTCCCACCTCCCACACGTCTAAAGAAAGTTGTAGGAAGAAACAGAAAAGGAATCGGACTTCCCATTATCAAGATACACTAAAACACAACTTTTTTGCCGCGTAGACTTTTAAAAACTAAGTTTTTGGGATTTGGAGGGTAAAAATCCAAACCGTCAATCATATAGCCACGAAATTTAATTCACACCTCACACATATCTAAAGAAAATTGTAGGAAGAAATGGAAAGAGAATCGGACTCCAAGTTATGAAGATACACTAAAAATAACTTTTTTACCACGTAGACGTTGGGAAATAATGTTTTTGGATTTTGGGGGGTCAAAATGCAAACCGTCAATCCGTTTGCCATGAAACTTAACTCGAACCTCCCATATGTCGAAAGAAAGTTGTAGGAAGAAACAGTAAGGGAATCGGACAAACAATTATCAAGATACACTAAAAAATAAATTTTTCACCTCCTCAAAAATGAAAAACTAAGTTTTTGCAGCATGGGGGTCAAAATACAAACCCTCGATTGGATAGCCACAAAATTTAACTCGCACCTCTAGCACGTCTAAAGAAAGTTGCAGGACGAAATGGAAAGGGAATTGAACACCAGGTTATGAAGACACACTAAAATAATACTTTTTTACCACGTAGACTTTGAAAAATAAAGTTTTTGGGGGGTAAAAATGCAAATCGTCGATCCGTTAGGCATGAAACTTAACTCGCACCTCTCACACACGTCTAAAGAAAGTTGTAGGAAGAAACAAAATGGGATTTGGACTCCCAGTTATCAAGTTACACTGAAAAAAACAAAATTTTCACCTATTTGACTTTGAAACACCATATTTAGGAGATTGGGGGGTCAAAATACAAACTGTCGATCCAATAACCTCGAAACTTAACTCTCACCTCCCACACATCTAAAGAAAGCTTTGGGATGAACAGAACAAGAATCAGACTCCCGGTTATCAAGATATCCTAAAAAATAACCTTTTCACCTCCTCAACTATGAAAAATAAAGTTTTTGGGGTATGGGGGTCAAAATACAAACCGTCGATCCGATAGCCATGAAATGTAACTCGCATCTTACACACATCTAAAGAAAGTTGTAGGAAGAAAAGGAAAGAAAATTGAACTCCTGGTTATGAAGATACACTAAAATATAACTTTTTTACCTCGTAGATTTTGAAAAACAAAGTTATTGGGGTTTGTGGGAGTCAAAATGCAAATCATCGATCCGTTAGCCACAAAACTTAACTCCCACCTCCCACACGTCTACAGAAAGTTGTAGGAAGAAACAGAAAAGGAATCGGACTTCCCATTATCAAGATACACTAAAACACAACTTTTTTGCCGCGTAGACTTTTAAAAACTAAGTTTTTGGGATTTGGAGGGTAAAAATCCAAACCGTCAATCATATAGCCACGAAATTTAATTCACACCTCACACATATCTAAAGAAAATTGTAGGAAGAAATGGAAAGAGAATCGGAATCCAAGTTATGAAGATACACTAAAAATAACTTTTTTACCACGTAGACGTTGGGAAATAATGTTTTGTGATTTTGGGGGGTCAAAATGCAAACCGTCAATCCGTTTGCCATGAAACTTAACTCGCACCTCCCATATGTCGAAAGAAAGTTGTAGGAAGAAACAGTAAGGGAATCGGACAAACAATTATCAAGATACACTAAAAAATAAATTTTTCACCTCCTCAAAAATGAAAAACTAAGTTTTTGCAGCATGGGGGTCAAAATACAAACCATCGATTGGATAGCCACAAAATTTAACTCGCACCTCTAGCACGTCTAAATAAAGTTGCAGGACGAAATGGAAAGGGAATTGAACATCAGGTTATGAAGACACACTAAAATAATACTTTTTTACCACGTAGACTTTGAAAAATAAAGTTTTTGGGGGTGAAAATGCAAATCGTCGATCCGTTAGGCATGAAACTTAACTCGCACCTCTCACACACGTCTAAAGAAAGTTGTAGGAAGAAACAAAATGGGATTTGGACTCCCAGTTATCAAGTTACACTGAAAAAAACAAAATTTTCACCTATTTGACTTTGAAACACCATATTTAGGAGATTGGGGGGTCAAAATACAAACTGTCTATCCAATAACCTCGAAACTTAACTCTCACCTCCCACACATCTAAAGAAAGCTTTGGGATGAACAGAAAAAGAATCAGACTCCCGGTTATCAAGATATCCTAAAAAATAACCTTTTCACCTCCTCCACTATGAAAAATAAAGATTTTGGGGTATGGGGGTCAAAATACAAACCGTCGATCCGATAGCCATGATATGTAACTCGCATCTTACACACATCTAAAGAAAGTTGTTGGAAGAAAAGGAAAGGAAATTGAACTCCTGGTTATGAAGATACACTAAAATATAACTTTTTTACCTCGTTGATTTTGAAAAACAAAGTTATTGGGGTTTGTGGGGGTCAAAATGCAAATCGTCGATCCGTTAGCCACAAAACTTAACTCCCACCTCCCACACGTCTAAAGAAAGTTGTAGGAAGAAACAGAAAAGGAATCGGACTTCCCATTATCAAGATACACTAAAACATAACTTTTTTGCCGCGTAGACTTTTAAAATCTAAGTTTTTGGGATTTGGAGGGTAAAAATCCAAACCGTCAATCATATAGCCACGAAATTTAATTCACACCTCACACATATCTAAAGAAAATTGTAGGAAGAAATGGAAAGAGAATCGGACTCCAAGTTATGAAGATACACTAAAAATAACTTTTTTACCACGTAGACGTTGGGAAATAATGTTTTTGGATTTTGGGGGGTCAAAATGCAAACCGTCAATCCGTTTGCCATGAAACTTAACTCGAACCTCCCATATGTCGAAAGAAAGTTGTAGGAAGAAACAGTAAGGGAATCGGACAAACAATTATCAAGATACACTAAAAATTAAATTTTTCACCTCCTCAAAAATGAAAAACTAAGTTTTTGCAGCATGGGGGTCAAAATACAAACCATCGATTGGATAGCCACAAAATTTAACTCGCACCTCTAGCACGTCTAAAGAAAGTTGCAGGACGAAATGGAAAGGGAATTGAACACCAGGTTATGAAGACACACTAAAATAATACTTTTTACCACGTAGACTTTGAAAAATAAAGTTTTTGGGGGGTGAAAATGCAAATCGTCGATCCGTTAGGCATGAAACTTAACTCGCACCTCTCACACACGTCTAAAGAAAGTTGTAGGAAGAAACAAAATGGGATTTGGACTCCCAATTATCAAGTTACACTGAAAAAAACAAAATTTTCACCTATTTGACTTTGAAACACCATATTTAGGGGATTGGGTGGGTCAAAATACAAACTGTCGATCCAATAACCTCGAAACTTAACTCTCACCTCCCACACATCTAAAGAAAGCTTTGGGATGAACAGAAAAAGAATCAGACTCCCGGTTATCAAGATATCCTAAAAAATAACCTTTTCACCTTCTCAACTATGAAAAATAAAGTTTTTGGGGTATGGGGGTCAAAATACAAACCGTCGATCCGATAGCCATGAAATGTAACTCGCATCTTACACGCATCTAAAGAAAGTTGTAGGAAGAAAAGGAAAGGAAATTGAACTCCTGGTTATGAAGATACACTAAAATATAACTTTTTTACCTCGTAGATTTTGAAAAACAAAGTTATTGGGGTTTGTGGGAGTCAAAATGCAAATCATCGATCCGTTAGCCACAAAACTTAACTCCCACCTCCCACACGTCTAAAGAAAGTTGTAGGAAGAAACAGAAAAGGAATCGGACTTCCCATTATCAAGATACACTAAAACACAACTTTTTTGCCGCGTAGACTTTTAAAAACTAAGTTTTTGGGATTTGGAGGGTAAAAATCCAAACCGTCAATCATATAGCCACGAAATTTAATTCACACCTCACACATATCTAAAGAAAATTGTAGGAAGAAATGGAAAGAGAATCGGACTCCAAGTTATGAAGATACACTAAAAATAACTTTTTTACCACGTAGACGTTGGGAAATAATGTTTTTGGATTTTGGGGGGTCAAAATGCAAACCGTCAATCCGTTTGCCATGAAACTTAACTCGAACCTCCCATATGTCGAAAGAAAGTTGTAGGAAGAAACAGTAAGGGAATCGGACAAACAATTATCAAGATACACTAAAAATTAAATTTTTCACCTCCTCAAAAATGAAAAACTAAGTTTTTGCAGCATGGGGGTCAAAATACAAACCATCGATTGGATAGCCACAAAATTTAACTCGCACCTCTAGCACGTCTAAAGAAAGTTGCAGGACGAAATGGAAAGGGAATTGAACACCAGGTTATGAAGACACACTAAAATAATACTTTTTACCACGTAGACTTTGAAAAATAAAGTTTTTGGGGGGTGAAAATGCAAATCGTCGATCCGTTAGGCATGAAACTTAACTCGCACCTCTCACACACGTCTAAAGAAAGTTGTAGGAAGAAACAAAATGGGATTTGGACTCCCAATTATCAAGTTACACTGAAAAAAACAAAATTTTCACCTATTTGACTTTGAAACACCATATTTAGGGGATTGGGGGGGTCAAAATACAAACTGTCGATCCAATAACCTCGAAACTTAACTCTCACCTCCCACACATCTAAAGAAAGCTTTGGGATGAACAGAAAAAGAATCAGACTCCCGGTTATCAAGATATCCTAAAAAATAACCTTTTCACCTTCTCAACTATGAAAAATAAAGTTTTTGGGGTATGGGGGTCAAAATACAAACCGTCGATCCGATAGCCATGAAATGTAACTCGCATCTTACAAGCATCTAAAGAAAGTTGTAGGAAGAAAAGGAAAGGAAATTGAACTCCTGGTTATGAAGATACACTAAAATATAACTTTTTTACCTCGTAGATTTTGAAAAACAAAGTTATTGGGGTTTGTGGGAGTCAAAATGCAAATCATCGATCCGTTAGCCACAAAACTTAACTCCCACCTCCCACACGTCTAAAGAAAGTTGTAGGAAGAAACAGAAAAGGAATCGGACTTCCCATTATCAAGATACACTAAAACACAACTTTTTTGCCGCGTAGACTTTTAAAAACTAAGTTTTTGGGATTTGGAGGGTAAAAATCCAAACCGTCAATCATATAGCCACGAAATTTAATTCACACCTCACACATATCTAAAGAAAATTGTAGGAAGAAATGGAAAGAGAATCGGACTCCAAGTTATGAAGATACACTAAAAATAACTTTTTTACCACGTAGACGTTGGGAAATAATGTTTTTGGATTTTGGGGGGTCAAAATGCAAACCGTCAATCCGTTTGCCATGAAACTTAACTCGAACCTCCCATATGTCGAAAGAAAGTTGTAGGAAGAAACAGTAAGGGAATCGGACAAACAATTATCAAGATACACTAAAAAATAAATTTTTCACCTCCTCAAAAATGAAAAACTAAGTTTTTGCAGCATGGGGGTCAAAATACAAACCCTCGATTGGATAGCCACAAAATTTAACTCGCACCTCTAGCACGTCTAAAGAAAGTTGCAGGACGAAATGGAAAGGGAATTGAACACCAGGTTATGAAGACACACTAAAATAATACTTTTTTACCACGTAGACTTTGAAAAATAAAGTTTTTGGGGGGTAAAAATGCAAATCGTCGATCCGTTAGGCATGAAACTTAACTCGCACCTCTCACACACGTCTAAAGAAAGTTGTAGGAAGAAACAAAATGGGATTTGGACTCCCAGTTATCAAGTTACACTGAAAAAAACAAAATTTTCACCTATTTGACTTTGAAACACCATATTTAGGAGATTGGGGGGTCAAAATACAAACTGTCGATCCAATAACCTCGAAACTTAACTCTCACCTCCCACACATCTAAAGAAAGCTTTGGGATGAACAGAACAAGAATCAGACTCCCGGTTATCAAGATATCCTAAAAAATAACCTTTTCACCTCCTCAACTATGAAAAATAAAGTTTTTGGGGTATGGGGGTCAAAATACAAACCGTCGATCCGATAGCCATGAAATGTAACTCGCATCTTACACACATCTAAAGAAAGTTGTAGGAAGAAAAGGAAAGAAAATTGAACTCCTGGTTATGAAGATACACTAAAATATAACTTTTTTACCTCGTAGATTTTGAAAAACAAAGTTATTGGGGTTTGTGGGAGTCAAAATGCAAATCATCGATCCGTTAGCCACAAAACTTAACTCCCACCTCCCACACGTCTACAGAAAGTTGTAGGAAGAAACAGAAAAGGAATCGGACTTCCCATTATCAAGATACACTAAAACACAACTTTTTTGCCGCGTAGACTTTTAAAAACTAAGTTTTTGGGATTTGGAGGGTAAAAATCCAAACCGTCAATCATATAGCCACGAAATTTAATTCACACCTCACACATATCTAAAGAAAATTGTAGGAAGAAATGGAAAGAGAATCGGAATCCAAGTTATGAAGATACACTAAAAATAACTTTTTTACCACGTAGACGTTGGGAAATAATGTTTTGTGATTTTGGGGGGTCAAAATGCAAACCGTCAATCCGTTTGCCATGAAACTTAACTCGCACCTCCCATATGTCGAAAGAAAGTTGTAGGAAGAAACAGTAAGGGAATCGGACAAACAATTATCAAGATACACTAAAAAATAAATTTTTCACCTCCTCAAAAATGAAAAACTAAGTTTTTGCAGCATGGGGGTCAAAATACAAACCATCGATTGGATAGCCACAAAATTTAACTCGCACCTCTAGCACGTCTAAATAAAGTTGCAGGACGAAATGGAAAGGGAATTGAACATCAGGTTATGAAGACACACTAAAATAATACTTTTTTACCACGTAGACTTTGAAAAATAAAGTTTTTGGGGGTGAAAATGCAAATCGTCGATCCGTTAGGCATGAAACTTAACTCGCACCTCTCACACACGTCTAAAGAAAGTTGTAGGAAGAAACAAAATGGGATTTGGACTCCCAGTTATCAAGTTACACTGAAAAAAACAAAATTTTCACCTATTTGACTTTGAAACACCATATTTAGGAGATTGGGGGGTCAAAATACAAACTGTCTATCCAATAACCTCGAAACTTAACTCTCACCTCCCACACATCTAAAGAAAGCTTTGGGATGAACAGAAAAAGAATCAGACTCCCGGTTATCAAGATATCCTAAAAAATAACCTTTTCACCTCCTCCACTATGAAAAATAAAGATTTTGGGGTATGGGGGTCAAAATACAAACCGTCGATCCGATAGCCATGATATGTAACTCGCATCTTACACACATCTAAAGAAAGTTGTTGGAAGAAAAGGAAAGGAAATTGAACTCCTGGTTATGAAGATACACTAAAATATAACTTTTTTACCTCGTTGATTTTGAAAAACAAAGTTATTGGGGTTTGTGGGGGTCAAAATGCAAATCGTCGATCCGTTAGCCACAAAACTTAACTCCCACCTCCCACACGTCTAAAGAAAGTTGTAGGAAGAAACAGAAAAGGAATCGGACTTCCCATTATCAAGATACACTAAAACATAACTTTTTTGCCGCGTAGACTTTTAAAATCTAAGTTTTTGGGATGTGGAGGGTAAAAATCCAAACCGTCAATCATATAGCCACGAAATTTAATTCACACCTCACACATATCTAAAGAAAATTGTAGGAAGAAATGGAAAGAGAATCGGACTCCAAGTTATGAAGATACACTAAAAATAACTTTTTTACCACGTAGACGTTGGGAAATAATGTTTTTGGATTTTGGGGGGTCAAAATGCAAACCGTCAATCCGTTTGCCATGAAACTTAACTCGAACCTCCCATATGTCGAAAGAAAGTTGTAGGAAGAAACAGTAAGGGAATCGGACAAACAATTATCAAGATACACTAAAAATTAAATTTTTCACCTCCTCAAAAATGAAAAACTAAGTTTTTGCAGCATGGGGGTCAAAATACAAACCATCGATTGGATAGCCACAAAATTTAACTCGCACCTCTAGCACGTCTAAAGAAAGTTGCAGGACGAAATGGAAAGGGAATTGAACACCAGGTTATGAAGACACACTAAAATAATACTTTTTACCACGTAGACTTTGAAAAATAAAGTTTTTGGGGGGTGAAAATGCAAATCGTCGATCCGTTAGGCATGAAACTTAACTCGCACCTCTCACACACGTCTAAAGAAAGTTGTAGGAAGAAACAAAATGGGATTTGGACTCCCAATTATCAAGTTACACTGAAAAAAACAAAATTTTCACCTATTTGACTTTGAAACACCATATTTAGGGGATTGGGGGGGTCAAAATACAAACTGTCGATCCAATAACCTCGAAACTTAACTCTCACCTCCCACACATCTAAAGAAAGCTTTGGGATGAACAGAAAAAGAATCAGACTCCCGGTTATCAAGATATCCTAAAAAATAACCTTTTCACCTCCTCAACTATGAAAAATAAAGTTTTTGGGGTATGGGGGTCAAAATACAAACCGTCGATCCGATAGCCATGAAATGTAACTCGCATCTTACACGCATCTAAAGAAAGTTGTAGGAAGAAAAGGAAAGGAAATTGAACTCCTGGTTATGAAGATACACTAAAATATAACTTTTTTACCTCGTAGATTTTGAAAAACAAAGTTATTGGGGTTTGTGGGAGTCAAAATGCAAATCATCGATCCGTTAGCCACAAAACTTAACTCCCACCTCCCACACGTCTAAAGAAAGTTGTAGGAAGAAACAGAAAAGGAATCGGACTTCCCATTATCAAGATACACTAAAACACAACTTTTTTGCCGCGTAGACTTTTAAAAACTAAGTTTTTGGGATTTGGAGGGTAAAAATCCAAACCGTCAATCATATAGCCACGAAATTTAATTCACACCTCACACATATCTAAAGAAAATTGTAGGAAGAAATGGAAAGAGAATCGGACTCCAAGTTATGAAGATACACTAAAAATAACTTTTTTACCACGTAGACGTTGGGAAATAATGTTTTTGGATTTTGAGGGGTCAAAATGCAAACCGTCAATCCGTTTGCCATGAAACTTAACTCGAACCTCCCATATGTCGAAAGAAAGTTGTAGGAAGAAACAGTAAGGGAATCGGACAAACAATTATCAAGATACACTAAAAAATAAATTTTTCACCTCCTCAAAAATGAAAAACTAAGTTTTTGCAGCATGGGGGTCAAAATACAAACCCTCGATTGGATAGCCACAAAATTTAACTCGCACCTCTAGCACGTCTAAAGAAAGTTGCAGGACGAAATGGAAAGGGAATTGAACACCAGGTTATGAAGACACACTAAAATAATACTTTTTTACCACGTAGACTTTGAAAAATAAAGTTTTTGGGGGGTGAAAATGCAAATCGTCGATCCGTTAGGCATGAAACTTAACTCGCACCTCTCACACACGTCTAAAGAAAGTTGTAGGAAGAAACAAAATGGGATTTGGACTCCCAGTTATCAAGTTACACTGAAAAAAACAAAATTTTCACCTATTTGACTTTGAAACATCATATTTAGGAGATGGGGGGGTCAAAATACAAACTGTCGATCCAATAACCTCGAAACTTAACTCTCACCTCCCACACATCTAAAGAAAGCTTTGGGATGAACAGAACAAGAATCAGACTCCCGGTTATCAAGATATCCTAAAAAATAACCTTTTCACCTTCTCAACTATGAAAAATAAAGTTTTTGGGGTATGGGGGTCAAAATACAAACCGTCGATCCGATAGCCATGAAATGTAACTCGCATCTTACAAGCATCTAAAGAAAGTTGTAGGAAGAAAAGGAAAGGAAATTGAACTCCTGGTTATGAAGATACACTAAAATATAACTTTTTTACCTCGTAGATTTTGAAAAACAAAGTTATTGGGGTTTGTGGGAGTCAAAATGCAAATCATCGATCCGTTAGCCACAAAACTTAACTCCCACCTCCCACACGTCTAAAGAAAGTTGTAGGAAGAAACAGAAAAGGAATCGGACTTCCCATTATCAAGATACACTAAAACACAACTTTTTTGCCGCGTAGACTTTTAAAAACTAAGTTTTTGGGATTTGGAGGGTAAAAATCCAAACCGTCAATCATATAGCCACGAAATTTAATTCACACCTCACACATATCTAAAGAAAATTGTAGGAAGAAATGGAAAGAGAATCGGACTCCAAGTTATGAAGATACACTAAAAATAACTTTTTTACCACGTAGACGTTGGGAAATAATGTTTTTGGATTTTGGGGGGTCAAAATGCAAACCGTCAATCCGTTTGCCATGAAACTTAACTCGAACCTCCCATATGTCGAAAGAAAGTTGTAGGAAGAAACAGTAAGGGAATCGGACAAACAATTATCAAGATACACTAAAAAATAAATTTTTCACCTCCTCAAAAATGAAAAACTAAGTTTTTGCAGCATGGGGGTCAAAATACAAACCCTCGATTGGATAGCCACAAAATTTAACTCGCACCTCTAGCACGTCTAAAGAAAGTTGCAGGACGAAATGGAAAGGGAATTGAACACCAGGTTATGAAGACACACTAAAATAATACTTTTTTACCACGTAGACTTTGAAAAATAAAGTTTTTGGGGGGTGAAAATGCAAATCGTCGATCCGTTAGGCATGAAACTTAACTCGCACCTCTCACACACGTCTAAAGAAAGTTGTAGGAAGAAACAAAATGGGATTTGGACTCCCAGTTATCAAGTTACACTGAAAAAAACAAAATTTTCACCTATTTGACTTTGAAACACCATATTTAGGAGATTGGGGGGTCAAAATACAAACTGTCGATCCAATAACCTCGAAACTTAACTCTCACCTCCCACACATCTAAAGAAAGCTTTGGGATGAACAGAACAAGAATCAGACTCCCGGTTATCAAGATATCCTAAAAAATAACCTTTTCACCTCCTCAACTATGAAAAATAAAGTTTTTGGGGTATGGGGGTCAAAATACAAACCGTCGATCCGATAGCCATGAAATGTAACTCGCATCTTACACACATCTAAAGAAAGTTGTAGGAAGAAAAGGAAAGAAAATTGAACTCCTGGTTATGAAGATACACTAAAATATAACTTTTTTACCTCGTCGATTTTGAAAAACAAAGTTATTGGGGTTTCTGGGGGTCAAAATGCAAATCGTTGATCCGTTAGCCACAAAACTTAACTCCCACCTCCCACACGTCTAAAGAAAGTTGTAGGAAGAAACGGAAAAGGAATCGGACTTCCCATTATCAAGATACACTAAAACACAACTTTTTTGCCGCGTAGACTTTTAAAAACTAAGTTTTTGGGATTTGGAGGGTAAAAATCCAAACCGTCAATCATATAGCCACGAAATTTAATTCACACCTCACACATATCTAAAGAAAATTGTAGGAAGAAATGGAAAGAGAATCGGACTCCAAGTTATGAAGATACACTAAAAATAACTTTTTTACCACGTAGACGTTGGGAAATAATGTTTTTGGATTTTGGGGGGTCAAAATGCAAACCGTCAATCCGTTTGCCATGAAACTTAACTCGAACCTCCCATATGTCGAAAGAAAGTTGTAGGAAGAAACAGTAAGGGAATCGGACAAACAATTATCAAGATACACTAAAAAATAAATTTTTCACCTCCTCAAAAATGAAAAACTAAGTTTTTGCAGCATGGGGGTCAAAATACAAACCCTCGATTGGATAGCCACAAAATTTAACTCGCACCTCTAGCACGTCTAAAGAAAGTTGCAGGACGAAATGGAAAGGGAATTGAACACCAGGTTATGAAGACACACTAAAATAATACTTTTTTACCACGTAGACTTTGAAAAATAAAGTTTTTGGGGGGTGAAAATGCAAATCGTCGATCCGTTAGGCATGAAACTTAACTCGCACCTCTCACACACGTCTAAAGAAAGTTGTAGGAAGAAACAAAATGGGATTTGGACTCCCAGTTATCAAGTTACACTGAAAAAAACAAAATTTTCACCTATTTGACTTTGAAACACCATATTTAGGAGATTGGGGGGTCAAAATACAAACTGTCGATCCAATAACCTCGAAACTTAACTCTCACCTCCCACACATCTAAAGAAAGCTTTGGGATGAACAGAACAAGAATCAGACTCCCGGTTATCAAGATATCCTAAAAAATAACCTTTTCACCTCCTCAACTATGAAAAATAAAGTTTTTGGGGTATGGGGGTCAAAATACAAACCGTCGATCCGATAGCCATGAAATGTAACTCGCATCTTACACACATCTAAAGAAAGTTGTAGGAAGAAAAGGAAAGAAAATTGAACTCCTGGTTATGAAGATACACTAAAATATAACTTTTTTACCTCGTAGATTTTGAAAAACAAAGTTATTGGGGTTTCTGGGGGTCAAAATGCAAATCGTTGATCCGTTAGCCACAAAACTTAACTCCCACCTCCCACACGTCTAAAGAAAGTTGTTGGAAGAAACGGAAAAGGAATCGGACTTCCCATTATCAAGATACACTAAAACACAACTTTTTTGCCGCGTAGACTTTTAAAAACTAAGTTTTTGGGATTTGGAGGGTAAAAATCCAAACCGTCAATCATATAGCCACGAAATTTAATTCACACCTCACACATATCTAAAGAAAATTGTAGGAAGAAATGGAAAGAGAATCGGACTCCAAGTTATGAAGATACACTAAAAATAACTTTTTTACCACGTAGACGTTGGGAAATAATGTTTTTGGATTTTGGGGGGTCAAAATGCAAACCGTCAATCCGTTTGCCATGAAACTTAACTCGAACCTCCCATATGTCGAAAGAAAGTTGTAGGAAGAAACAGTAAGGGAATCGGACAAACAATTATCAAGATACACTAAAAAATAAATTTTTCACCTCCTCAAAAATGAAAAACTAAGTTTTTGCAGCATGGGGGTCAAAATACAAACCCTCGATTGGATAGCCACAAAATTTAACTCGCACCTCTAGCACGTCTAAAGAAAGTTGCAGGACGAAATGGAAAGGGAATTGAACACCAGGTTATGAAGACACACTAAAATAATACTTTTTTACCACGTAGACTTTGAAAAATAAAGTTTTTGGGGGGTGAAAATGCAAATCGTCGATCCGTTAGGCATGAAACTTAACTCGCACCTCTCACACACGTCTAAAGAAAGTTGTAGGAAGAAACAAAATGGGATTTGGACTCCCAGTTATCAAGTTACACTGAAAAAAACAAAATTTTCACCTATTTGACTTTGAAACACCATATTTAGGAGATTGGGGGGTCAAAATACAAACTGTCGATCCAATAACCTCGAAACTTAACTCTCACCTCCCACACATCTAAAGAAAGCTTTGGGATGAACAGAACAAGAATCAGACTCCCGGTTATCAAGATATCCTAAAAAATAACCTTTTCACCTCCTCAACTATGAAAAATAAAGTTTTTGGGGTATGGGGGTCAAAATACAAACCGTCGATCCGATAGCCATGAAATGTAACTCGCATCTTACACACATCTAAAGAAAGTTGTAGGAAGAAAAGGAAAGAAAATTGAACTCCTGGTTATGAAGATACACTAAAATATAACTTTTTTACCTCGTAGATTTTGAAAAACAAAGTTATTGGGGTTTCTGGGGGTCAAAATGCAAATCGTTGATCCGTTAGCCACAAAACTTAACTCCCACCTCCCACACGTCTAAAGAAAGTTGTTGGAAGAAACGGAAAAGGAATCGGACTTGGCATTATCAAGATACACTAAAACACAACTTTTTTGCCGCGTAGACTTTTAAAAACTAAGTTTTTGGGATTTGGAGGGTAAAAATCCAAACCGTCAATCATATAGCCACGAAATTTAATTCACACCTCACACATATCTAAAGAAAATTGTAGGAAGAAATGGAAAGAGAATCGGACTCCAAGTTATGAAGATACACTAAAAATAACTTTTTTACCACGTAGACGTTGGGAAATAATGTTTTTAGATTTTGGGGGTCAAAATGCAAACCGTCAATCCGTTTGCCATGAAACTTAACTCGAACCTCCCATATGTCGAAAGAAAGTTGTAGGAAGAAACAGTAAGGGAATCGGACAAACAATTATCAAGATACACTAAAAAATAAATTTTTCACCTCCTCAAAAATGAAAAACTAAGTTTTTGCAGCATGGGGGTCAAAATACAAACCATCGATTGGATAGCCACAAAATTTAACTCGCACCTCTAGCACGTCTAAAGAAAGTTGCAGGACGAAATGGAAAGGGAATTGAACACCAGGTTATGAAGACACACTAAAATAATACTTTTTTACCACGTAGACTTTGAAAAATAAAGTTTTTGGGGGGTGAAAATGCAAATCGTCGATCCGTTAGGCATGAAACTTAACTCGCACCTCTCACACACGTCTAAAGAAAGTTGTAGGAAGAAACAAAATGGGATTTGGACTCCCAGTTATCAAGTTGCACTGAAAAAAACAAAATTTTCACCTATTTGACTTTGAAACACCATATTTAGGAGATTGGGGGGTCAAAATACAAACTGTCGATCCAATAACCTCGAAACTTAACTCTCACCTCCCACACATCTAAAGAAAGCTTTGGGATGAACAGAACAAGAATCAGACTCCCGGTTATCAAGATATCCTAAAAAATAACCTTTTCACCTCCTCAACTATGAAAAATAAAGTTTTAGGGGTATGGGGGTCAAAATACAAACCGTCGATCCGATAGCCATGAAATGTAACTCGCATCTTACACACATCTAAAGAAAGTTGTAGGAAGAAAAGGAAAGGAAATTGAACTCCTGGTTATGAAGATACACTAAAATATAACTTTTTTACCTCGTCGATTTTGAAAAACAAAGTTATTGGGGTTTGTGGGGGTCAAAATGCAAATCGTCGATCCGTTAGCCACAAAACTTAACTCCCACCTCCCACACGTCTAAAGAAAGTTGTAGGAAGAAACGGAAAAGGAATCGGACTTCCCATTATCAAGATACACTAAAACACAACTTTTTTGCCGCGTAGACTTTTAAAAACTAAGTTTTTGGGATTTGGAGGGTAAAAATCCAAACCGTCAATCATATAACCACGAAATTTAATTCACACCTCACACATATCTAAAGAAAATTGTAGGAAGAAATGGAAAGAGAATCGGACTCCAAGTTATGAAGATACACTAAAAATAACTTTTTTATCACGTAGACGTTGGGAAATAATGTTTTTGGATTTTGGGGGGTCAAAATGCAAACCGTCAATCCGTTTGCCATGAAACTTAACTCGCACCTTCCATATGTCGAAAGAAAGTTGTAGGAAGAAACAGTAAGGGAATCGGACTAACGGTTATCAAGATACACTAAAAAATAAATTTTTCACCTCCTCAAAAATGAAAAACTAAGTTTTTGCAGCATGGGGGTCAAAATGCAAACCAATGATTGGATAGCCACAAAATTTAACTCGCACCTCTCGCACGTCTAAAGAAAGTTGCAGGACAAAATGGAAAGGGAATTGAACACCAGGTTATGAACATACACTGAAATAATACTTTTTTACCACGTAGACTTTGAAAAATAAAGTTTTTGGGGGGTGAAAATGCAAATCGTCGATCCGTTAGGCATGAAACTTAACTCGCACCTCTCACACACGTCTAAAGAAAGTTGTAGGAAGAAACAAAATAGGATTTGGACTCCCAGTTATCAAGTTACACTGAAAATAACAAAATTTTCACCTATTTGACTTTGAAACACCATATTTAGGAGATTGGGGGGTCAAAATACAAACTGTCGATCCAATAACCTCGAAACTTAACTCTCACCTCCCACACATCTAAAGAAAGCTTTGGGATGAACAGAACAAGAATCAGACTCCCGGTTATCAAGATATCCTAAAAAATAACCTTTTCACCTCCTCAACTATGAAAAATAAAGTTTTTGGGGTATGGGGGTCAAAATACAAACCGTCGATCCGATAGCCATGAAATGTAACTCGCATCTTACACACATCTAAAGAAAGTTGTAGGAAGAAAAGGAAAGGAAATTGAACTCCTGGTTATGAAGATACACTAACATATAACTTTTTTACCTCGTAGATTTTGAAAAACAAAGCTATTGGGGTTTGTGGGGGTCAAAATGCAAATCATCGATCCGTTAGCCACAAAACTTAACTCCCACCTCCCACACGTCTAAAGAAAGTTGTAGGAAGAAACAGAAAAGGAATCGGACTTCCCATTATCAAGATACACTAAAACACAACTTTTTTGCCGCGTAGACTTTTAAAAACTAAGTTTTTGGTATTTGGAGGGTAAAAATCCAAACCGTCAATCATATAGCCACGAAATTTAATTCACACCTCACACATATCTAAAGAAAATTGTAGGAAGAAATGGAATGAGAATCGGACTCCAAGTTATGAAGATACACTAAAAATAACTTTTTTACCACGTAGACGTTGGGAAATAATGTTTTTGGATTTTGGGGGGTCAAAATGCAAACCGTCAATACGTTTGCCATGAAACTTAACTCGCACCTTCCATATGTCGAAAGAAAGTTGTAGGAAGAAACAGTAAGGGAATCGGACTAACGGTTATCAAGATACAGTAAAAAATAAAATTTTCACCTCCTCAAAAATGAAAAACTAAGTTTTTGCAGCATGGGGGTCAAAATGCAAACCAATGATTGGATAGCCACAAAATTTAACTCGCACCTCTCGCACGTCTAAAGAAAGTTGCAGGACAAAATGGAAAGGGAATTGAACACCAGGTTATGAACATACACTAAAATAATACTTTTTTACCACGTAGACTTTGAAAAATAAAGTTTTTGGGGGTGAAAATGCAAATCGTCGATCCGTTAGGCATGAAACTTAACTCGCACCTCTCACACACGTCTAAAGAAAGTTGTAGGAAGAAACAAAATGGGATTTGGACTCCCAGTTATCAAGTTACACTGAAAATAACAAAATTTTCACCCATTTGACTTTGAAACACCATATTTAGGAGATTGGGGGGTCAAAATACAAACTGTAGATCCAATAACCTCGAAACTTAACTCGCACCTCCCACACATCTAAAGAAAGCTTTGGGATGAACAGAACAAGAATCAGACTCCCGGTTATCAAGATATCCTAAAAAATAACCTTTTCACCTCCTCAACTATGAAAAATAAAGTTTTTGGGGTATGGGGGTCAAAATACAAACCGTCGATCCGATAGCCATGAAATGTAACTCGCATCTTACACACATCTAAAGAAAGTTGTAGGAAGAAAAGGAAAGGAAATTGAACTCCTGGTTATGAAGATACACTAACATATAACTTTTTTACCTCGTAGATTTTGAAAAACAAAGTTATTGGGGTTTGTGGGGGTCAAAATGCAAATCATCGATCCGTTAGCCACAAAACTTAACTCCCACCTCCCACACGTCTAAAGAAAGTTGTAGGAAGAAACAGAAAAGGAATCGGACTTCCCATTATCAAGATACACTAAAACACAACTTTTTTGCCGCGTAGACTTTTAAAAACTAAGTTTTTGGGATTTGGAGGGTAAAAATCCAAACCGTCAATCATATAGCCACGAAATTTAATTCACACCTCACACATATCTAAAGAAAATTGTAGGAAGAAATGGAAAGAGAATCGGACTCCAAGTTATGAAGATACACTAAAAATAACTTTTTTACCACGTAAACGTTGGGAAATAATGTTTTTGGATTTTGGGGGGTCAAAATGCAAACCGTCAATCAGTTTGCCATGAAACTTAACTCGCACCTTCCATATGTCGAAAGAAAGTTGTAGGAAGAAACAGTAAGGGAATCGGACTAACGGTTATCAAGATACACTAAAAAATAAATTTTTCACCACCTCAAAAATGAAAAACTAAGTTTTTGCAGCATGGGGGTCAAAATGCAAACCAATGATTGGATAGCCACAAAATTTAACTCGCACCTCTCGCACGTCTAAAGAAAGTTGCAGGGCAAAATGGAAAGGGAATTGAACACCAGGTTATGAAGATAAACTAAAATAATACTTTTTTACCACGTAGACTTTGAAAAATAAAGTTTTTGGGGGGTGAAAATGCAAATCGTCGATCCGTTAGGCATGAAACTTAACTCGCACCTCTCACACACGTCTAAAGAAAGTTGTAGGAAGAAACAAAATGGGATTTGGACTCCCAGTTATCAAGTTACACTGAAAAAAACAAAATTTTAACCTTTTTGACTTTGAAACACCATATTTAGGAGATTGGGGAGTCAAAAT
The DNA here is from genome assembly GCA_033977485.1 of Hydrangea macrophylla. Classification (NCBI taxonomy): domain Eukaryota; kingdom Viridiplantae; phylum Streptophyta; class Magnoliopsida; order Cornales; family Hydrangeaceae; genus Hydrangea; species Hydrangea macrophylla. Next base: position 22,468,708 of record CM066985.1, read on the forward strand.
ACAAACGGTCGATCCAATAACCTCGAAACTTAACTCTTACCTCCCACACATCTAAAGAAAGCTTTGGGATGAACAGAACAAGAATCAGACTCCCGGTTATCAAGATATCCAAAAAAATAACCTTTTCACCACCTCAACTATTAAAAATAAAGTTTTTGGGGTATGGGGGTCAAAATACAAACCGTCGATCCGATAGCCATGAAATCTAACTCGCATCTTACACAAATCTAAAGAAAGTTGTAGGAAGAAAAAGGAAAGGAAATTGAACTCCTGGTTATGAAGATACACTAAAATATAACTTTTTTACCTCGTAGATTTTGAAAAACAAAGTTATTGGGGTTTGTGGGGGTCAAAATTCAAATCGTCGATCCGTTAGCCACAAAACTTAACTCCCACTTCCCACACGTCTAAAGAAAGTTGTAGGAAGAAACGGAAAAGGAATCAGACTTCCCATTATCAAGATACACTAAAACACAACTTTTTTGCCGCGTAGACTTTTAAAAGCCAAGTTTTTGGGATTTGGAGGGTAAAAATCCAAACCGTCAATCATATAGCCACGAAATTTAATTCACACCTCACACATATCTAAAGAAAATTGTAGGAAGAAATGGAAAGAGAATCGGACTCCAAGTTATGAAGATACACTAAAAATAACTTTTTTACCACGTAGACGTTGGGAAATAGTATTTTTGGATTTTGGGGGGTCAAAATGCAAACCGTCAATCCGTTTGCCATGAAACTTAACTCGCAACTTCCATATGTCGAAAGAAAGTTGTAGGAAGAAACAGTAAGGGAATCGGACTAACGGTTATCAAGATACACTAAAAAATAAATTTTTCACCTCCTCAAAAATGAAAAACTAAGTTTTTGCAGCATGGGGGTCAAAATGCAAACCAATGATTGGATAGCCACAAAATTTAACTCGCACCTCTCGCACGTCTAAAGAAAGTTGCAGGACAAAATGGAAAGGGAATTGAACACCAGGTTATGAAGATACACTAAAATAATACTTTTTTACCACGTAGACTTTGAAAAATAAAGTTTTTGGGAGGTGAAAATGCAAATCGTCGATCCGTTAGGCATGAAACTTAACTCGCACCTCTCACACACGTCTAAAGAAAGTTGTAGGAAGAAACAAAATGGGATTTGGACTCCTAGTTATCAAGTTACACTGAAAAAAACAAAATTTTAACCTTTTTGACTTTGAAACACCATATTTAGGAGATTGGGGGGTCAAAATACAAACGGTCGATCCAATAACCTCGAAACTTAACTCTCACCTCCCACACATCTAAAGAAAGCTTTGGGATGAACAGAACAAGAATCAGACTCCCGGTTATCAAGATATCCAAAAAAATAACCTTTTCACCACCTCAACTATTAAAAATAAAGTTTTTGGGGTATGGGGGTCAAAATACAAACCGTCGATCCGATAGCCATGAAATCTAACTCGCATCTTACACAAATCTAAAGAAAGTTGTAGGAAGAAAAGGAAAGGAAATTGAACTCCTGGTTATGAAGATACACTAAAATATAACTTTTTTACCTCGTAGATTTTGAAAAACAAAGTTATTGGGGTTTGTGGGGGTCAAAATTCAAATCGTCGATCCGTTAGCCACAAAACTTAACTCCCACTTCCCACACGTCTAAAGAAAGTTGTAGGAAGAAACGGAAAAGGAATCGGACTTCCCATTATCAAGATACACTAAAACACAACTTTTTTGCCGCGTAGACTTTTAAAAGCCAAGTTTTTGGGATTTGGAGGGTAAAAATCCAAACCGTCAATCATATAGCCACGAAATTTAATTCACACCTCACACATATCTAAAGAAAATTGTAGGAAGAAATGGAAAGAGAATCGGACTCCAAGTTATGAAGATACACTAAAAATAACTTTTTTACCACGTAGACGTTGGGAAATAATGTTTTTGGATTTTGGGGGGTCAAAATGCAAACCGTCAATCAGTTTGCCATGAAACTTAACTCGCACCTTCCATATGTCGAAAGAAAGTTGTAGGAAGAAACAGTAAGGGAATCGGACTAACGGTTATCAAGATACACTAAAAAATAAATTTTTCACCACCTCAAAAATGAAAAACTAAGTTTTTGCAGCATGGGGGTCAAAATGCAAACCAATGATTGGATAGCCACAAAATTTAACTCGCACCTCTCGCACGTCTAAAGAAAGTTGCAGGACAAAATAGAAAGGGAATTGAACACCAGGTTATGAAGATACACTAAAATAATACTTTTTTACCACGTAGACTTTGAAAAATAAAGTTTTTGGGGGGTGAAAATGCAAATCGTCGATCCGTTAGGCATGAAACTTAACTCGCACCTCTCACACACGTCTAAAGAAAGTTGTAGGAAGAAACAAAATGGGATTTGGACTCCCAGTTATCAAGTTACACTGAAAAAAACAAAATTTTAACCTTTTTGACTTTGAAACACCATATTTAGGAGATTGGGGGGTCAAAATACAAACGGTCGATCCAATAACCTCGAAACTTAACTCTCACCTCCCACACATCTAAAGAAAGCTTTGGGATGAACAGAACAAGAATCAGACTCCCGGTTATCAAGATATCCAAAAAAATAACCTTTTCACCACCTCAACTATTAAAAATAAAGTTTTTGGGGTATGGGGGTCAAAATACAAACCGTCGATCCGATAGCCATGAAATCTAACTCGCATCTTACACAAATCTAAAGAAAGTTGTAGGAAGAAAAGGAAAGGAAATTGAACTCCTGGTTATGAAGATACACTAAAATATAACTTTTTTACCTCGTAGATTTTGAAAAACAAAGTTATTGGGGTTTGTGGGGGTCAAAATTCAAATCGTCGATCCGTTAGCCACAAAACTTAACTCCCACTTCCCACACGTCTAAAGAAAGTTGTAGGAAGAAACGGAAAAGGAATCGGACTTCCCATTATCAAGATACACTAAAACACAACTTTTTTGCCGCGTAGACTTTTAAAAGCCAAGTTTTTGGGATTTGGAGGGTAAAAATCCAAACCGTCCATCATATAGCCACGAAATTTAATTCACACCTCACACATATCCAAAGAAAATTGTAGGAAGAAATGGAAAGAGAATCGGACTCCAAGTTATGAAGATACACTAAAAATAACTTTTTTACCACGTAGACGTTGGGAAATAGTGTTTTTGGATTTTGGGGGGTCAAAATGCAAACCGTCAATCCGTTTGCCATGAAACTTAACTCGCAACTTCCATAGGTCGAAAGAAAGTTGTAGGAAGAAACAGTAAGGGAATCGGACTAACGGTTATCAAGATACACTAAAAAATAAATTTTTCACCTCCTCAAAAATGAAAAACTAAGTTTTTGCAGCATGGGGGTCAAAATGCAAACCAATGATTGGATAGCCACAAAATTTAACTCGCACCTCTCGCACGTCTAAAGAAAGTTGCAGGACAAAATGGAAAGGGAATTGAACACCAGGTTATGAAGATACACTAAAATAATACTTTTTTACCACGTAGACTTTGAAAAATAAAGTTTTTGGGAGGTGAAAATGCAAATCGTCGATCCGTTAGGCATGAAACTTAACTCGCACCTGTCACACACGTCTAAAGAAAGTTGTAGGAAGAAACAAAATGGGATTTGGACTCCCAGTTATCAAGTTACACTGAAAAAAACAAAATTTTAACCTTTTTGACTTTGAAACACCATATTTAGGAGATTGGGGGGTCAAAATACAAACGGTCGATCCAATAACCTCGAAACTTAACTCTCACCTCCCACACATCTAAAGAAAGCTTTGGGATGAACAGAACAAGAATCAGACTCCCGGTTATCAAGATATCCAAAAAAATAACCTTTTCACCACCTCAACTATTAAAAATAAAGTTTTTGGGGTATGGGGGTCAAAATACAAACCGTCGATCCGATAGCCATGAAATCTAACTCGCATCTTACACAAATCTAAAGAAAGTTGTAGGAAGAAAAGGAAAGGAAATTGAACTCCTGGTTATGAAGATACACTAAAATATAACTTTTTTACCTCGTAGATTTTAAAAAACAAAGTTATTGGGGTTTGGGGTTTGTGGGGGTCAAAATTCAAATCGTCGATCCGTTAGCCACAAAACTGAACTCCCACCTCCCACACGTCTAAAGAAAGTTGTAGGAAGAAACAGAAAAGGAATCGGACTTCCCATTATCAAGATACACTAAAACACAACTTTTTTGCCGCGTAGACTTTTAAAAACCAAGTTTTTGGGATTTGGAGGGTAAAAATCCAAACCGTCAATCATATAGCCACGAAATTTAATTCACACCTCACACATATCTAAAGAAAATTGTAGGAAGAAATGGAAAGAGAATCGGACTCCAAGTTATGAAGATACACTAAAAATAACTTTTTTACCACGTAGACGTTGGGAAATAGTGTTTTTGGATTTTGGGGGGTCAAAATGCAAACCGTCAATCCGTTTGCCATGAAACTTAACTTCCATATGTCGAAAGAAAGTTGTAGGAAGAAACAGTAAGGGAATCGGACTAACGGTTATCAAGATACACTAAAAAATAAATTTTTCACCTCCTCAAAAATGAAAAACTAAGTTTTTGCAGCATGGGGGTCAAAATGCAAACCAATGATTGGATAGCCACAAAATTTAACTCGCACCTCTCGCACGTCTAAAGAAAGTTGCAGGACAAAATGGAAAGGGAATTGAACACCAGGTTATGAAGATACACTAAAATAATACTTTTTTACCACGTAGAATTTGAAAAATAAAGTTTTTGGGAGGTGAAAATGCAAATCGTCGATCCGTTAGGCATGAAACTTAACTCGCACCTCTCACACACGTCTAAAGAAAGTTGTAGGAAGAAACAAAATGGGATTTGGACTCCCAGTTATCAAGTTACACTGAAAAAAACAAAATTTTAACCTTTTTGACTTTGAAACACCATATTTAGGAGATTGGGGGGTCAAAATACAAACGGTCGATCCAATAACCTCGAAACTTAACTCTCACCTCCCACACATCTAAAGAAAGCTTTGGGATGAACAGAACAAGAATCAGACTCCCGGTTATCAAGATATCCAAAAAAATAACCTTTTCACCACCTCAACTATTAAAAATAAAGTTTTTGGGGTATGGGGGTCAAAATACAAACCGTCGATCCGATAGCCATGAAATCTAACTCGCATCTTACACAAATCTAAAGAAAGTTGTAGGAAGAAAAGGAAAGGAAATTGAACTCCTGGTTATGAAGATACACTAAAATATAACTTTTTTACCTCGTAGATTTTGAAAAACAAAGTTATTGGGGTTTGTGGGGGTCAAAATTCAAATCGTCGATCCGTTAGCCACAAAACTTAACTCCCACCTCCCACACGTCTAAAGAAAGTTGTAGGAAGAAACGGAAAAGGAATCGGACTTCCCATTATCAAGATACACTAAAACACAACTTTTTTGCCGCGTAGACTTTTAAAAACCAAGTTTTTGGGATTTGGAGGGTAAAAATCCAAACCGTCAATCATATAGCCACGAAATTTAATTCACACCTCACACATATCTAAAGAAAATTGTAGGAAGAAATGGAAAGAGAATCGGACTCCAAGTTATGAAGATACACTAAAAATAACTTTTTTACCACGTAGACGTTGGGAAATAGTGTTTTTGGATTTTGGGGGGTCAAAATGCAAACCGTCAATCCGTTTGCCATGAAACTTAACTTCCATATGTCGAAAGAAAGTTGTAGGAAGAAACAGTAAGGGAATCGGACTAACGGTTATCAAGATACACTAAAAAATAAATTTTTCACCTCCTCAAAAATGAAAAACTAAGTTTTTGCAGCATGGGGGTCAAAATGCAAACCAATGATTGGATAGCCACAAAATTTAACTCGCACCTCTCGCACGTCTAAAGAAAGTTGCAGGACAAATTGGAAAGGGAATTGAACACCAGGTTATGAAGATACACTATAATAATACTTTTTTACCACGTAGACTTTGAAAAATAAAGTTTTTGGGAGGTGAAAATGCAAATCGTCGATCCGTTAGGCATGAAACTTAACTCGCACCTGTCACACACGTCTAAAGAAAGTTGTAGGAAGAAACAAAATGGGATTTGGACTCCCAGTTATCAAGTTACACTGAAAAAAACAAAATTTTAACCTTTTTGACTTTGAAACACCATATTTAGGAGATTGGGGGGTCAAAATACAAATGGTCGATCCAATAACCTCGAAACTTAACTCTCACCTCCCACACATCTAAAGAAAGCTTTGGGATGAACAGAACAAGAATCAGACTCCCGGTTATCAAGATATCCAAAAAAATAACCTTTTCACCACCTCAACTATTAAAAATAAAGTTTTTGGGGTATGGGGGTCAAAATACAAACCGTCGATCCGATAGCCATGAAATCTAACTCGCATCTTACACAAATCTAAAGAAAGTTGTAGGAAGAAAAGGAAAGGAAATTGAACTCCTGGTTATGAAGATACACTAAAATATAACTTTTTTACCTCGTAGATTTTGAAAAACAAAGTTATTGGGGTTTGTGGGGGTCAAAATTCAAATCGTCGATCCGTTAGCCACAAAACTTAACTCCCACCTCCCACACGTCTAAAGAAAGTTGTAGGAAGAAACGGAAAAGGAATCGGACTTCCCATTATCAAGATACACTAAAACACAACTTTTTTGCCGCGTAGACTTTTAAAAACCAAGTTTTTGGGATTTGGAGGGTAAAAATCCAAACCGTCAATCATATAGCCACGAAATTTAATTCACACCTCACACATATCTAAAGAAAATTGTAGGAAGAAATGGAAAGAGAATCGGACTCCAAGTTATGAAGATACACTAAAAATAACTTTTTTACCACGTAGACGTTGGGAAATAGTGTTTTTGGATTTTGGGGGGTCAAAATGCAAACCGTCAATCCGTTTGCCATGAAACTTAACTTCCATATGTCGAAAGAAAGTTGTAGGAAGAAACAGTAAGGGAATCGGACTAACGGTTATCAAGATACACTAAAAAATAAATTTTTCACCTCCTCAAAAATGAAAAACTAAGTTTTTGCAGCATGGGGGTCAAAATGCAAACCAATGATTGGATAGCCACAAAATTTAACTCGCACCTCTCGCACGTCTAAAGAAAGTTGCAGGACAAAATGAAAAGGGAATTGAACACCAGGTTATGAAGATACACTAAAATAATACTTTTTTACCACGTAGACTTTGAAAAATAAAGTTTTTGGGAGGTGAAAATGCAAATCGTCGATCCGTTAGGCATGAAACTTAACTCGCACCTGTCACACACGTCTAAAGAAAGTTGTAGGAAGAAACAAAATGGGATTTGGACTCCCAGTTATCAAGTTACACTGAAAAAAACAAAATTTTAACCTTTTTGACTTTGAAACACCATATTTAGGAGATTGGGGGGTCAAAATACAAACGGTCGATCCAATAACCTCGAAACTTAACTCTCACCTCCCACACATCTAAAGAAAGCTTTGGGATGAACAGAACAAGAATCAGACTCCCGGTTATCAAGATATCCAAAAAAATAACCTTTTCACCACCTCAACTATTAAAAATAAAGTTTTTGGGGTATGGGAGTCAAAATACAAACCGTCGATCCGATAGCCATGAAATCTAACTCGCATCTTACACAAATCTAAAGAAAGTTGTAGGAAGAAAAGGAAAGGAAATTGAACTCCTGGTTATGAAGATACACTAAAATATAACTTTTTTACCTCGTAGATTTTGAAAAACAAAGTTATTGGGGTTTGTGGGGGTCAAAATTCAAATCGTCGATCCGTTAGCCACAAAACTTAACTCCCACCTCCCACACGTCTAAAGAAAGTTGTAGGAAGAAACGGAAAAGGAATCGGACTTGCCATTATCAAGATACACTAAAACACAACTTTTTTGCCGCGTAGACTTTTAAAAACCAAGTTTTTGGGATTTGGAGGGTAAAAATCCAAACCGTCAATCATATAGCCACGAAATTTAATTCACACCTCACACATATCTAAAGAAAATTGTAGGAAGAAATGGAAAGAGAATCGGACTCCAAGTTATGAAGATACACTAAAAATAACTTTTTTACCACGTAGACGTTGGGAAATAGTGTTTTTGGATTTTGGGGGGTCAAAATGCAAACCGTCAATCCGTTTGCCATGAAACTTAACTTCCATATGTCGAAAGAAAGTTGTAGGAAGAAACAGTAAGGGAATCGGACTAACGGTTATCAAGATACACTAAAAAATAAATTTTTCACCTCCTCAAAAATGAAAAACTAAGTTTTTGCAGCATGGGGGTCAAAATGCAAACCAATGATTGGACAGCCACAAAATTTAACTCGCACCTCTCGCACGTCTAAAGAAAGTTGCAGGACAAATTGGAAAGGGAATTGAACACCAGGTTATGAAGATACACTAAAATAATACTTTTTTACCACGTAGACTTTGAAAAATAAAGTTTTTGGGAGGTGAAAATGCAAATCGTCGATCCGTTAGGCATGAAACTTAACTCGCACCTGTCACACACGTCTAAAGAAAGTTGTAGGAAGAAACAAAATGGGATTTGGACTCCCAGTTATCAAGTTACACTGAAAAAAACAAAATTTTAACCTTTTTGACTTTGAAACACCATATTTAGGAGATTGGGGGGTCAAAATACAAATGGTCGATCCAATAACCTCGAAACTTAACTCTCACCTCCCACACATCTAAAGAAAGCTTTGGGATGAACAGAACAAGAATCAGACTCCCGGTTATCAAGATATCCAAAAAAATAACCTTTTCACCACCTCAACTATTAAAAATAAAGTTTTTGGGGTATGGGGGTCAAAATACAAACCGTCGATCCGATAGCCATGAAATCTAACTCGCATCTTACACAAATCTAAAGAAAGTTGTAGGAAGAAAAGGAAAGGAAATTGAACTCCTGGTTATGAAGATACACTAAAATATAACTTTTTTACCTCGTAGATTTTGAAAAACAAAGTTATTGGGGTTTGTGGGGGTCAAAATTCAAATCGTCGATCCGTTAGCCACAAAACTTAACTCCCACCTCCCACACGTCTAAAGAAAGTTGTAGGAAGAAACGGAAAAGGAATCGGACTTCCCATTATCAAGATACACTAAAACACAACTTTTTTGCCGCGTAGACTTTTAAAAACCAAGTTTTTGGGATTTGGAGGGTAAAAATCCAAACTGTCAATCATATAGCCACGAAATTTAATTCACACCTCACACATATCTAAAGAAAATTGTAGGAAGAAATGGAAAGAGAATCGGACTCCAAGTTATGAAGATACACTAAAAATAACTTTTTTACCACGTAGACGTTGGGAAATAGTGTTTTTGGATTTTGGGGGGTCAAAATGCAAACCGTCAATCCGTTTGCCATGAAACTTAACTTCCATATGTCGAAAGAAAGTTGTAGGAAGAAACAGTAAGGGAATCGGACTAACGGTTATCAAGATACACTAAAAAATAAATTTTTCACCTCCTCAAAAATGAAAAACTAAGTTTTTGCAGCATGGGGGTCAAAATGCAAACCAATGATTGGATAGCCACAAAATTTAACTCGCACCTCTCGCACGTCTAAAGAAAGTTGCAGGACAAAATGAAAAGGGAATTGAACACCAGGTTATGAAGATACACTAAAATAATACTTTTTTACCACGTAGACTTTGAAAAATAAAGTTTTTGGGAGGTGAAAATGCAAATCGTCGATCCGTTAGGCATGAAACTTAACTCGCACCTGTCACACACGTCTAAAGAAAGTTGTAGGAAGAAACAAAATGGGATTTGGACTCCCAGTTATCAAGTTACACTGAAAAAAACAAAATTTTAACCTTTTTGACTTTGAAACACCATATTTAGGAGATTGGGGGGTCAAAATACAAACGGTCGATCCAATAACCTCGAAACTTAACTCTCACCTCCCACACATCTAAAGAAAGCTTTGGGATGAACAGAACAAGAATCAGACTCCCGGTTATCAAGATATCCAAAAAAATAACCTTTTCACCACCTCAACTATTAAAAATAAAGTTTTTGGGGTATGGGAGTCAAAATACAAACCGTCGATCCGATAGCCATGAAATCTAACTCGCATCTTACACAAATCTAAAGAAAGTTGTAGGAAGAAAAGGAAAGGAAATTGAACTCCTGGTTATGAAGATACACTAAAATATAACTTTTTTACCTCGTAGATTTTGAAAAACAAAGTTATTGGGGTTTGTGGGGGTCAAAATTCAAATCGTCGATCCGTTAGCCACAAAACTTAACTCCCACCTCCCACACGTCTAAAGAAAGTTGTAGGAAGAAACGGAAAAGGAATCGGACTTGCCATTATCAAGATACACTAAAACACAACTTTTTTGCCGCGTAGACTTTTAAAAACCAAGTTTTTGGGATTTGGAGGGTAAAAATCCAAACCGTCAATCATATAGCCACGAAATTTAATTCACACCTCACACATATCTAAAGAAAATTGTAGGAAGAAATGGAAAGAGAATCGGACTCCAAGTTATGAAGATACACTAAAAATAACTTTTTTACCACGTAGACGTTGGGAAATAGTGTTTTTGGATTTTGGGGGGTCAAAATGCAAACCGTCAATCCGTTTGCCATGAAACTTAACTTCCATATGTCGAAAGAAAGTTGTAGGAAGAAACAGTAAGGGAATCGGACTAACGGTTATCAAGATACACTAAAAAATAAATTTTTCACCTCCTCAAAAATGAAAAACTAAGTTTTTGCAGCATGGGGGTCAAAATGCAAACCAATGATTGGACAGCCACAAAATTTAACTCGCACCTCTCGCACGTCTAAAGAAAGTTGCAGGACAAATTGGAAAGGGAATTGAACACCAGGTTATGAAGATACACTAAAATAATACTTTTTTACCACGTAGACTTTGAAAAATAAAGTTTTTGGGAGGTGAAAATGCAAATCGTCGATCCGTTAGGCATGAAACTTAACTCGCACCTGTCACACACGTCTAAAGAAAGTTGTAGGAAGAAACAAAATGGGATTTGGACTCCCAGTTATCAAGTTACACTGAAAAAAACAAAATTTTAACCTTTTTGACTTTGAAACACCATATTTAGGAGATTGGGGGGTCAAAATACAAATGGTCGATCCAATAACCTCGAAACTTAACTCTCACCTCCCACACATCTAAAGAAAGCTTTGGGATGAACAGAACAAGAATCAGACTCCCGGTTATCAAGATATCCAAAAAAATAACCTTTTCACCACCTCAACTATTAAAAATAAAGTTTTTGGGGTATGGGGGTCAAAATACAAACCGTCGATCCGATAGCCATGAAATCTAACTCGCATCTTACACAAATCTAAAGAAAGTTGTAGGAAGAAAAGGAAAGGAAATTGAACTCCTGGTTATGAAGATACACTAAAATATAACTTTTTTACCTCGTAGATTTTGAAAAACAAAGTTATTGGGGTTTGTGGGGGTCAAAATTCAAATCGTCGATCCGTTAGCCACAAAACTTAACTCCCACCTCCCACACGTCTAAAGAAAGTTGTAGGAAGAAACGGAAAAGGAATCGGACTTCCCATTATCAAGATACACTAAAACACAACTTTTTTGCCGCGTAGACTTTTAAAAACCAAGTTTTTGGGATTTGGAGGGTAAAAATCCAAACTGTCAATCATATAGCCACGAAATTTAATTCACACCTCACACATATCTAAAGAAAATTGTAGGAAGAAATGGAAAGAGAATCGGACTCCAAGTTATGAAGATACACTAAAAATAACTTTTTTACCACGTAGACGTTGGGAAATAGTGTTTTTGGATTTTGGGGGGTCAAAATGCAAACCGTCAATCCGTTTGCCATGAAACTTAACTTCCATATGTCGAAAGAAAGTTGTAGGAAGAAACAGTAAGGGAATCGGACTAACGGTTATCAAGATACACTAAAAAATAAATTTTTCACCTCCTCAAAAATGAAAAACTAAGTTTTTGCAGCATGGGGGTCAAAATGCAAACCAATGATTGGATAGCCACAAAATTTAACTCGCACCTCTCGCACGTCTAAAGAAAGTTGCAGGACAAAATGAAAAGGGAATTGAACACCAGGTTATGAAGATACACTAAAATAATACTTTTTTACCACGTAGACTTTGAAAAATAAAGTTTTTGGGAGGTGAAAATGCAAATCGTCGATCCGTTAGGCATGAAACTTAACTCGCACCTGTCACACACGTCTAAAGAAAGTTGTAGGAAGAAACAAAATGGGATTTGGACTCCCAGTTATCAAGTTACACTGAAAAAAACAAAATTTTAACCTTTTTGACTTTGAAACACCATATTTAGGAGATTGGGGGGTCAAAATACAAACGGTCGATCCAATAACCTCGAAACTTAACTCTCACCTCCCACACATCTAAAGAAAGCTTTGGGATGAACAGAACAAGAATCAGACTCCCGGTTATCAAGATATCCAAAAAAATAACCTTTTCACCACCTCAACTATTAAAAATAAAGTTTTTGGGGTATGGGAGTCAAAATACAAACCGTCGATCCGATAGCCATGAAATCTAACTCGCATCTTACACAAATCTAAAGAAAGTTGTAGGAAGAAAAGGAAAGGAAATTGAACTCCTGGTTATGAAGATACACTAAAATATAACTTTTTTACCTCGTAGATTTTGAAAAACAAAGTTATTGGGGTTTGTGGGGGTCAAAATTCAAATCGTCGATCCGTTAGCCACAAAACTTAACTCCCACCTCCCACACGTCTAAAGAAAGTTGTAGGAAGAAACGGAAAAGGAATCGGACTTGCCATTATCAAGATACACTAAAACACAACTTTTTTGCCGCGTAGACTTTTAAAAACCAAGTTTTTGGGATTTGGAGGGTAAAAATCCAAACCGTCAATCATATAGCCACGAAATTTAATTCACACCTCACACATATCTAAAGAAAATTGTAGGAAGAAATGGAAAGAGAATCGGACTCCAAGTTATGAAGATACACTAAAAATAACTTTTTTACCACGTAGACGTTGGGAAATAGTGTTTTTGGATTTTGGGGGGTCAAAATGCAAACCGTCAATCCGTTTGCCATGAAACTTAACTTCCATATGTCGAAAGAAAGTTGTAGGAAGAAACAGTAAGGGAATCGGACTAACGGTTATCAAGATACACTAAAAAATAAATTTTTCACCTCCTCAAAAATGAAAAACTAAGTTTTTGCAGCATGGGGGTCAAAATGCAAACCAATGATTGGACAGCCACAAAATTTAACTCGCACCTCTCGCACGTCTAAAGAAAGTTGCAGGACAAATTGGAAAGGGAATTGAACACCAGGTTATGAAGATACACTAAAATAATACTTTTTTACCACGTAGACTTTGAAAAATAAAGTTTTTGGGAGGTGAAAATGCAAATCGTCGATCCGTTAGGCATGAAACTTAACTCGCACCTGTCACACACGTCTAAAGAAAGTTGTAGGAAGAAACAAAATGGGATTTGGACTCCCAGTTATCAAGTTACACTGAAAAAAACAAAATTTTAACCTTTTTGACTTTGAAACACCATATTTAGGAGATTGGGGGGTCAAAATACAAATGGTCGATCCAATAACCTCGAAACTTAACTCTCACCTCCCACACATCTAAAGAAAGCTTTGGGATGAACAGAACAAGAATCAGACTCCCGGTTATCAAGATATCCAAAAAAATAACCTTTTCACCACCTCAACTATTAAAAATAAAGTTTTTGGGGTATGGGGGTCAAAATACAAACCGTCGATCCGATAGCCATGAAATCTAACTCGCATCTTACACAAATCTAAAGAAAGTTGTAGGAAGAAAAGGAAAGGAAATTGAACTCCTGGTTATGAAGATACACTAAAATATAACTTTTTTACCTCGTAGATTTTGAAAAACAAAGTTATTGGGGTTTGTGGGGGTCAAAATTCAAATCGTCGATCCGTTAGCCACAAAACTTAACTCCCACCTCCCACACGTCTAAAGAAAGTTGTAGGAAGAAACGGAAAAGGAATCGGACTTCCCATTATCAAGATACACTAAAACACAACTTTTTTGCCGCGTAGACTTTTAAAAACCAAGTTTTTGGGATTTGGAGGGTAAAAATCCAAACTGTCAATCATATAGCCACGAAATTTAATTCACACCTCACACATATCTAAAGAAAATTGTAGGAAGAAATGGAAAGAGAATCGGACTCCAAGTTATGAAGATACACTAAAAATAACTTTTTTACCACGTAGACGTTGGGAAATAGTGTTTTTGGATTTTGGGGGGTCAAAATGCAAACCGTCAATCCGTTTGCCATGAAACTTAACTTCCATATGTCGAAAGAAAGTTGTAGGAAGAAACAGTAAGGGAATCGGACTAACGGTTATCAAGATACACTAAAAAATAAATTTTTCACCTCCTCAAAAATGAAAAACTAAGTTTTTGCAGCATGGGGGTCAAAATGCAAACCAATGATTGGATAGCCACAAAATTTAACTCGCACCTCTCGCACGTCTAAAGAAAGTTGCAGGACAAAATGAAAAGGGAATTGAACACCAGGTTATGAAGATACACTAAAATAATACTTTTTTACCACGTAGACTTTGAAAAATAAAGTTTTTGGGAGGTGAAAATGCAAATCGTCGATCCGTTAGGCATGAAACTTAACTCGCACCTGTCACACACGTCTAAAGAAAGTTGTAGGAAGAAACAAAATGGGATTTGGACTCCCAGTTATCAAGTTACACTGAAAAAAACAAAATTTTAACCTTTTTGACTTTGAAACACCATATTTAGGAGATTGGGGGGTCAAAATACAAACGGTCGATCCAATAACCTCGAAACTTAACTCTCACCTCCCACACATCTAAAGAAAGCTTTGGGATGAACAGAACAAGAATCAGACTCCCGGTTATCAAGATATCCAAAAAAATAACCTTTTCACCACCTCAACTATTAAAAATAAAGTTTTTGGGGTATGGGAGTCAAAATACAAACCGTCGATCCGATAGCCATGAAATCTAACTCGCATCTTACACAAATCTAAAGAAAGTTGTAGGAAGAAAAGGAAAGGAAATTGAACTCCTGGTTATGAAGATACACTAAAATATAACTTTTTTACCTCGTAGATTTTGAAAAACAAAGTTATTGGGGTTTGTGGGGGTCAAAATTCAAATCGTCGATCCGTTAGCCACAAAACTTAACTCCCACCTCCCACACGTCTAAAGAAAGTTGTAGGAAGAAACGGAAAAGGAATCGGACTTCCCATTATCAAGATACACTAAAACACAACTTTTTTGCCGCGTAGACTTTTAAAAACCAAGTTTTTGGGATTTGGAGGGTAAAAATCCAAACCGTCAATCATATAGCCACGAAATTTAATTCACACCTCACACATATCTAAAGAAAATTGTAGGAAGAAATGGAAAGAGAATCGGACTCCAAGTTATGAAGATACACTAAAAATAACTTTTTTACCACGTAGACGTTGGGAAATAGTGTTTTTGGATTTTGGGGGGTCAAAATGCAAACCGTCAATCCGTTTGCCATGAAACTTAACTCGCAACTTCCATATGTCGAAAGAAAGTTGTAGGAAGAAACAGTAAGGGAATCGGACTAACGGTTATCAAGATACACTAAAAAATAAATTTTTCACCACCTCAAAAATGAAAAACTAAGTTTTTGCAGCATGGGGGTCAAAATGCAAATCAATGATTGGATAGCCACAAAATTTAACTCGCACCTCTCGCACGTCTAAAGAAAGTTGCAGGACAAAATGGAAAGGGAATTGAACTCCAGGTTATGAAGATACACTAAAATAATACTTTTTTACCACGTAGACTTTGAAAAATAAAGTTTTTGGGAGGTGAAAATGCAAATCGTCGATCCGTTAGGCATGAAACTTAACTCGCACCTGTCACACACGTCTAAAGAAAGTTGTAGGAAGAAACGGAAAAGGAATCGGACTTCCCATTATCAAGATACACTAAAACACAACTTTTTTGCCGCGTAGACTTTTAAAAACCAAGTTTTTGGGATTTGGAGGGTAAAAATCCAAACCGTCAATCATATAGCCACGAAATTTAATTCACACCTCACACATATCTAAAGAAAATTGTAGGAAGAAATGGAAAGAGAATCGGACTCCAAGTTATGAAGATACACTAAAAATAACTTTTTTACCACGTAGACGTTGGGAAATAGTGTTTTTGGATTTTGGGGGGTCAAAATGCAAACCGTCAATCCGTTTGCCATGAAACTTAACTTCCATATGTCGAAAGAAAGTTGTAGGAAGAAACAGTAAGGGAATCGGACTAACGGTTATCAAGATACACTAAAAAATAAATTTTTCACCTCCTCAAAAATGAAAAACTAAGTTTTTGCAGCATGGGGGTCAAAATGCAAACCAATGATTGGATAGCCACAAAATTTAACTCGCACCTCTCGCACGTCTAAAGAAAGTTGCAGGACAAAATGAAAAGGGAATTGAACACCAGGTTATGAAGATACACTAAAATAATACTTTTTTACCACGTAGACTTTGAAAAATAAAGTTTTTGGGAGGTGAAAATGCAAATCGTCGATCCGTTAGGCATGAAACTTAACTCGCACCTGTCACACACGTCTAAAGAAAGTTGTAGGAAGAAACAAAATGGGATTTGGACTCCCAGTTATCAAGTTACACTGAAAAAAACAAAATTTTAACCTTTTTGACTTTGAAACACCATATTTAGGAGATTGGGGGGTCAAAATACAAACGGTCGATCCAATAACCTCGAAACTTAACTCTCACCTCCCACACATCTAAAGAAAGCTTTGGGATGAACAGAACAAGAATCAGACTCCCGGTTATCAAGATATCCAAAAAAATAACCTTTTCACCACCTCAACTATTAAAAATAAAGTTTTTGGGGTATGGGAGTCAAAATACAAACCGTCGATCCGATAGCCATGAAATCTAACTCGCATCTTACACAAATCTAAAGAAAGTTGTAGGAAGAAAAGGAAAGGAAATTGAACTCCTGGTTATGAAGATACACTAAAATATAACTTTTTTACCTCGTAGATTTTGAAAAACAAAGTTATTGGGGTTTGTGGGGGTCAAAATTCAAATCGTCGATCCGTTAGCCACAAAACTTAACTCCCACCTCCCACACGTCTAAAGAAAGTTGTAGGAAGAAACGGAAAAGGAATCGGACTTCCCATTATCAAGATACACTAAAACACAACTTTTTTGCCGCGTAGACTTTTAAAAACCAAGTTTTTGGGATTTGGAGGGTAAAAATCCAAACCGTCAATCATATAGCCACGAAATTTAATTCACACCTCACACATATCTAAAGAAAATTGTAGGAAGAAATGGAAAGAGAATCGGACTCCAAGTTATGAAGATACACTAAAAATAACTTTTTTACCACGTAGACGTTGGGAAATAGTGTTTTTGGATTTTGGGGGGTCAAAATGCAAACCGTCAATCCGTTTGCCATGAAACTTAACTCGCAACTTCCATATGTCGAAAGAAAGTTGTAGGAAGAAACAGTAAGGGAATCGGACTAACGGTTATCAAGATACACTAAAAAATAAATTTTTCACCACCTCAAAAATGAAAAACTAAGTTTTTGCAGCATGGGGGTCAAAATGCAAATCAATGATTGGATAGCCACAAAATTTAACTCGCACCTCTCGCACGTCTAAAGAAAGTTGCAGGACAAAATGGAAAGGGAATTGAACTCCAGGTTATGAAGATACACTAAAATAATACTTTTTTACCACGTAGACTTTGAAAAATAAAGTTTTTGGGAGGTGAAAATGCAAATCGTCGATCCGTTAGGCATGAAACTTAACTCGCACCTGTCACACACGTCTAAAGAAAGTTGTAGGAAGAAACGGAAAAGGAATCGGACTTCCCATTATCAAGATACACTAAAACACAACTTTTTTGCCGCGTAGACTTTTAAAAACCAAGTTTTTGGGATTTGGAGGGTAAAAATCCAAACCGTCAATCATATAGCCACGAAATTTAATTCACACCTCACACATATCTAAAGAAAATTGTAGGAAGAAATGGAAAGAGAATCGGACTCCAAGTTATGAAGATACACTAAAAATAACTTTTTTACCACGTAGACGTTGGGAAATAGTGTTTTTGGATTTTGGGGGGTCAAAATGCAAACCGTCAATCCGTTTGCCATGAAACTTAACTCGCAACTTCCATATGTCGAAAGAAAGTTGTAGGAAGAAACAATAAGGGAATCGGACTAACGGTTATCAAGATACACTAAAAAATAAATTTTTCACCACCTCAAAAATGAAAAACTAAGTTTTTGCAGCATGGGGGTCAAAATGCAAACCAATGATTGGATAGCCACAAAATTTAACTCGCACCTCTCGCACGTCTAAAGAAAGTTGCAGGACAAAATGGAAAGGGAATTGAACACCAGGTTATGAAGATACACTAAAATAATACTTTTTTACCACGTAGACTTTGAAAAATAAAGTTTTTAGGAGGTGAAAATGCAAATCGTCGATCCGTTAGGCATGAAACTTAACTCGCACCTGTCACACACGTCTAAAGAAAGTTGTAGGAAGAAACAAAATGGGATTTGGACTCCCAGTTATCAAGTTACACTGAAAAAAACAAAATTTTAACCTTTTTGACTTTGAAACACCATATTTAGGAGATTGGGGGGTCAAAATACAAACGGTCGATCCAATAACCTCGAAACTTAACTCTCACCTCCCACACATCTAAAGAAAGCTTTGGGATGAACAGAACAAGAATCAGACTCCCGGTTATCAAGATATCCAAAAAAATAACCTTTTCACCACCTCAACTATTAAAAATAAAGTTTTTGGGGTATGGGAGTCAAAATACAAACCGTCGATCCGATAGCCATGAAATCTAACTCGCATCTTACACAAATCTAAAGAAAGTTGTAGGAAGAAAAGGAAAGGAAATTGAACTCCTGGTTATGAAGATACACTAAAATATAACTTTTTTACCTCGTAGATTTTGAAAAACAAAGTTATTGGGGTTTGTGGGGGTCAAAATTCAAATCGTCGATCCGTTAGCCACAAAACTTAACTCCCACCTCCCACACGTCTAAAGAAAGTTGTAGGAAGAAACGGAAAAGGAATCGGACTTCCCATTATCAAGATACACTAAAACACAACTTTTTTGCCGCGTAGACTTTTAAAAACCAAGTTTTTGGGATTTGGAGGGTAAAAATCCAAACCGTCAATCATATAGCCACGAAATTTAATTCACACCTCACACATATCTAAAGAAAATTGTAGGAAGAAATGGAAAGAGAATCGGACTCCAAGTTATGAAGATACACTAAAAATAACTTTTTTACCACGTAGACGTTGGGAAATAGTGTTTTTGGATTTTGGGGGGTCAAAATGCAAACCGTCAATCCGTTTGCCATGAAACTTAACTTCCATATGTCGAAAGAAAGTTGTAGGAAGAAACAGTAAGGGAATCGGACTAACGGTTATCAAGATACACTAAAAAATAAATTTTTCACCTCCTCAAAAATGAAAAACTAAGTTTTTGCAGCATGGGGGTCAAAATGCAAACCAATGATTGGATAGCCACAAAATTTAACTCGCACCTCTCGCACGTCTAAAGAAAGTTGCAGGACAAAATGGAAAGGGAATTGAACACCAGGTTATGAAGATACACTAAAATAATACTTTTTTACCACGTAGACTTTGAAAAATAAAGTTTTTAGGAGGTGAAAATGCAAATCGTCGATCCGTTAGGCATGAAACTTAACTCGCACCTGTCACACACGTCTAAAGAAAGTTGTAGGAAGAAACAAAATGGGATTTGGACTCCCAGTTATCAAGTTACACTGAAAAAAACAAAATTTTAACCTTTCTGACTTTGAAACACCATATTTAGGAGATTGGGGGGTCAAAATACAAACGGTCGATCCAATAACCTCGAAACTTAACTCTCACCTCCCACACATCTAAAGAAAGCTTTGGGATGAACAGAACAAGAATCAGACTCCCGGTTATCAAGATATCCAAAAAAATAACCTTTTCACCACCTCAACTATTAAAAATAAAGTTTTTGGGGTATGGGAGTCAAAATACAAACCGTCGATCCGATAGCCATGAAATCTAACTCGCATCTTACACAAATCTAAAGAAAGTTGTAGGAAGAAAAGGAAAGGAAATTGAACTCCTGGTTATGAAGATACACTAAAATATAACTTTTTTACCTCGTAGATTTTGAAAAACAAAGTTATTGGGGTTTGTGGGGGTCAAAATTCAAATCGTCGATCCGTTAGCCACAAAACTTAACTCCCACCTCCCACACGTCTAAAGAAAGTTGTAGGAAGAAACGGAAAAGGAATCGGACTTCCCATTATCAAGATACACTAAAACACAACTTTTTTGCCGCGTAGACTTTTAAAAACCAAGTTTTTGGGATTTGGAGGGTAAAAATCCAAACTGTCAATCATATAGCCACGAAATTTAATTCACACCTCACACATATCTAAAGAAAATTGTAGGAAGAAATGGAAAGAGAATCGGACTCCAAGTTATGAAGATACACTAAAAATAACTTTTTTACCACGTAGACGTTGGGAAATAGTGTTTTTGGATTTTGGGGGGTCAAAATGCAAACCGTCAATCCGTTTGCCATGAAACTTAACTTCCATATGTCGAAAGAAAGTTGTAGGAAGAAACAGTAAGGGAATCGGACTAACGGTTATCAAGATACACTAAAAAATAAATTTTTCACCTCCTCAAAAATGAAAAACTAAGTTTTTGCAGCATGGGGGTCAAAATGCAAACCAATGATTGGATAGCCACAAAATTTAACTCGCACCTCTCGCACGTCTAAAGAAAGTTGCAGGACAAAATGGAAAGGGAATTGAACACCAGGTTATGAAGATACACTAAAATAATACTTTTTTACCACGTAGACTTTGAAAAATAAAGTTTTTAGGAGGTGAAAATGCAAATCGTCGATCCGTTAGGCATGAAACTTAACTCGCACCTGTCACACACGTCTAAAGAAAGTTGTAGGAAGAAACAAAATGGGATTTGGACTCCCAGTTATCAAGTTACACTGAAAAAAACAAAATTTTAACCTTTTTGACTTTGAAACACCATATTTAGGAGATTGGGGGGTCAAAATACAAACGGTCGATCCAATAACCTCGAAACATAACTCTCACCTCCCACACATCTAAAGAAAGCTTTGGGATGAACAGAACAAGAATCAGACTCCCGGTTATCAAGATATCCAAAAAAATAACCTTTTCACCACCTCAACTATTAAAAATAAAGTTTTTGGGGTATGGGGGTCAAAATACAAACCGTCGATCCGATAGCCATGAAATCTAACTCGCATCTTACACAAATCTAAAGAAAGTTGTAGGAAGAAAAGGAAAGGAAATTGAACTCCTGGTTATGAAGATACACTAAAATATAACTTTTTTACCTCGTAGATTTTGAAAAACAAAGTTATTGGGGTTTGTGGGGGTCAAAATTCAAATCGTCGATCCGTTAGCCACAAAACTTAACTCCCACCTCCCACACGTCTAAAGAAAGTTGTAGGAAGAAACGGAAAAGGAATCGGACTTCCCATTATCAAGATACACTAAAACACAACTTTTTTGCCGCGTAGACTTTTAAAAACCAAGTTTTTGGGATTTGGAGGGTAAAAATCCAAACCGTCAATCATATAGCCACGAAATTTAATTCACACCTCACACATATCTAAAGAAAATTGTAGGAAGAAATGGAAAGAGAATCGGACTCCAAGTTATGAAGATACACTAAAAATAACTTTTTTACCACGTAGACGTTGGGAAATAGTGTTTTTGGATTTTGGGGGGTCAAAATGCAAACCGTCAATCCGTTTGCCATGAAACTTAACTCGCAACTTCCATATGTCGAAAGAAAGTTGTAGGAAGAAACAGTAAGGGAATCGGACTAACGGTTATCAAGATACACTAAAAAATAAATTTTTCACCTCCTCAAAAATGAAAAACTAAGTTTTTGCAGCATGGGGGTCAAAATGCAAACCAATGATTGGATAGCCACAAAATTTAACTCGCACCTCTCGCACGTCTAAAGAAAGTTGCACGACAAAATGGAAAGGGAATTGAACACCAGGTTATGAAGATACACTAAAATAATACTTTTTTACCACGTAGACTTTGAAAAATAAAGTTTTTGGGAGGTGAAAATGCAAATCGTCGATCCGTTAGGCATGAAACTTAACTCGCACCTGTCACACACGTCTAAAGAAAGTTGTAGGAAGAAACAAAATGGGATTTGGACTCCCAGTTATCAAGTTACACTGAAAAAAACAAAATTTTAACCTTTTTGACTTTGAAACACCATATTTAGGAGATTGGGGGGTCAAAATACAAACGGTCGATCCAATAACCTCGAAACTTAACTCTCACCTCCCACACATCTAAAGAAAGCTTTGGGATGAACAGAACAAGAATCAGACTCCCGGTTATCAAGATATCCAAAAAAATAACCTTTTCACCACCTCAACTATTAAAAATAAAGTTTTTGGGGTATGGGAGTCAAAATACAAACCGTCGATCCGATAGCCATGAAATCTAACTCGCATCTTACACAAATCTAAAGAAAGTTGTAGGAAGAAAATGAAAGGAAATTGAACTCCTGGTTATGAAGATACACTAAAATATAACTTTTTTACCTCGTAGATTTTGAAAAACAAAGTTATTGGGGTTTGTGGGGGTCAAAATTCAAATCGTCGATCCGTTAGCCACAAAACTTAACTCCCACCTCCCACACGTCTAAAGAAAGTTGTAGGAAGAAACGGAAAAGGAATCGGACTTCCCATTATCAAGATACACTAAAACACAACTTTTTTGCCGCGTAGACTTTTAAAAGCCAAGTTTTTGGGATTTGGAGGGTAAAAATCCAAACCGTCAATCATATAGCCACGAAATTTAATTCACACCTCACACATATCTAAAGAAAATTGTAGGAAGAAATGGAAAGAGAATCGGACTCCAAGTTATGAAGATACACTAAAAATAACTTTTTTACCACGTAGACGTTGGGAAATAATGTTTTTGGATTTTGGGGGGTCAAAATGCAAACCGTCAATCAGTTTGCCATGAAACTTAACTCGCACCTTCCATATGTCGAAAGAAAGTTGTAGGAAGAAACAGTAAGGGAATCGGACTAACGGTTATCAAGATACACTAAAAAATAAATTTTTCACCACCTCAAAAATGAAAAACTAAGTTTTTGCAGCATGGGGGTCAAAATGCAAACCAATGATTGGATAGGCACAAAATTTAACTCGCACCTCTCGCACGTCTAAAGAAAGTTGCAGGACAAAATGGAAAGGGAATTGAACACCAGGTTATGAAGATACACTAAAATAATACTTTTTTACCACATAGACTTTGAAAAATAAAGTTTTTGGGGGGTGAAAATGCAAATCGTCGATCCGTTAGGCATGAAACTTAACTCGCACCTCTCACACACGTCTAAAGAAAGTTGTAGGAAGAAACAAAATGGGATTTGGACTCCCAGTTATCAAGTTACACTGAAAAAAACAAAATTTTAACCTTTTTCACTTTGAAACACCATATTTAGGAGATTGGGGGGTCAAAATACAAACGGTCGATCCAATAACCTCGAAACTTAACTCTCACCTCCCACACATCTAAAGAAAGCTTTGGGATGAACAGAACAAGAATCAGACTCCCGGTTATCAAGATATCCAAAAAAATAACCTTTTCACCACCTCAACTATTAAAAATAAAGTTTTTGGGGTATGGGGGTCAAAATACAAACCGTCGATCCGATAGCCATGAAATCTAACTCGCATCTTACACAAATCTAAAGAAAGTTGTAGGAAGAAAAGGAAAGGAAATTGAACTCCTGGTTATGAAGATACACTAAAATATAACTTTTTTACCTCGTAGATTTTGAAAAACAAAGTTATTGGGGTTTGTGGGGGTCAAAATTCAAATCGTCGATCCGTTAGCCACAAAACTTAACTCCCACTTCCCACATGTCTAAAGAAAGTTGTAGGAAGAAACGGAAAAGGAATCGGACTTCCCATTATCAAGATACACTAAAACACAACTTTTTTGCCGCGTAGACTTTTAAAAGCCAAGTTTTTGGGATTTGGAGGGTAAAAATCCAAACCGTCAATCATATAGCCACGAAATTTAATTCACACCTCACACATATCTAAAGAAAATTGTAGGAAGAAATGGAAAGAGAATCGGACTCCAAGTTATGAAGATACACTAAAAATAACTTTTTTACCACGTAGACGTTGGGAAATAGTGTTTTTGGATTTTGGGGGGTCAAAATGCAAACCGTCAATCCGTTTGCCATGAAACTTAACTCGCAACTTCCATATGTCGAAAGAAAGTTGTAGGAAGAAATAGTAAGGGAATCGGACTAACGGTTATCAAGATACACTAAAAAATAAATTTTTCACCTCCTCAAAAATGAAAAACTAAGTTTTTGCAGCATGGGGGTCAAAATGCAAACCAATGATTGGATAGCCACAAAATTTAACTCGCACCTCTCGCACGTCTAAAGAAAGTTGCAGGACAAAATGGAAAGGGAATTGAACACCAGGTTATGAAGATACACTAAAATAATACTTTTTTACCACGTAGACTTTGAAAAATAAAGTTTTTGGGGGGTGAAAATGCAAATCGTCGATCCGTTAGGCATGAAACTTAACTCGCACCTCTCACACACGTCTAAAGAAAGTTGTAGGAAGAAACAAAATGGGATTTGGACTCCCAGTTATCAAGTTACACTGAAAAAAACAAAATTTTAACCTTTTTGACTTTGAAACACCATATTTAGGAGATTGGGGGGTCAAAATACAAACGGTCGATCCAATAACCTCGAAACTTAACTCTCACCTCCCACACATCTAAAGAAAGCTTTGGGATGAACAGAACAAGAATCAGACTCCCGGTTATCAAGATATCCAAAAAAATAACCTTTTCACCACCTCAACTATTAAAAATAAAGTTTTTGGGGTATGGGGGTCAAAATACAAACCGTCGATCCGATAGCCATGAAATCTAACTCGCATCTTACACAAATCTAAAGAAAGTTGTAGGAAGAAAAGGAAAGGAAATTGAACTCCTGGTAATGAAGATACACTAAAATATAACTTTTTTACCTCGTAGATTTTAAAAAACAAAGTTATTGGGGTTTGTGGGGGTCAAAATTCAAATCGTCGATCCGTTAGCCACAAAACTTAACTCCCACTTCCCACACGTCTAAAGAAAGTTGTAGGAAGAAACGGAAAAGGAATCGGACTTCCCATTATCAAGATACACTAAAACACAACTTTTTTGCCGCGTAGACTTTTAAAAGCCAAGTTTTTGGGATTTGGAGGGTAAAAATCCAAACCGTCAATCATATAGCCACGAAATTTAATTCACACCTCACACATATCTAAAGAAAATTGTAGGAAGAAATAGAAAGAGAATCGGACTCCAAGTTATGAAGATACACTAAAAATAACTTTTTTACCACGTAGACGTTGGGAAATAGTGTTTTTGGATTTTGGGGTGTCAAAATGCAAACCGTCAATCCGTTTGCCATGAAACTTAACTCGCAACTTCCATATGTCGAAAGAAAGTTGTAGGAAGAAACAGTAAGGGAATCGGACTAACGGTTATCAAGATACACTAAAAAATAAATTTTTCACCTCCTCAAAAATGAAAAACTAAGTTTTTGCAGCATGGGGGTCAAAATGCAAACCAATGATTGGATAGCCACAAAATTTAACTCGCACCTCTCGCACGTCTAAAGAAAGTTGCAGGACAAAATGGAAAGGGAATTGAACACCAGGTTATGAAGATACACTAAAATAATACTTTTTTACCACGTAGACTTTGAAAAATAAAGTTTTTGGGGGGTGAAAATGCAAATCGTCGATCCGTTAGGCATGAAACTTAACTCGCACCTCTCACACACGTCTAAAGAAAGTTGTAGGAAGAAACATAATGGGATTTGGACTCCCAGTTATCAAGTTACACTGAAAAAAACAAAATTTTAACCTTTTTGACTTTGAAACACCATATTTAGGAGATTGGGGGGTCAAAATACAAACGGTCGATCCAATAACCTCGAAACTTAACTCTCACCTCCCACACATCTAAAGAAAGCTTTGGGATGAACAGAACAAGAATCAGACTCCCGGTTATCAAGATATCCAAAAAAATAACCTTTTCACCACCTCAACTATTAAAAATAAAGTTTTTGGGGTATGGGGGTCAAAATACAAACCGTCGATCCGATAGCCATGAAATCTAACTCGCATCTTACACAAATCTAAAGAAAGTTGTAGGAAGAAAAGGAAAGGAAATTGAACTCCTGGTTATGAAGATACACTAAAATATAACTTTTTTACCTCGTAGATTTTAAAAAACAAAGTTATTGGGGTTTGTGGGGGTCAAAATTCAAATCGTCGATCCGTTAGCCACAAAACTTAACTCCCACTTCCCACACGTCTAAAGAAAGTTGTAGGAAGAAACGGAAAAGGAATCGGACTTCCCATTATCAAGATACACTAAAACACAACTTTTTTGCCGCGTAGACTTTTAAAAGCCAAGTTTTTGGGATTTGGAGGGTAAAAATCCAAACCGTCAATCATATAGCCACGAAATTTAATTCACACCTCACACATATCTAAAGAAAATTGTAGGAAGAAATAGAAAGAGAATCGGACTCCAAGTTATGAAGATACACTAAAAATAACTTTTTTACCACGTAGACGTTGGGAAATAGTGTTTTTGGATTTTGGGGGGTCAAAATGCAAACCGTCAATCCGTTTGCCATGAAACTTAACTCGCAACTTCCATATGTCGAAAGAAAGTTGTAGGAAGAAACAGTAAGGGAATCGGACTAACGGTTATCAAGATACACTAAAAAATAAATTTTTCACCTCCTCAAAAATGAAAAACTAAGTTTTTGCAGCATGGGGGTCAAAATGCAAACCAGTGATTGGATAGCCACAAAATTTAACTCGCACCTCTCGCACGTCTAAAGAAAGTTGCAGGACAAAATGGAAAGGGAATTGAACACCAGGTTATGAAGATACACTAAAATAATACTTTTTTACCACGTAGACTTTGAAAAATAAAGTTTTTGGGGGGTGAAAATGCAAATCGTCGATCCGTTAGGCATGAAACTTAACTCGCACCTCTCACACACGTCTAAAGAAAGTTGTAGGAAGAAACAAAATGGGATTTGGACTCCCAGTTATCAAGTTACACTGAAAAAAACAAAATTTTAACCTTTTTGACTTTGAAACACCATATTTAGGAGATTGGGGGGTCAAAATACAAACGGTCGATCCAATAACCTCGAAACTTAACTCTCACCTCCCACACATCTAAAGAAAGCTTTGGGATGAACAGAACAAGAATCAGACTCCCGGTTATCAAGATATCCAAAAAAATAACCTTTTCACCACCTCAACTATTAAAAATAAAGTTTTTGGGGTATGGGGGTCAAAATACAAACCGTCGATCCGATAGCCATGAAATCTAACTCGCATCTTACACAAATCTAAAGAAAGTTGTAGGAAGAAAAGGAAAGGAAATTGAACTCCTGGTAATGAAGATACACTAAAATATAACTTTTTTACCTCGTAGATTTTAAAAAACAAAGTTATTGGGGTTTGTGGGGGTCAAAATTCAAATCGTCGATCCGTTAGCCACAAAACTTAACTCCCACTTCCCACACGTCTAAAGAAAGTTGTAGGAAGAAACGGAAAAGGAATCGGACTTCCCATTATCAAGATACACTAAAACACAACTTTTTTGCCGCGTAGACTTTTAAAAGCCAAGTTTTTGGGATTTGGAGGGTAAAAATCCAAACCGTCAATCATATAGCCACGAAATTTAATTCACACCTCACACATATCTAAAGAAAATTGTAGGAAGAAATAGAAAGAGAATCGGACTCCAAGTTATGAAGATACACTAAAAATAACTTTTTTACCACGTAGACGTTGGGAAATAGTGTTTTTGGATTTTGGGGTGTCAAAATGCAAACCGTCAATCCGTTTGCCATGAAACTTAACTCGCAACTTCCATATGTCGAAAGAAAGTTGTAGGAAGAAACAGTAAGGGAATCGGACTAACGGTTATCAAGATACACTAAAAAATAAATTTTTCACCTCCTCAAAAATGAAAAACTAAGTTTTTGCAGCATGGGGGTCAAAATGCAAACCAATGATTGGATAGCCACAAAATTTAACTCGCACCTCTCGCACGTCTAAAGAAAGTTGCAGGACAAAATGGAAAGGGAATTGAACACCAGGTTATGAAGATACACTAAAATAATACTTTTTTACCACGTAGACTTTGAAAAATAAAGTTTTTGGGGGGTGAAAATGCAAATCGTCGATCCGTTAGGCATGAAACTTAACTCGCACCTCTCACACACGTCTAAAGAAAGTTGTAGGAAGAAACATAATGGGATTTGGACTCCCAGTTATCAAGTTACACTGAAAAAAACAAAATTTTAACCTTTTTGACTTTGAAACACCATATTTAGGAGATTGGGGGGTCAAAATACAAACGGTCGATCCAATAACCTCGAAACTTAACTCTCACCTCCCACACATCTAAAGAAAGCTTTGGGATGAACAGAACAAGAATCAGACTCCCGGTTATCAAGATATCCAAAAAAATAACCTTTTCACCACCTCAACTATTAAAAATAAAGTTTTTGGGGTATGGGGGTCAAAATACAAACCGTCGATCCGATAGCCATGAAATCTAACTCGCATCTTACACAAATCTAAAGAAAGTTGTAGGAAGAAAAGGAAAGGAAATTGAACTCCTGGTTATGAAGATACACTAAAATATAACTTTTTTACCTCGTAGATTTTAAAAAACAAAGTTATTGGGGTTTGTGGGGGTCAAAATTCAAATCGTCGATCCGTTAGCCACAAAACTTAACTCCCACTTCCCACACGTCTAAAGAAAGTTGTAGGAAGAAACGGAAAAGGAATCGGACTTCCCATTATCAAGATACACTAAAACACAACTTTTTTGCCGCGTAGACTTTTAAAAGCCAAGTTTTTGGGATTTGGAGGGTAAAAATCCAAACCGTCAATCATATAGCCACGAAATTTAATTCACACCTCACACATATCTAAAGAAAATTGTAGGAAGAAATAGAAAGAGAATCGGACTCCAAGTTATGAAGATACACTAAAAATAACTTTTTTACCACGTAGACGTTGGGAAATAGTGTTTTTGGATTTTGGGGGGTCAAAATGCAAACCGTCAATCCGTTTGCCATGAAACTTAACTCGCAACTTCCATATGTCGAAAGAAAGTTGTAGGAAGAAACAGTAAGGGAATCGGACTAACGGTTATCATGATACACTAAAAAATAAATTTTTCACCTCCTCAAAAATGAAAAACTAAGTTTTTGCAGCATGGGGGTCAAAATGCAAACCAATGATTGGATAGCCACAAAATTTAACTCGCACCTCTCGCACGTCTAAAGAAAGTTGCAGGACAAAATGGAAAGGGAATTGAACACCAGGTTATGAAGATACACTAAAATAATACTTTTTTACCACGTAGACTTTGAAAAATAAAGTTTTTGGGGGGTGAAAATGCAAATCGTCGATCCGTTAGGCATGAAACTTAACTCGCACCTCTCACACACGTCTAAAGAAAGTTGTAGGAAGAAACATAATGGGATTTGGACTCCCAGTTATCAAGTTACACTGAAAAAAACAAAATTTTAACCTTTTTGACTTTGAAACACCATATTTAGGAGATTGGGGGGTCAAAATACAAACGGTCGATCCAATAACCTCGAAACTTAACTCTCACCTCCCACACATCTAAAGAAAGCTTTGGGATGAACAAAACAAGAATCAGACTCCCGGTTATCAAGATATCCAAAAAAATAACCTTTTCACCACCTCAACTATTAAAAATAAAGTTTTTGGGGTATGGGGGTCAAAATACAAACCGTCGATCCGATAGCCATGAAATCTAACTCGCATCTTACACAAATCTAAAGAAAGTTGTAGGAAGAAAAGGAAAGGAAATTGAACTCCTGGTTATGAAGATACACTAAAATATAACTTTTTTACCTCGTAGATTTTAAAAAACAAAGTTATTGGGGTTTGTGGGGGTCAAAATTCAAATCGTCGATCCGTTAGCCACAAAACTTAACTCCCACTTCCCACACGTCTAAAGAAAGTTGTAGGAAGAAACGGAAAAGGAATCGGACTTCCCATTATCAAGATACACTAAAACACAACTTTTTTGCCGCGTAGACTTTTAAAAGCCAAGTTTTTGGGATTTGGAGGGTAAAAATCCAAACCGTCAATCATATAGCCACGAAATTTAATTCACACCTCACACATATCTAAAGAAAATTGTAGGAAGAAATAGAAAGAGAATCGGACTCCAAGTTATGAAGATACACTAAAAATAACTTTTTTACCACGTAGACGTTGGGAAATAGTGTTTTTGGATTTTGGGGTGTCAAAATGCAAACCGTCAATCCGTTTGCCATGAAACTTAACTCGCAACTTCCATATGTCGAAAGAAAGTTGTAGGAAGAAACAGTAAGGGAATCGGACTAACGGTTATCAAGATACACTAAAAAATAAATTTTTCACCTCCTCAAAAATGAAAAACTAAGTTTTTGCAGCATGGGGGTCAAAATGCAAACCAATGATTGGATAGCCACAAAATTTAACTCGCACCTCTCGCACGTCTAAAGAAAGTTGCAGGACAAAATGGAAAGGGAATTGAACACCAGGTTATGAAGATACACTAAAATAATACTTTTTTACCACGTAGACTTTGAAAAATAAAGTTTTTGGGGGGTGAAAATGCAAATCGTCGATCCGTTAGGCATGAAACTTAACTCGCACCTCTCACACACGTCTAAAGAAAGTTGTAGGAAGAAACATAATGGGATTTGGACTCCCAGTTATCAAGTTACACTGAAAAAAACAAAATTTTAACCTTTTTGACTTTGAAACACCATATTTAGGAGATTGGGGGGTCAAAATACAAACGGTCGATCCAATAACCTCGAAACTTAACTCTCACCTCCCACACATCTAAAGAAAGCTTTGGGATGAACAGAACAAGAATCAGACTCCCGGTTATCAAGATATCCAAAAAAATAACCTTTTCACCACCTCAACTATTAAAAATAAAGTTTTTGGGGTATGTGGGTCAAAATACAAACCGTCGATCCGATAGCCATGAAATCTAACTCGCATCTTACACAAATCTAAAGAAAGTTGTAGGAAGAAAAGGAAAGGAAATTGAACTCCTGGTTATGAAGATACACTAAAATATAACTTTTTTACCTCGTAGATTTTAAAAAACAAAGTTATTGGGGTTTGTGGGGGTCAAAATTCAAATCGTCGATCCGTTAGCCACAAAACTTAACTCCCACTTCCCACACGTCTAAAGAAAGTTGTAGGAAGAAACGGAAAAGGAATCGGACTTCCCATTATCAAGATACACTAAAACACAACTTTTTTGCCGCGTAGACTTTTAAAAGCCAAGTTTTTGGGATTTGGAGGGTAAAAATCCAAACCGTCAATCATATAGCCACGAAATTTAATTCACACCTCACACATATCTAAAGAAAATTGTAGGAAGAAATAGAAAGAGAATCGGACTCCAAGTTATGAAGATACACTAAAAATAACTTTTTTACCACGTAGACGTTGGGAAATAGTGTTTTTGGATTTTGGGGTGTCAAAATGCAAACCGTCAATCCGTTTGCCATGAAACTTAACTCGCAACTTCCATATGTCGAAAGAAAGTTGTAGGAAGAAACAGTAAGGGAATCGGACTAACGGTTATCAAGATACACTAAAAAATAAATTTTTCACCTCCTCAAAAATGAAAAACTAAGTTTTTGCAGCATGGGGGTCAAAATGCAAACCAATGATTGGATAGCCACAAAATTTAACTCGCACCTCTCGCACGTCTAAAGAAAGTTGCAGGACAAAATGGAAAGGGAATTGAACACCAGGTTATGAAGATACACTAAAA
Organism: Hydrangea macrophylla; assembly: GCA_033977485.1. NCBI lineage: Eukaryota > Viridiplantae > Streptophyta > Magnoliopsida > Cornales > Hydrangeaceae > Hydrangea > Hydrangea macrophylla. Next base: position 22,500,781 of record CM066985.1, read on the forward strand.
TAATACTTTTTTACCACGTAGACTTTGAAAAATAAAGTTTTTGGGGGGTGAAAATGCAAATCGTCGATCCGTTAGGCATGAAACTTAACTCGCACCTCTCACACACGTCTAAAGAAAGTTGTAGGAAGAAACATAATGGGATTTGGACTCCCAGTTATCAAGTTACACTGAAAAAAACAAAATTTTAACCTTTTTGACTTTGAAACACCATATTTAGGAGATTGGGGGGTCAAAATACAAACGGTCGATCCAATAACCTCGAAACTTAACTCTCACCTCCCACACATCTAAAGAAAGCTTTGGGATGAACAGAACAAGAATCAGACTCCCGGTTATCAAGATATCCAAAAAAATAACCTTTTCACCACCTCAACTATTAAAAATAAAGTTTTTGGGGTATGGGGGTCAAAATACAAACCGTCGATCCGATAGCCATGAAATCTAACTCGCATCTTACACAAATCTAAAGAAAGTTGTAGGAAGAAAAGGAAAGGAAATTGAACTCCTGGTTATGAAGATACACTAAAATATAACTTTTTTACCTCGTAGATTTTAAAAAACAAAGTTATTGGGGTTTGTGGGGGTCAAAATTCAAATCGTCGATCCGTTAGCCACAAAACTTAACTCCCACTTCCCACACGTCTAAAGAAAGTTGTAGGAAGAAACGGAAAAGGAATCGGACTTCCCATTATCAAGATACACTAAAACACAACTTTTTTGCCGCGTAGACTTTTAAAAGCCAAGTTTTTGGGATTTGGAGGGTAAAAATCCAAACCGTCAATCATATAGCCACGAAATTTAATTCACACCTCACACATATCTAAAGAAAATTGTAGGAAGAAATAGAAAGAGAATCGGACTCCAAGTTATGAAGATACACTAAAAATAACTTTTTTACCACGTAGACGTTGGGAAATAGTGTTTTTGGATTTTGGGGGGTCAAAATGCAAACCGTCAATCCGTTTGCCATGAAACTTAACTCGCAACTTCCATATGTCGAAAGAAAGTTGTAGGAAGAAACAGTAAGGGAATCGGACTAACGGTTATCAAGATACACTAAAAAATAAATTTTTCACCTCCTCAAAAATGAAAAACTAAGTTTTTGCAGCATGGGGGTCAAAATGCAAACCAATGATTGGATAGCCACAAAATTTAACTCGCACCTCTCGCACGTCTAAAGAAAGTTGCAGGACAAAATGGAAAGGGAATTGAACACCAGGTTATGAAGATACACTAAAATAATACTTTTTTACCACGTAGACTTTGAAAAATAAAGTTTTTGGGGGGTGAAAATGCAAATCGTCGATCCGTTAGGCATGAAACTTAACTCGCACCTCTCACACACGTCTAAAGAAAGTTGTAGGAAGAAACATAATGGGATTTGGACTCCCAGTTATCAAGTTACACTGAAAAAAACAAAATTTTAACCTTTTTGACTTTGAAACACCATATTTAGGAGATTGGGGGGTCAAAATACAAACGGTCGATCCAATAACCTCGAAACTTAACTCTCACCTCCCACACATCTAAAGATAGCTTTGGGATGAACAGAACAAGAATCAGACTCCCGGTTATCAAGATATCCAAAAAAATAACCTTTTCACCACCTCAACTATTAAAAATAAAGTTTTTGAGGTATGGGGGTCAAAATACAAACCGTCGATCCGATAGCCATGAAATCTAACTCGCATCTTACACAAATCTAAAGAAAGTTGTAGGAAGAAAAGGAAAGGAAATTGAACTCCTGGTTATGAAGATACACTAAAATATAACTTTTTTACCTCGTAGATTTTAAAAAACAAAGTTATTGGGGTTTGTGGGGGTCAAAATTCAAATCGTCGATCCGTTAGCCACAAAACTTAACTCCCACTTCCCACACGTCTAAAGAAAGTTGTAGGAAGAAACGGAAAAGGAATCGGACTTCCCATTATCAAGATACACTAAAACACAACTTTTTTGCCGCGTAGACTTTTAAAAGCCAAGTTTTTGGGATTTGGAGGGTAAAAATCCAAACCGTCAATCATATAGCCACGAAATTTAATTCACACCTCACACATATCTAAAGAAAATTGTAGGAAGAAATAGAAAGAGAATCAGACTCCAAGTTATGAAGATACACTAAAAATAACTTTTTTACCACGTAGACGTTGGGAAATAGTGTTTTTGGATTTTGGGGGGTCAAAATGCAAACCGTCAATCCGTTTGCCATGAAACTTAACTCGCAACTTCCATATGTCGAAAGAAAGTTGTAGGAAGAAACAGTAAGGGAATCGGACTAACGGTTATCAAGACACACTAAAAAATAAATTTTTCACCTCCTCAAAAATGAAAAACTAAGTTTTTGCAGCATAGGGGTCAAAATGCAAACCAATGATTGGATAGCCACAAAATTTAACTCGCACCTCTCGCACGTCTAAAGAAAGTTGCAGGACAAAATGGAAAGGGAATTGAACACCAGGTTATGAAGATACACTAAAATAATACTTTTTTACCACGTAGACTTTGAAAAATAAAGTTTTTGGGGGGTGAAAATGCAAATCGTCGATCCGTTAGGCATGAAACTTAACTCGCACCTCTCACACACGTCTAAAGAAAGTTGTAGGAAGAAACATAATGGGATTTGGACTCCCAGTTATCAAGTTACACTGAAAAAAACAAAATTTTAACCTTTTTGACTTTGAAACACCATATTTAGGAGATTGGCGGGTCAAAATACAAACGGTCGATCCAATAACCTCGAAACTTAACTCTCACCTCCCACACATCTAAAGAAAGCTTTGGGATGAACAGAACAAGAATCAGACTCCCGGTTATCAAGATATCCAAAAAAATAACCTTTTCACCACCTCAACTATTAAAAATAAAGTTTTTGGGGTATGGGGGTCAAAATACAAACCGTCGATCCGATAGCCATGAAATCTAACTCGCATCTTACACAAATCTAAAGAAAGTTGTAGGAAGAAAAGGAAAGGAAATTGAACTCCTGGTTATGAAGATACACTAAAATATAACTTTTTTACCTCGTAGATTTTGAAAAACAAAGTTATTGGGGTTTGTGGGGGTCAAAATTCAAATCGTCGATCCGTTAGCCACAAAACTTAACTCCCACTTCCCACACGTCTAAAGAAAGTTGTAGGAAGAAACGGAAAAGGAATCGGACTTCCCATTATCAAGATACACTAAAACACAACTTTTTTGCCGCGTAGACTTTTAAAAGCCAAGTTTTTGGGATTTGGAGGGTAAAAATCCAAACCGTCAATCATATAGCCACGAAATTTAATTCACACCTCACACATATCTAAAGAAAATTATAGGAAGAAATGGAAAGAGAATCGGACTCCAAGTTATGAAGATACACTAAAAATAACTTTTTTACCACGTAGACGTTGGGAAATAGTGTTTTTGGATTTTTGGGGGTCAAAATGCAAACCGTCAATCCGTTTGCCATGAAACTTAACTCGCAACTTCCATATGTCGAAAGAAAGTTGTAGGAAGAAACAGTAAGGGAATCGGACTAACGGTTATCAAGATACACTAAAAAATAAATTTTTCACCACCTCAAAAATGAAAAACTAAGTTTTTGCAGCATGGGGGTCAAAATGCAAACCAATGATTGGATAGCCACAAAATTTAACTCGCACCTCTCGCACGTCTAAAGAAAGTTGCAGGACAAAATGGAAAGGGAATTGAACACCAGGTTATGAAGATACACTAAAATAATACTTTTTTACCACGTAGACTTTGAAAAATAAAGTTTTTGGGGGGTGAAAATGCAAATCGTCGATCCGTTAGGCATGAAACTTAACTCGCACCTCTCACACACGTCTAAAGAAAGTTGTAGGAAGAAACAAAATGGGATTTGGACTCCCAGTTATCAAGTTACACTGAAAAAAACAAAATTTTAACCTTTTTGACTTTGAAACACCATATTTAGGAGATTGGGGGGTCAAAATACAAACGGTCGATCCAATAACCTCGAAACTTAACTCTCACCTCCCACACATCTAAAGAAAGCTTTGGGATGAACAGAACAAGAATCAGACTCCCGGTTATCAAGATATCCAAAAAAATAACCTTTTCACCACCTCAACTATTAAAAATAAAGTTTTTGGGGTATGGGGGTCAAAATACAAACCGTCGATCCGATAGCCATGAAATCTAACTCGCATCTTACACAAATCTAAAGAAAGTTGTAGGAAGAAAAGGAAAGGAAATTGAACTCCTGGTTATGAAGATACACTAAAATATAACTTTTTTACCTCGTAGATTTTGAAAAACAAAGTTATTGGGGTTTGTGGGGGTCAAAATTCAAATCGTCGATCCGTTAGCCACAAAACTTAACTCCCACCTCCCACACGTCTAAAGAAAGTTGTAGGAAGAAACGGAAAAGAAATCGGACTTCCCATTATCAAGATACACTAAAACACAACTTTTTTGCCGCGTAGACTTTTAAAAACCAAGTTTTTGGGATTTGGAGGGTAAAAATCCAAACCGTCAATCATATAGCCACGAAATTTAATTCACACCTCACACATATCTAAAGAAAATTGTAGGAAGAAATGGAAAGAGAATCGGACTCCAAGTTATGAAGATACACTAAAAATAACTTTTTTACCACGTAGACGTTGGGAAATAGTGTTTTTGGATTTTGGGGGGTCAAAATGCAAACCGTCAATCCGTTTGCCATGAAACTTAACTCGCAACTTCCATATGTCGAAAGAAAGTTGTAGGAAGAAACAGTAAGGGAATCGGACTAACGGTTATCAAGATACACTAAAAAATGAATTTTTCACCTCCTCAAAAATGAAAAACTAAGTTTTTGCAGCATGGGGGTCAAAATGCAAACCAATGATTGGATAGCCACAAAATTTAACTCGCACCTCTCGCACGTCTAAAGAAAGTTGCAGGACAAAATGGAAAGGGAATTGAACACCAGGTTATGAAGATACACTAAAATAATACTTTTTTACCACGTAAACTTTGAAAAATAAAGTTTTTGGGGGGTGAAAATGCAAATCGTCGATCCGTTAGGCATGAAACTTAACTCGCACCTCTCACACACGTCTAAAGAAAGTTGTAGGAAGAAACAAAATGGGATTTGGACTCCCAGTTATCAAGTTACACTGAAAAAAACAAAATTTTAACCTTTTTGATTTTGAAACACCATGTTTAGGAGATTGGGGGGTCAAAATACAAACGATCGATCCAATAACCTCGAAACTTAACTCTCACCTCCCACACATCTAAAGAAAGCTTTGGGATGAACAGAACAAGAATCAGACTCCCGGTTATCAAGATATCCAAAAAAATAACCTTTTCACCACCTCAACTATTAAAAATAAAGTTTTTGGGGTATGGGGGTCAAAATACAAACCGTCGATCCGATAGCCATGAAATGTAACTCGCATCTTACACACATCTAAAGAAAGTTGTAGGAAGAAAAGGAAAGGAAATTGAACTCCTGGTTATGAAGATACACTAAAATATAACTTTTTTACCTCGTAGATTTTGAAAAACAAAGTTATTGGGGTTTGTGGGGGTCAAAATTCAAATCGTCGATCCGTTAGCCACAAAACTTAACTCCCACCTCCCACACGTCTAAAGAAAGTTGTAGGAAGAAACAGAAAAGGAATCGGACTTCCCATTATCAAGATACACCAAAACACAACTTTTTTGCCGCGTAGACTTTTAAAAACTAAGTTTTTGGGATTTGGAGGGTAAAAATCCAAACCGTCAATCATATAGCCACGAAATTTAATTCACACCTCACACATATCTAAAGAAAATTGTAGGAAGAAATGGAAAGAGAATCGGACTCCAAGTTATGAAGATACACTAAAAATAACTTTTTTACCACGTAGACGTTGGGAAATAATGTTTTTGGATTTTGGGGGGTCAAAATGCAAACCGTCAATCCGTTTGCCATGAATCTTAACTCGCACCTTCCATATATCGAATGAAAGTTGTAGGAAGAAACAGTAAGGGAATCGGACTAACGGTTATCAAGATACACTAAAAAATAAATTTTTCACCTCCTCAAAAATGAAAAACTAAGTTTTTGCAGCATGGGGGTCAAAATTCAAACCAATGATTGGATAGCCACAAAATTTAACTCGCACCTCTCGCACGTCTAAAGAAAGTTACAGGACAAAATGGAAAGGGAATTGAACACCAGGTTATGAAGATACACTAAAATAATACTTTTTTACCACGTAGACTTTGAAAAATAAAGTTTTTGGGGGGTGAAAATGCAAATCGTCGATCCGTTAGGCATGAAACTTAACTCGCACCTCTCACACACGTCTAAAGAAAGTTTTAGGAAGAAACAAAATGGGATTTGGACTCCCAGTTATCAAGTTACACTGAAAAAAACAAAATTTCACCTATTTGACTTTGAAACACCATATTTAGGAGATTGGGGGGTCAAAATACAAACTGTCGATCCAATAACCTCGAAACTTAACTCTCACCTCCCACACATCTAAAGAAAGCTTTGGGATGAACAGAACAAGAATCAGACTCCCGGTTATCAAGATATCCTAAAAAATAACCTTTTCACCTCCTCAACTATGAAAAATAAAGTTTTTGGGGTATGGGTGTCAAAATACAAACCGTCGATCCGATAGCCATGAAATGTAACTCGCATCTTACACACATCTAAAGAAAGTTGTAGGAAGAAAAGGAAAGGAAATTGAACTCCTGGTTATGATGATACACTAAAATATAACTTTTTTACCTCGTAGATTTTGAAAAACAAAGTTATTGGGGTTTGTGGGGGTCAAAATGCAAATCGTCGATCCGTTAGCCACAAAACTTAACTCCCACCTCCCACACGTCTAAAGAAAGTTGTAGGAAGAAACGGAAAAGGAATCGGACTTTCCATTATCAAGATACACTAAAACACAACTTTTTTGCCGCGTAGACTTTTAAAAACCAAGTTTTTGGGATTTGGAGGGTAAAAATCCAAACCGTCAATCATATAGCCACGAAATTTAATTCACACCTCACACATATCTAAAGAAAATTGTAGGAAGAAATGGAAAGAGAATCGGACTCCAAGTTATGAAGATACACTAAAAATAACTTTTTTACCACGTAGACGTTGGGAAATAGTGTTTTTGGATTTTGGGGGGTCAAAATGCAAACCGTCAATCCGTTTGCCATGAAACTTAACTCGCAACTTCCATATGTCGAAAGAAAGTTGTTGGAAGAAACAGTAAGGGAATCGGACTAACGGTTATCAAGATACACTAAAAAATAAATTTTTCACCTCCTCAAAAATGAAAAACTAAGTTTTTGCAGCATGGGGGTCAAAATGCAAACCAATGATTGGATAGCCACAAAATTTAACTCGCACCTCTCGCACGTCTAAAGAAAGTTGCAGGACAAAATGGAAAGGGAATTGAACACCAGGTTATGAACATACACTGAAATAATACTTTTTTACCACGTAGACTTTGAAAAATAAAGTTTTTGGGGGGTGAAAATGCAAATCGTCGATCCGTTAGGCATGAAACTTAACTCGCACCTCTCACACACGTCTAAAGAAAGTTGTAGGAAGAAACAAAATAGGATTTGGACTCCCAGTTATCAAGTTACACTGAAAAAAACAAAATTTTAACCTTTTTGACTTTGAAACACCATATTTAGGAGATTGGGGGGTCAAAATACAAACGGTCGATCCAATAACCTCGAAACTTAACTCTCACCTCCCACACATCTAAAGAAAGCTTTGGGATGAACAGAACAAGAATCAGACTCCCGGTTATCAAGATATCCAAAAAAATAACCTTTTCACCACCTCAACTATTAAAAATAAAGTTTTTGGGGTATGGGGGTCAAAATACAAACCGTCGATCCGATAGCCATGAAATGTAACTCGCATCTTACACACATCTAAAGAAAGTTGTAGGAAGAAAAGGAAAGGAAATTGAACTCCTGGTTATGAAGATACACTAAAATATAACTTTTTTACCTCGTAGATTTTGAAAAACAAAGTTATTGGGGTTTGTGGGGGTCAAAATGCAAATCATCGATCCGTTAGCCACAAAACTTAACTCCCACCTCCCACACGTCTAAAGAAAGTTGTAGGAAGAAACAGAAAAGGAATCGGACTTCCCATTATCAAAATACACTAAAACACAACTTTTTTGCCGCGTAGATTTTTAAAAACTAAGTTTTTGGGATTTGGAGGGTAAAAATCCAAACCGTCAATCATATAGCCACGAAATTTAATTCACACCTCACACATATCTAAAGAAAATTGTAGGAAGAAATGGAAAGAGAATCGGACTCCAAGTTATTAAGATACACTAAAAATAACTTTTTTTCCACGTAGACGTTGGGAAATAATGTTTTTGGATTTTGGGGGGTCAAAATGCAAACCGTCAATCCGTTTGCCATGAAACTTAACTCGCACCTTCCATATATCGAAAGAAAGTTGTAGGAAGAAACAGTAAGGGAATCGGACTAACGGTTATCAAGATACACTAAAAAATAAATTTTTCACCTCCTCAAAAATGAAAAACTAAGTTTTTGCAGCATGGGGGTCAAAATTCAAACCAATGATTGGATAGCCACAAAATTTAACTCGCACCTCTCGCACGTCTAAAGAAAGTTACAGGACAAAATGGAAAGGGAATTGAACACCAGGTTATGAAGATACACTAAAATAATACTTTTTTACCACGTAGACTTTGAAAAATAAAGTTTTTGGGGGGTGAAAATGCAAATCGTCGATCCGTTAGGCATGAAACTTAACTCGCACCTCTCATACACGTCTAAAGAAAGTTGTAGGAAGAAACAAAATGGGATTTGGACTCCCAGTTATCAAGTTACACTGAAAAAAACAAAATTTCACCTATTTGACTTTGAAACACCATATTTAGGAGATTAGGGGGTCAAAATACAAACTGTCGATCCAATAACCTCGAAACTTAACTCTCACCTCCCACACATCTAAAGAAAGCTTTGGGATGAACAGAACAAGAATCAGACTCCCGGTTATCAAGATATCCTAAAAAATAACCTTTTCACCTCCTCAACTATGAAAAATAAAGTTTTTGGGGTATGGGTGTCAAAATACAAACCGTCGATCAGATAGCCATGAAATGTAACTCGCATCTTACACACATCTAAAGAAAGTTGTAGGAAGAAAAGGAAAGGAAATTGAACTCCTGGTTATGAAGATACACTAAAATATAACTTTTTTACCTCGTAGATTTTGAAAAACAAAGTTATTGGGGTTTGTGGGGGTCAAAATGCAAATCGTCGATCCGTTAGCCACAAAACTTAACTCCCACCTCCCACACGTCTAAAGAAAGTTGTAGGAAGAAACGGAAAAGGAATCGGACTTCCCATTATCAAGATACACTAAAACACAACTTTTTTGCCGCGTAGACTTTTAAAAACAAAGTTTTTGGGATTTGGAGGGTAAAAATCCAAACCGTCAATCATATAGCCACGAAATTTAATTCACACCTCACACATATCTAAAGAAAATTGTAGGAAGAAATGGAAAAAGAATCAGACTCCAAGTTATGAAGATACACTAAAAATAACTTTTTTATCACGTAGACGTTGGGAAATAGTGTTTTTGGATTTTGGGGGGTCAAAATGCAAACCGTCAATCCGTTTGCCATGAAACTTAACTCGCACCGTCCATATGTCGAAAGAAAGTTGTAGGAAGAAACAGTAAGGGAATCGGACTAACGGTTATCAAGATACACTAAAAAATAAATTTTTCACCTCCTCAAAAATGAAAAACTAAGTTTTTGCAGAATGGGGGTCAAAATGCAAACCAATGATTGGATAGCCACAAAATTTAACTCGCATCTCTCGCACATCTAAAGAAAGTTGCAGGACAAAATGGAAAGGGAATTGAACACCAGGTTATGAAGATACACTAAAATATTACTTTTTTACCACGTAGACTTTGAAAAATAAAGTTTTTGGGGGGTGAAAATGCAAATCGTCGATCCGTTAGGCATGAAACATAACTCGCACCTCTCACACACGTCTAAAGAAAGTTGTAGGAAGAAACAAAATGGGATTTGGACTCCCAGTTATCAAGTTACACTGAAAATAACAAAATTTTCACCTAATTGACTTTGAAACACCATATTTAGGAGATTGGGGGGTCAAAATACAAACTGTCGATCCAATAACCTCGAAACTTAACTCTCACCTCCCACACATCTAAAGAAAGCTTTGGGATGAACAGAACAAGAATCAGACTCCCCGTTATCAAGATATCCAAAAAAATAACCTTTTCACCACCTCAACTATTAAAAATAAAGTTTTTGGGGTATGGGAGTCAAAATACAAACCGTCGATCCGATAGCCATGAAATCTAACTCGCATCTTACACAAATCTAAAGAAAGTTGTAGGAAGAAAAGGAAAGGAAATTGAACTCCTGGTTATGAAGATACACTAAAATATAACTTTTTTACCTCGTAGATTTTGAAAAACAAAGTTATTGGGGTTTGTGGGGGTCAAAATTCAAATCGTCGATCCGTTAGCCACAAAACTTAACTCCCACTTCCCACATGTCTAAAGAAAGTTGTAGGAAGAAACGGAAAAGGAATCGGACTTCCCATTATCAAGATACACTAAAACACAACTTTTTTGCCGCGTAGACTTTTAAAAGCCAAGTTTTTGGGATTTGGAGGGTAAAAATCCAAACCGTCAATCATATAGCCACGAAATTTAATTCACACCTCACACATATCTAAAGAAAATTGTAGGAAGAAATGGAAAGAGAATCGGACTCCAAGTTATGAAGATACACTAAAAATAACTTTTTTACCACGTAGACGTTGGGAAATAGTGTTTTTGGATTTTGGGGGGTCAAAATGCAAACCGTCAATCCGTTTGCCATGAAACTTAACTCGCAACTTCCATATGTCGAAAGAAAGTTGTAGGAAGAAACAGTAAGGGAATCGGACTAACGGTTATCAAGATACACTAAAAAATAAATTTTTCACCTCCTCAAAAATGAAAAACTAAGTTTTTGCAGCATGGGGGTCAAAATGCAAACCAATGATTGGATAGCTACAAAATTTAACTCGCACCTCTCGCACGTATAAAGAAAGTTGCAGGACAAAATGGAAAGGGAATTGAACACCAGGTTATGAACATACACTAAAATAATACTTTTTTACCACGTAGACTTTGAAAAATAAAGTTTTTGGGGGGTGAAAATGCAAATCGTCGATCCGTTAGGCATGAAACTTAACTCGCACCTCTCACACACGTCTAAAGAAAGTTGTAGGAAGAAACAAAATGGGATTTGGACTCCCAGTTATCAAGTTACACTGAAAATAACAAAATTTTCATCTATTTGACTTTGAAACACCATATTTAGGAGATTGGGGGGTCAAAATACAAACTGTCGATCCAATAACTTCGAAACTTAACTCTCACCTCCCACACATCTAAAGAAAGCTTTGGGATGAACAGAACAAGAATCAGACTCCCGGTTATCAAGATATCCTAAAAAATAACCTTTTCACCTCCTCAACTTTGAAAAATAAAGTTTTTGGGGTATGGGGGTCAAAATACAAACCGTCGATCCGATAGCCATGAAATGTAACTCGCATCTTACACACATCTAAAGAAAGTTGTAGGAAGAAAAGGAAAGGAAATTGAACTACTGGTTATGAAGATACACTAAAATATAACTTTTTTACCTCGTAGATTTTGAAAAACAAAGTTATTGGGGTTTGTGGGGGTAAAAATGCAAATCGTCGATCCGTTAGCCACAAAACTTAACTCCCACCTCCCACACATCTAAAGAAAGTTGTAGGAAGAAACGGAAAAGGAATCGGACTTCCCTTTATGAAGATACACTAAAACACAACTTTTTTGCCGCGTAGACTTTTAAAAACGAAGTTTTTGGGATTTGGAGGGTAAAAATCCAAACCGTCAATCATATAGCCACGAAATTTAATTCACACCTCACACACGTCTAAAGAAATTTGTAGGAAGAAATGGACAGAAAATCGGACTCCAAGTTATGAAGATACACTAAAAATAACTTTTTACCACGTAGACGTTGGGAAATAATGTTTTTGGATTTTGGGGGGTCAAATTGCAAACCGCCAATCCGTTTGCCATGAAACTTAACTCGCACCTCCCATATGTCGAAAGAAAGTTGTAGGAAGAAACAGTAAGGGAATCGGACTAATGGTAATCAAGATACACTAAAAGATAACTTTTTCACCTCCTTAAAAATGAAAAACTAAGTTTTTGCAGCATGGGGGTCAAAATGCAAACCATCGATCCGATTACCACGAAATTTAACTCGCACCTCTCGTACATCTAAAGAAAGTTGCAGGAAGAAATGGAAAGGGAAATAAACACCAGGTTATGAAGATACACCAAAATGTAACTTTTTTACCACGTAGACTTTGAAAAATAAAGTTTTTCGAGGGGGGGGGGGGGGGTCAAAATGCAAATCGTCGATCCGTTAGACATGAAACTTAACTCGCACCTCTGACACACGTCTAAAGAAAGTTGTAGGAAGAAACAAAATGGGATTTGGACTCCCAGTTATCAAGTTTTACTAAAAAAAACAAAATTTTCTCCTATTTGACTTTGAAACACCATGTTTTCGGAGATTGGGGGGTCAAAATACAAATTGTCGATCCCATAACCTTGAAACTTAACTCTCAACTCCCACACATCTAATGAAAGCTTTGGGATGAACAGAACAAGAATCAGACTCCCGGTTATCAAGATATACTAAAAAATAACCTTTTCACCTCCTCAACTATGAAAAATAAAGTTTTTGGGGTATGGGGGTCAAAATACAAACCGTCGATCCGATAGCCATGAAATGTAACTCGCCGCTTACACACATTTAAAGAAAGTTGTAGGAAGAAAAGGAAAGGAAATTGAACTCCTGGTTATGAAGATACACTAAAATATAACTTTTTTACCTCGTAGATTTTGAAAAACAAAGTAATTGGGGTTTGTGGGGGTCAAAATATAAATCGTCGATACGTTAGCCACGAAACTTAACTCCCATCTCCCACACGTCTAAAGAAAGTTGTAGGAAGAAACGGAAAAGGAATCGGACTTCCCATTATCAAGATACACTAAAACACAACTTTTTTGCCGCGTAGACTTTTAAAAACAAAGTTTTTTGGGTTTGGAGAGTAAAAATGCAAACCGTCAATCATATAGCCACGAAATTTAATTCACATCTCACACACGTCTAAAGAAATTTGTAGGAAGAAATGGACAGAAAATCGGACTCCAAGTTATCAAGATACACTAAAACTAACTTTTTTACCTCGTAGACGTTGGAAAATAAAGTTTTTGGGTTTTGGGGGGTCAAATTGCAAACCGTCAATCCGTTTGCCATGAAACTTAACTCGCACCTCCCATATGTCGAAAGAAAGTTGTAGGAAGAAACAGTAAGGGAATCGGACTAACGGTAATCAAGATACACTAAAAAATAACTTTTTCACCTCCTCAAAAATGAAAAACTAAGTTTTTGCAGCATGGGGGTCAAAATGCAAACCATCGATCCGATTGCCACGAAATTTAACTCGCACCTCTCGTACATCTAAAGAAAGTTGCAGGAAGAAATGGAAAGGGAAATGAACACCAGGTTATGAAGATACACTAAAATGTAACTTTTTTACCACGTAGACTTTGAAAAATAAAGTTTTTTTTTTTGGGGGGGGGGGGGTCTAAATGCAAATCGTCGATCCGTTAGACATGAAACTTAACTCGCACCTCTGACACACGTCTAAAGAAAGTTGTAGGAAGAAACAAAATGGGATTTGGACTCCCAGTTATCAAGTTTTACTAAAAAAACTAAATTTTCACCTATTTGACTTTGAAACACCATGTTTTCGGAGATTGGGGGGTCAAAATACAAATTGTCGATCCCATAACCTTGAAACTTAACTCTCACCTCCCACACATCTAATGAAAGCTTTGGGATGAACAGAACAAGAATCAGACTCCCGGTTATCAAGATATACTAAAAAATAACCTTTTCACCTCCTCAACTATGAAAAATAAATTTTTTGGGGTATGGGGGTCAAAATACAAACCGTCGATCCGATAGCCATGAAATGTAACTCGCAGCTTACACACATCTAAAGAAAGTTGTAGGAATAAAAGGAAAGGAAATTGAACTCCTGGTTATGAAGATACACTAAAATATAACTTTTTTACCTCGTAGATTTTGAAAAACAAAGTAATTGGGGTTTGTGGGGGTCAAAATGCAAATCGTCGATCCGTTAGCCACGAAACATAACTCCCACCTCCTACACGTCTAAAGAAAGTTGTAGAAAGAAACGGAAAAGGAATCGGACTTCCCATTATCAAGATACACTAAAACACAACTTTTTTGCCGCGTAGACTTTTAAAAACAAAGTTTTTTGGGTTTGGAGAGTAAAAATGCAAACCGTCAATCATATAGCCACGAAATTTAATTCACACCTCACACACATCTAAAGAAAGTTGTAAAAAGAAAAGGAAAGGAAATTGAACTCCTGGTTATGAAAATACACTAAAATATAACTTTTTTACCTCGTAGATTTTGAAAAACAAAGTTATTGGGGTTTGTGGGGGTCAAAATGCAAATCGTCGATCCGTTAGCCACGAAACTTAACTCCCACCTCCTACACGTCTAAAGAAAGTTGTAGGAAGAAACGGAAAAGGAATCGGACTTCCCATTATCAAGATACACTAAAACACAACTTTTTTGCCGCGTAGACTTTTAAAAACAAAGTTTTTTGGGTTTGGAGAGTAAAAATGCAAACCGTCAATCATATAGCCACGAAATTTAATTCACACCTCACACACATCTAAAGAAAGTTGTAGGAAGAAATGGACAGAAAATCGGACTCCAAGTTATCAAGATACACTAAAACTAACATTTTTTACCTCGTAGACGTTGGAAAATAAAGTTTTTGGGTTTTGGGGGGTCAAATTGCAAACCGTCAATCCGTTTGCCATGAAACTTAACTCGCACCTCCCATATGTCGAAAGAAAGTTGTAGGAAGAAACAGTAAGGGAATCGGACTAACGGTAATCAAGATACACTAAAAAATAACTTTTTCACCTCCTCAAAAATGAAAAACTAAGTTTTTGCAGCATGGGGGTCAAAATGCAAACCAATGATTGGATAGCCACAAAATTTAACTCGCACCTCTCGCACGTATAAAGAAAGTTGCAGGACAAAATGGAAAGGGAATTGAACACCAGGTTATGAACATACACTAAAATAATACTTTTTTACCACGTAGACTTTGAAAAATAAAGTTTTTGGGGGGTGAAAATGCAAATCGTCGATGCGTTAGGCATGAAACTTAACTCGCACCTCTCACACACGTCTAAAGAAAGTTGTAGGAAGAAACAAAATGGGATTTGGACTCCCAGTTATCAAGTTACACTGAAAATAACAAAATTTTCATCTATTTGACTTTGAAACACCATATTTAGGAGATTGGGGGGTCAAAATACAAACTGCCGATCCAATAACTTCGAAACTTAACTCTCACCTCCCACACATCTAAAGAAAGCTTTGGGATTAACAGAACAAGAATCAGACTCCCGGTTATCAAGATATCCTAAAAAATAACCTTTTCACCTCCTCAACTATGAAAAATAAAGTTTTTGGGGTATGGGGGTCAAAATACAAACCGTCGATCCGATAGCCATGAAATGTAACTCGCATCTTACACACATCTAAAGAAAGTTGTAGGAAGAAAAGGAAAGGAAATTGAACTACTGGTTATGAAGATACACTAAAATATAACTTTTTTACCTCGTAGATTTTGAAAAACAAAGTTATTGGGGTTTGTGGGGGTAAAAATGCAAATCGTCGATCCGTTAGCCACAAAACTTAACTCCCACCTCCCACACATCTAAAGAAAGTTGTAGGAAGAAACGGAAAAGGAATCGGACTTCCCTTTATGAAGATACACTAAAACACAACTTTTTTGCCGCGTAGACTTTTAAAAACGAAGTTTTTGGGATTTGGAGGGTAAAAATCCAAACCGTCAATCATATAGCCACGAAATTTAATTCACACCTCACACACGTCTAAAGAAATTTGTAGGAAGAAATGGACAGAAAATCGGACTCCAAGTTATGAAGATACACTAAAAATAACTTTTTACCACGTAGACGTTGGGAAATAATGTTTTTGGATTTTGGGGGGTCAAATTGCAAACCGTCAATCCGTTTGCCATGAAACTTAACTCGCACCTCCCATATGTCGAAAGAAAGTTGTAGGAAGAAACAGTAAGGGAATCGGACTAATGGTAATCAAGATACACTAAAAAATAACTTTTTCACCTCCTTAAAAATGAAAAACTAAGTTTTTGCAGCATGGGGGTCAAAATGCAAACCATCGATCCGATTACCACGAAATTTAACTCGCACCTCTCGTACATCTAAAGAAAGTTGCAGGAAGAAATGGAAAGGGAAATAAACACCAGGTTATGAAGATACACCAAAATGTAACTTTTTTACCACGTAGACTTTGAAAAATAAAGTTTTTCGAGGGGGGGGGGGGGTCAAAATGCAAATCGTCGATCCGTTAGACATGAAACTTAACTCGCACCTCTGACACACGTCTAAAGAAAGTTGTAGGAAGAAACAAAATGGGATTTGGACTCCCAGTTATCAAGTTTTACTAAAAAAAACAAAATTTTCTCCTATTTGACTTTGAAACACCATGTTTTCGGAGATTGGGGGGTCAAAATACAAATTGTCGATCCCATAACCTTGAAACTTAACTCTCACCTCCCACACATCTAATGAAAGCTTTGGGATGAACAGAACAAGAATCAGACTCCCGGTTATCAAGATATACTAAAAAATAACCTTTTCACCTCCTCAACTATGAAAAATAAAGTTTTTGGGGTATGGGGGTCAAAATACAAACCGTCGATCCGATAGCCATGAAATGTAACTCGCCGCTTACACACATTTAAAGAAAGTTGTAGGAAGAAAAGGAAAGGAAATTGAACTCCTGGTTATGAAGATACACTAAAATATAACTTTTTTACCTCGTAGATTTTGAAAAACAAAGTAATTGGGGTTTGTGGGGGTCAAAATATAAATCGTCGATACGTTAGCCACGAAACTTAACTCCCATCTCCCACACGTCTAAAGAAAGTTGTAGGAAGAAACGGAAAAGGAATCGGACTTCCCATTATCAAGATACACTAAAACACAACTTTTTTGCCGCGTAGACTTTTAAAAACAAAGTTTTTTGGGTTTGGAGAGTAAAAATGCAAACCGTCAATCATATAGCCACGAAATTTAATTCACATCTCACACACGTCTAAAGAAATTTGTAGGAAGAAATGGACAGAAAATCGGACTCCAAGTTATCAAGATACACTAAAACTAACTTTTTTACCTCGTAGACGTTGGAAAATAAAGTTTTTGGGTTTTGGGGGGTCAAATTGCAAACCGTCAATCCGTTTGCCATGAAACTTAACTCGCACCTCCCATATGTCGAAAGAAAGTTGTAGGAAGAAACAGTAAGGGAATCGGACTAACGGTAATCAAGATACACTAAAAAATAACTTTTTCACCTCCTCAAAAATGAAAAACTAAGTTTTTGCAGCATGGGGGTCAAAATGCAAACCATCGATCCGATTGCCACGAAATTTAACTCGCACCTCTCGTACATCTAAAGAAAGTTGCAGGAAGAAATGGAAAGGGAAATGAACACCAGGTTATGAAGATACACTAAAATGTAACTTTTTTACCACGTAGACTTTGAAAAATAAAGTTTTTTTTTTTGGGGGGGGGGTCTAAATGCAAATCGTCGATCCGTTAGACATGAAACTTAACTCGCACCTCTGACACACGTCTAAAGAAAGTTGTAGGAAGAAACAAAATGGGATTTGGACTCCCAGTTATCAAGTTTTACTAAAAAAACTAAATTTTCACCTATTTGACTTTGAAACACCATGTTTTCGGAGATTGGGGGGTCAAAATACAAATTGTCGATCCCATAACCTTGAAACTTAACTCTCACCTCCCACACATCTAATGAAAGCTTTGGGATGAACAGAACAAGAATCAGACTCCCGGTTATCAAGATATACTAAAAAATAACCTTTTCACCTCCTCAACTATGAAAAATAAATTTTTTGGGGTATGGGGGTCAAAATACAAACCGTCGATCTGATAGCCATGAAATGTAACTCGCAGCTTACACACATCTAAAGAAAGTTGTAGGAATAAAAGGAAAGGAAATTGAACTCCTGGTTATGAAGATACACTAAAATATAACTTTTTTACCTCGTAGATTTTGAAAAACAAAGTTATTGGGGTTTGTGGGGGTCAAAATGCAAATCGTCGATCCGTTAGCCACGAAACATAACTCCCACCTCCTACACGTCTAAAGAAAGTTGTAGAAAGAAACGGAAAAGGAATCGGACTTCCCATTATCAAGATACACTAAAACACAACTTTTTTGCCGCGTAGACTTTTAAAAACAAAGTTTTTTGGGTTTGGAGAGTAAAAATGCAAACCGTCAATCATATAGCCACGAAATTTAATTCACACCTCACACACATCTAAAGAAAGTTGTAAAAAGAAAAGGAAAGGAAATTGAACTCCTGGTTATGAAAATACACTAAAATATAACTTTTTTACCTCGTAGATTTTGAAAAACAAAGTTATTGGGGTTTGTGGGGGTCAAAATGCAAATCGTCGATCCGTTAGCCACGAAACTTAACTCCCACCTCCTACACGTCTAAAGAAAGTTGTAGGAAGAAACGGAAAAGGAATCGGACTTCCCATTATCAAGATACACTAAAACACAACTTTTTTGCCGCGTAGACTTTTAAAAACAAAGTTTTTTGGGTTTGGAGAGTAAAAATGCAAACCGTCAATCATATAGCCACGAAATTTAATTCACACCTCACACACATCTAAAGAAAGTTGTAGGAAGAAATGGACAGAAAATCGGACTCCAAGTTATCAAGATACACTAAAACTAACATTTTTTACCTCGTAGACGTTGGAAAATAAAGTTTTTGGGTTTTGGGGGGTCAAATTGCAAACCGTCAATCCGTTTGCCATGAAACTTAACTCGCACCTCCCATATGTCGAAAGAAAGTTGTAGGAAGAAACAGTAAGGGAATCGGACTAACGGTAATCAAGATACACTAAAAAATAACTTTTTCACCTCCTCAAAAATGAAAAACTAAGTTTTTGCAGCATGGGGGTCAAAATACAAACCATCGATTGGATAGCCACGAAATTTAACTCGCACCTCTCGCACGTCTAAAGAAAGTTGCAGGACGAAATGGAAAGGGAATTGAACACCAGGTTATGAAGACACACTGAAATAATACTTTTTTACCACATAGACTTTGAAAAATAAAGTTTTTGGGGGGTGAAAATGCAAATCGTCGATCCGTTAGGCATGAAACTTAACTCGCACCTCTCACACACGTCTAAAGAAAGTTGTAGGAAGAAACAAAATGGGATTTGGACTCCCAGTTATCAAGTTACTCTGAAAAAAACAAAATTTTCACCTACTTGACTTTGAAACACCATATTTAGGAGATTGAGGGGTCAAAATACAAACTGTCGATCCAATAACCTCGAAACTTAGCTCTCACCTCCCACACATCTAAAGAAAGCTTTGGGATGAACAGAACAAGAATCAGACTCCCGGTTATCAAGACATACTAAAAAATAACCTTTTCACCTCCTCAACTATAAAAAATAAAGTTTTTGAGGTATGGGGGTCAAAATACAAACCGTCGATCCGATAGCCATGAAATGTAACTCGCAGCTTACACACATCTAAAGAAAGTTGTAGGAAGAAAAGGAAAGGAAATTGAACTCCTGGTTATGAAGATACACTAAAATATAACTTTTTTACCTCGTAGATTTTGAAAAACAAAGTTATTGGGGTTTGTGGGGGTCAAAATGCAAATCGTCGATCCGTTAGCCACGAAACTTAACTCCCACCTCCTACACGTCTAAAGAAAGTTGTAGGAAGAAACGGAAAAGGAATCGGACTTCCCATTACCAAGATACACTAAAACACAACTTTTTTGCCGCGTAGACTTTTAAAAACAAAGTTTTTTGGGTTTGGAGAGTAAAAATGCAAACCGTCAATCATATAGCCACGAAATTTAATTCACACCTCACACACATCTAAAGAAAGTTGTAGGAAGAAATGGACAGAAAATCGGACTCCAAGTTATCAAGATACACTAAAACTAACATTTTTTACCTCGTAGACGTTGGAAAATAAAGTTTTTGGGTTTTGGGGGGTCAAATTGCAAACCGTCAATCCGTTTGCCATGAAACTTAACTCGCACCTCCCATATGTCGAAAGAAAGTTGTAGGAAGAAACAGTAAGGGAATCGGACTAACGGTAATCAAGATACACTAAAAAATAACTTTTTCACCTCCTCAAAAATGAAAAACTAAGTTTTTGCAGCATGGGGGTCAAAATACAAACCATCGATTGGATAGCCACGAAATTTAACTCGCACCTCTCGCACGTCTAAAGAAAGTTGCAGGACGAAATGGAAAGGGAATTGAACACCAGGTTATGAAGACACACTGAAATAATACTTTTTTACCACATAGACTTTGAAAAATAAAGTTTTTGGGGGGTGAAAATGCAAATCGTCGATCCGTTAGGCATGAAACTTAACTCGCACCTCTCACACACGTCTAAAGAAAGTTGTAGGAAGAAACAAAATGGGATTTGGACTCCCAGTTATCAAGTTACTCTGAAAAAAACAAAATTTTCACCTACTTGACTTTGAAACACCATATTTAGGAGATTGAGGGGTCAAAATACAAACTGTCGATCCAATAACCTCGAAACTTAGCTCTCACCTCCCACACATCTAAAGAAAGCTTTGGGATGAACAGAACAAGAATCAGACTCCCGGTTATCAAGATATACTAAAAAATAACCTTTTCACCTCCTCAACTATGGAAAATAAAGTTTTTGAGGTATGGGGGTCAAAATACAAACCGTCGATCCGATAGCCATGAAATGTAACTCGCAGCTTACACACATCTAAAGAAAGTTGTAGGAAGAAAAGGAAAGGAAATTGAACTCCTGGTTATGAAGATACACTAAAATATAACTTTTTTACCTCGTAGATTTTGAAAAACAAAGTTATTGGGGTTTGTGGGGGTCAAAATGCAAATCGTCGATCCGTTAGCCACGAAACTTAACTCCCACTTCCTACACGTCTAAAGAAAGTTGTAGGAAGAAACGGAAAAGGAATCGGACTTCCCATTATCAAGATACACTAAAACACAACTTTTTTGCCGCGTAGACTTTTAAAAACAAAGTTTTTTGGGTTTGGAGAGTAAAAATGCAAACCGTCAATCATATAGCCACGAAATTTAATTCACACCTCACACACATCTAAAGAAAGTTGTAGGAAGAAATGGACAGAAAATCGGACTCCAAGTTATCAAGATACACTAAAACTAACATTTTTTACCTCGTAGACGTTGGAAAATAAAGTTTTTGGGTTTTGGGGGGTCAAATTGCAAACCGTCAATCCGTTTGCCATGAAACTTAACTCACACCTCCCATATGTCGAAAGAAAGTTGTAGGAAGAAACAGTAAGGGAATCGGACTAACGGTAATCAAGATACACTAAAAAATAACTTTTTCACCTCCTCAAAAATGAAAAACTAAGTTTTTGCAGCATGGGGGTCAAAATACAAACCATCGATTGGATAGCCACGAAATTTAACTCGCACCTCTCGCACGTCTAAAGAAAGTTGCAGGACGAAATGGAAAGGGAATTGAACACCAGGTTATGAAGACACACTGAAATAATACTTTTTTACCACATAGACTTTTAAAAAATAAAGTTTTTGGGGGGTGAAAATGCAAATCGTCTATCCGTTAGGCATGAAACTTAACTCGCACCTCTCACACACGTCTAAAGAAAGTTGTAGGAAGAAACAAAATGGGATTTGGACTCCCAGTTATCAAGTTACTCTGAAAAAAACAAAATTTTCACCTACTTGACTTTGAAACACCATATTTAGGAGATTGAGGGGTCAAAATACAAACTGTCGATCCAATAACCTCGAAACTTAGCTCTCACCTCCCACACATCTAAAGAAAGCTTTGGGATGAACAGAACAAGAATCAGACTCCCGGTTATCAAGATATACTAAAAAATAACCTTTTCACCTCCTCAACTATGGAAAATAAAGTTTTTGAGGTATGGGGGTCAAAATACAAACCGTCGATCCGATAGCCATGAAATGTAACTCGCAGCTTACACACATCTAAAGAAAGTTGTAGGAAGAAAAGGAAAGGAAATTGAACTCCTGGTTATGAAGATACACTAAAATATAACTTTTTTACCTCGTAGATTTTGAAAAACAAAGTTATTGGGGTTTGTGGGGGTCAAAATGCAAATCGTCGATCCGTTAGCCACGAAACTTAACTCCCACCTCCTACACGTCTAAAGAAAGTTGTAGGAAGAAACGGAAAAGGAATCGGACTTCCCATTATCAAGATACACTAAAACACAACTTTTTTACCGCGTAGACTTTTAAAAACAAAGTTTTTTGGGTTTGGAGAGTAAAAATGCAAACCGTCAATCATATAGGCACGAAATTTAATTCACACCACACACACGTCTAAAGAAATTTGTAGGAAGAAATGGACAGAAAATCGGACTCCAAGTTATCAAGATACACTAAAACTAACTTTTTTACCTCGTAGACGTTGGAAAATAAAGTTTTTGGGTTTTGGGGGGTCAAATTGCAAACCGTCAATCCGTTTGCCATGAAACTTAACTCGCACCTCCCATATGTCGAACGAAAGTTGTAGGAAGAAACAGTAAGGGAATCGGACTAACGGTAATCAAGATACACTAAAAAATAACTTTTTCACCTCCTCAAAAATGAAAAACTAAGTTTTTGCAGCATGGGGGTCAAAATGCAAACCATCGATCCGATTACCACGAAATTTAACTCGCACCTCTCGTACATCTAAAGAAAGTTGCAGGAAGAAATGGAAAGGGAAATGAACACCAGGTTATGAAGATACACTAAAATGTAACTTTTTTACCACGTAGACTTTGAAAAATAAAGTTTTTCGAGGGGGGGGGGGGGGGTCAAAATGCAAATCGTCGGTCCGTTAGACATGAAACTTAACTCGCACCTCTGACACACGTCTAAAGAAAGTTGTAGGAAGAAACAAAATGGGATTTGGACTCCCAGTTATCAAGTTTTACCAAAAAAAACAAAATTTTCACCTATTTGACTTTGAAACACCATGTTTTTGGAGATTGTGGGGTCAAAATACAAATTGTCGATCCCATAACCTTGAAACTTAACTCTCACCCCCCACACATCTAATGAAAGCTTTTGGAAGAACAGAACAAGAATCAGACTCCCGGTTATCAAGATATACTAAAAAATAACCTTTTCACCTCCTCAACTATGAAAAATAAAGTTTTTGGGGTATGGGGGTCAAAATACAAACCGTCGATCCGATAGCCATGAAATGTAACTCGCAGCTTACACACATCTAAAGAAAGTTGTAGGAAGGAAATGAAAGGAAATTGAACTCCTGGTTATGAAGATACACTAAAATATAACTTTTTTACCTCGTAGATTTTGAAAAACAAAGTTATTGGGGTTTGTGGGGGTCAAAATGCAAATCGTCGATCCGTTAGCCACGAAACTTAACTCCCACCTCCCACACGTCTAAAGAAAGTTGTAGGAAGAAATGGAAAAGGAATCGGACTTCCCATTATCAAGATACACTAAAACACAACTTTTTTGCCGCGTAGACTTTTTAAAACAAAGTTTTTTGGGTTTGGAGAGTAAAAATACAAACCGTCAATCATATAGCCACGAAATTTAATTCATACCTCACACATGTCTAATGAAAGTTGTACGAAGAAATGGACAGAAAATTGGACTCCAAGTTATCCAGATACACTAAAATTAACATTTTTTACCTCGTAGACGTTGGAAAATAAAGTTTTTGGGTTTTGGGGGGTCAAATTGAAAACCGTCAATCCGTTTGCCATGAAACTTAACTCGCACCTCCCATATGTCGAAAGAAAGTTGTAGGAAGAAACAGTAAGGGAATCGGACTAACGGTAATCAAGATACACTAAAAAATAACTTTTTCACCTCCTCAAAAATGAAAAACTAAGTTTTTGCAGCATGGGGGTCAAAATACAATCCATCGATCCGATTGCCACGAAATTTAACTCGCACCTCTCGCACGTCTAAAGAAAATTGCAGGACGAAATGGAAAGGGAATTGAACACCAGGTTATGAAGACACACTAAAATAATACTTTTTTACCACATAGACTTTGAAAAATAAAGTTTTTGGGGGGTGAAAATGCAAATCGTCGATCCGTTAGGCATGAAACTTAACTCGCACCTCTCACACACGTCTAAAGAAAGTTGTAGGAAGAAACAAAATGGGATTTGGACTCCCAGTTATCAAGTTACACTGAAAAAAACAAAATTTTCACCTACTTGACTTTGAAACACCATATTTAGGAGATTGGGGGGTCAAAATACAAACTATCGTTCCAATAACCTCGAAACTTAACTCTCACCTCCCACACATCTAAAGAAAGTTTTGGGATGAGCAGAACAAGAATCTGACTCCCGGTTATCAAGATATACTAAAAAATAACCTTTTCACCTCCTCAACTATGAAAAATAAAGTTTTTGGGGTATGTGGGTCAAAATACAAACCGTCGATCCGATAGCCATGAAATGTAACTCGCATCTTACACACATCTAAAGAAAGTTGTAGGAAGAAAAGGAAAGGAAATTGAACTCCTGGTTATGAAGATACACTAAAATATAACTTTTTTACCTCGTAGATTTTGAAAAACAAAGTTATTGGGGTTTGTGGGGGTCAAAATGCAAATCGTCGATCCGTTAGCCACAAAACTTAACTCCCACCTCCCACACGTCTAAAGAAAGTTGTAGGAAGAAACGGAAAAGGAATCGGACTTCCCATTATCAAGATACACTAAAACACAACTTTTTTGCCGCGTAGACTTTTAAAAACTAAGTTTTTGGGATTTGGAGGGTAAAAATCCAAATCGTCAATCATACAGCCACGAAATTTAATTCACACCTCACACATATCTAAAGAAAATTGTGGGAAGAAATGGAAAGAGAATCGGACTCCAAGTTATCAAGATACACTAAAAATAACTTTTTTACCACGTAGACGTTGGGAAATAATGTTTTTGGATTTTGGGGGGTCAAAATGCAAACCATCAATCCGTTTGCCATGAAACTTAACTCGAACCTCCCATATGTCGAAAGAAAGTTGTAGGAAGAAACAGTAATGGAATCGGACAAACAATTATCAAGATACACTAAAAAATAAATTTTTCACCTCCTCAAAAATGAAAAACTAAGTTTTTGCAGCATGGGGGTCAAAATACAAGCCATCGATTGGATAGCCACAAAATTTAACTCGCACCTCTAGCACGTCTAAAGAAAGTTGCAGGACGAAATGGAAAGGGAATTGAACACCAGGTTATGAAGACACACTAAAATGTAACCTTTTTACCACTTAGACTTTGAAAAATAAAGTTTTTTTTTTTTGGGGGGGGGGGGGGGGGGGGGCGGTCAAAATGCAAATCGTCGATCCGTTAGACATGAAACTTAACTCGCACCTCTGACACACGTCCAAAGAAAGTTGTAGGAAGAAACAAAATGGGATTTGGACTCCCAGTTATCAAGTTACACTGAAAAAAACAAAATTTTAACCTTTTTGACTTTGAAACACCATATTTAGGAGATTGGGGGGTCAAAATACAAACGGTCGATCCAATAACCTCGAAACTTAACTCTCACCTTCCACACATCTAAAGAAAGCTTTGGGATGAACAGAACAAGAATCAGACTCCCGGTTATCAAGATATCCTAAAAAATAACCTTTTCACCTCCTCAACTATGAAAAATAAAGTTTTTGGGGTATGGGGGTCAAAATACAAATCGTCGATCCGATAGCCATGAAATGTAACTCGCATCTTACACACATCTAAAGAAAGTTGTAGGAAGAAAAGGGAAGGAAATTGAACTCCTGGTTATGAAGATACACTAAAATATAACTTTTTTACCTCGTAGATTTTGAAAAACAAAGTTATTGGGATTTGTGGGGGTCAAAATGCAAATCGTCGATCCGTTAGCCACAAAACTTAACTCCCACCTCCCACACGTCTAAAGAAAGTTGTAGGAAGAAACGGAAAAGGAATCGGACTTCCCATTATCAAGATACACTAAAACACAACTTTTTTGCCGCGTAGCTTTTAAAAACTAAGCTTTTGGGATTTGGAGGGTAAAAATCCAAATCGTCAATCATATAGCCACGAAATTTAATTTACACCTCACACATATCTAAAGAAAATTGTGGGATGAAATGGAAAGAGAATCGGACTCCAAGTTATGAAGATACACTAAAAATAACTTTTTTACCACGTAAACGTTGGAAAATAATATTTTTGGATTTTGGGGGGTCAAAATGCAAACCGTCAATCCGTTTGCCATGAAACTTAACTCGCACCTCCCATATGTGGAAAGAAAGTTGTAGGAAGAAACAGTAAAGTAATCGGACAAACGGTAATCAAGATACACTAAAAAATAACTTTTTCACCTCCTAAAAAATGCAAAACTAAGTTTTTGCAGCATGGGTGTCAAAATACAAACCATCGATTGGATAGCCACGAAATTTAACTCGCACCTCTCGCACGTCTAAACAAAGTTGCAGGACGAAATGGAAAGAGAATTGAACACCAGGTTATGAAGACACACTAAAATAATACTTTTTTACCACGTAGACTTTGAAAAATAAAGTTTTTGGGGGGTGAAAATGCAAATCGTCGATCCGTTAGGCATGAAACTTAACTCGCACCTCTCACACACGTCTAAAGAAAGTTGTAGGAAGAAACAAAATGGGATTTGGACTCCCAGTTATCAAGTTACACTGAAAAAAACAAAATTTTCACCTATTTGACTTTGAAACACCATATTTAGGAGATTGGGGGGTCAAAATACAAACCGTCGATCCAATAACCTCGAAACTTAACTCTCACCTTCCACACATCTAAAGAAAGCTTTGGGATGAACAGAACAAGAATCAGACTCCCGATTATCAAGATATCCTAAAAAATAACCTTTTTACCTCCTCAACTATGAAAAATAAAGTTTTTGGGGTATGGGGGTCAAAATACAAACCGTCGATCCGATAGCCATGAAATGTAACTCGCATCTTACACACATCTAAAGAAAGTTGTAGGAAGAAAAGGAAAGGAAATTGAACTCCTGGTTATGAAGATACACTAAAATATAACTTTTTTACCTCGTAGATTTTGAAAAACAAAGTTATTGGGGTTTGTGGGGGTCAAAATGCAAATCGTCGATCCGTTAGCCACAAAACTTAACTCCCACCTCCCACACGTCTAAAGAAAGTTGTAGGAAGAAACGGAAAAGGAATCGGACTTCCCATTATCAAGATACACTAAAACACAACTTTTTTGCCGCGTAGACTTTTAAAAACTAAGTTTTTGGAATTTGGAGGGTAAAAATCCAAACCGTCAATCATATAGCCACGAAATTTAATTCACACCTCACACATATCTAAAGAAAATTGTAGGAAGAAATGGAAAGAGAATCGGACTCCAAGTTATAAAGATACACTAAAAATAACTTTTTTACCACGTAGACGTTGGGAAATAATGTTTTTGGATTTTGGGGGGTCAAAATGCAAACCGTCAATCCGTTTGCCATGAAACTTAACTCGCACCTCCCATATGTGGAAAGAAAGTTGTAGGAAGAAACAGTAAGGGAATCGGACTAACGGTTATCAAGATACACTAAAAAATAAATTTTTCAACTCCTCAAAAATGAAAAACTAAGTTTTTGCAGCATGGTGGTCAAAATACAAACCATCGATTGGATAGCCACGAAATTTAACTCGCACCTCTAGCACATCTAAAGAAAGTTGCAGGACGAAATGGAAAGGGAATTGAACACCAGGTTATGAAGACACACTAAAATAATACTTTTTTACCACGTAGACTTTGAAAAATAAAGTTTTTGGGGGGTGAAAATGCAAATCGTCGATCCGTTAGGCATGAAACTTAACTCGCACCTCTCACACACGTCTAAAGAAAGTTGTAGGAAGAAACAAAATGGGATTTGCACTCCCAGTTATCAAGTTTTACTAAAAAAAACAAAATTTTAACCTATTTGACTTTGAAACACCATGTTTTCGGAGATTGGGGGGTCAAAATACAAATTGTCGATCCCATAACCTTCAAACTTAACTCTCACCTCCCACACATCTAATGAAAGCTTTGGGATGAACAGAACAAGAATCAGACTCCCGGTTATCAAAATATACTAAAAAATAACCTTTTCACCTCCTCAACTATGAAAAATAAAGTTTTTGGGGTATGGGGGTCAAAATACAAACCGTCGATCCGATAGCCATGAAATATAACTCGCAGCTTATACACATCTAAAGAAAGTTGTAGGAAGAAAAGGAAAGGAAATTGAACTCCTGGTTATGAAGATACACTAAAATATAACTTTTTTACCTCGTAGATTTTGAAAAACAAAGTTATTGGGGTTTGTGGGGTCAAAATGCAAATCGTCGATCCGTTAGCCACGAAACTTAACTCCCACCTCCTACACGTCTAAAGAAAGTTGTAGGAAGAAACGGAAAAAGAATCGGACTTCCCATTATCAAGATACACTAAAACACAACTTTTTTGCCGCGTAGACTTTTAAAAACAAAGTTTTTTGGGTTTGGAGAGTAAAAATGCAAACCGTCAATCATATAGCCACGAAATTTAATTCACACCTCACACACATCTAAAGAAATTTGTAGGAAGAAATGGACAGAAAATCGGACTCCAAGTTATCAAGATACACCAAAACTAACTTTTTTTACCTCCTAGATGTTGAAAAATAAAGTTTTTGGGTTTTGGGGGGTCAAATTGCAAACCGTCAATCCCTTTGCCATGAAACTTAACTCGCACCTCCCATATGTCGAAAGAAAGTTGTAGGAAGAAACAGTAAGGGAATCGGACTAACGGTAATCAAGATACACTAAAAAATAACTTTTTCACCTCCTCAAAAATGAAAAACTAAGTTTTTGCAGCATGGGGGTCAAAATGCAAACCATCGATCCGATTGCCACGAAATTTAACTCGCACTTCTCGTACATCTAAAGAAAGTTGCAGGAAGAAATGGAAAGGGAAATGAACACCAGGTTATGAAGATACACTAAAATGTAACTTTATTACCACGTAGACTTTGAAAAATAAAGTTTTTTTTTTGGGGGGGGGGGGGTTAAAATGCAAATCGTCGATCCGTTAGACATGAAACTTAACTCGCACCTCTGACACACGTCTAAAGAAAGTTGTAGGAAGAAACAAAATGGGATTTGGACTCCCAGTTATCAAGTTTTACTAAAAAAAACAAAATTTTCACCCATTTGACTTTGAAACACCATGTTTTCGGAGATTGGGGGGTCAAAATACAAATTGTCGATCCCATAACCTTGAAACTTAACTCTCACCTCCCACACATCTAATGAAAGCTTTGGGATGAACAGATCAAGAATCAGACTCCCGGTTATCAAGATATACTAAAAAATAACTTTTTCACCTCCTCAAAAATGAAAAACTAAGTTTTTGCAGCATGGGGGTCAAAATACAAACCATCGATTGGATAGGCACGAAATTTAACTCGCACCTCTAGCACATCTAAAGAAAGTTGCAGGACGAAATGGAAAGGGAATTGAACATCAGGTTATGAAGACACACTAAAATAATACTTTTTTACCACGTAGACTTTGAAAAATAAAGTTTTTGGGGGGTGAAAATGCAAATCGTCGATCCGTTAGGCATGAAACTTAACTCGCACCTCTCACACACGTCTAAAGAAAGTTGTAGGAAGAAACAAAATGGGATTTGCACTCCCAGTTATCATGTTTTACTAAAAAAACAAAATTTTAACCTATTTGACTTTGAAACACCATGTTTTCGGAGATTGGGGGGTCAAAATACAAATTGTCGATCCCATAACCTTGAAACTTAACTCTCACCTCCCACACATCTAATGAAAGCTTTGGGATGAACAGAACAAGAATCAGACTCCCGGTTATCAAGATATACTAAAAAATAACCTTTTCACCTCCTCAACTATGAAAAATAAAGTTTTTGGGGTATGGGGGTCAAAATACAAACCGTCGATCGGATAGCCATGATATGTAACTCGCAGCTTACACACATCTAAAGAAAGTTGTAGGAAGAAAAGGAAAGGAAATTGAACTCCTGGTTATGAAGGTACACTAAAATATAACTTTTTTACCTCGTAGATTTTGAAAAACAAAGTTATTGGGGTTTGTGGGGGTCAAAATGCAAATCGTCGATCCGTTAGCCACGAAACTTAACTCCCACCTCCCACACGTCTAAAGAAAGTTGTAGGAAGAAACGGAAAAGGAATCGGACTTCCCATTATCAAGATACACTAAAACACAACTTTTTTGCCGCGTAGACTTTTAAAAACAAAGTTTTTGGGTTTGGAGAGTAAAAATGCAAACCGTCAATCATATAGCCACGAAATTTAATTCACACCTCACACACGTCTAAAGAAATTTGTAGGAAGAAATGGACAGAAAATCGGACTCCAAGTTATCAAGATACACTAAAACTAATTTTTTTACCTCGTAGACGTTGGAAAATAAAGTTTTTGGGTTTTGGGGGGTCAAATTGCAAGCCGTCAATCCGTTTGCCATGAAACTTAACTCGCACCTCCCATATGTCGAAAGAAAGTTGTAGGAAGAAACAGTAAGGGAATCGGACTAACAGTAATCAAGATACACTAAAATATAACTTTTTCACCTCCTCATAAATGAAAAACTAAGTTTTTGCAGCATGCGGGTCAAAATGCAAATCATCGATCCGATTGCCACGAAATTTAACTCGCACCTCTCGTACATCTAAAGAAAGTTGCAGGAAGAAATGGAAAGGGAAATGAACACCAGGTTATGAAGATACACTAAAATGTAACTTTTTTACCACGTAGACTTTGAAAAATAAAGTTTTTCGAGGGGGGGGGGTCAAAATGCAAATCGTCGGTCCGTTAGACATGAAACTTAACTCGCACCTCTGACACACGTCTAAAGAAAGTTGTAGGAAGAAACAAAATGGGATTTGGACTCCCAGTTATCAAGTTTTACTAAAAAAAAACAAAATTTTCACCTATTTGACTTTGAAACACCATGTTTTCGGAGATTGGGGGGTCAAAATACAAATTGTCGATCCGTTAGGCATGAAACTTAACTCGCACCTCTCACACAGGTCTAAAGAAAGTTGTAGGAAGAAACAAAATGGGATTTGGACTCCCAGTTATCAAGTTACTCTGAAAAAAACAAAATTTTCACTACTTGACTTTGAAACACCATATTTAGGAGATTGGGGGGTCAAAATACAAACTGTCGATCCAATAACCTCGAAACTTAACTCTCACCTCCCACACATCTAAAGAAAGCTTTGGGATGAACAGAACAAGAATCAGACTCCCGGTTATCAAGATATACTAAAAAATAACCTTTTCACCTCCTCAACTATGAAAAATAAAGTTTTTGGGGTATGGGGGTCAAAATACAAACCGTCGATCCGATAGCCATGAAATGTAACTCGCAGCTTACACACATCTAAAGAAAGTCGTAGGAAGAAAAGGAAAGGAAATTGAACTCCTGGTTATGAAGATACACTAAAATATAACTTTTTTACCTCGTAGATTTTGAAAAACAAAGTTATTGGGGTTTGTGGGGGTCAAAATGCAAATCGTCGATCCGTTAGCCACGAAACTTAACTCCCACCTCCTACACGTCTAAAGAAAGTTGTAGGAAGAAACGGAAAAGGAATCGGACTTTCCATTATCAAGATACACTAAAACACAACTTTTTTGCCGCGTAGACTTTTAAAAACAAAGTTTTTTGGGTTTGGAGAGTAAAAATGCAAACCGTCAATCATATAGGCACGAAATTTAATTCACACCTCACACACGTCTAAATAAATTTGTAGGAAGAAATGGACAGAAAATCGGACTCCAAGTTATCAAGATACACTAAAACTAACTTTTTTACCTCGTAGACGTTGGAAAATAAAGTTTTTGGGTTTTGGGGGGTCAAATTACAAACCGTCAATCCGTTTGCCATGAAACTTAACTCGCACCTCCCATATGTCGAACGAAAGTTGTAGGAAGAAACAGTAAGGGAATCGGACTAACGGTAATCAAGATACACTAAAAAATAACTTTTTCACCTCCTCAAAAATGAAAAACTAAGTTTTTGCAGCATGGGGGTCAAAATACAAACCATCGATTGGATAGCCACGAAATTTAACTCGCACCTCTCGCACGTCTAAAGAAAGTTGCAGGACGAAATGGAAAGGGAATTGAACACCAGGTTATGAAGACACACTGAAATAATACTTTTTTACCACGTAGACTTTGAAAAATAAAGTTTTTTTTTGGGGGGGGGGGTCAAAATGCAAATCGTCGATCCGTTAGACATGAAACTTAACTCGCACCTCTGACACACGTCTAAAGAAAGTTGTAGGAAGAAACAAAATGGGATTTGGACTCCCAGTTATCAAGTTTTACCAAAAAAAACAAAATTTTCACCTATTTGACTTTGAAACACCATGTTTTCGGAGATTGGGGGGTCAAAATACAAATTGTCGATCCCATAACCTTGAAACTTAACTCTCACCTCCCACACATCTAATGAAAGCTTTGGGATGAACAGAACAAGAATCAGACTCCCGGTTATCAAGATATACTAAAAAATAACCTTTTCACCTCCTCAACTATGAAAAATAAAGTTTTTGGGGTATGGGGTTCAAAATACAAACCGTCGATCCGATAGCCATGAAATGTAACTCGCAGCTTACACACATCTAAAGAAAGTTGTAGGAAGAAAATGAAAGGAAATTGAACTCCTGGTTATGAAGATACACTAAAATGTAACTTTTTTACCCCGTAGACTTTGAAAAATAAAGTTTTTTTTTTGGGGGGGGGGGGGGGTCAAAATGCAAATCGTCGATCCGTTAGACATGAAACTTAACTCGCACCTCTGACACACGTCTAAAGAAAGTTGTAGGAAGAAACAAAATGGGATTTGGACTCCCAGTTATCAAGTTTTACAAAAAAAAACAAAATTTTCACCTATTTGACTTTGAAACACCATGTTTTCGGAGATTGGGGGGTCAAAATACAAATTGTCGATCCCATAACCTTGAAACTTAACTCTCACCTCCCACACATCTAATGAAAGCTTTGGGATGAACAGAACAAGAATCAGACTCCCGGTTATCAAGATATACTAAAAAATAACCTTTTCACCTCCTCAACTATGAAAAATAAAGTTTTTGGGGTATGGGGTTCAAAATACAAACCGTCGATCCGATAGCCATGAAATGTAACTCGCAGCTTACACACATCTAAAGAAAGTTGTAGGAAGAAAATGAAAGGAAATTGAACTCCTGGTTATGAAGATACACTAAAATATAACTTTTTTACCTCGTAGATTTTGAAAAACAAAGTTATTGGGGATTGTGGGGGTCAAAATGCAAATCGTCGATCTGTTAGCCACGAAACTTAACTCCCACCTCCCACACATCTAAAGAAAGTTGTAGGAAGAAACGGAAAAGGAATCGGACTTCCCATTATCAAGATACACTAAAACACAAATTTTTTGCCGCGTAGACTTTTAAAAACAAAGTTTTTTGGGTTTGGAGAGTAAAAATGCAAACCGTCAATCATATAGCCACGAAATTTAATTCACACCTCACACACGTCTAAAGAAAGTTGTACGAAGAAATGGACAGAAAATCGGACTCCAAGTTATCAAGATACACTAAAATTAACATTTTTTACCTCGTAGACGTTGGAAAATAAAGTTTTTGGGTTTTGGGGGGTCAATTTGCAAACCGTCAATCCGTTTGCCATGAAACTTAACTCGCACCTCCCATATGTCGAAAGAAAGTTGTAGGAAGAAACAGTAAGGGAATCGGACTAACGGTAATCAAGATACACTAAAAAATAACTTTTTCACCTCCTCAAAAATGAAAAACTAAGTTTTTGCAGCATGGGGGTCAAAATACAAACCATCGATCCGATTGCCACGAAATTTAACTCGCACCTCTCGCACGTCTAAAGAAAATTGCAGGACGAAATGGAAAGGGAATTGAACACCAGGTTATGAAGACACACTAAAATAATACTTTTTTACCACATAGACTTTGAAAAATAAAGTTTTTGGGGGGTGAAAATGCAAATCGTCGATCCGTTAGGCATGAAACTTAACTCGCACCTCTCACACACGTCTAAAGAAAGTTGTAGGAAGAAACAAAATGGGATTTGGACTCCCAGTTATCAAGTTACACTGAAAAAAACAAAATTTTCACCTACTTGACTTTGAAACACCATATTTAGGAGATTGGGGGGTCAAAATTCAAACTGTCGATCCAATAACCTCGAAACTTAACTCTCACCTCCCATACATCTAAAGAAAGCTTTGGGATGAACAGAACAAGAATCAGACTCCCGGTTATCAAGATATACTAAAAAATAACCTTTTCACCTCCTCAACTATGAAAAATAAAGTTTTTGGGGTATGTGGGTCAAAATACAAACCGTCGATCCGATAGCCATGAAATGTAACTCGCAGCTTATACACATCTAAAGAAAGTTGTAGGAAGAAAAGGAAAGGAAATTGAACTCCTGGTTATGAAGATACACTAAAATATAACTTTTTACCTCGTAGATTTTGAAAAACAAAGTTATTGGGGTTTGTGGGGGTCAAAATGTAAATCGTCGATCCGTTAGCCACGAAACTTAACTCCCACCTCCCACACGTCTAAAGAAAGTTGTAGGAAGAAACGGAAAAGGAATCGGACTTCCCATTATCAAGATACACTAAAACACAACTTTTTTGCCGCGTAGACTTTTAAAAACAAAGTTTTTTGGGTTTGGAGAGTAAAAATGCAAACCGTAAATCATATAGCCACGAAATTTAATTCACACCTCACACACATCTAAAGAAAGTTGTAGGAAGAAAAGGAAAGGAAATTGAACTCCTGGTTATGAAGATACACTAAAATATAACTTTTTTACCTCGTAGATTTTGAAAAACAAAGTTATTGGGGTTTGTGGGGGTCAAAATGCAAATCGTCGATCCGTTAGCCACGAAACTTAACTCCCACCTCCTACACGTCTAAAGAAAGTTGTAGGAAGAAACGGAAAAGGAATCGGACTTCCCATTATCAAGATACACTAAAACACAACTTTTTTGCCGCGTAGACTTTTAAAAACAAAGTTTTTTGGGTTTGGAGTGTAAAAATGCAAACCGTCAATCATATAGGCACGAAATTTAATTCACACCTCACACACGTCTAAAGAAATTTGTAGGAAGAAATGGACAGAAAATCGGACTCCAAGTTATCAAGATACACTAAAACTAACTTTTTTACCTCGTAGACGTTGGAAAATAAAGTTTTTGGGTTTTGGGGGATCAAATTGCAAACCGTCAATCCGTTTGCCATGAAACTTAACTCGCACCTCCCATATGTCGAACGAAAGTTGTAGGAAGAAACAGTAAGGGAATCGGACTAACGGTAATCAAGATACACTAAAAAATAACTTTTTCACCTCCTCAAAAATGAAAAACGAAGTTTTTGCAGCATGGGGGTCAAAATGCAAACCATCGATCCGATTACCACGAAATTTAACTCGCACCTCTCGTACATCTAAAGAAAGTTGCAGGAAGAAATGGAAAGGGAAATGAACACCAGGTAATGAAGATACACTAAAATGTAACTTTTTTACCACGTAGACTTTGAAAAATAAAGTTTTTTTTGGGGGGGGGGGGGTTAAAATTCAAATCGTCGATCCGTTAGACATGAAACTTAACTCGCACCTCTGACACACGTCTAAAGAAAGTTGTAGGAAGAAACAAAATGGGATTTGGACTCCCAGTTATCAAGTTTTACTAAAAAAAATAAAATTTTCACCTATTTGACTTTGAAACACCATGTTTTCGGAGATTGAGGGGTCAAAATACAAATTGTCGATCCCATAACCTTGAAACTTAACTCTCACCTCCCACACATCTAATGAAAGCTTTGGGATGAACAGAACTAGAATCAGACTCCCGGTTATCAAGATATACTAAAAAATAACTTTTTCACCTCCTCAAAAATGAAAAACTAAGTTTTTGCAGCATGGGGGTCAAAATACAAACCATCGATTGGATAGCCACGAAATTTAACTCGCACCTCTAGCACATCTAAAGAAAGTTGCAGGACAAAATGGAAAGGGAATTGAACACCAGGTTATTAAGACACACTGAAATAATACTTTTTTACCACGTAGACTTTGAAAAATAAAGTTTTTGGGGGGTGAAAATGCAAATCGTCGATCCGTTAGGCATGAAACTTAACTCGCAGCTCTCACACACGTCTAAAGAAAGTTGTAGGAAGAAACAAAATGGGATTTGCACTCCCAGTTATCAAGTTTTACTAAAAAAAACAAAATTTTAACCTATTTGACTTTGAAACACCATGTTTTCGGAGATTGGGGGGTCAAAATACAAATTGTCGATCCCATAACCTTCAAAGTTAACTCTCACCTCCCACACATCTAATGAAAGCTTTGGGATGAACAGAACAAGAATCAGACTCCCGGTTATCAAGATATACTAAAAAATAACCTTTTCACCTCCTCAACTATGAAAAATAAAGTTTTTGGGGTATGGGGGTCAAAATACAAACCGTCGATCCGATAGCCATGAAATGTAACTCGCAGCTTACACACATCTAAAGAAAGTTGTAGGAAGAAAAGGAAAGGAAATTGAACTCCTGGTTATGAAGATACACTAAAATATAACTTTTTTACCTCGTAGATTTTGAAAAACAAAGTTATTGGGGTTTGTGGGGGTCAAAATGCAAATCGTCGATCCGTTAGCCACGAAACTTAACTCCCACCTCCTACACGTCTAAAGAAAGTTGTAGGAAGAAACGGAAAAAGAATCGGACTTCCCATTATCAAGATACACTAAAACACAACTTTTTTGCCGCGTAGACTTTTAAAAACAAAGTTTTTTGGGTTTGGAGAGTAAAAATGCAAACCGTCAATCATATAGCCACGAAATTTAATTCACACCTCACACACATCTCAAGAAATTTGTAGGAAGAAATGGACAGAAAATCGGACTCCAAGTTATCAAGATATACTAAAATTAACATTTTTTACCTCGTAGACGTTGGAAAATAAAGTTTTTGGGTTTTTGGGGGTCAATTTGCAATCCGTTTGCCATGAAACTTAACTCGCACCTCCCATATGTCGAAAGAAAGTTGTAGGAAGAAACAGTAAGGGAATCGGACTAACGGTAATCAAGATACACTAAAAAATAACTTTTTCACCTCCTCAAAAATGAAAAACTAAGTTTTTGCAGCATGGGGGTCAAAATGCAAACCATCGATCCGATTGCCACGAAATTTAACTCGCACCTCTCGTACATCTAAAGAAAGTTGCAGGAAGAAATGGAAAGGGAAATGAACACCAGGTTATGAAGATACACTAAAATGTAACTTTTTTACCACGTAGACTTTGAAAAATAAAGTTTTTTTTGGGGGGGGGGTTAAAATGCAAATCGTCGATCCGTTAGACATGAAACTTAACTCGCACCTCTGACACACGTCTAAAGAAAGTTGTAGGAAGAAACAAAATGGGATTTGGACTCCCAGTTATCAAGTTTTACTAAAAAAAATAAAATTTTCACCTATTTGACTTTGAAACACCATGTTTTCGGAGATTGAGGGGTCAAAATACAAATTGTCGATCCCATAACCTTGAAACTTAACTCTCACCTCCCACACATCTAATGAAAGCTTTGGGATGAACAGAACTAGAATCAGACTCCCGGTTATCAAGATATACTAAAAAATAACTTTTTCACCTCCTCAAAAATGAAAAACTAAGTTTTTGCAGCATGGGGGTCAAAATACAAACCATCGATTGGATAGCCACGAAATTTAACTCGCACCTCTAGCACATCTAAAGAAAGTTGCAGGACAAAATGGAAAGGGAATTGAACACCAGGTTATTAAGACACACTAAAATAATACTTTTTTACCACGTAGACTTTGAAAAATAAAGTTTTTGGGTGGTGAAAATGCAAATCGTCGATCCGTTAGGCATGAAACTTAACTCGCACCTCTCACACACGTCTAAAGAAAGTTGTAGGAAGAAACAAAATGGGATTTGCACTCCCAGTTATCAAGTTTTACTAAAAAAAACAAAATTTTAATCTATTTGACTTTGAAACACCATGTTTTCGGAGATTGGGGGGTCAAAATACAAATTGTCGATCCCATAACCTTCAAACTTAACTCTCACCTCCCACACATCTAATGAAAGCTTTGGGATGAACAGAACAAGAATCAGACTCCCGGTTATCAAGATATACTAAAAAATAACCTTTTCACCTCCTCAACTATGAAAAATAAAGTTTTTGGGGTATGGGGGTCAAAATACAAACCGTCGATCCGATAGCCATGAAATGTAACTCGCAGCTTACACACATCTAAAGAAAGTTGTAGGAAGAAAATGAAAGGAAATTGAACTCCTGGTTATGAAGATACACTAAAATATAACTTTTTTACCTCGTAGATTTTGAAAAACAAAGTTATTGGGGTTTGTGGGGGTCAAAATGCAAATCGTCGATCCGTTAGCCACGAAACTTAACTCCCACCTCCCACACGTCTAAAGAAAGTTGTAGGAAGAAACGGAAAAGGAATCGGACTTCCCATTATCAAGATACACTAAAACACAACTTTTTTGCCGCGTTGACTTTTAAAAACAAAGTTTTTTGGGTTTGGAGAGTAAAAATGCAAACCGTCAATCATATAGCCACGAAATTTAATTCACACCTCACACACG
The DNA here is from genome assembly GCA_033977485.1 of Hydrangea macrophylla. Lineage (NCBI taxonomy): Eukaryota > Viridiplantae > Streptophyta > Magnoliopsida > Cornales > Hydrangeaceae > Hydrangea > Hydrangea macrophylla. The sequence continues at coordinate 22,539,802 of CM066985.1, forward strand.
TCTAAAGAAATTTGTAGGAAGAAATGGAAAGAAAATCGGACTCCTAGTTATCAAGATACACTAAAACTAATTTTTTTACCTCGTAGACGTTGGAAAATAAAGTTTTTGGGTTTTGGGGGGTCAAATTGCAAACCGTCAATCCGTTTGCCATGAAACTTAACTCGCACCTCCCATATGTCGAAAGAAAGTTGTAGGAAGAAACAGTAAGGGAATCTGACTAACGGTAATCAAGATACACTAAAAAATAACTTTTTCACCTCCTCAAAAATGAAAAACTAAGTTTTTGCAGCATGGGGGTCAAAATGCAAACCATCGATCCGATTGCCACGAAATTTAACTCGCACCTCTCGTACATCTAAAGAAAGTTGCAGGAAGAAATGGAAAGGGAAATGAACACCAGGTTATGAAGATACACTAAAATGTAACTTTTTTACCACGTAGACTTTGAAAAATAAAGTTTTTTTTGGGGGGGGGGGGGGTTAAAATGCAAATCGTCGATCCGTTAGACATGAAACTTAACTCGCACCTCTGACACACGTCTAAAGAAAGTTGTAGGAAGAAACAAAATGGGATTTGGACTCCCAGTTATCAAGTTTTACTAAAAAAAATAAAATTTTCACCTATTTGACTTTGAAACACCATGTTTTCGGAGATTGAGGGGTCAAAATACAAATTGTCGATCCCATAACCTTGAAACTTAACTCTCACCTCCCACACATCTAATGAAAGCTTTGGGATGAACAGAACTAGAATCAGACTCCCGGTTATCAAGATATACTAAAAAATAACTTTTTCACCTCCTCAAAAATGAAAAACTAAGTTTTTGCAGCATGGGGGTCAAAATACAAACCATCGATTGGATAGCCACGAAATTTAACTCGCACCTCTAGCACATCTAAAGAAAGTTGCAGGACGAAATGGAAAGGGAATTGAACACCAGGTTATTAAGACACACTAAAATAATACTTTTTTACCACGTAGACTTTGAAAAATAAAGTTTTTGGGGGGTGAAAATGCAAATCGTCGATCCGTTAGGCATGAAACTTAACTCGCACCTCTCACACACGTCTAAAGAAAGTTGTAGGAAGAAACAAAATGGGATTTGGACTCCCAGTTATCAAGTTTTACTAAAAAAAACAAAATTTTAACCTATTTGACTTTGAAACACCATGTTTTCGGAGATTGGGGGGTCAAAATACAAATTGTCGATCCCATAACCTTGAAACTTAACTCTCACCTCCCACACATCTAATGAAATCTTTGGGATGAACAAAACAAGAATCAGACTCCCGGTTATCAAGATATACTAAAAAATAACCTTTTCACCTCCTCAACTATGAAAAATAAAGTTTTTGGGGTATGGGGGTCAAAATACAAACCGTCGATCGGATAGCCATGATATGTAACTCGCAGCTTACACACATCTAAAGAAAGTTGTAGGAAGAAAATAAAAGGAAATTGAACTCCTGGTTATGAAGATACACTAAAATATAACTTTTTTACCTCGTAGATTTTGAAAAACAAAGTTATTGGGGTTTGTGGGGGTCAAAATGCAAATCGTCGATCCGTTAGCCACGAAACTTAACTCCCACCTCCCACACGTCTAAAGAAAGTTGTAGGAAGAAACGGAAAAGGAATCGGACTTCCCATTATCAAGATACACTAAAACACAACTTTTTTGCCGCGTTGACTTTTAAAAACAAAGTTTTTTGGGTTTGGAGAGTAAAAATGCAAACCGTCAATCATATAGCCACGAAATTTAATTCACACCTCACACACGTCTAAAGAAATTTGTAGGAAGAAATGGACAGAAAATCGGACTCCTAGTTATCAAGATACACTAAAACTAATTTTTTTACCTCGTAGACGTTGGAAAATAAAGTTTTTGGGTTTTGGGGGGTCAAATTGCAAACCGTCAATCCGTTTGCCATGAAACTTAACTCGCACCTCCCATATGTCGAAAGAAAGTTGTAGGAAGAAACAGTAAGGGAATCGCACTAACGGTAATCAAGATACACTAAAAAATAACTTTTTCACCTCCTCAAAAATGAAAAACTAAGTTTTTGCAGCATGCGGGTCAAAATGCAAACCATCGATCTGATTGCCACGAAATTTAACTCGCACCTCTCGTACATCTAAAGAAAGTTGCAGGAAGAAATGGAAAGGGAAATGAACACCAGGTTATGAAGATACACTAAAATGTAACTTTTTTACCACGTAGACTTTGAAAAATAAAGTTTTTGGGGGGTGAAAATGCAAATCGTCGATCCGTTAGGCATGAAACTTAACTCGCACCTCTCACACACGTCTAAAGAAAGTTGTAGGAAGAAACAAAATGGGATTTGGACTCCCAGTTATCAAGTTTTACTAAAAAAAACAAAATTTTAACCTATTTGACTTTGAAACACCATGTTTTCGGAGATTGGGAGGTCAAAATACAAATTGTCGATCCCATAACCTTGAAACTTAACTCTCACCTCCCACACATCTAATGAAAGCTTTGGGATGAACAGAACTAGAATCAGACTCCCGGTTATCAAGATATACTAAAAAATAACTTTTTCACCTCCTCAAAAATGAAAAACTAAGTTTTTGCAGGATGGGGGTCAAAATACAAACCATCGATTGGATAGCCACGAAATTTAACTCGCACCTCTAGCACATCTAAAGAAAGTTGCAGGACGAAATGGAAAGGGAATTGAACACCAGGTTATTAAGACACACTAAAATAATACTTTTTTACCACGTAGACTTTGAAAAATAAAGTTTTTGGGGGGTGAAAATGCAAATCATCGATCCGTTAGGCATGAAACTTAACTCGCACCTCTCACACACGTCTAAAGAAAGTTGTAGGAAGAAACAAAATGGGATTTGGACTCCCAGTTATCAAGTTTTACTAAAAAAAACAAAATTTTAACCTATTTGACTTTGAAACACCATGTTTTCGGAGATTGGGGGGTCAAAATACAAATTGTCGATCCCATTACCTTGAAACTTAACTCTAACCTCCCACACATCTAATGAAATCTTTGGGATGAACAAAACAAGAATCAGACTCCCGGTTATCAAGATATACTAAAAAATAACCTTTTCACCTCCTCAACTATGAAAAATAAAGTTTTTGGGGTATGGGGGTCAAAATACAAACCGTCGATCGGATAGCCATGATATGTAACTCGCAGCTTACACACATCTAAAGAAAGTTGTAGGAAGAAAAGGAAAGGAAATTGAACTCCTGGTTATGAAGATACACTAAAATATAACTTTTTTACCTCGTAGATTTTGAAAAACAAAGTTATTGGGGTTTGTGGGGGTCAAAATGCAAATCGTCGATCCGTTAGCCACGAAACTTAACTCCCACCTCCTACACGTCTAAAGAAAGTTGTAGGAAGAAACGGAAAAGGAATCGGACTTCCCATTATCAAGATACACTAAAACACAACTTTTTTGCCGCGTTGACTTTTAAAAACAAAGTTTTTTGGGTTTGGAGAGTAAAAATGCAAACCGTCAATCATATAGCCACGAAATTTAATTCACACCTCACACACGTCTAAAGAAATTTGTAGGAAGAAATGGACAGAAAATCGGACTCCTAGTTATCAAGATACACTAAAACTAATTTTTTTACCTCGTAGACGTTGGAAAATAAAGTTTTTGGGTTTTGGGGGGTCAAATTGCAAACCGTCAATCCGTTTGCCAAGAAACTTAACTCGCACCTCCCATATGTCGAAAGAAAGTTGTAGGAAGAAACAGTAAGGGAATCGGACTAACGGTAATCAAGATACACTAAAAAATAACTTTTTCACCTCCTCAAAAATGAAAAACTAAGTTTTTGCAGCATGCGGGTCAAAATGCAAACCATCGATCCGATTGCCACGAAATTTAACTCGCACCTCTCGTACATCTAAAGAAAGTTGCAGGAAGAAATGGAAAGGGAAATGAACACCAGGTTATTAACACACACTAAAATAATACTTTTTTACCACGTAGACTTTGAAAAATAAAGTTTTTGGGGGGTGAAAATGCAAATCGTCGATCCGTTAGGCATGAAACTTAACTCGCACCTCTCACACACGTCTAAAGAAAGTTGTAGGAAGAAACAAAATGGGATTTGGACTCCCAGTTATCAAGTTTTACTAAAAAAAACAAAATTTTAACCTATTTGACTTTGAAACACCATGTTTTCGGAGATTGGGAGGTCAAAATACAAATTGTCGATCCCATAACCTTGAAACTTAACTCTCACCTCCCACACATCTAATGAAAGCTTTGGGATGAACAGAACTAGAATCAGACTCCCGGTTATCAAGATATACTAAAAAATAACTTTTTCACCTCCTCAAAAATGAAAAACTAAGTTTTTGCAGGATGGGGGTCAAAATACAAACCATCGATTGGATAGCCACGAAATTTAACTCGCACCTCTAGCACATCTAAAGAAAGTTGCAGGACGAAATGGAAAGGGAATTGAACACCAGGTTATTAAGACACACTAAAATAATACTTTTTTACCACGTAGACTTTGAAAAATAAAGTTTTTGGGGGGTGAAAATGCAAATCATCGATCCGTTAGGCATGAAACTTAACTCGCACCTCTCACACACGTCTAAAGAAAGTTGTAGGAAGAAACAAAATGGGATTTGGACTCCCAGTTATCAAGTTTTACTAAAAAAAACAAAATTTTAACCTATTTGACTTTGAAACACCATGTTTTCGGAGATTGGGGGGTCAAAATACAAATTGTCGATCCCATTACCTTGAAACTTAACTCTAACCTCCCACACATCTAATGAAATCTTTGGGATGAACAAAACAAGAATCAGACTCCCGGTTATCAAGATATACTAAAAAATAACCTTTTCACCTCCTCAACTATGAAAAATAAAGTTTTTGGGGTATGGGGGTCAAAATACAAACCGTCGATCGGATAGCCATGATATGTAACTCGCAGCTTACACACATCTAAAGAAAGTTGTAGGAAGAAAAGGAAAGGAAATTGAACTCCTGGTTATGAAGATACACTAAAATATAACTTTTTTACCTCGTAGATTTTGAAAAACAAAGTTATTGGGGTTTGTGGGGGTCAAAATGCAAATCGTCGATCCGTTAGCCACGAAACTTAACTCCCACCTCCTACACGTCTAAAGAAAGTTGTAGGAAGAAACGGAAAAGGAATCGGACTTCCCATTATCAAGATACACTAAAACACAACTTTTTTGCCGCGTTGACTTTTAAAAACAAAGTTTTTTGGGTTTGGAGAGTAAAAATGCAAACCGTCAATCATATAGCCACGAAATTTAATTCACACCTCACACACGTCTAAAGAAATTTGTAGGAAGAAATGGACAGAAAATCGGACTCCTAGTTATCAAGATACACTAAAACTAATTTTTTTACCTCGTAGACGTTGGAAAATAAAGTTTTTGGGTTTTGGGGGGTCAAATTGCAAACCGTCAATCCGTTTGCCAAGAAACTTAACTCGCACCTCCCATATGTCGAAAGAAAGTTGTAGGAAGAAACAGTAAGGGAATCGGACTAACGGTAATCAAGATACACTAAAAAATAACTTTTTCACCTCCTCAAAAATGAAAAACTAAGTTTTTGCAGCATGCGGGTCAAAATGCAAACCATCGATCCGATTGCCACGAAATTTAACTCGCACCTCTCGTACATCTAAAGAAAGTTGCAGGAAGAAATGGAAAGGGAAATGAACACCAGGTTATGAAGATACACTAAAATGTAACTTTTTTACCACGTAGACTTTGAAAAATAAAGTTTTTTTTTTTGGGGTGGGTCAAAATGCAAATCGTCGATCCGTTAGACATGAAACTTAACTCGCACCTATGACACACGTCTAAAGAAAGTTGTAGGAAGAAACAAAATGGGCTTTGGACTGCCAGTTATCAAGTTTTAATAAAAAAACAAAATTTTCACCTATTTGACTTTGAAACACCATGTTTTCGGAGATTGGGGGGTCAAAATACAAATTGTCGATCCCATAACCTTGAAACTTAACTCTCACCTCCCACACATCTAATGAAATCTTTGGGATGAACAGAACAAGAATCAGACTCCCGGTTATCAAGATATACTAAAAAATAACCTTTTCACCTCCTCAACTATGAAAAATAAAGTTTTTGGGGTATGGGGGTCAAAATACAAACCGTCGATCAGATAGCCATGATATGTAACTCGCAGCTTACACACATCTAAAGAAAGTTGTAGGAAGAAAAGGAAAGGAAATTGAACTCCTGGTTATGAAGATACACTAAAATATAACTTTTTTACCTCGTAGATTTTGAAAAACAAAGTTATTGGGGTTTGTGGGGGTCAAAATGCAAATCGTCGATCCGTTAGCCACGAAACTTAACTCCCACCTCCCACACGTCTAAAGAAAGTTGTAGGAAGAAACGGAAAAGGAATCGGACTTCCCATTATCAAGATACACTAAAACACAACTTTTTTGCCGCGTTGACTTTTAAAAACAAAGTTTTTTGGGTTTGGAGAGTAAAAATGCAAACCGTCAATCATATAGCCACGAAATTTAATTCACACTTCACACACGTCTAAAGAAATTTGTAGGAAGAAATGGACAGAAAATCGGACTCCTAGTTATCAAGATACACTAAAACTAATTTTTTTACCTCGTAGACGTTGGAAAATAAAGTTTTTGGGTTTTGGGTGGTCAAATTGCAAACCGTCAATCCGTTTGCCATGAAACTTAACTCGCACCTCCCATATGTCGAAAGAAAGTTGTAGGAAGAAACAGTAAGGGAATCGGACTAACGGTAATCAAGATACACTAAAAAATAACTTTTTCACCTCCTCAAAAATGAAAAACTAAGTTTTTGCAGCATGGGGGTCAAAATACAAACCATCGATTGGATAGCCACGAAATTTAACTCGCACCTCTCGCACGTCTAAAGAAAGTTGCAGGACGAAATGGAAAGGGAATTGAACACCAGGTTATGAAGACACACTGAAATAATACTTTTTTACCACGTAGACTTTGAAAAATAAAGTTTTTGGGGGGTGAAAATGCAAATCGTCGATCCGTTAGGCATGAAACTTAACTCGCACCTCTCACACACGTCTAAAGAAAGTTGTAGGAAGAAACAAAATGGGATTTGGACTCCCAGTTATCAAGTTACTCTGAAAAAAACAAAATTTTCACCTACTTGACTTTGAAACACCATATTTAGGAGATTGGGGGGTCAAAATACAAACTGTCGATCCAATAACCTCGAAACTTAACTCTCACCTCCCACACATCTAAAGAAAGCTTTGGGATGAACATAACAAGAATCAGACTCCCGGTTATCAAGATATACTAAAAAATAACCTTTTCACCTCCTCAACTATGAAAAATAAAGTTTTTGGTGTATGGGGGTCAAAATACAAACCGTCGATCCGATAGCCATGAAATGTAACTCGCAGCTTACACACATCTAAAGAAAGTTGTAGGAAGAAAAGGAAAGGAAATTGAACTCCTTGTTATGAAGATACACTAAAATATAACTTTTTTACCTCGTAGATTTTGAAAAACAAAGTTATTGGGGTTTGTGGGGGTCAAAATGCAAATCGTCGATCCGTTAGCCACGAAATTTAACTCCCACCTCCTACACGTCTAAAGAAAGTTGTAGGAAGAAACAGAAAAGGAATCGGACTTCCCATTATCAAGATACACTAAAACACAACTTTTTTGCCGCGTAGACTTTTAAAAACAAAGTTTTTTGGGTTTGGAGAGTAAAAATGCAAACCGTCAATCATATAGGCACGAAATTTAATTCACACCTCACACACGTCTAAAGAAATTTGTAGGAAGAAATGGACAAAAAATCGGACTCCAAGTTATCAAGATACACTAAAACTAACTTTTTTACCTCGTAGACGTTGGAAAATAAAGTTTTTGGGTTTTGGGGGGTTAAATTGCAAACCGTCAATCCGTTTGCCATGAAACTTAACTCGCACCTCCCATATGTCGAAAGAAAGTTGTAGGAAGAAACAGTAAGGGAATCGGACTAACGGTAATCAAGATACACTAAAAAATAACTTTTTCACCTCCTCAAAAATGAAAAACTAAGTTTTTGCAGCGTGGGGGTCAAAATACAAACCATCGATCCGATTGCCACGAAATTTAACTCGCACCTCTCGCACGTCTAAAGAAAATTGCAGGACGAAATGGAAAGGGAATTGAACACCAGGTTATGAAGACACACTAAAATAATACTTTTTTACCACATAGACTTTGAAAAATAAAGTTTTTGGGGGGTGAAAATGCAAATCGTCGATCCGTTAGGCATGAAACTTAACTCGCACCTCTCACACACGTCTAAAGAAAGTTGTAGGAAGAAACAAAATGGGATTTGGACTCCCAGTTATCAAGTTACACTGAAAAAAACAAAATTTTCACCTACTTGACTTTGAAACACCATATTTAGGAGATTGGGGGGTCAAAATACAAACTGTCGATCCAATAACCTCGAAACTTAACTCTCACCTCCCACACATCTAAAGAAAGCTTTGGGATGAACAGAACAAGAATCAGACTCCCGGTTATCAAGATATACTAAAAAATAACCTTTTCACCTCCTCAACTATGAAAAATAAAGTTTTTGGGGTATGTGGGTCAAAATACAAACCGTCGATCCGATAGCCATGAAATGTAACTCGCAGCTTATACACATCTAAAGAAAGTTGTAGGAAGAAAAGGAAAGGAAATTGAACTCCTGGTTATGAAGATACACTAAAATATAACTTTTTTACCTCGTAGATTTTGAAAAACAAAGTTATTGGGGTTTGTGGGGATCAAAATGTAAATCGTCGATCCGTTAGCCACGAAACTTAACTCCCACCTCCCACACGTCTAAAGAAAGTTGTAGGAAGAAACGGAAAAGGAATCGGACTTCCCATTATCAAGATACACTAAAACACAATTTTTTGCCGCGTAGACTTTTAAAAACAAAGTTTTTTGGGTTTGGAGAGTAAAAATGCAAACCGTCAATCATATAGCCACGAAATTTAATTCACACCTCACACACATCTAAAGAAAGTTGTAGGAAGAAAAGGAAAGGAAATTAAACTCCTGGTTATGAAGATACACTAAAATATAACTTTTTTACCTCGTAGATTTTGAAAAACAAAGTTATTGGGGTTTGTGGGGGTCAAAATGCAAATCGTCGATCCGTTAGCCACGAAACTTAACTCCCACCTCTTACACGTCTAAAGAAAGTTGTAGGAAGAAACGGAAAAGGAATCGGACTTCCCATTATCAAGATACACTAAAACACAACTTTTTTGCCGCGTAGACTTTTAAAAACAAAGTTTTTTGGGTTTGGAGAGTAAAAATGCAAACCGTCAATCATATAGCCACGAAATTTAATTCACACCTCACACACGTCTAAAGAAAGTTGTACGAAGAAATGGACAAAAAATCGGACTTCAAGTTATCAAGATACACTAAAATTAACATTTTTTACCTCGTAGACGTTGGAAAATAAAGTTTTTGGATTTTGGGGGGTCAAATTGCAAACCGTCAATCTGTTTGCCATGAAACTTAACTCGCACCTCCCATATGTCGAAAGAAAGTTGTAGGAAGAAACAGTAAGGGAATCGGACTAACGGTAATCAAGATACACTAAAAAATAACTTTTTCACCTCCTCAAAAATGAAAAACTAAGTTTTTGCAGCATGCGGGTCAAAATGCAAACCATCGATCCGATTGCCACGAAATTTAACTCGCACCTCTCGTACATCTAAAGAAAGTTGCAGGAAGAAATGGAAAGGGAAATGAACACCAGGTTATGAAGATACACTAAAATGTAACTTTTTTAGCACGTAGACTTTGAAAAATAATGTTTTTGGGGGGTGAAAATGCAAATCGTCGATCCGTTAGGCATGAAACATAACTCGCACCTCTCACACACGTCTAAAGAAAGTTGTAGGAAGAAACAAAATGGGATTTGGACTCCCAGTTATCAAGTTTTACTAAAAAAAACAAAATTTTCACCTATTTGACTTTGAAACACCATGTTTTCGGAGATTGGGGGGTCAAAATACAAATTGTCGATCCCATAACCTTGAAACTTAACTCTCACCTCCCACACATCTAATGAAAGCTTTGGGATGAACAGAACAAGAATCAGACTCCCGGTTATCAAGATATACTAAAAAATAACCTTTTCACCTCCTCAACTATGAAAAATAAAGTTTTTGGGGTATGGGGGTCAAAATACAAACCGTCGATCAGATAGCCATGATATGTAACTCGCAGCTTACACACATCTAAAAAAAGTTGTAGGAAGAAAAGGAAAGGAAATTGAACTCCTGGTTATGAAGATACACTAAAATATAACTTTTTTACCTCGTAGATTTTGAAAAACAAAGTTATTGGGGTTTGTGGGGGTCAAAATGCAAATCGTCGATCCGTTAGCCACGAAACTTAACTCCCACCTCCCACACGTCTAAAGAAAGTTGTAGGAAGAAACGGAAAAGGAATCGGACTTCCCATTATCAAGATACACTAAAACACAACTTTTTTGCCGCGTTGACTTTTAAAAACAAAGTTTTTTGGGTTTGGAGAGTAAAAATGCAAACCGTCAATCATATAGCCACGAAATTTAATTCACACTTCACACACGTCTAAAGAAATTTGTAGGAAGAAATGGACAGAAAATCGGACTCCTAGTTATCAAGATACACTAAAACTAATTTTTTTACCTCGTAGACGTTGGAAAATAAAGTTTTTGGGTTTTGGGTGGTCAAATTGCAAACCGTCAATCCGTTTGCCATGAAACTTAACTCGCACCTCCCATATGTCGAAAGAAAGTTGTAGGAAGAAACAGTAAGGGAATCGGACTAACGGTAATCAAGATACACTAAAAAATAACTTTTTCACCTCCTCAAAAATGAAAAACTAAGTTTTTGCAGCATGGGGGTCAAAATACAAACCATCGATTGGATAGCCACGAAATTTAACTCGCACCTCTCGCACGTCTAAAGAAAGTTGCAGGACGAAATGGAAAGGGAATTGAACACCAGGTTATAAAGACACACTGAAATAATACTTTTTTACCACGTAGACTTTGAAAAATAAAGTTTTTGGGGGGTGAAAATGCAAATCGTCGATCCGTTAGGCATGAAACTTAACTCGCACCTCTCACACACGTCTAAAGAAAGTTGTAGGAAGAAACAAAATGGGATTTGGACTCCCAGTTATCAAGTTACTCTGAAAAAAACAAAATTTTCACCTACTTGACTTTGAAACACCATATTTAGGAGATTGGGGGGTCAAAATACAAACTGTCGATCCAATAACCTCGAAACTTAACTCTCACCTCCCACACATCTAAAGAAAGCTTTGGGATGAACATAACAAGAATCAGACTCCCGGTTATCAAGATATACTAAAAAATAACCTTTTCACCTCCTCAACTATGAAAAATAAAGTTTTTGGTGTATGGGGGTCAAAATACAAACCGTCGATCCGATAGCCATGAAATGTAACTCGCAGCTTACACACATCTAAAGAAAGTTGTAGGAAGAAAAGGAAAGGAAATTGAACTCCTTGTTATGAAGATACACTAAAATATAACTTTTTTACCTCGTAGATTTTGAAAAACAAAGTTATTGGGGTTTGTGGGGGTCAAAATGCAAATCGTCGATCCGTTAGCCACGAAATTTAACTCCCACCTCCTACACGTCTAAAGAAAGTTGTAGGAAGAAACAGAAAAGGAATCGGACTTCCCATTATCAAGATACACTAAAACACAACTTTTTTGCCGCGTAGACTTTTAAAAACAAAGTTTTTTGGGTTTGGAGAGTAAAAATGCAAACCGTCAATCATATAGGCACGAAATTTAATTCACACCTCACACACGTCTAAAGAAATTTGTAGGAAGAAATGGACAAAAAATCGGACTCCAAGTTATCAAGATACACTAAAACTAACTTTTTTACCTCGTAGACGTTGGAAAATAAAGTTTTTGGGTTTTGGGGGGTTAAATTGCAAACCGTCAATCCGTTTGCCATGAAACTTAACTCGCACCTCCCATATGTCGAAAGAAAGTTGTAGGAAGAAACAGTAAGGGAATCGGACTAACGGTAATCAAGATACACTAAAAAATAACTTTTTCACCTCCTCAAAAATGAAAAACTAAGTTTTTGCAGCATGGGGGTCAAAATACAAACCATCGATCCGATTGCCACGAAATTTAACTCGCACCTCTCGCACGTCTAAAGAAAATTGCAGGACGAAATGGAAAGGGAATTGAACACCAGGTTATGAAGACACACTAAAATAATACTTTTTTACCACATAGACTTTGAAAAATAAAGTTTTTGGGGGGTGAAAATGCAAATCGTCGATCCGTTAGGCATGAAACTTAACTCGCACCTCTCACACACGTCTAAAGAAAGTTGTAGGAAGAACCAAAATGGGATTTGGACTCCCAGTTATCAAGTTACACTGAAAAAAACAAAATTTTCACCTACTTGACTTTGAAACATCATGTTTTCGGAGATTGGGGGGTCAAAATACAAATTGTCGATCCCATAACCTTGAAACTTAACTCTCACCTCCCACACATCTAATGAAAGCTTTGGGATGAACAGAACAAGAATCAGACTCCCGGTTATCAAGATATACTAAAAAATAACCTTTTCACCTCCTCAACTATGAAAAATAAAGTTTTTGGGGTATGGTGTTCAAAATACAAACCGTCGATCTGATAGCCATGAAATGTAACTCGCAGCTTACACACATCTAAAGAAAGTTGTAGGAAGAAAATGAAAGGAAATTGAACTCCTGGTTATGAAGATACACTAAAATATAACTTTTTTACCTCGTAGATTTTGAAAAACAAAGTTATTGGGGATTGTGGGGGTCAAAATGCAAATCGTCGATCCGTTAGCCACAAAACTTAACTCCCACCTCCCACACGTCTAAAGAAAGTTGTAGGAAGAAACGGAAAAGGAATCGGACTTCGCATTATCAAGATACACTAAAACACAACTTTTTTGCCGCGTAGACTTTTAAAAACAAAGTTTTTTGGGTTTGGAGAGTAAAAATGCAAACCGTCAATCATATAGCCACGAAATTTAATTCACACCTCACACACGTCTAAAGAAAGTTGTACGAAGAAATGGACAAAAAATCGGACTTCAAGTTATCAAGATACACTAAAATTAACATTTTTTACCTCGTAGACGTTGGAAAATAAAGTTTTTGGATTTTGGGGGGTCAAATTGCAAACCGTCAATCTGTTTGCCATGAAACTTAACTCGCACCTCCCATATGTCGAAAGAAAGTTGTAGGAAGAAACAGTAAGGGAATCGGACTAACGGTAATCAAGATACACTAAAAAATAACTTTTTCACCTCCTCAAAAATGAAAAACTAAGTTTTTGCAGCATGCGGGTCAAAATGCAAACCATCGATCCGATTGCCACGAAATTTAACTCGCACCTCTCGTACATCTAAAGAAAGTTGCAGGAAGAAATGGAAAGGGAAATGAACACCAGGTTATGAAGATACACTAAAATGTAACTTTTTTAGCACGTAGACTTTGAAAAATAATGTTTTTGGAGGGTGAAAATGCAAATCGTCGATCCGTTAGGCATGAAACATAACTCGCACCTCTCACACACGTCTAAAGAAAGTTGTAGGAAGAAACAAAATGGGATTTGGACTCCCAGTTATCAAGTTTTACTAAAAAAAACAAAATTTTCACCTATTTGACTTTGAAACACCATGTTTTCGGAGATTGGGGGGTCAAAATACAAATTGTCGATCCCATAACCTTGAAACTTAACTCTCACCTCCCACACATCTAATGAAAGCTTTGGGATGAACAGAACAAGAATCAGACTCCCGGTTATCAAGATATACTAAAAAATAACCTTTTCACCTCCTCAACTATGAAAAATAAAGTTTTTGGGGTATGGTGTTCAAAATACAAACCGTCGATCTGATAGCCATGAAATGTAACTCGCAGCTTACACACATCTAAAGAAAGTTGTAGGAAGAAAATGAAAGGAAATTGAACTCCTGGTTATGAAGATACACTAAAATATAACTTTTTTACCTCGTAGATTTTGAAAAACAAAGTTATTGGGGATTGTGGGGGTCAAAATGCAAATCGTCGATCCGTTAGCCACAAAACTTAACTCCCACCTCCCACACGTCTAAAGAAAGTTGTAGGAAGAAACGGAAAAGGAATCGGACTTCCCATTATCAAGATACACTAAAACACAACTTTTTTGCCGCGTAGACTTTTAAAAACAAAGTTTTTTTGGGTTTGGAGAGTAAAAATGCAAACCGTCAATCTTATAGCCACGAAATTTAATTCACACCTCACACACGTCTAAAGAAAGTTGTACGAAGAAATGGACAAAAAATCGGACTTCAAGTTATCAAGATACACTAAAATTAACATTTTTTACCTCGTAGACGTTGGAAAATAAAGTTTTTGGGTTTTTGGGGGTCAATTTGCAAACCGTCAATCCGTTTGCCATGAAACTTAACTCGCACCTCCCATATGTCGAAAGAAAGTTGTAGGAAGAAACAGTAAGGGAATCGGACTAACGGTAATCAAGATACACTAAAAAATAACTTTTTCACCTCCTCAAAAATGAAAAACTAAGTTTTTGCAGCATGGGGGTCAAAATACAAACCATCGATCCGATTGCCACGAAATTTAACTCGCACCTCTCGCACGTCTAAAGAAAATTGCAGGACGAAATGGAAAGGGAATTGAACACCAGGTTATGAAGACACACTAAAATAATACTTTTTTACCACATAGACTTTGAAAAATAAAGTTTTTGGGGGGTGAAAATGCAAATCGTCGATCCGTTAGGCATGAAACTTAACTCGCACCTCTCACACACGTCTAAAGAAAGTTGTAGGAAGAACCAAAATGGGATTTGGACTCCCAGTTATCAAGTTACACTGAAAAAAACAAAATTTTCACCTACTTGACTTTGAAACATCATGTTTTCGGAGATTGGGGGGTCAAAATACAAATTGTCGATCCCATAACCTTGAAACTTAACTCTCACCTCCCACACATCTAATGAAAGCTTTGGGATGAACAGAACAAGAATCAGACTCCCGGTTATCAAGATATACTAAAAAATAACCTTTTCACCTCCTCAACTATGAAAAATAAAGTTTTTGGGGTATGGTGTTCAAAATACAAACCGTCGATCTGATAGCCATGAAATGTAACTCGCAGCTTACACACATCTAAAGAAAGTTGTAGGAAGAAAATGAAAGGAAATTGAACTCCTGGTTATGAAGATACACTAAAATATAACTTTTTTACCTCGTAGATTTTGAAAAACAAAGTTATTGGGGATTGTGGGGGTCAAAATGCAAATCGTCGATCCGTTAGCCACAAAACTTAACTCCCACCTCCCACACGTCTAAAGAAAGTTGTAGGAAGAAACGGAAAAGGAATCGGACTTCGCATTATCAAGATACACTAAAACACAACTTTTTTGCCGCGTAGACTTTTAAAAACAAAGTTTTTTGGGTTTGGAGAGTAAAAATGCAAACCGTCAATCATATAGCCACGAAATTTAATTCACACCTCACACACGTCTAAAGAAAGTTGTACGAAGAAATGGACAAAAAATCGGACTTCAAGTTATCAAGATACACTAAAATTAACATTTTTTACCTCGTAGACGTTGGAAAATAAAGTTTTTGGATTTTGGGGGGTCAAATTGCAAACCGTCAATCTGTTTGCCATGAAACTTAACTCGCACCTCCCATATGTCGAAAGAAAGTTGTAGGAAGAAACAGTAAGGGAATCGGACTAACGGTAATCAAGATACACTAAAAAATAACTTTTTCACCTCCTCAAAAATGAAAAACTAAGTTTTTGCAGCATGCGGGTCAAAATGCAAACCATCGATCCGATTGCCACGAAATTTAACTCGCACCTCTCGTACATCTAAAGAAAGTTGCAGGAAGAAATGGAAAGGGAAATGAACACCAGGTTATGAAGATACACTAAAATGTAACTTTTTTAGCACGTAGACTTTGAAAAATAATGTTTTTGGAGGGTGAAAATGCAAATCGTCGATCCGTTAGGCATGAAACATAACTCGCACCTCTCACACACGTCTAAAGAAAGTTGTAGGAAGAAACAAAATGGGATTTGGACTCCCAGTTATCAAGTTTTACTAAAAAAAACAAAATTTTCACCTATTTGACTTTGAAACACCATGTTTTCGGAGATTGGGGGGTCAAAATACAAATTGTCGATCCCATAACCTTGAAACTTAACTCTCACCTCCCACACATCTAATGAAAGCTTTGGGATGAACAGAACAAGAATCAGACTCCCGGTTATCAAGATATACTAAAAAATAACCTTTTCACCTCCTCAACTATGAAAAATAAAGTTTTTGGGGTATGGTGTTCAAAATACAAACCGTCGATCTGATAGCCATGAAATGTAACTCGCAGCTTACACACATCTAAAGAAAGTTGTAGGAAGAAAATGAAAGGAAATTGAACTCCTGGTTATGAAGATACACTAAAATATAACTTTTTTACCTCGTAGATTTTGAAAAACAAAGTTATTGGGGATTGTGGGGGTCAAAATGCAAATCGTCGATCCGTTAGCCACAAAACTTAACTCCCACCTCCCACACGTCTAAAGAAAGTTGTAGGAAGAAACGGAAAAGGAATCGGACTTCCCATTATCAAGATACACTAAAACACAACTTTTTTGCCGCGTAGACTTTTAAAAACAAAGTTTTTTTGGGTTTGGAGAGTAAAAATGCAAACCGTCAATCTTATAGCCACGAAATTTAATTCACACCTCACACACGTCTAAAGAAAGTTGTACGAAGAAATGGACAAAAAATCGGACTTCAAGTTATCAAGATACACTAAAATTAACATTTTTTACCTCGTAGACGTTGGAAAATAAAGTTTTTGGGTTTTTGGGGGTCAATTTGCAAACCGTCAATCCGTTTGCCATGAAACTTAACTCGCACCTCCCATATGTCGAAAGAAAGTTGTAGGAAGAAACAGTAAGGGAATCGGACTAACGGTAATCAAGATACACTAAAAAATAACTTTTTCACCTCCTCAAAAATGAAAAACTAAGTTTTTGCAGCATGGGGGTCAAAATACAAACCATCGATCCGATTGCCACGAAATTTAACTCGCACCTCTCGCACGTCTAAAGAAAATTGCAGGACGAAATGGAAAGGGAATTGAACACCAGGTTATGAAGACACACTAAAATAATACTTTTTTACCACATAGACTTTGAAAAATAAAGTTTTTGGGGGGTGAAAATGCAAATCGTCGATCCGTTAGGCATGAAACTTAACTCGCACCTCTCACACACGTCTAAAGAATGTTGTAGGAAGAAACAAAATGGGATTTGGACTCCCAGTTATGAAGTTATACTGAAAAAAACAAAATTTTCACCTACTTGACTTTGAAACACCATATTTAGGAGATTGGGGGGTCAAAATACAAACTGTCGATCCAATAACCTCGAAACTTAACTCTCACCTCCCACACATCTAAACAAAGCTTTGGGATGAACAGAACAAGAATCAGACTCCCGGTTATCAAGATATACTAAAAAATAACCTTTTCACCTCCTCAACTATGAAAAATAAAGTTTTTGGGGTATGTGGGTCAAAATACAAACCGTCGATCCGATAGCCATGAAATGTAACTCGCAGCTTATACACATCTAAAGAAAGTTGTAGGAAGAAAAGGAAAGGAAATTGAACTCCTGGTTATGAAGATACACTAAAATATAACTTTTTTACCTCGTAGATTTTGAAAAACAAAGTTATTGGGGTTTGTGGGTGTCAAAATGCAAATCGTCGATCCGTTAGCCACAAAACTTAGCTCCCACCTCCCACACGTCTAAAGAAAGTTGTAGGAAGAAACGGAAAAGGAATCGGACTTCCCATTATCAAGATACACTAAAACACAACTTTTTTGCCGCGCAGACTTTTAAAAACTAAGTTTTTGGGGTTTGTGGGGGTCAAAATACAAATCGTCGATCCGTTAGCCACAAAACATAACTCCCACCTCCCACACGTCTAAAGAAAGTTGTAGGAAGAAACGGAAAAGGAATCGGACTTCCCATTATCAAGATACACTAAAACACAACTTTTTTGCCGCGTAGACTTTTAAAAACAAAGTTTTTGGGGTTTGGAGAGTAAAAATGCAAACCGTCAATCATATAGCCACGAAATTTAATTCACATCTCACACACGTCTAAAGAAATTTCTAGGAAGAAATGGACAGAAAATCGGACTCCAAGTTATCAAGATACACTAAAACTAACTTTTTTACCTCGTAGACGTTGGAAAATAAAGTTTTTGGGTTTTGGGGGGTCAAATTGCAAACCGTCAATCCGTTTGCCATGAAACTTAACTCGCACCTCCCATATGTCGAAAGAAAGTTGTAGGAAGAAACAGTAAGGGAATCGGACTAACTGTAATCAAGATACACTAAAAAATAACTTTTTCACCTCCTAAAAAATGAAAAACTAAGTTTTTGCAGCATGGGGGTCAAAATGCAAACCATCGATCCGATTGCCACGAAATTTAACTCGCACCTCTCGTACATCTAAAGAAAGTTGCTGGAAGAAATGGAAAGGGAAATGAACACCAGGTTATGAAGATACACTAAAATGTAACTTTTTTACCACGTAGACTTTGAAAAATAAAGTTTTTTTTTTTTGGGGGGGGGGGGGGGGGTTAAAATGCAAATCGTCGATCCGTTAGACATGAAACTTAACTCGCACCTCTGACACACGTCTAAAGAAAGTTGTAGGAAGAAACAAAATGGGATTTGGACTCCCAGTTATCAAGTTTTACTAAAAAAAACAAAATTTTCACCTATTTGACTTTGAAACACCATGTTTTCGGAGATTGGGGGGTCAAAATACAAATTGTCGATCCCATAACCTTGAAACTTAACTCTCACCTCCCACACATCTAATGAAAGCTTTGGGATGAACAGAACAAGAATCAGACTCCCGGTTATCAAGATATACTAAAAAATAACTTTTTCACCTCCTCAAAAATGAAAAACTAAGTTTTTGCAGCATGGGGGTCAAAATACAAACCATCGATTGGATAGCCACGAAATTTAACTCGCACCTCTAGCACATCTAAAGAAAGTTGCAGGACGAAATGGAAAGGGAATTGAACACCAGGTTATTAACACACACTAAAATAATACTTTTTTACCACGTAGACTTTGAAAAATAAAGTTTTTGGGGGGTGAAAATGCAAATCGTCGATCCTTTAGACTTGAAACTTAACTCGCACCTCTCACACACGTCTAAAGAAAGTTGTAGGAAGAAACAAAATGGGATTTGCACTCCCAGTTATCAAGTTTTACTAAAAAAAACAAAATTTTAACCTATTTGACTTTGAAACACCATGTTTTCGGAGATTGGGGGGTCAAAATACAAATTGTCGATCCCATAACCTTGAAACTTAACTCTCACCTCCCACATATCTAATGAAAGCTTTGGGATGAACAGAACAAGAATCAGACTCCCAGTTATCAAGATATACTAAAAAATAACCTTTTCACCTCCTCAACTATGAAAAATAAAGTTTTTGGGGTATGGGGGTCAAAATACAAACCGTCGATCGGATAGCCATGATATGTAACTCGCAGCTTACACACATCTAAAGAAAGTTGTAGGAAGAAAAGGAAAGGAAATTGAACTCCTGGTTATGAAGATACACTAAAATATAACTTTTTTACCTCGTAGATTTTGAAAAACAAAGTTATTGGGGTTTGTGGGGGTCAAAATGCAAATCGTCGATCCGTTAGCCACGAAACTTAACTCCCACCTCCCACACGTCTAAAGAAAGTTGTAGGAAGAAACGGAAAAGGAATCGGACTTCCCATTATCAAGATACACTAAAACACAACTTTTTTGCCGCGTAGACTTTTAAAAACAAAGTTTTTTGGGTTTGGAGAGTAAAAATGCAAACCGTCAATCATATAGCCACGAAATTTAATTCACACCTTACACACGTCTAAAGAAATTTGTAGGAAGAAATGGACAGAAAATCGGACTCCAAGTTATCAAGATACACTAAAACTAATTTTTTTACCTCGTAGACGTTGGAAAATAAAGTTTTTGGGTTTTGGGGGGTCAAATTGCAAACCGTCAATCTGTTTGCCATGAAACTTAACTCGCACCTCCCATATGTCGAAAGAAAGTTGTAAGAAGAAACAGTAAGGGAATCGGACTAACGGTAATCAAGATACACTAAAAAATAACTTTTTCACCTCCTCAAAAATGAAAAACTAAGTTTTTGCAGCATGCGGGTCAAAATGCAAACCATCGATCCGATTGCCACAAAATTTAACTCGCACCTCTCGTACATCTAAAGAAAGTTGCAGGAAGAAATGGAAAGGGAAATGAACACCAGGTTATGAAGATACACTAAAATGTAACTTTTTTACCACGTAGACTTTGAAAAATAAAGTTTTTGGGGGGTGAAAATGCAAATCGTCGATCCGTTAGGCATGAAACTTAACTCGCACCTCTCACACACGTCTAAAGAAAGTTGTAGGAAGAAACAAAATGGGATTTGGACTCCCAGTTATCAAGTTTTACTAAAAAAAACAAAATTTTCACCTATTTGATTTTGAAACACCATGTTTTCGGAGATTGGGGGGTCAAAATACAAATTGTCGATCCCATAACCTTGAAACTTAACTCTCACCTCCCACACATCTAATGAAAGCTTTGGGATGAACAGAACAAGAATCAGACTCCCGGTTATCAAGATATACTAAAAAATAACATTTTCACCTCCTCAACTATGAAAAATAAAGTTTTTGGGGTATGGTGTTCAAAATACAAACCGTCGATCTGATAGCCATGAAATGTAACTCGCAGCTTACACACATCTAAAGAAAGTTGTAGGAAGAAAATGAAAGGAAATTGAACTCCTGGTTATGAAGATACACTAAAATATAACTTTTTTTACCTCGTAGATTTTGAAAAACAAAGTTATTGGGGATTGTGGGGGTCAAAATGCAAATCGTCGATCCGTTAGCCACAAAACTTAACTCCCACCTCCCACACGTCTAAAGAAAGTTGTAGGAAGAAACGGAAAAGGAATCGGACTTCCCATTATCAAGATACACTAAAACACAACTTTTTTGCCGCGTAGACTTTTAAAAACAAAGTTTTTTGGGTTTGGAGAGTAAAAATGCAAACCGTCAATCATATAGCCACGAAATTTAATTCACACCTTACACACGTCTAAAGAAATTTGTAGGAAGAAATGGACAGAAAATCGGACTCCAAGTTATCAACATACACTAAAACTAATTTTTTTACCTCGTAGACGTTGGAAAATAAAGTTTTTGGGTTTTGGGGGGTCAAATTGCAAACCGTCAATCTGTTTGCCATGAAACTTAACTCGCACCTCCCATATGTCGAAAGAAAGTTGTAGGAAGAAACAGTAAGGGAATCGGACTAACGGTAATCAAGATACACTAAAAAATAACTTTTTCACCTCCTCAAAAATGAAAAACTAAGTTTTTGCAGCATGCGGGTCAAAATGCAAACCATCGATCCGATTGCCACGAAATTTAACTCGCACCTCTCGTACATCTAAAGAAAGTTGCAGGAAGAAATGGAAAGGGAAATGAACACCAGGTTATGAAGATACACTAAAATGTAACTTTTTTACCACGTAGACTTTGAAAAATAAAGTTTTTGGGGGGTGAAAATGCAAATCGTCGATCCGTTAGGCATGAAACTTAACTCGCACCTCTCACACACGTCTAAAGAAAGTTGTAGGAACAAACAAAATGGGATTTGGACTCCCAGTTATCAAGTTTTACTAAAAAAAACAAAATTTTCACCTATTTGATTTTGAAACACCATGTTTTCGGAGATTGGGGGGTCAAAATACAAATTGTCGATCCCATAACCTTGAAACTTAACTCTCACCTCCCACACATCTAATGAAAGCTTTGGGATGAACAGAACAAGAATCAGACTCCCGGTTATCAAGATATACTAAAAAATAACATTTTCACCTCCTCAACTATGAAAAATAAAGTTTTTGGGGTATGGTGTTCAAAATACAAACCGTCGATCTGATAGCCATGAAATGTAACTCGCAGCTTACACACATCTAAAGAAAGTTGTAGGAAGAAAATGAAAGGAAATTGAACTCCTGGTTATGAAGATACACTAAAATATAACTTTTTTACCTCGTAGATTTTGAAAAACAAAGTTATTGGGGATTGTGGGGGTCAAAATGCAAATCGTCGATCCGTTAGCCACAAAACTTAACTCCCACCTCCCACACGTCTAAAGAAAGTTGTAGGAAGAAACGGAAAAGGAATCGGACTTCCCATTATCAAGATACACTAAAACACAACTTTTTTGCCGCGTAGACTTTTAAAAACAAAGTTTTTTGGGTTTGGAGAGTAAAAATGCAAACCGTCAATCATATAGCCACGAAATTTAATTCACACCTCACACACGTCTAAAGAAAGTTGTACGAAGAAATGGACAAAAAATCGGACTTCAAGTTATCAAGATACACTAAAATTAACATTTTTTACCTCGTAGACGTTGGAAAATAAAGTTTTTGGGTTTTTGGGGGTTAATTTGCAAACCGTCAATCCGTTTGCCATGAAACTTAACTCGCACCTCCCATATGTCGAAAGAAAGTTGTAGGAAGAAACAGTAAGGGAATCGGACTAACGGTAATCAAGATACACTAAAAAATAACTTTTTCACCTCCTCAAAAATGAAAAACTAAGTTTTTGCAGCATGGGGGTCAAAATACAAACCATCGATCCGATTGCCACGAAATTTAACTCGCACCTCTCGCACGTCTAAAGAAAATTGCAGGACGAAATGGAAAGGGAATTGAACACCAGGTTATGAAGACACACTAAAATAATACTTTTTTACCACATAGACTTTGAAAAATAAAGTTTTTGGGGGGTGAAAATGCAAATCGTCGATCCGTTAGGCATGAAACTTAACTCGCACCTCTCACACACGTCTAAAGAATGTTGTAGGAAGAAACAAAATGGGATTTGGACTCCCAGTTATCAAGTTATACTGAAAAAAACAAAATTTTCACCTACTTGACTTTGAAACACCATATTTAGGAGATTGGGGGGTCAAAATACAAACTGTCGATCCAATAACCTCGAAACTTAACTCTCACCTCCCACACATCTAAAGAAAGCTTTGGGATGAACAGAACAAGAATCAGACTCCCGGTTATCAAGATATACTAAAAAATAACCTTTTCACCTCCTCAACTATGAAAAATAAAGTTTTTGGGGTATGTGGGTCAAAATACAAACCGTCGATCCGATAGCCATGAAATGTAACTCGCAGCTTATACACATCTAAAGAAAGTTGTAGGAAGAAAAGGAAAGGAAATTGAACTCCTAGTTATGAAGATACACTAAAATATAACTTTTTTACCTCGTAGATTTTGAAAAACAAAGTTATTGGGGTTTGTGGGTGTCAAAATGCAAATCGTCGATCCGTTAGCCACAAAACTTAACTCCCACCTCCCACACGTCTAAAGAAAGTTGTAGGAAGAAACGGAAAAGGAATCGGACTTCCCATTATCAAGATACACTAAAACACAACTTTTTTGCCACGTAGACTTTTAAAAACTAAGTTTTTGGGGTTTGTGGGGGTCAAAAGGCAAATCGTCGATCCGTTAGCCACAAAACATAACTCCCACCTCCCACACGTCTAAAGAAAGTTGTAGGAAGAAACGGAAAAGGAATCGGACTTCCCATTATCAAGATACACTAAAACACAACTTTTTTACCACGTAGACTTTTAAAAACAAAGTTTTTGGGGTTTGGAGAGTAAAAATGCAAACTGTCAATCATATAGCCACGAAATTTAATTCAGATCTCAAACACGTCTAAAGAAATTTCTAGGAAGAAATGGACAGAAAATCGGACTCCAAGTTATCAAGATACACTAAAACTAACTTTTTTACCTCGTAGACGTTGGAAAATAAAGTTTTTGGGTTTTGGGGGGTCAAATTGCAAACCGTTAATCCGTTTGCCATGAAACTTAACTCGCACCTCCCATATGTCGAAAGAAAGTTGTAGGAAGAAACAGTAAGGGAATCGGACTAACGGTAATCAAGATACACTAAAAAATAACTTTTTCACCTCCTCAAAAATGAAAAACTAAGTTTTTGCAGCATGGGGGTCAAAATGCAAACCATCGATCCGATTGCCACGAAATTTAACTCGCACCTCTCGTACGTCTAAAGAAAGTTGCAGGAAGAAATTGAAAGGGAAATGAACACCAGGTTATGAAGATACACTAAAATGTAACTTTTTTACCACGTAGACTTTGAAAAATAAAGTTTTTTTTTTGGGGGGGGGGGGGGGTCAAAATGCAAATCGTCGATCCGTTAGACATGAAACTTAACTCGCACCTCTGACACACGTCTAAAGAAAGTTGTAGGAAGAAACAAAATGGGATTTGGACTCCCAGTTATCAAGTTTTACTAAAAAAACAAAATTTTCACCTATTTGACTTTGAAACACCATGTTTTCGGAGATTGGGGGGTCAAAATACAAATTGTCGATCCCATAACCTTGAAACTTAACTCTCACCTCCCACACATCTAATGAAAGCTTTGGGATGAACAGAACAAGAATCAGACTCCCGGTTATCAAGATATACTAAAAAATAACCTTTTCACCTCCTCAACTATGAAAAATAAAGTTTTTGGGGTATGGGGGTCAAAATACAAACCGTCGATCCGATAGCCATGAAATGTAACTCGCAGCTTACACACATCTATAGAAAGTTGTAGGAAGAAAAGGAAAGGAAATTGAACTCCTGGTTATGAAGATACACTAAAATATAACCTTTTTACCTCGTAGATTTTGAAAAACAAAGTTATTGGGGTTTGTGGGTGTCAAAATGCAAATCGTCGATCCGTTAGCCACAAAACTTAACTTCCACCTCCCACACGTCTAAAGAAAGTTGTAGGAAGAAACGGAAAAGGAATCAGACTTCCCATTATCAAGATACACTAAAACACAACTTTTTTGCCGCGTAGACTTTTAAAAACTAAGTTTTTGGGGTTTGTGGGGGTCAAAATGCAAATCGTCGATCCGTTAGCCACAAAACATAACTCCCACCTCCCACACGTCTAAAGAAAGTTGTAGGAAGAAACGGAAAAGGAATCGGACTTCCCATTATCAAGATACACTAAAACACAACTTTTTTGCCGCGTAGACTTTTAAAAACCAAGTTTTTGGGGTTTGGAGAGTAAAAATGCAAACCGTCAATCATATAGCCACGAAATTTAATTCACATCTCACACACGTCTAAAGAAATTTCTAGGAAGAAATGGACAGAAAATCGGACTCCAAGTTATCAAGATACACTAAAACTAACTTTTTTACCTCGTAGACGTTGGAAAATAAAGTTTTTGGGTTTTGGGGGGTCAAATTGCAAACCGTCAATCCGTTTGCCATGAAACTTAACTCGCACCTCCCATATGTCGAAAGAAAGTTGTAGGAAGAAACAGTAAGGGAATCGGACTAACTGTAATCAAGATACACTAAAAAATAACTTTTTCACCTCCTAAAAAATGAAAAACTAAGTTTTTGCAGCATGGGGGTCAAAATGCAAACCATCGATCCGATTGCCACGAAATTTAACTCGCACCTCTCGTACATCTAAAGAAAGTTGCTGGAAGAAATGGAAAGGGAAATGAACACCAGGTTATGAAGATACACTAAAATGTAACTTTTTTACCACGTAGACTTTGAAAAATAAAGTTTTTTTTTTTTTTGGGGGGGGGGGGGTTAAAATGCAAATCGTCGATCCGTTAGACATGAAACTTAACTCGCACCTCTGACACACGTCTAAAGAAAGTTGTAGGAAGAAACAAAATGGGATTTGGACTCCCAGTTATCAAGTTTTACTAAAAAAAACAAAATTTTCACCTATTTGATTTTGAAACACCATGTTTTCGGAGATTGGGGGGTCAAAATACAAATTGTCGATCCCATAACCTTGAAACTTAACTCTCACCTCCCACACATCTAATGAAAGCTTTGGGATGAACAGAACAAGAATCAGACTCCCGGTTATCAAGATATACTAAAAAATAACTTTTTCACCTCCTCAAAAATGAAAAAACTAAGTTTTTGCAGCATGGGGGTCAAAATACAAACCATCGATTGGATAGCCATGAAATTTAACTCGCACCTCTAGCACATCTAAAAAAAGTTGCAGGACGAAATGGAAAGGGAATTGAACACCAGGTTATTAACACACACTAAAATAATACTTTTTTACCACGTAGACTTTGAAAAATAAAGTTTTTGGGGGGTGAAAATGCAAATCGTCGATCCTTTAGGCATGAAACTTAACTCGCACCTCTCACACACGTCTAAAGAAAGTTGTAGGAAGAAACAAAATGGGATTTGCACTCCCAGTTATCAAGTTTTACTAAAAAAACCAAAATTTTAACCTATTTGACTTTGAAACACCATGTTTTCGGAGATTGGGGGGTCAAAATACAAATTGTCGATCCCATAACCTTGAAACTTAACTCTCACCTCCCACATATCTAATGAAAGCTTTGGGATGAACAGAACAAGAATCAGACTCCCGGTTATCAAGATATACTAAAAAATAACCTTTTCACCTCCTCAACTATGAAAAATAAAGTTTTTGGGGTATGGGGGTCAAAATACAAACCGTCGATCGGATAGCCATGATATGTAACTCGCAGCTTACACACATCTAAAGAAAGTTTTAGGAAGAAAAGGAAAGGAAATTGAACTCCTGGTTATGAAGATACACTAAAATATAACTTTTTTACCTCGTAGATTTTGAAAAACAAAGTTATTGGGGTTTGTGGGGGTCAAAATGCAAATCGTCGATCCGTTAGCCACGAAACTTAACTCCCACCTCCCACACGTCTAAAGAAAGTTGTAGGAAGAAACGGAAAAGGAATCGGACTTCCCATTATCAAGATACACTAAAACACAACTTTTTTGCCGCGTAGACTTTTAAAAACAAAGTTTTTGGGGTTTGGAGAGTAAAAATGCAAACCGTCAATCATATAGCCACGAAATTTAATTCACATCTCACACACGTCTAAAGAAATTTCTAGGAAGAAATGGACAGAAAATCGGACTCCAAGTTATCAAGATACACTAAAACTAACTTTTTTACCTCGTAGACGTTGGAAAATAAAGTTTTTGGGTTTTGGGGGGTCAAATTGCAAACCGTCAATCCGTTTGCCATGAAACTTAACTCGCACCTCCCATATGTCGAAAGAAAGTTGTAGGAAGAAACAGTAAGGGAATCGGACTAACGGTAATCAAGATACACTAAAAAATAACTTTTTCACCTCCTCAAAAATGAAAAACTAAGTTTTTGCAGCATGCGGGTCAAAATGCAAACCATCGATCCGATTGCCACGAAATTTAACTCGCACCTCTCGTACATCTAAAGAAAGTTGCAGGAAGAAATGGAAAGGGAAATGAACACCAGGTTATGAAGATACACTAAAATGTAACTTTTTTACCACGTAGACTTTGAAAAATAAAGTTTTTCGAGGGGGGGGGGTCAAAATGCAAATCGTCGATCCGTTAGACATGAAACTTAACTCGCACCTCTGACACATGTCTAAAGAAAGTTGTAGGAAGAAACAAAATGGGATTTGGACTCCCAGTTATCAAGTTTTACTAAAAAAAACAAAATTTTCACCTATTTGACTTTGAAACACCATGTTTTCGGAGATTGGGGGGTCAAAATACAAGTTGTCGATCCCATAACCTTGAAACTTAACTCTCACCTCCCACACATCTAATGAAAGCTTTGGGATGAACAGAACAAGAATCAGACTCCCGGTTATCAAGATATACTAAAAAATAACCTTTTCACCTCCTCAACTATGAAAAATAAAGTTTTTGGGGTATGGGGGTCAAAATACAAACCGTCGATCCGATAGCCATGAAATGTAACTCGCCACTTACACACATCTAAAGAAAGTTTTAGGAAGAAAAGGAAAGGAAATTGAACTCCTGGTTATGAAGATACACTAAAATATAACTTTTTTACCTCGTAGATTTTGAAAAACAAAGTTATTGGGGTTTGTGGGGGTCAAAATGTAAATCGTCGATCCGTTAGCCACGAAACTTAACTCCCACCTCCCACACGTCTAAAGAAAGTTGTAGGAAGAAACGGAAAAGGAATCGGACTTCCCATTATCAAGATACACTAAAACACAACTTTTTGCCGCGTAGACTTTTAAAAACAAAGTTTTTTGGGTTTGGAGAGTAAAAATGCAAACCGTCAATCATATAGCCACGAAATTTAATTCACATCTCACACACGTCTAAAGAAATTTGTAGGAAGAAATGGACAGAAAATCGGACTCCAAGTTATCAAGATACACTAAAACTAACTTTTTTACCTCGTAGACGTTGGAAAATAAAGTTTTTGGGTTTTGGGGGGTCAAATTGCAAACCGTCAATCCGTTTGCCATGAAACTTAACTCGCACCTCCCATATGTCGAAAGAAAGTTGTAGGAAGAAACAGTAAGGGAATCGAACTAACGGTAATCAAGATACACTAAAAAATAACTTTTTCACCTTCTCAAAAATGAAAAACTAAGTTTTAGCAGCATGGGGGTCAAAATGCAAACCATCGATCCGATTGCCACAAAATTTAACTTGCACCTCTCGTACATCTAAAGAAAGTTGCAGGAAGAAATGGAAAGGGAAATGAACACCAGGTTATGAAGATACACTAAAATGTAACTTTTTTACCACGTAGACTTTGAAAAATAAAGTTTTTTTTTTTTTTGGGGGGGGGGGGGGGGGTCAAAATGCAAATCGTCGATCCGTTAGACATGAAACATAACTCGCACCTCTGACACACGTCTAAAGAAAGTTGTAGGAAGAAACAAAATGGGATTTGGACTCCCAGTTATCAAGTTTTACTAAAAAAACAAAATTTTCACCTATTTGACTTTGAAACACCATGTTTTCGGAGATTGGGGGGTCAAAATACAAATTGTCGATCCCATAACCTTGAAACTTAACTCTCACCTCCCACAAATCTAATGAAAGCTTTGGGATGAACAGAACAAGAATCAGACTCCCGGTTATCAAGATATACTAAAAAATAACCTTTTTACCTCCTCAACTATGAAAAATAAAGTTTTTGGGGTTTGGGGGTCAAAATACAAACCGTCGATCCGATAGCCATGAAATGTAACTCGCAGCTTACACACATCTAAAGAAAGTTGGAGGAAGAAAATGAAAGGAAATTGAACTCCTGGTTATGAAGATACACTAAAATATAACTTTATTATCTCGTAGATTTTGAAAAACAAAGTTATTGGGGTTTGTGGGGGTCAAAATGCAAATCGTCGATCCGTTAGCCACGAAACTTAACTCCCACCTCCTACACGTCTAAAGAAAGTTGTAGGAAGAAACGGAAAAGGAATCGGACTTCCCATTATCAAGATACACTAAAACACAACTTTTTTACCACGTAGACTTTGAAAAATAAAGTTTTTTTTTTTTTTGGGGGGGGGGGGGGGTCAAAATGCAAATCGTCGATCCGTTAGACATGAAACATAACTCGCACCTCTGACACACGTCTAAAGAAAGTTGTAGGAAGAAACAAAATGGGATTTGGACTCCCAGTTATCAAGTTACTCTGAAAAAAACAAAATTTTCACCTACTTGACTTTGAAACACCATATTTAGGAGATTGGGGGGTCAAAATACAAACTGTCGATCCAATAACCTTGAAACTTAACTCTCACCTCCCACACATCTAAAGAAAGCTTTGGGATGAACAGAACAAGAATCAGACTCCCGATTATCAAGATATACTAAAAAATAACCTTTTCACCTCCTCAACTATGAAAAATAAAGTTTTTGGGGTATGGGGGTCAAAATACAAACCGTCGATCCGATAGCCATGAAATGTAACTCGCAGCTTACACACATCTAAAGAAAGTTGTAGGAAGAAAAGGAAAGGAAATTGAACTCCTGGTTATGAAGATACACTAAAATATAACTTTTTTACCTCGTAGATTTTGAAAAACAAAATTATTGGGGTTTGTGGGGGTCAAAATGCAAATCGTCGATCCGTTAGCCACGAAACTTAACTCCCACCTCCTACACGTCTAAAGAAAGTTGTAGGAAGAAACAGAAAAGGAATCGGACTTCCCATTATCAAGATACACTAAAACACAACTTTTTTGCCGCGTAGACTTTTAAAAACAAAGTTTTTTGGGTTTGGAGAGTAAAAATGCAAACCGTCAATCATATAGGCACGAAATTTAATTCACACCTCACACACGTCTAAAGAAATTTGTAGGAAGAAATGGATGGAAAATCGGACTCCAAGTTATCAAGATACACTAAAACTAACTTTTTTACCTCGTAGACGTTGGAAAATAAAGTTTTTGGGTTTTGGGGGGTCAAATTGCAAACCGTCAATCCGTTTGCCATGAAACTTAACTCGCACCTCCCATATGTCAAACGAAAGTTGTAGGAAGAAACAGTAAGGGAATCGGACTAACGGTAATCAAGATACACTAAAAAATAACTTTTTCACCTGCTCAAAAATGAAAAACGAAGTTTTTGCAGCATGGGGGTCAAAATGCAAACCATCGATCCGATTACCACGAAATTTAACTCGCACCTCTCGTACATCTAAAGAAAGTTGCAGGAAGAAATGGAAAGGGAAATGAACACCAGGTTATGAAGATACACTAAAATGTAACTTTTTTACCACGTAGACTTTGAAAAATAAAGTTTTTTTTTTGGGGGGAGGGGGTCAAAATGCAAATCGTCGATCCGTTAGGCATGAAACTTAACTCGCACCTCTCACACACGTCTAAAGAAAGTTGTAGGAAGAAACAAAATGGGATTTGGACTCCCAGTTATCAAGTTACACTGAAAAAAACAAAATTTTCACCTATTTGACTTTGAAACACCATGTTTTCGAAGATTGGGGGGTCAAAATACAAATTGTCGATCCCATAACCTTGAAACTTAACTCTTACCTCACACACATCTAATGAAAGCTTTGGGATGAACAGAACAAGAATCAGACTCCCGGTTATCAAGATATACTAAAATATAACATTTTCACCTCCTCAACTATGAAAAATAAAGTTTTTGGGGTATGGGGGTCAAAATACAAACCGTCGATCCGATAGCCATGAAATGTACCTCGCAGCTTACACACATCTAAAGAAAGTTGTAGGAAGAAAAGGAAAGGAAATTGAACTCCTGGTTATGAAGATACACTAAAATATAACTTTTTTACCTCGTAGATTTTGAAAAACAAAGTTATTGGGGTTTGTGGGGGTCAAAATGCAAATCGTCGATCCGTTAGCCACAAAACTTAACTCCCACCTCCCACACGTCTAAAGAAAGTTGTAGGAAGAAACGGGAAAGAATCGGACTTCCCATTATCAAGATACACTAAAACACAACTTTTTTGCCGCGTAGACTTTTAAAAACAAAGTTTTTGAGGTTTGGAGAGTAAAAATGCAAACCGTCAATCATATAGCCACGAAATTTAATTCACATCTCACACACGTCTAAAGAAATTTCTAGGAAGAAATGGACAGAAAATCGGACTCCAAGTTATCAAGATACACTAAAACTAACTTTTTTACCTCGTAGACGTTGGAAAATAAAGTTTTTGGATTTTGGGGGGTCAAATTGCAAACCGTCAATCCGTTTGCCATGAAACTTAACTCGCACCTCCCATATGTCGAAAGAAAGTTGTAGGAAGAAACAGTAAGGGAATCGGACTAACGGTAATCAAGATACACTAAAAAATAACTTTTTCACCTCCTCAAAAATGAAAAACTAAGTTTTTGCAGCATGCGGGTCAAAATGCAAACCATCGATCCGATTGCCACGAAATTTAACTCGCACCTCTCGTACATCTAAAGAAAGTTGCAGGAAGAAATGGAAAGGGAAATGAACACCAGGTTATGAAGATACACTAAAATGTAACTTTTTTACCACGTAGACTTTGAAAAATAAAGTTTTTCGAGGGGGGGGGGGTCAAAATGCAAATCGTCGATCCGTTAGACATGAAACTTAACTCGCACCTCTGACACATGTCTAAAGAAAGTTGTAGGAAGAAACAAAATGGGATTTGGACTCCCAGTTATCAAGTTTTACTAAAAAAAACAAAATTTTCACCTATTTGACTTTGAAACACCATGTTTTCGGAGATTGGGGGGTCAAAATACAAGTTGTCGATCCCATAACCTTGAAACTTAACTCTCACCTCCCACACATCTAATGAAAGCTTTGGGATGAACAGAACAAGAATCAGACTCCCGGTTATCAAGATATACTAAAAAATAACCTTTTCACCTCCTCAACTATGAAAAATAAAGTTTTTGGGGTTTGGGGGTCAAAATACAAACCGTCGATCCGATAGCCATGAAATGTAACTCGCAGCTTACACACATCTAAAGAAAGTTGTAGGAAGAAAAGGAAAGGAAATTGAACTCCTGGTTATGAAGATACACTAAAATATAACTTTATTATCTCGTAGATTTTGAAAAACAAAGTTATTGGGGTTTGTGGGGGTCAAAATGCAAATCGTCGATCCGTTAGCCACGAAACTTAACTCCCACCTCCTACACGTCTAAAGAAAGTTGTAGGAAGAAACGGAAAAGGAATCGGACTTCCCATTATCAAGATACACTAAAACACAACTTTTTTACCACGTAGACTTTGAAAAATAAAGTTTTTTTTTTTTTGGGGGGGGGGGGGGGGGGGGGGGTCAAAATGCAAATCGTCGATCCGTTAGACATGAAACATAACTCGCACCTCTGACACACGTCTAAAGAAAGTTGTAGGAAGAAACAAAATGGGATTTGGACTCCCAGTTATCAAGTTACTCTGAAAAAAACAAAATTTTCACCTACTTGACTTTGAAACACCATATTTAGGAGATTGGGGGGTCAAAATACAAACTGTCGATCCAATAACCTCGAAACTTAACTCTCACCTCCCACACATCTAAAGAAAGCTTTGGGATGAACAGAACAAGAATCAGACTCCCGATTATCAAGATATACTAAAAAATAACCTTTTCACCTCCTCAACTATGAAAAATAAAGTTTTTGGGGTATGGGGGTCAAAATACAAACCGTCGATCCGATAGCCATGAAATGTAACTCGCAGCTTACACACATCTAAAGAAAGTTGTAGGAAGAAAAGGAAAGGAAATTGAACTCCTGGTTATGAAGATACACTAAAATATAACTTTTTTACCTCGTAGATTTTGAAAAACAAAATTATTGGGGTTTGTGGGGGTCAAAATGCAAATCGTCGATCCGTTAGCCACGAAACATAACTCCCACCTCCTACACGTCTAAAGAAAGTTGTAGGAAGAAACAGAAAAGGAATCGGACTTCCCATTATCAAGATACACTAAAACACAACTTTTTTGCCGCGTAGACTTTTAAAAACAAAGTTTTTTGGGTTTGGAGAGTAAAAATGCAAACCGTCAATCATATAGGCACGAAATTTAATTCACACCTCACACACGTCTAAAGAAATTTGTAGGAAGAAATGGATGGAAAATCGGACTCCAAGTTATCAAGATACACTAAAACTAACTTTTTTACCTCGTAGACGTTGGAAAATAAAGTTTTTGGGTTTTGGGGGGTCAAATTGCAAACCGTCAATCCGTTTGCCATGAAACTTAACTCGCACCTCCCATATGTCGAACGAAAGTTGTAGGAAGAAACAGTAAGGGAATCGGACTAACGGTAATCAAGATACACTAAAAAATAACTTTTTCACCTGCTCAAAAATGAAAAACGAAGTTTTTGCAGCATGGGGGTCAAAATGCAAACCATCGATCCGATTACCACGAAATTTAACTCGCACCTCTCGTACATCTAAAGAAAGTTGCAGGAAGAAATGGAAAGGGAAATGAACACCAGGTTATGAAGATACACTAAAATGTAACTTTTTTACCACGTAGACTTTGAAAAATAAAGTTTTTTTTTTTGGGGGGGGGGGGGGTCAAAATGCAAATCGTCGATCCGTTAGGCATGAAACTTAACTCGCACCTCTCACACACGTCTAAAGAAAGTTGTAGGAAGAAACAAAATGGGATTTGGACTCCCAGTTATCAAGTTACACTGAAAAAAACAAAATTTTCACCTACTTGACTTTGAAACACCATATTTAGGAGATTGGGGGGTCAAAATACAAACTGTCGATCCAATAACCTCGAAACTTAACTCTCACCTCCCACACATCTAAAGAAAGCTTTGGGATGAACAGAACAAGAATCAGACTCCCGGTTATCAAGATATACTAAAAAATAACCTTTTCACCTCCTCAACTATGAAAAATAAAGTTTTTGGTGTATGTGGGTCAAAATACAAACCGTCGATCCGATAGCCGTGAAATGTAACTCGCAGCTTATACACATCTAAAGAAAGTTGTAGGAAGAAAAGGAAAGGAAATTGAACTCCTGGTTATGAAGATACACTAAAATATAACTTTTTTACCTCGTAGATTTTGAAAAACAAAGTTATTGGGGTTTGTGGGGGTCAAAATGTAAATCGTCGATCCGTTAGCCACGAAACTTAACTCCCACCTCCCACACGTCTAAAGAAAGTTGTAGGAAGAAACGGAAAAGGAATCGGACTTCCCATTATCAAGATACACTAAAACACAACTTTTTTGCCGCGTAGACTTTTAAAAACAAAGTTTTTTGTGTTTGGAGTGTAAAAATGCAAACCGTCAATCATATAGGCACGAAATTTAAATCACACCTCACACATGTCTAAAGAAATTTGTAGGAAGAAATGGACAGAAAATCGGACTCCAAGTTATCAAGATACACTAAAACTAACTTTTTTACCTCGTAGACGTTGGAAAATAAAGTTTTTGGGTTTTGGGGGGTCAAATTGCAAACCGTCAATCCGTTTGCCATGAAACTTAACTCGCACCTCTCATATGTCGAACGAAAGTTGTAGGAAGAAACAGTAAGGGAATCGGACTAACGGTAATCAAGATACACTAAAAAATAACTTTTTCGCCTCCTCAAAAATGGAAAACGAAGTTTTTGCAGCATGGGGGTCAAAATGCAAACCATCGATCCGATTACCACGAAATTTAACTCGCACCTCTCGTACATCTAAAGAAAGTTGCAGGAAGAAATGGAAAGGGAAATGAACACCAGGTTATGAAGATACACTAAAATGTAACTTTTTTACCACGTAGACTTTGAAAAATAAAGTTTT
The DNA here is from genome assembly GCA_033977485.1 of Hydrangea macrophylla. Lineage (NCBI taxonomy): Eukaryota > Viridiplantae > Streptophyta > Magnoliopsida > Cornales > Hydrangeaceae > Hydrangea > Hydrangea macrophylla. The sequence continues at coordinate 22,575,144 of CM066985.1, forward strand.
TTTGGGGGGGGGGGTCAAAATGCAAATCGTCGATCCGTTAGACATGAAACTTAACTCGCACCTCTGACACACGTCTAAAGAAAGTTGTAGGAAGAAATAAAATGGGATTTGGACTCCCAGTTATCAAGTTTTACCAAAAAAAACAAAATTTTCACCTATTTGACTTTGAAACACCATGTTTTCGGAGATTGGGGGGTCAAAATACAAATTGTCGATCCCATAACCTTGAAACTTAACTCTTACCTCACACACATCTAATGAAAGCTTTGGGATGAACAGAACAAGAATCAGACTCCCGGTTATCAAGATATACTAAAATATAACCTTTTCACCTCCTCAACTATGAAAAATAAAGTTTTTGGGGTATGGGGGTCAAAATACAAACCGTCGATCCGATAGCCATGAAATGTACCTCGCAGCTTACACACATCTAAAGAAAGTTGTAGGAAGAAAAGGAAAGGAAATTGAACTCCTGGTTATGAAGATACACTAAAATATAACTTTTTTACCTCGTAGATTTTGAAAAACAAAGTTATTGGGGTTTGTGGGGGTCAAAATGCAAATCGTCGATCCGTTAGCCACAAAACTTAACTCCCACCTCCCACACGTCTAAAGAAAGTTGTAGGAAGAAACGGGAAAGAATCGGACTTCCCATTATCAAGATACACTAAAACACAACTTTTTTGCCGCGTAAACTTTTAAAAACTAAGTTTTTGGGATTTGGAGGGTAAAAATCCAAACCGTCTATCATATAGCCACTTTTTTACCACGTAGACGTTGGGAAATAATGTTTTTGGATTTTGGGGGCTCAAAATGCAAACCGTCAATCCGTTTGCCATGAAACTTAACTCGCACCTCCCATATGTCGAAAGAAAGTTGTAGGAAGAAACAGTAAGGGAATCGGACTAACGATTATCAAGATACACTAAAAAATAAATTTTTCACCTCCTCAAAAATGAAAAACTAAGTTTTTGCAGCATGGGGGTCAAAATACAAACCATCGATTGGATAGCCACGAAATTTAACTCGCACCTCTAGCACGTCTAAAGAAAGTTGCAGGACGAAATGGAAAGGGAATTGAACACCAGGTTATGAAGACACACTAAAATAATACTTTTTTACCACGTAGACTTTGAAAAATAAAGTTTTTGGGGGGTGAAAATGCAAATCGTCGATCCGTTAGGCATGAAACTTAACTCGCACCTCTCACACACGTCTAAAGAAAGTTGTAGGAAGAAACAAAATGGTATTTGGACTCCCAGTTATCAAGTTACACTAAAAAAAACAAAATTTTAACTTTTTTGACTTTGAAACACCATATTTAGGAGATTGGGGGGTCAAAATACAAACTGTCGATCCAATAACCTCAAAACTTAACTCTCACCTTCCACACATCTAAAGAAAGCTTTGGGATGAACAGAACAAGAATCAGACTCCCGGTTATCAAGATATCCTAAAAAATAACCTTTTCACCTCCTCAACTATGAAAAATAAAGTTTTTGGGGTATGGGGGTCAAAATACAAACACCGATCCGATAGCCATGAAATGTAACTCGCAGCTTACACACATCTAAAGAAAGTTGTAGGAAGAAAAGGAAAGGAAATTGAACTCCTAGTTATGAAGATACACTAAAATATATCTTTTTTACCTCGTAGATTTTGAAAAACAAAGTTATTTGGGTTTGTGGGGGTCAAAATGCAAATCATCAATCCGTTAGCCACGAAACTTAACTCCCACCTCCCACACGTCTAAAGAAAGTTGTAGGAAGAAACGGAAAATGAATCGGACTTTCCATTATCAAGATACACTAAAACACAACTTTTTTGCCGCGTAGACTTTTAAAAACAAAGTTTTTTGGGTTTGGAGAGTAAAAATGCAAACCGTCAATCATATAGCCTCGAAATTTAATTCACACCTCACACACGTCTAAAGAAAGTTGTACGAAGAAATGGACAGAAAATCGGAATCCAAGTTATCAAGATAAACTAAAACTAACATTTTTTACCTCGTAGACGTTGGAAAATAAAGTTTTTGGGTTTTGGGGGGTCAAATTGCAAACCGTCAATCCGTTTGCCATGAAACTTAACTCGCACCTCCCATATGTCGAAAGAAAGTTGTAGGAAGAAACAGTAAGGGAATCGGACTAACGGTAATCAAGATACACTAAAAAATAACTTTTTCACCTCCTCAAAAATGAAAAACTAAGTTTTTGCAGCGTGGGGGTCAAAATGCAAACCATCGATCCGATTGCCACGAAATTTAACTCGCACCTCTCGTACATCTAAAATAGTTGCAGGAAGAAATGGAAAGGGAAATGAACACCAGGTTATGAAGATACACTAAAATGTAACTTTTTTACCACGTAGACTTTGAAAAATAAAGTTATTGGGGTTTGTGGGGGTCAAAATGCAAATCGTCGATCCGTTACCCACAAAACTTAACTCCCACCTCCCACACGTCTAAAGAAAGTTGTAGGAAGAAACGGAAAAGAATCGGACTTCCCATTATCAAGATACACAAAAACACAACTTTTTTGCCGCGTAGACTTTTAAAAACTAAGTTTTTGGGATTTGGAGGGTAAAAATCCAAACCGTCAATCATATAGCCACGAAATTTAATTCACACCTCACACATATCTAAAGAAAATTGTAGGAAGAAATGGAAAGAGAATCGGACTCCAAGTTATGAAGATACACTAAAAATAACTTTTTTACCACGTAGACGTTGGGAAATAATGTTTTTGGATTTTGGGGGGTCAAAATGCAAACCGTCAATCCGTTTGCCATGAAACTTAACTCGCACCACCCATATGTCGAAAGAAAGTTGTAGGAAGAAACAGTAAGGGAATCGGACTAACAATTATCAAGATACATTAAAAAATAAATTTTTCACCTCCTCAAAAATGAAAAACTAAGTTTTTACAGCATGGGGGTCAAAATACAAACCATCGATTGGATAGCCACGAAATTTAACTCGCACCTCTAGCACGTCTAAAGAAAGTTGCAGGACGAAATGGAAAGGGAATTGAACACCAGGTTATGAAGACACTAAAATAATACTTTTTTACCACGTAGACTTTGAAAAATAAAGTTTTTGGGGGGTCAAAATACAAACTGTCGATCCGTTAGGCATGAAACTTAACTCGCACCTCTCACACACGTCTAAAGAAAGTTGTAGGAAGAAACAAATTGGGATTTGGACTCCCAGTTATCAAGTTACACAGAAAAAAACAAAATTTTAACTTTTTTGACTTTGAAACACCATATTTAGGAGATTGGGGGGTCAAAATACAAACTGTCGATCCAATAACCTCGAAACTTAACTCTCACCTTCCACACATCTAAAGAAAGCTTTGGGATGAACAGAACAAGAATCAGACTCCCGGTTATCAAGATATCCTAAAAAATAACCTTTTCACCTCCTCAACTATGAAAAATAAAGTTTTTGGGGTATGGGGGTCAAAATACAAACACCGATCCGATAGCCATGAAATGTAACTCGTAGCTTACACACATCTAAAGAAAGTTGTAGGAAGAAAAGGAAAGGAAATTGAACTCCTGGTTATGAAGATACACTAAAATATAACTTTTTTACCTCGTAGATTTTGAAAAACAAAGTTATTGGGGTTTGTGGGGGTCAAAATGCAAATTATCAATCCGTTAGCCACGAAACTTAACTCCCACCTTCCACACGTCTAAAGAAAGTTGTAGGAAGAAACGGAAAAGGAATCGGACTTTCCATTATCAAGATACACTAAAACACAACTTTTTTGCCGCGTAGACTTTTAAAAACAAAGTTTTTTGGGTTTGGAGAGTAAAAATGCAAACCGTCAATCATATAGCCACGAAATTTAATTCACACCTCACAAACATCTAAAGAAAGTTGTAGGAAGAAATGGACAGAAAATCGGACTCCAAGTTATCAAGATACACTAAAACTAACTTTTTTACCTCGTAGACGTTGGAAAATAAAGTTTTTGGGTTTTGGGGGGTCAAATTGCAAACCGTCAATCCGTTTGCCATGAAACTTAACTCGCACCTCCCATATGTCGAAAGAAAGTTGTAGGAAGAAATAGTAAGGGAATCGGACTAACGGTAATCAAGATACACTAAAAAGTAACTTTTTCACCTCCTCAAAAATGAAAAACTAAGTTTTTGCAGCATGGGGGTTAAAATGCAAACCATCGATCCGATTGCCACGAAATTTAACTCGCACCTCTCGTACATCTAAAGAAAGTTGCAGGAAGAAATGGAAAGGGAAATGAACACCAGGTTATGAAGATACACTAAAATGTAACTTTTTTACCACGTAGACTTTGAAAAATAAAGTTTTGGGGGGGGGGGTCAAAATGCAAATCGTCGATCCGTTAGACATGAAACTTAACTCGCACCTCTGACACACGTCTAAAGAAAGTTGTAGGAAGAAACAAAATGGGATTTGGACTCCCAGTTATCAATTTACACTGAAAAAAACAAAATTTTCACCTACTTGACTTTGAAACACCATATTTAGGAGATTGGGGGGTCAAAATACAAACTGTCGATCCCATAACCTTGAAACTTAACTCTCACCTCCCACACATCTAATGAAAGCTTTGGGATGAACATAACAAGAATCAGACTCCCGGTAATCAAGATATCCTAAAAAATAACCTTTTCACATCCTCAACTACGAAAAACAATGTTTTTGGGGTATGGGGGTCAAAATACAAACCGTCGATCCGATAGCCATGAAATGTAACTCGCAGCTTACACACATCTAAAGAAATTTGTAGGAAGAAAAGGAAAGGAAATTGAACTCCTGGTTATGAAGATACACTAAAATATAACTTTTTTACCTCGTAGATTTTGAAAAAGAAAGTTATTGGGGTTTGTGGGTGTCAAAATGCAAATCGCCGATCCGTTAGCCACAAAACTTAACTCCCACCTCCCACACGTCTAAAGAAAGTTGTAGGAAGAAACGGAAAAGGAATCGGATTTCCCATTATCAAGATACACTAAAACACAACTTTTTTGCCGCGTAGACTTTTAAAAACTAAGTTTTTGGGATTTGGAGGGTAAAAATCCAAACCGTCAATCATATAGCCACGAAATTTAATTCACACCTCACACATATCTAAAGAAAATTGTAGGAAGAAATGGAAAGAGAATCGGACTCCAAGTTATGAAGATACACTAAAAATAACTTTTTTACCACGTAGACGTTGAGAAATACTCCCTCCGTCCCATTTTATGTGTCCCCCTTTCTATTTTGGTATGTCCCAAAATTGTTGTCCACTTTCCTAAATTAGTATATATATTTTACTTAGTTTCCCAAATTGCCCTTCCTTACAACCAATACCAAAACAAAACAAAAAAGAAAGAGCAATCATTATGGGCAATTGTGGAAAGTAGGTGTAGATTTCTTTTGTCCCCTTAAATAGTTGGATTCCCAAAAAGGGACACATAAAATGGGACGGAGGGAGTAATATTTTTGGATTTTGGGGGGTCAAATTGCAAACCGTCAGTCCGTTTGCCATGAAACTTAACTCGCACCTCGCATATGTCGAAAGAAAGTTGTAGGAAGAAACAGTAAGGGAATCGAACTAACGGTAATCAAGATACACTAAAAAATAATTTTTTCACCTCCTCAAAAATGAAAAACTAAGTTTTTGCAGCATGGGGGTCAAAATACAAACCATCGATTGGATAGCCACGAAATTTAACTCGCACCTCTCGCACGTCTAAAGAAAGTTGCAGGACGAAATGGAAAGGGAATTGAACACCAGGTTATGAAGACACACTAAAATAATACTTTTTTACCACGTAGACTTTGAAAAATAAAGTTTTTGGGGGGTGAAAATGCAAATCGTCGATCCGTTAGGCATGAAACTTAACTCGCACCTCTCACACACGTCTAAAGAAAGTTGTAGGAAGAAACAAAATGGGATTTGGACTCCCAGTTATCAAGTTACACTGAAAAAACAAAATTTTCACCTATTTGACTTTGAAACACCATATTTAGGAGATTGGGGGGTCAAAATACAAACTGTCGATCCAATAACCTCGAAACTTAACTCTCACCTCCCACACATCTAAAGAAAGCTTTGGGATGAACAGAACAAGAATCAGACTCCCGGTTATCAAAATATCCTAAAAAATAACCTTTTCACCTCCTCAACTATGAAAAATAAAGTTTTTGGGGTATGGGGGTCAAAATACAAACCGTCGATCCGATAGCCATGAAATGTAACTCGCATCTTACACACATCTAAAGAAAGTTGCAGGAAGAAAAGGAAAGGAAATTGAACTCCTGTTTATGAAGATACACTAAAATATAACTTTTTTACCTCGTAGATTTTGAAAAACAAAGTTATTGGGGTTTGTGGGTGTCAAAATGCAAATCGTCGATCCGTTAGCCACAAAACTTAACTCCCACCTCCCACACGTCTAAAGAAAGTTGTAGGAAGAAACGAAAAAGGAATCGGACTTCCCATTATCAAGATACACTAAAACACAACTTTTTTGCCGCGTAGACTTTTAAAAACTAAGTTTTTGGGATTTGGAGGGTAAAAATCCAAACCGTCAATCATATAGCCACGAAATTTAATTCACACCTCACACATATCTAAAAAAAATTGTAGGAAGAAATGGAAAGAGAATCGGACTCCAAGTTATGAAGATACACTAAAAATAACTTTTTTACCACGTAGACGTTGGGAAATAATGTTTTTGGATTTTGGGGGGTCAAAATGCAAACCGTCACTCCGTTTGCCATGAAACTTAACTCGCACCTCCCATATGTCGAAAGAAAGTTGTAGGAAGAAACAGTAAGGGAATAGGACTAACGGTTATCAAGATACATTAAAAAATAAATTTTTCACCTCCTCAAAAATGAAAAACTAAGTTTTTGTAGCATGGGGGTCAAAATACAAACCATCGATTGGATAGCCACGAAATTTAACTCGCACCTCTAACACGTCTAAAGAAAGTTGTAGGACGAAATGGAAAGGGAATTGAACACCAGGTTATGAAGAAACACTAAAATAATACTATTTTACCACGTAGACTTTGAAAAATAAAGTTTTTAGGGGGTGAAAATGCAAATCGTCGATCCGTTAGGCATGAAACTTAACTCGCACCTCTCACACACGTCTAAAGAAAGTTGTAGGAAGAAATAAAATGGGATTTGGACTCCCAGTTATCAAGTTACACGGAAAAAAACAAAATTTTAACCTTTTTGACTTTGAAACACCATATTTAGGAGATTAGGGGGTCAAAATACAAACTGTCGATCCAATAACCTCGAAACTTAACTCTCACCTTCCACACATCTAAAGAAAGCTTTGGGATGAACAGAACAAGAATCAGACTCCCGGTTATCAAGATATCCTAAAAAATAACCTTTTCACCTCCTCAACTATGAAAAATAAAGTTTTTGGGGTATGGGGGTCAAAATACAAACACCGATCCGATAGCCATGAAATGTAACTCGCAGCTTACACACATCTAAAGAAAGTTGTAGGAAGAAAAGGAAAGGAAATTGAACTCCTGGTTATGAAGATACACTAAAATATAACTTTTTTACCTCGTAGATTTTGAAAAACAAATTTATTGGGGTTTGTGGGTGTCAAAATGCAAATCGTCGATCCGTTAGCCACAAAACTTAACTCCCACCTCCCACACGTCTAAAGAAATTTGTAGGAAGAAACGAAAAAGGAATCGGACTTCCCATTATCAAGATACACTAAAACACAACTTTTTTGCCGCGTAGACTTTTAAAAACTAAGTTTTTGGGATTTGGAGGGTAAAAATCCAAACCGTCAATCATATAGCCACGAAATTTAATTCACACCTAACACATATCTAAAGAAAATTGTAGGAAGAAATGGAAAGAGAATCGGACTCCAAGTTATGAAGATACACTAAAAATAACTTTTTTACCACGTAGACGTTGAGAAATAATATTTTTGGATTTTGGGGGGTCAAATTGCAAACCGTCAATCCGTTTGCCATGAAACTTAACTCGCACCTCGCATATGTCGAAAGAAAGTTGTAGGAAGAAACAGTAAGGGAATCGAACTAACGGTAATCAAGATACACTAAAAAATAATTTTTTCACCTCCTCAAAAATGAAAAACTAAGTTTTTGCAGCATGGGGGTCAAAATACAAACCATCGATTGGATAGCCACGAAATTTAACTCGCACCTCTCGCACGTCTAAAGAAAGTTGCAGGACGAAATGGAAAGGGAATTGAACACCAGGTTATGAAGACACACTAAAATAATACTTTTTTACCACGTAGACTTTGAAAAATAAAGTTTTTGGGGGGTGAAAATGCAAATCGTCGATCCGTTAGGCATGAAACTTAACTCGCACCTCTCACACACCTCTAAAGAAAGTTGTAGGAAGAAACAAAATGGGATTTGGACTCCCAGTTATCAAGTTACACTGAAAAAACAAAATTTTCACCTATTTGACTTTGAAATACCATATTTAGGAGATTGGGGGGTCAAAATACAAACTGTCGATCCAATAACCTCGAAACTTAACTCTCACCTCCCACACATCTAAAGAAAGCTTTGGGATGAACAGAACAAGAATCAGACTCCCGGTTATCAAAATATCCTAAAAAATAACCTTTTCACCTCCTCAACTATGAAAAATAAAGTTTTTGGGGTATGGGGGTCAAAATACAAACCGTCGATCCGATAGCCATGAAATGTAACTCGCATCTTACACACATCTAAAGAAAGTTGCAGGAAGAAAAGGAAAGGAAATTGAACTCCTGTTTATGAAGATACACTAAAATATAACTTTTTTACCTCGTAGATTTTGAAAAACAAAGTTATTGGGGTTTGTGGGTGTCAAAATGCAAATCGTCGATCCGTTAGCCACAAAACTTAACTCCCACCTCCCACACGTCTAAAGAAAGTTGTAGGAAGAAACGAAAAAGGAATCGGACTTCCCATTATCAAGATACACTAAAACACAACTTTTTTGCCGCGTAGACTTTTAAAAACTAAGTTTTTGGGATTTGGAGGGTAAAAATCCAAACCGTCAATCATATAGCCACGAAATTTAATTCACACCTCACACATATCTAAAGAAAATTGTAGGAAGAAATGGAAAGAGAATCGGACTCCAAGTTATGAAGATACACTAAAAATAACTTTTTTACCACGTAGACGTTGGGAAATAATGTTTTTGGATTTTGGGGGGTCAAAATGCAAACCGTCACTCCGTTTGCCATGAAACTTAACTCGCACCTCCCATATGTCGAAAGAAAGTTGTAGGAAGAAACAGTAAGGGAATCGGACTAACGGTTATCAAGATACATTAAAAAATAAAATTCTCACCTCCTCAAAAATGAAAAACTAAGTTTTTGTAGCATGGGGGTCAAAATACAAACCATCGATTGGATAGCCACGAAATTTAACTCGCACCTCTAGCACGTCTAAAGAAAGTTGTAGGACGAAATGGAAAGGGAATTGAACACCAGGTTATGAAGAAACACTAAAATAATACTATTTTACCACGTAGACTTTGAAAAATAAAGTTTTTGGGGGGTGAAAATGCAAATCGTCGATCCGTTAGGCATGAAACTTAACTCGCACCTCTCACACACGTCTAAAGAAAGTTGTAGGAAGAAACAAAATGGGATTTGGACTCCCAGTTATCAAGTTACACGGAAAAAATCAAAATTTTAACCTTTTTGACTTTGAAACACCATATTTAAGAGATTGGGGGGTCAAAATACAAACTGTCGATCCAATAACCTCGAAACTTAACTCTCACCTTCCACACATCTAAAGAAAGCTTTGGGATGAACAGAACAAGAATCAGACTCCCGGTAATCAAGATATCCTAAAAAATAACCTTTTCACCTCCTCAACTATGAAAAATAAAGTTTTTGGGGTATGGGGGTCAAAATACAAACACCGATCCGATAGCCATGAAATGTAACTCGCAGCTTACACACATCTAAAGAAAGTTGTAGGAAGAAAAGGAAAGGAAATTGAACTCCTGGTTATGAAGATACACTAAAATATAACTTTTTTACCTCGTAGATTTTGAAAAACAAAGTTATTGGGGTTTGTGGGGGTCAAAATGCAAATTATCAATCCGTTAGCCACGAAACTTAACTCCCACCTTCCACACGTCTAAAGAAAGTTGTAGGAAGAAACGGAAAAGGAATCGGACTTTCCATTATCAAGATACACTAAAACACAACTTTTTTGCCGCGTAGACTTTTAAAAACAAAGTTTTTTGGGTTTGGAGAGTAAAAATGCAAACCGTCAATCATATAGCCACGAAATTTAATTCACACCTCACAAACATCTAAAGAAAGTTGTAGGAAGAAATGGACAGAAAATCGGACTCCAAGTTATCAAGATACACTAAAACTAACTTTTTTACCTCGTAGACGTTGGAAAATAAAGTTTTTGGGTTTTGGGGGGTCAAATTGCAAACCGTCAATCCGTTTGCCATGAAACTTAACTCGCACCTCCCATATGTCGAAAGAAAGTTGTAGGAAGAAATAGTAAGGGAATCGGACTAACGGTAATCAAGATACACTAAAAAGTAACTTTTTCACCTCCTCAAAAATGAAAAACTAAGTTTTTGCAGCATGGGGGTTAAAATGCAAACCATCGATCCGATTGCCACGAAATTTAACTCGCACCTCTCGTACATCTAAAGAAAGTTGCAGGAAGAAATGGAAAGGGAAATGAACACCAGGTTATGAAGATACACTAAAATGTAACTTTTTTACCACGTAGACTTTGAAAAATAAAGTTTTGGGGGGGGGGGGGGTCAAAATGCAAATCGTCGATCCGTTAGACATGAAACTTAACTTGCACCTCTGACACACATCTAAAGAAAGTTGTAAGAAGAAACAAAATGGGATTTGGACTCCCAGTTATCAAGTTACACTAAAAAAAACAAAATTTTCACCTACTTGACTTTGAAACACCATATTTAGGAGATTGGGGGGTCAAAATACAAACTGTCGATCCCATAACCTTGAAACTTAACTCTCACCTCCCACACATCTAATGAAAGCTTTGGGATGAACATAACAAGAATCAGACTCCCGGTAATCAAGATATCCTAAAAAATAACCTTTTCACATCCTCAACTACGAAAAACAATGTTTTTGGGGTATGGGGGTCAAAATACAAACCGTCGATCCGATAGCCATGAAATGTAACTCGCAGCTTACACACATCTAAAGAAATTTGTAGGAAGAAAAGGAAAGGAAATTGAACTCCTGGTTATGAAGATACACTAAAATATAACTTTTTTACCTCGTAGATTTTGAAAAAGAAAGTTATTGGGGTTTGTGGGTGTCAAAATGCAAATCGCCGATCCGTTAGCCACAAAACTTAACTCCCACCTCCCACACGTCTAAAGAAAGTTGTAGGAAGAAACGGAAAAGGAATCGGACTTCCCATTATCAAGATACACTAAAACACAACTTTTTTGCCGCGTAGACTTTTAAAAACTAAGTTTTTGGGATTTGGAGGGTAAAAATCCAAACCGTCAATCATATAGCCACGAAATTTAATTCACACCTCACACATATCTAAAGAAAATTGTAGGAAGAAATGGAAAGAGAATCGGACTCCAAGTTATGAAGATACACTAAAAATAACTTTTTTACCACGTAGACGTTGAGAAATACTCCCTCCGTCCCATTTTATGTGTCCCCCTTTCTATTTTGGTATGTCCCAAAATTGTTGTCCACTTTCCTAAATTAGTATATATATTTTACTTAGTTTCCCAAATTGCCCTTCCTTACAACCAATACCAAAACAAAACAAAAAAGAAAGAGCAATCATTATGGGCAATTGTGGAAAGTAGGTGTAGATTTCTTTTGTCCCCTTAAATAGTTGGATTCCCAAAAAGGGACACATAAAATGGGACGGAGGGAGTAATATTTTTGGATTTTGGGGGGTCAAATTGCAAACCGTCAGTCCGTTTGCCATGAAACTTAACTCGCACCTCGCATATGTCGAAAGAAAGTTGTAGGAAGAAACAGTAAGAGAATCGAACTAACGGTAATCAAGATACACTAAAAAATAATTTTTTCACCTCCTCAAAAATGAAAAACTAAGTTTTTGCAGCATGGGGGTCAAAATACAAACCATCGATTGGATAGCCACGAAATTTAACTCGCACCTCTCGCACGTCTAAAGAAAGTTGCAGGACGAAATGGAAAGGGAATTGAACACCAGGTTATGAAGACACACTAAAATAATACTTTTTTACCACGTAGACTTTGAAAAATAAAGTTTTTGGGGGGTGAAAATGCAAATCGTCGATCCGTTAGGCATGAAACTTAACTCGCACCTCTCACACACGTCTAAAGAAAGTTGTAGGAAGAAACAAAATGGGATTTGGACTCCCAGTTATCAAGTTACACTGAAAAAACAAAATTTTCACCTATTTGACTTTGAAACACCATATTTAGGAGATTGGGGGGTCAAAATACAAACTGTCGATCCAATAACCTCGAAACTTAACTCTCACCTCCCACACATCTAAAGAAAGCTTTGGGATGAACAGAACAAGAATCAGACTCCCGGTTATCAAAATATCCTAAAAAATAACCTTTTCACCTCCTCAACTATGAAAAATAAAGTTTTTGGGGTATGGGGGTCAAAATACAAACCGTCGATCCGATAGCCATGAAATGTAACTCGCATCTTACACACATCTAAAGAAAGTTGCAGGAAGAAAAGGAAAGGAAATTGAACTCCTGTTTATGAAGATACACTAAAATATAACTTTTTTACCTCGTAGATTTTGAAAAACAAAGTTATTGGGGTTTGTGGGTGTCAAAATGCAAATCGTCGATCCGTTAGCCACAAAACTTAACTCCCACCTCCCACACGTCTAAAGAAAGTTGTAGGAAGAAACGAAAAAGGAATCGGACTTCCCATTATCAAGATACACTAAAACACAACTTTTTTGCCGCGTAGACTTTTAAAAACTAAGTTTTTGGGATTTGGAGGGTAAAAATCCAAACCGTCAATCATATAGCCACGAAATTTAATTCACACCTCACACATATCTAAAAAAAATTGTAGGAAGAAATGGAAAGAGAATCGGACTCCAAGTTATGAAGATACACTAAAAATAACTTTTTTACCACGTAGACGTTGGGAAATAATGTTTTTGGATTTTGGGGGGTCAAAATGCAAACCGTCACTCCGTTTGCCATGAAACTTAACTCGCACCTCCCATATGTCGAAAGAAAGTTGTAGGAAGAAACAGTAAGGGAATAGGACTAACGGTTATCAAGATACATTAAAAAATAAATTTTTCACCTCCTCAAAAATGAAAAACTAAGTTTTTGTAGCATGGGGGTCAAAATACAAACCATCGATTGGATAGCCACGAAATTTAACTCGCACCTCTAACACGTCTAAAGAAAGTTGTAGGACGAAATGGAAAGGGAATTGAACACCAGGTTATGAAGAAACACTAAAATAATACTATTTTACCACGTAGACTTTGAAAAATAAAGTTTTTAGGGGGTGAAAATGCAAATCGTCGATCCGTTAGGCATGAAACTTAACTCGCACCTCTCACACACGTCTAAAGAAAGTTGTAGGAAGAAATAAAATGGGATTTGGACTCCCAGTTATCAAGTTACACGGAAAAAAAACAAAATTTTAACCTTTTTGACTTTGAAACACCATATTTAGGAGATTAGGGGGTCAAAATACAAACTGTCGATCCAATAACCTCGAAACTTAACTCTCACCTTCCACACATCTAAAGAAAGCTTTGGGATGAACAGAACAAGAATCAGACTCCCGGTTATCAAGATATCCTAAAAAATAACCTTTTCACCTCCTCAACTATGAAAAATAAAGTTTTTGGGGTATGGGGGTCAAAATACAAACACCGATCCGATAGCAATGAAATGTAACTCGCAGCTTACACACATCTAAAGAAAGTTGTAGGAAGAAAAGGAAAGGAAATTGAACTCCTGGTTATGAAGATACACTAAAATATAACTTTTTTACCTCGTAGATTTTGAAAAACAAATTTATTGGGGTTTGTGGGTGTCAAAATGCAAATCGTCGATCCGTTAGCCACAAAACTTAACTCCCACCTCCCACACGTCTAAAGAAATTTGTAGGAAGAAACGAAAAAGGAATCGGACTTCCCATTATCAAGATACACTAAAACACAACTTTTTTGCCGCGTAGACTTTTAAAAACTAAGTTTTTGGGATTTGGAGGGTAAAAATCCAAACCGTCAATCATATAGCCACGAAATTTAATTCACACCTAACACATATCTAAAGAAAATTGTAGGAAGAAATGGAAAGAGAATCGGACTCCAAGTTATGAAGATACACTAAAAATAACTTTTTTACCACGTAGACGTTGAGAAATAATATTTTTGGATTTTGGGGGGTCAAATTGCAAACCGTCAATCCGTTTGCCATGAAACTTAACTCGCACCTCGCATATGTCGAAAGAAAGTTGTAGGAAGAAACAGTAAGGGAATCGAACTAACGGTAATCAAGATACACTAAAAAATAATTTTTTCACCTCCTCAAAAATGAAAAACTAAGTTTTTGCAGCATGGGGGTCAAAATACAAACCATCGATTGGATAGCCACGAAATTTAACTCGCACCTCTCGCACGTCTAAAGAAAGTTGCAGGACGAAATGGAAAGGGAATTGAACACCAGGTTATGAAGACACACTAAAATAATACTTTTTTACCACGTAGACTTTGAAAAATAAAGTTTTTGGGGGGTGAAAATGCAAATCGTTGATCCGTTAGGCATGAAACTTAACTCGCACCTCTCACACACGTCTAAAGAAAGTTGTATGAAGAAACAAAATGGGATTTGGACTCCCAGTTATCAAGTTACACTGAAAAAACAAAATTTTCACCTATTTGACTTTGAAACACCATATTTAGGAGATTGGGGGGTCAAAATACAAACTGTCGATCCAATAACCTCGAAACTTAACTCTCACCTCCCACACATCTAAAGAAAGCTTTGGGATGAACAGAACAAGAATCAGACTCCCGGTTATCAAGATATCCTAAAAAATAACCTTTTCACCTCCTCAACTATGAAAAATAAAGTTTTTGGGGTATGGGGGTCAAAATACAAACACCGATCCGATAGCCATGAAATGTAACTCGCAGCTTACACACATCTAAAGAAAGTTGTAGGAAGAAAAGGAAAGGAAATTGAACTCCTGGTTATGAAGATACACTAAAATATAACTTTTTTACCTCGTAGATTTTGAAAAAGAAAGTTATTGGGGTTTGTGGGTGTCAAAATGCAAATCGCCGATCCGTTAGCCACAAAACTTAACTCCCACCTCCCACACGTCTAAAGAAAGTTGTAGGAAGAAACGGAAAAGGAATCGGACTTCCCATTATCAAGATACACTAAAACACAACTTTTTTGCCGCGTAGACTTTTAAAAACTAAGTTTTTGGGATTTGGAGGGTAAAAATCCAAACCGTCAATCATATAGCCACGAAATTTAATTCACACCTCACACATATCTAAAGAAAATTGTAGGAAGAAATGGAAAGAGAATCGGACTCCAAGTTATGAAGATACACTAAAAATAACTTTTTTACCACGTAGACGTTGAGAAATACTCCCTCCGTCCCATTTTATGTGTCCCCCTTTCTATTTTGGTATGTCCCAAAATTGTTGTCCACTTTCCTAAATTAGTATATATATTTTACTTAGTTTCCCAAATTGCCCTTCCTTACAACCAATACCAAAACAAAACAAAAAAGAAAGAGCAATCATTATGGGCAATTGTGGAAAGTAGGTGTAGATTTCTTTTGTCCCCTTAAATAGTTGGATTCCCAAAAAGGGACACATAAAATGGGACGGAGGGAGTAATATTTTTGGATTTTGGGGGGTCAAATTGCAAACCGTCAGTCCGTTTGCCATGAAACTTAACTCGCACCTCGCATATGTCGAAAGAAAGTTGTAGGAAGAAACAGTAAGAGAATCGAACTAACGGTAATCAAGATACACTAAAAAATAATTTTTTCACCTCCTCAAAAATGAAAAACTAAGTTTTTGCAGCATGGGGGTCAAAATACAAACCATCGATTGGATAGCCACGAAATTTAACTCGCACCTCTCGCACGTCTAAAGAAAGTTGCAGGACGAAATGGAAAGGGAATTGAACACCAGGTTATGAAGACACACTAAAATAATACTTTTTTACCACGTAGACTTTGAAAAATAAAGTTTTTGGGGGGTGAAAATGCAAATCGTCGATCCGTTAGGCATGAAACTTAACTCGCACCTCTCACACACGTCTAAAGAAAGTTGTAGGAAGAAACAAAATGGGATTTGGACTCCCAGTTATCAAGTTACACTGAAAAAACAAAATTTTCACCTATTTGACTTTGAAACACCATATTTAGGAGATTGGGGGGTCAAAATACAAACTGTCGATCCAATAACCTCGAAACTTAACTCTCACCTCCCACACATCTAAAGAAAGCTTTGGGATGAACAGAACAAGAATCAGACTCCCGGTTATCAAAATATCCTAAAAAATAACCTTTTCACCTCCTCAACTATGAAAAATAAAGTTTTTGGGGTATGGGGGTCAAAATACAAACCGTCGATCCGATAGCCATGAAATGTAACTCGCATCTTACACACATCTAAAGAAAGTTGCAGGAAGAAAAGGAAAGGAAATTGAACTCCTGTTTATGAAGATACACTAAAATATAACTTTTTTACCTCGTAGATTTTGAAAAACAAAGTTATTGGGGTTTGTGGGTGTCAAAATGCAAATCGTCGATCCGTTAGCCACAAAACTTAACTCCCACCTCCCACACGTCTAAAGAAAGTTGTAGGAAGAAACGAAAAAGGAATCGGACTTCCCATTATCAAGATACACTAAAACACAACTTTTTTGCCGCGTAGACTTTTAAAAACTAAGTTTTTGGGATTTGGAGGGTAAAAATCCAAACCGTCAATCATATAGCCACGAAATTTAATTCACACCTCACACATATCTAAAGAAAATTGTAGGAAGAAATGGAAAGAGAATCGGACTCCAAGTTATGAAGATATACTAAAAATAACTTTTTTACCACGTAGACGTTGGGAAATAATGTTTTTGGATTTTGGGGGGTCAAAATGCAAACCGTCACTCCGTTTGCCATGAAACTTAACTCGCACCTCCCATATGTCGAAAGAAAGTTGTAGGAAGAAACAGTAAGGGAATCGGACTAACGGTTATCAAGATACATTAAAAAATAAATTTTTCACCTCCTCAAAAATGAAAAACTAAGTTTTTGTAGCATGGGGGTCAAAATACAAACCATCGATTGGATAGCCACGAAATTTAACTCGCACCTCTAGCACGTCTAAAGAAAGTTGTAGGACGAAATGTAAAGGGAATTGAACACCAGGTTATGAAGAAACACTAAAATAATACTATTTTACCACGTAGACTTTGAAAAATAAAGTTTTTGGGGGGTGAAAATGCAAATCGTCGATCCGTTAGGCATGAAACTTAACTCGCACCTCTGACACACGTCTAAAGAAAGTTGTAGGAAGAAACAAAATGGGATTTGGACTCCCAGTTATCAAGTTACACTGAAAAAAACAAAACTTTAACCTTTTTGACTTTGAAACACCATATTTAGGAGATTGGGGGGTCAAAATACAAACTGTCGATCCAATAACCTCGAAACTTAACTCTCACCTTCCACACATCTAAAGAAAGCTTTGGGATGAACAGAACAAGAATCAGACTCCCGGTTATCAAGATATCCTAAAAAATAACCTTTTCACCTCCTCAACTATGAAAAATAAAGTTTTTGGGGTATGGGGGTCAAAATACAAACACCGATCCGATAGCCATGAAATGTAACTCGCAGCTTACACACATCTAAAGAAAGTTGTAGGAAGAAAAGGAAAGGAAATTGAACTCCTGGTTATGAAGATACACTAAAATATAACTTTTTTACCTCGTAGATTTTGAAAAACAAATTTATTGGGGTTTGTGGGTGTCAAAATGCAAATCGTCGATCCGTTAGCCACAAAACTTAACTCCCACCTCCCACACGTCTAAAGAAATTTGTAGGAAGAAACGAAAAAGGAATCGGACTTGTGGACCACTGCGAAATGAGGAGCGGGTCCTGACGCTCTCCCTCGATAGTGTCCCGGGACGGATCCCAAGGAGCACACTTCAGGGAAAACTAGGACTTCCTCACGCGATCCTAGAGACAAAGAGTCGCCACCTAATTTTTATCGGGAATTAGGAAACCCAAGTTTGACTCGCCCAAAATTGAATAAGGTTACTCGCCCTTCATTACCAGAAACAAGGTTCGGGGGTCTTGGTACGAGAGGGGAAGGAGCCCAAGCAGGACTAAAGCACCCCCTCCTCGCCCTACCGAATGGTAGGCCTTGATTCAAATATCCTTGTTATTAATTCATAATAGATGTTGTTTCCTCAAACATACTAGATAGATATATACATGGCAAAAAGAAACATCTAATGAAAATCATTTCAAGAGACTAAATCAAGTAGAAAGCGGATGCTCATGCAATACAAGGGAGAAGTATACTCACAGTGGCTAGTCCCGCCCGGGACCGATGCAAATAAAGTAAACATGTCATGATATGCAAAGGGAACGAGAAGACTTACATTGGTTGACTCAAGCGGAGTCGCGAAAGCAAAAAGAATGGAAACGTGCAATGCAATCATGCAACAATCCTAGATAAGATGTCTCTAACAAATAATCATATAAACGGAGACTATCCTAAAGGAATTGTGTCGTTGAAATCAAAGTTGTAAACCTAGAAAAATTCTAAAAGAAAGGATAGAGATAGTACATGATACATGGGCACTAAGCCACATGTAGACGAGGCAAACCACAAATCGAAGTCCGGGTCCGAGGCACTTAATTCTCTGCACTAATACACCAAAGAATACCCAAGCATTGCAAAAATACAAGCAAACAAATGATATGCATGATAAACAAAGGAAACATGTCATCAATCAAATTTCCAGATTCAGCAACCTCTAATGAATCCTATCAAAAGTGGTCGTAAACATGAGCTGGATAAAAACCCTTTTACAGAAAGTTAGATACATGTCTTAGGGAACTTCTCCAAAAAGTGGGACCTCAATATCAATTTTATTGTTTGAGAAATAAATGTTTTGGGAATAGTGGATCAGGACTGTCCACTGTTCTTGTAAAAATCATAATTAAATCTACAAAAATCATATGAAGCTCTATTTGGTGTCAAAAGAAAGCTATTTCACTGTAGTATATGATAAAAATAAACCCATGGACATTCTGTAATCACAAGGTTTCTGAAAAAGGGTTTTAAACAGACTCTGTTATTCTGGAAATTTGGTATCATTTGACAAATGAATGCAAAACATAATAGAAGTATAATAGAAGTTCATGAATCATGTTAACCAAGTTGATTTAAGCTTTTGATCTCTCATCCATTTATCCTAGGTGATTTCTAAACCAAGTTTTATTCATCAATTGTTGTTGAGTGATCAAGGTATGACCATTTTGTATACATAATCATATTTGTAATTAAACTTAGAAAATTCCAGAATAGTTGTATCAACTTTAAACGCTTAGAAAACGATCCTAACTCGATCGTATGCTCACGATTTTACATCGGCATATAGATATATGAGTTAGGAATCATCCCCAAAAAGCGGAACGTCGATAACTATTATAGATTTTCTGAAATTCAAGCACAAAGAGACGATGTTCAAATCTGTCAACCGATTTCTCAACAATTTCTAAAAATAGTATATGAATCCTAAAAGCTCTCAAAACGGACCGGATGAAAGCTAATTCATCAAAGTTTACCCAGAAAATTTGAAATCCATCAAACTATGGGTTTTGATGGACCAAATCTAATGGACAAAACCAATCTGCTTTGCTGAATTTTTATCTAGTTCATTTTAAAGTGTGAGGAAAACATTTTAGTGATAGTTGAAGCTTATTAGAGAGATCAAACTCATAGATCAACTTAATTATCATGATTCCCAATCAATTTAGCCCTCAAGTTCTATGAAGAACTTTTAGATCAAGGATCAAAGGGACTTATAAATATCATGTTGGAGATGAAATTCAATAGGAATCCTAGGTAATAGGAATAATCAAGAGATAGGTATGAACATAGAAATCATCCTTCTCATAGACCATATTTCCAAACCATCATGGAATTCAAAATAGATATATGTATATATATATAATCATGTATGCATGAATCTAAACTAAAATTGAAGAATGAAACCAAAATTGAAAATCAAAGTGAAAAACAATCTCTAATTGTAAATTATCAATAAAAATCAAAGAGATTTGGATCTAACTATGTGAGTGTGTGAAGAACATGAGAGGAAGAAGATGAGTGTTCTAATAAGTAGAAATAGAACTAAGTTAGATCCAAATCTTATAGATCTATATATACAAAGTAGGAATTAGAGATGAACTATAGTGTTTACCTCTTGGAGGATTCTCAATTACAAGACCAAAATTGATTTGAAGATCTTCTTCTTCAAGTGTTATTCAAGTGTTCTTCAAGCACTCATCCATGGAAGTTGAGGGAGGCAATTGATGTTCAAATTGTGGTCTAATTAGCCTAAGTTAATCTAAATTCAATTCATAATTTTCTCTCTCTAGAATTCACCTAAATTGAAAGTATATTCAAAGTATACTTATCTCTCTTGTATGTGCTTCTATGTGTGTTTGTATCTCCAAGTATATTCAAGTGTATCTCTTCCAAGTGTCTAGTGTGTTAAGATGTGTGTGTGTGTGTGTGTGTGTGTGTGTGTGTGTGTGATCTCATATGAGATGTATGAGATCTTATATAGAGTTTTGAAGACTTAGCTCTTAAGTTTCAGGGTTAAAACAGGATTTTTAGAGCTTAAAAGAGGGTTAAAATGGCCATTTCGGAGCTTAAACGCAATTTCCAGGCAATTTCCTCGCAGTGGGAAGCTTCTAGAAGGGTCTGGAACTCAAAAAGCTCCGTGGAGGACACAAATGGAAGTGGCGGTTATGGTGGGACCCGCCACCCCCATACCCAAAACCGCCACTTACTATTTGGGTCCCTCTGGTCACCCACAAGCTCTGTTTCAAATTTCATGCGCACTGCTTTTCCAGATTTTTGTAAAAATGCTTTTTGGTGTCCGAAATCGTCCGTTTACGTACCGTTGGAAAGCTGTCAGGTTGAATTTCAGTATAAAAATATTTCCAGAGGTTTTATAATGAGAATTGAAGTCCAATTGAAGTCCGGAAGTCCTCCGGAACTTTCGTTGTCTTTTTGAAATCAAATGACGTCTTTTCCAAAATTGCTTTCAAATGTGCGTCGATTTCGAACTTTTCTTTAAAATTGAATCTCTGGATACCTAGAATACTGCGTTTAGAACACTTAATGTTCATATAACCCTGAGAGAATATGAATTCTGAGAGATGATTTTGACAAAACCGGGATTTATCCATGGAAAAGGGCTTTTCTGAGCTTGAAGTCACTTTCCGAAGTCCGATCTTCTGATTGTGTGGAATCCAGTACCTTCCACGGGGTACTTTTCATCATCGAATCCTCCAAGACGTTGTCCACCCTAAATCCTATCAGTGTGGTCAAAATTGGGTGTCTACAGTTTGCCCCTCTTTGGCAGAGCTTGTTGTGAACAACGTGAACTGCAAGTGAGTGCCAAAGCCTTGAAGGCACCCAAATAACCATACTGAGAGGTTTTAGGAAAAACAAAAAATTCGCAAAATCAAGAAATTCAAAATCAGAGAAAATCAAGAAATTACGAATGCAAGAATGCAATGCAATGCTGGGTAGAGGCGGCTAAGTTGAGGCTGATGCTGGTCGTGCTCCGCTGGAGCTGCCTACGTATCCTTTCCAGGAATCAGACCAGGGCGTAGTTCAAGCGCGCGGGAAAACGGAAAACAAACAACAACAATGCGGATGAAATGCTCCTATCCTAGGATGCTGGTGCAGTATGAAAACATGAAATGTGAAAGTGCTGGAGGAATCATCCTCAAGGGTTCCCTAGATGCAAAATCTAATGCAAAGGATGCAACGACTCTCTCTCACAGTCGAATATGCTAAAGGTATCTTGGATGATTCTCGAGGTTTTTGTCAAAGTTATTCTTCTGATCTTAAGGCTCGTAGGCGTCATCTGTATCCTGGACGACTCTTGAAATAGCGAAGTATCTTGGATGAATTCTGAGTCATGTCAAACAACTGGACGATTGCTGGTGTAGAGTCCTTCTGCTGGGGACGATTACTGATGTAGAGTCCTTCTGCTGGGGACGATTGTTGATGTAGAGTCCTTCTGCTGGGGACGATTGCTGAAATAGGTCCTTCTGCTGGGGACGATTGCTGATGTAGAGTCCTTTTGCTGGGGACGATTGCTGGTGTAGAGTCCTTCTGCTGGGGACGATTGCTGATGTAGAGTCCTTCTGCTGGGGACGATTGCTGAAACAGGTCCTTCTTCTGTGGACGATTGCTGATGTAGAGTCCTTTTGCTGGGGACGATTGCTGATGTAGAGTCCTTCTGCTGGGGACGATTGCTGATGTAGAGTCCTTTTGCTGGGGACGATTGCTGATGTAGAGTCCTTTTGCTGGGGACAAATCTTCTGAAACAGGTCTCTCTGCCGGAGACAAATCTTCTGCTCTTCTGAAACAGGTCCTTCTTCTAGACAAATCTTCTGTAACAGGTCTGGAAACAAGTCTTCTGAAACAGGTCTCTCTGCCGGAGACAAATCTTCTGTTCTTCTGAAACAGGCCCTTTTTCCGAGGACAAATCTTCTGTGGCAGGTCTAGAAACAAATCTTCTGAAACAGGTCTCTCTGCCGGAGACAAATCCTCTGTTCTTCTGAAACAGGCCCTTCTTCTGGGGACAAATCTTCTGTGGCAGGTCTAGAAACAAATCTTCTGAAACAGGTCTCTCTGCCGGAGACAAATCCTCTGTTCTTCTGAAACAGGCCCTTCTTCTGGGGACAAATCTTCTGTGGCAGGTCTAGAAACAAATCTTCTGAAACAGGTCTCTCTGCCGGAGACAAATCCTCTGTTCTTCTGAAACAGGCCCTTCTTCTGAGGACAAATCTTCTGTGGCAGGTCTAGAAACAAATCTTCTGAAACAGGTCTCTCTGCCGGAGACAAATCCTCTGTTCTTCTGAAACAGGCCCTTCTTCTGAGGACAAATCTTCTGTGGCAGGTCTAGAAACAAATCTTCTGAAACAGGTCTCTCTGCCGGAGACAAATCCTCTGTTCTTCTGAAACAGGCCCTTCTTCTGAGGACAAATCTTCTGTTCTGATGCACGGATTCTGAGAGATACACAAATTCTGAGAGATGACCCTTCTTCTGAGAGCAACCCACGGATACACGATTCTGATTTTGAGAGAAACCCTACATTCTGGAGGCAACCCTGATATGCGATGCTGAGAAATACATGATTCTGAGAGAAACCCTACATTCTGGAGGCAACCCTGGATACACGATTCTGATTCTGAGAGAAACCCTACATTCTGGAGGCAACCCACGATTCTGAGAGAAACCCTACATTCTGAGAGCAACCCACGGATACACGATTCTTGGCATAAACCTTGTATTCTGGAGGCGACCCACGATTCTGATTCTGAGAGAAACCCTACATTCTGGAGGCAACCCACGATTCTGAGAGAAACCCTACATTCTGGAGGCAACCCTGGATACATGATGCTTGGCATAAACCTTGTATTCTGGAGGCGATTTTGATGCTCAAATTCTGAGAGATACCCTTTATCTGGAGGCAACCCGTGGATACATGATGCTTGCGAGAAACTTAATTCTGAAAGTTCTCTACTGGGGAGATCCTATGATTCTGAGAGATGCACGAATTCTGTATACCTTGACAATATCTGGAAACTCTCTGCTTGAGGAGATATCTGAGGTTTCTGGGACGCGAGCACATATTCTGGAGGCCCTGCTGATTCTTTCTGAGACTCATATTGGTGCTTCGACCAACGCAATCATTCTTGCAACACGTCAGGCTTACTCTAACCCTTTCTGAACATCTCGCATTCTGACCCATCTTCTGAAAGTCCTTTCTGGATGTAATTCTCAAGCGACAGTAGACTCAAATGTCCATTTTCTAAGACAACTCATAATCAATCCCAAAACGACGGGAGTTTGCCGTTTCTCGGCCACTTTCAGGCTGCGGTGCCTTTGATTCTTCTGATCTTTCTGACCATATCTTTCTTCTCTTTGCAGTGGGATGGCATGTGCCAGACTTACATAGAACGTGATGCGGCCCTGGTAAATTTCTTGACCTTTTCTTCTTATCTCATTGCTTTTTCAAACCCCTATACTGATTCTTTTCTTCCACAGGTGGCTCAAGTTAGGCAGCTTCAATCACAGTTGGAGCGGATGAATGCAGGCCCTTCTGGTGGGGCTGGTGGGTCTAGGCGAAGGCGCCAAATTGAAGATGATGATAGCTCTACGGCCTCAGATATGCCTGCTTGGTACCCACGGGCTACTCGTCGTCGCTGATGATGATCATATGCACCCATGACTATCTTTCTGTTTTTCTTGCTTTCTGTGCTGAGACTGATGTTGATGTATTCTGTCTGAGACTTGATGGGCTTGTACTCTTGACTTTGCTTGATGCTGCTTTATGCTATCCTTCTGTTTCGCTTTGCATCCCTTGTCACGAGACCGATTTGATTGACACTTTGCACACTGACACACAGGACTCGATTTTTACAGGGAAAGGAAATTTCTGACGATTCCTCTTTCTCGACAATGTCTTTTGACTTGGATATTTGAATTTTCTAAGGATTTGCATGTTTTTGAAAATGAGATTTTATCTTGTAGCAGGATATTGTGTTGGCTTTGCATGTAATCTTGAAGCTTTTGAAAATTTTCCACATAATGTTTCAGTCTTGACATTAGATTCACATCTTTAGATTGCTAAAAAAAACTTTTCAACTTAATATCAAGAATTACCAGATTTTTCACTTAGGTGCTTTAATTCTGATAGCCAAGTGATCCAGAGAGGACAGGTAGCGAGGTATGGGCAAACGACAGTTTGCCCCTAGTTGATAGAGATAAATGGAAGTTTGGGCAAACGCAGTTTGCCCCTAGTGTGGCAGTGATATCTTGAGGCTTTGGGCAAACTTGAAAGTTTGCCTCTAGTTTGCAAGGTTCAGGGATCGAGAGCCAGGAAAGCTCGCCTACTTATCCCCAAGTGGGAATCAGATCCAAAGTAGTTCGGCCAGGTCTTGAAAGGAAGTATGGTTGAGGGTTTCAGGAGCAGTGACCGAACCGAGCAGGTTGCCTACATATCCCCAAGTGGGAATCAGGTCAAGTGTAGTTCCTCGAATGCTGGAGGTTTTGAAAGAACAGGTTTTGAAAGAAAAGGCTTTTAAGCATAGTATCTCTTGAGACGGTCAATGTTGATTGGCTGATTGAACTCAACTCCATCTAGATCCATCAGGTATGCCGCTCCTCCAGAGAGAAGCTTCTTGATGACGTATGGGCCAACCCAATTTGGCTTGAATTTCCCTCTAGGATCGAAAACGGGTGCTTTTAAGGCTTTAAGCACAAGGTCGCCTTCCTCAAGTTTTCTTGGACGGACCTTCTTGTTGAATGCTCGAGCTATTCTTCTCTGATACACATGCACATGATCAATTGCGGCCAACCTTTTCTCATCAAGTAACATTAGCTCCTCATATCTATCTCTTAGCCAATCAAATTCTGGAATCTCGGATTCTACCACAACTCTCAAAGATGGTAGTTCTATTTCAACTGGGAGTACTGCTTCCATTCCGTAAGCCAATGAATAAGGAGTGGCTCCTGTAGATGTTCGGATAGATGTTCTGTATCCCCACAGTGCATACGGTAACTTCTCATGCCAATCTCGGTATGTATCAGTCATCTTTCTTAGGATCGTCTTCAAATTCTTATTAGCTGCTTCAACTGCCCCATTTGTTTGTGGCCTATACGGCGCTGACATGTGGTGCATGATCTTGTATTCTTCTAGTAGATCCAAAACCTCTTTCTGGAAGTGACTGCCATGATCGGATATCAACTCATGAGGGACCCCGTATCGGCAGATTATATTTCTTCTGATAAATCTGGCCACATCTTTAGCCTTCAATGTCGCATAAGACTCTGCTTCCACCCATTTTGTGAAATAATCAATTGCTACCAGGATGTATTGATGCCCATTAGACGCCTTCGGGGTTACTTCTCCAATAACATCTATTCCCCAAACTGAGAATGGCCAAGGGGTAGTCATGTTGTATAGCAGTGACGGCGGCACATGCTTCATATTGGCATGGATCTGACATTTGTGACATTTTCTGACATATTCATAGCAGTCCTTGTCCATAGTAGTCCAATAATATCCTTGTCGGATGATCTTCTTAGCTAACATGTGTCCACTCATATGAGGACCACACACCCCTTCGTGAATTTGCTCCATCATCTTTCTCGCACTGTTTCCATATAGACATGTCAAGTTGAATCCATTGTGAGATCTCTTCAATAGATTTCCGCCACAAATCATGAATTGAGCCGAGAATCTTCTTATGGCTCTCTTGTCTTTCTCAGAGGCGCCTTCCGGATATTCCCCATTTTCAATGAAGTTCCACACGTCGGTGTACCACGGAAGTTCTTCTGCTTCTTCTATTTCCCCAATCATCTCATAAGACGGCTTTTCCCTTTGTTCAATCATCAAAGGAGTTAGCTTTATCCCCACAGGAATCTCAATCATTGACGCTAAAGTAGCCAAAGAGTCTGCTAGCTGATTTTCTTCTCGAGGCAGGTAGAAGAACGTGATATGCAAGAAACGAGTTCGTAAAGAATCAAGATACTCATGATAAGGTTTTAACTTCTCTTCCTTGACTTTCCAATCTCCTCGAACTTGGGATATGATCAAATTGGAATCCCCGAATACATCAAGTTTCCTTACCTCCAAAGTCAATGCGGCTTCTAGCCCCAAGATACAAGCTTCATACTCAGCAGTGTTGTTGGTGGAGGTGTACTTCAGCTTAATAGAGAACGGGGTATGTGCTCCTTCAGGGGATACAAGGATGATTCCTACTCCATATCCTTTTTGGTTTGCAGCTCCATCAAAGTACATTTTCCACACATCTTCTTTTAATTCCATCAATCCTTCGTCAGGGAACATGAACTCTCCTTCGTTTTCCAGATTTATCGGATGTTCTGCTAAATGTTCTGCGACAGCCCTTCCTTTAACAGATTTACTCGTAGCATGTATCAAGTCAAACTCAGATAGCATCAATGTCCATCGGGAGATTCTTCCGGTCAATGCTGGTTTTTCAAATAGGTACTTCAAAGGATCCATTCGGGAGATTAAAACAACAGGGAAGGCCAACATATAATGCCTCAGACGACGAGTGGCCCAAACCAAAGCCCAACATGTCTTTTCTAACGGAGAATACTTCAATTCGTATCCAGTCATCCTTTTACTTAAGTAGTAAATGGCTTTCTCTGTACGCCCTTCATCTCCTTCTTGGGCTAACATGCATCCCATAGCATCCTCTGACACGGATAAGTACAACAGCAAAGGCTTCCCTGACTTCGGGGGTGAAAGAACCGGTGGGTTTGATAAATAAGCCTTGATCTTGTCAAAAGCTTCTTGACATTGATTGTCCCATTCGAATTTCTTCCCTTTTCTCAACAAGCTGAAAAGCGGATCGCAAGTAGCAGTGAGCTTAGATATGAAGCGGCTGATGAATTGGATTCTTCCCAGAAATCCTCTTACTTCCTTTTCATTTGTCGGAGGCGGCATATCCATAATAGCCTTGATCTTTGTGGGGTCAACCTCAATTCTTCTCTGTGTGATGAGAAATCCTAGCAGCTTTCCGGTGGTAACTCCAAAAGTACACTTCTGTGGATTCAATCTCATTCTGTATTTCCTTAATCTTTCAAAGAACTTGGCGAGTGCTGTTAAATGCCCACTTCTTTCTTTGGACTTAACAATCATATCATCCACATAAACTTCTACCTCTTTATGGATCATGTCATGTAACAAAGTAGTAGCAGCTCTCTGATAGGTTGCGCCAGCATTCTTTAACCCAAATGGCATCACTCGGTAGCAATACGTCCCCCAGTGAGTTGTGAATGTAGTCTTTTCTCTGTCTTCGGGTGCCATTAAAATCTGATTGTACCCTGAGAAACCATCCATGAATGATAACAACTCATGCCCCGCGGTGCTATCTACCAGAACATCTATGTGTGGAAGCGGAAAATCATCCTTAGGACTAGCCTTGTTTAGATCTCTGAAGTCAACACATACACGGATCCTTCCATCCTTCTTTGGCACAGGAACTATATTGGCTATCCATTCCGGATATTGGGTTACCATCAGGAATCCAGCTTTCAATTGTTTCTCAACTTCTTCTTTGATCTTCAAAGTCCATTCGGGTCTCATGCGTCTCAACTTTTGCTTAACAGGTTTTGAATTTGGAAAGAGAGGGATGTGGTGTTGGACAATCTCTGGATCGATGCCTGGCATATCTTGGTAGGACCAAGCGAAAACATCTTTAAATTCTTTTAATAAGTTGATTAGTTCATTGCTTTCTTGTGAAGTGAGTGTGGTGCCAATATGAACATTTTGTGGATTATCTTCATTATCCAAGTTTATTAGCAAAGTTTCTTCAATAATCTTGCATGCAGATTCATTTTCATTTTCAATTAATCTTTGCAAATCCTCAGAAATTTCAAAATCAAGATCATCAGACACAGAAGAGTACGCAAAATCCTCGTTCATTTCATTAACATTTTTGGGTACATCAAAAGCAAAAGCAGACTCAACATCATGGCTCATATTGGCCTTTACAGACTTCCGGGGAAATGGGGGAGGGGATTTGTTGACTTCCGATTCTATCACCCAATTGTTCAGAGCTCCCTCTATTGGCTTGATTTCTTTCACATTTCCCAGTGCTTCTTCGGCATCCATCAGCATGTTCAGCTCTTCATCCATTAGCATGTTCAAATCATCACTTGTCATCAGCTCAGCCCAGTCCTTCCTTTCTTTCTTGATAGGCGGAGTATACAAGAACGGATCCTCATAGTCGGAGAACTCATGTTTGAAGAAAATCTCAAATCCAGGCTTAATGTTCTTGGTAGCCGGATCATACCATGGTTCAGGGAACCCACAGAAGGGAAAGTCATCGCCTTCTTTCACGAAGTATCCATTCAGGATTCTTGGCCCAGAAACAACCATCGGCCCTTTTCCTTTTGTCATCTTCTTCTTATCTTCTTCAGTCAATTGATACCCAAGCCCAGATTTATCTTTCTGTTCGTGGAAGTTCGGTGGTTCAGTTATTCCTTGTTGACGACGACCTAGTCCCATTCCAGGAAAATAGTTCATCTTCCGCACCATATGAGCCACTTTAGGATTGGCATACTGGTCAAAGTACAATGGCATGACTTCAGGGATCCAATTCTGTCCCACTTCTTCTTGTAGATCTTTGGCAACCGGGTTTCCCTTCTCGAACATCTTTCTATATTCGCGTCCGGTGATGAACGGCTTCTTTTTCTTGATCGGAGTGATTTCTTCGCCCCAGACAGATGCATCAGGAAGTTTCTTCTCATAGCTGAGTCGATCCCAAACGGATTTCTTTTTCTTAGCTCCTTCATTTATCATTCCCACAAAGTTGAATCCTCCTAATTCATTTTCTTCTTCCGGTGTTTGGACTTCTAGCACAGGACCATGGCTTGTCCCTTCTTCTTTGATCCAGCTATCCCCAAAGATTGTTACCACATCCTCTTTCCAGATGAACTTGACTTTCTGGTGGAGAGTGGAGGCGACTGCATCATTCACATGTAACCACGGACGTCCCAATAGCAGATTAAAGCTAGCCGGAATATCAATCACTTGGAAATCAGCTTCTTTGTTTAATGGCCCGACTTCAATTTTCAACTTAATCATTCCCACAATGGCCCTTTTGGTGTTATCATAGGCCCTCACAGTTTGTGTTGATGGCAAGAGTTCTGAAATAGACAACCCCATTCTGAGAGCTGTTTGGAGAGGACATACATTCAAGGCTGACCCATTATCTACCAAGCAGACCGGTACTCTATTCCCCAGGCAATGTACAGTGATGTAGAGAGCTCTGTTGTGGTGTGCCCCTTCCGGCGGTAAATCTTCATCTGTGAATGTGATTACAGGCTTACAAGGCTTTAAAGAGATCATGTTTACTAGATCTTCGGGAGTAGTATTGACAGAAACATCCAAACGATTGAGAGTATCGAGCATGGCCTGCCTGTGTTTGTGAGAGGTCATAAGTAATCCCCATACTGAGATCCAAGCTTGTGTTTTCTTCAATTGCTTTAGGATTTCATCTTCTTCTTCGCTCACGGCTCCTTTACCAGCCTCTTTTGCTTTGACGACTTCTTTCTCATTCCATGTTTCTTTTCCACGATTTTCTAACTCATGAGGCTTGAAATGACGTCCGGAACGGGTCAAGTGGTTTGCTTCATTGGTGATCCAGATAGACTCAAGTTCTTTGGCTAACTTTTCGGTGCCAACAGTGATTTTCCAAACAGAATCATCGGGGATTATGGTATTATTAACGGAATCATCCTCATCATCATACCACCAATCTTCTTCTTCTTCCATCATTGCAATAAGATCGTCATCTTTGATTTCAAGGTTCTCGACAGGCTTTAGCAATTCTTCTATCGGCTCAGTGCTTTGTTTCTCGGTGACTGCTTCTATGGGCTTTTCTTCCTCATACCAGATCGAGTCGTCGGTGATGGCATTGGGATCCCACCATTCAATTGTAAGATTTCCGTTGGCTATTTCTTCTTCAAAAGCCAGTGCTTCTTCGACCCATTCTTCCTCTTCCATATTCCTCAAGATGCAAATTGCAGCGTCTTCCGGAAGTTGAACATCCATAGCTGGTTGATTCGAGGATGTGATGTAGATCTTTGGGTTATAAATCTGAGATCCTTCTTCTACAAAGCTAACATTTGGCATGTTCCCCTTATGATTAGGGAGAGGATTCTTCTGAACATTTGGCTGAGAGGGAGGAGGGGAGATGACCCCTTTTTCAATCAAGTCTTCAATTTCATGGCGAAGTCTCCAGCATCTATCTGTGCTATGTCCACGGCCTTGATGAAAGTCACAAAAGAACTCTGTTTTGAAACCCGGTGGAAGTGGATTTGGCTCTGGTTTAGGTTCCAATTTCTGCAAGTACCCTTTTTCTATCATTCTTTCAAGTGCGGTGCTTAGTGGCATCCCCAAGTCGGAAAATTCTCTTTTCTCTCTCGACTGTTTCTGATTTTGACTTCCTCTTGCATTAGCCATACTTCGACGCTCTTTCTGAAAAGGCTGAGGAGATAGTGTGTTGACGTCAGCAGACTGATGATAGACTGGCCTTTCTGTCTTTCTGTATCGATTGCTCGTGCTTTCTTTCTTGATCTTTCCATCTCTAATGGCATCTTCTATCAAAGTTCCCACATCAAACAGCTGTTCGAAACTCACAATGGACTGAAATTCTAGCCTTTCCAAGTATTCGGGCTGTAGATTCTTGATGATCATTCGGACCTGATCTTTTTCCGCTGGCCTGCTAGTCATTTGAGCAGCTTTAGCTCTCCAACGAGTAAGGAAACCTGCGAAGGATTCCCTGTACTCTTGTCGGGTGGTTTCTAGATCTCTTGCAGTTACATCAAACAACTGGTTATATGAATATTGAGCCACGAAAGCTTTGGCCAATGCCTCCCAATCTCTGGTTATGGCTGGTTCCAACGTCAAGTACCATGAAAGTGCTGCTCCACTCAAAACTCTTGGAAACAATAGAGCGAAGAGGTCAGATCCAATGCCCATGGGCTGCAAAGTTCCTACATAAAGCCTCAGATAGCTCTTTGGATTTCCGGTTCCATTGAAAAATTCAATATGCGGCATCTTAAACTTCTCTGGGAGTTTGGCTTTTGGAGCGTCACACAACCCTTCAACATCGAACAAATACTCATCCACCCCTTTGCTCTTTCTGATCACACTCTCTAGTTTGTCGATCTTGGCCAACTTGTCCTGAATTTCCTGATCTAGCTGAACCTTTGGTTGAACTGTCTCCCCAAAATCTTCTTCTTCATGATGCTCTGGAGGTGGTGGTGGTGGATTAGTTAGCTGCTCAATCATTCTCATCATAGTGGCAAGTTGTTCTCGATTCTGCTCCCTGCTCTGATCCAAGGCAGCTTGCATTGCGGCCAATCTGGCTTCCATATCCGCTTCGTATGTCATATCTTCAACCCTAGTCGACTCGGCTGTTCCTTCTTCTAACCCTGATCTGATCAAACGGCTGTTCGGAGCTCTGACCCAGAAAGGAGTACAACTTTTCGGTCCTATCTTTTCTTATCTGGTTTATTTAGGGATTTTCAAATAATCAGGTATCTTTATTGCAAAAGAATTTTTCAAAGAATGATATAAGAAGGTGGATTTACAAAGATGGAAATCATAAATGGAAAATCATTTCCTTTTTCAAAAACATTTTTCTTAAAATCAAAGAAATCTTTTTAAGCTTTCAAAATTCTGAGGAAAACAAATCTTTTCTTTTGAAAGTATATTAGAGGCGTCGCACTCGTGAGTCGTATATGCAATGCTCGTGTAGTGCATGCAAATGCAGATGAAATGCAATCTAATCTAAATGCAATGCACCTTAATCTAGCTTAGACCTAGCACATCAGCACATAAGCACATAAGATTCCTTGAGTATGCTAATCACCCTACTAATCCAATCATTATCCAAGGATTTTGAGTTTTGAAATTCTTGATGGTTCAGGTTTGAAAATTGAAATTTTTCATGAAAATCTTTGAAAGAGATGGGGAGATTTGTAATTTTCAAAAGAATTTTTGAACCATCAATGCTTGTGGTGAGAAATCATGATTCTTAAAAATTGAGGTGGGAATTTTGAAATTCTAAGATCTGAGAGGAAGATTTTGAAATTGAATCATCATGATTTCTTGAAGACCAAAGTAAAAATTTTTTTTTTTTTTTTTTGAAATTCTCTAAAATCTAGGAGAATTTGAAATTGAATCATCAAAGTGTGATCATGATTTCTGGAAATAGGAATTTTGAAATCTAAGGAGAATTTTGGAAAGATTTTGTGAAAGTGAATCTCAAAGCAAATTTTCAAAAGGGATATTCTTGGAATTTTCAAAAGACTTGGGGTTTTTCAAAGAAGTGCTTATAATTTCAAAAATTTTCAAAATTGTCCTCAAATAGTGATTGGATGTTCGGATAAAGACCATACTACCCTAGAGGAATCCACCATACAAGGTTTGATGATGCCTTCGCATACACGTCCTCATCATCCACATAATCCCTTACGGGCAAGCGCAAGTAATTCATCACATTGTCCTAATCAAAGATGATAATCAAGATCCTAATTGAAGGGTTCTATAGAAACTATATGCAAAGGCCGGGTTTTAGTCTCATAAAGGGTCCATTAGCAAGCTCAGCGGTGTGGTTGACCGCCTCCCCGAGGGCGTGCCGTTCACACATAGGCTCTATATACCGCACGCGGTACAAGGCTAATGGTGACTACATGCTACCAAAACTCTTGACAAATAGAGGAAAGAGGGCCCTCTATCTTCAAGGCAATGATCTCAAGCAGTCGCGGTGAAAGAACAATGCAAGTGCAAATGCAGGCAGAAACAACATGATTATTGAATTAATAACAAGGATATTCATTGGTTCAAGTCAAACCCTCGAAGAACAAGAAACCATCGGTTTCATGTTAAAATCCCCAGCAGAGTCGCCAGATTGTGGACCACTGCGAAATGAGGAGCGGGTCCTGACGCTCTCCCTCGATAGTGTCCCGGGACGGATCCCAAGGAGCACACTTCAGGGAAAACTAGGACTTCCTCACGCGATCCTAGAGACAAAGAGTCGCCACCTAATTTTTATCGGGAATTAGGAAACCCAAGTTTGACTCGCCCAAAATTGAATAAGGTTACTCGCCCTTCATTACCAGAAACAAGGTTCGGGGGTCTTGGTACGAGAGGGGAAGGAGCCCAAGCAGGACTAAAGCACCCCCTCCTCGCCCTACCGAATGGTAGGCCTTGATTCAAATATCCTTGTTATTAATTCATAATAGATGTTGTTTCCTCAAACATACTAGATAGATATATACATGGCAAAAAGAAACATCTAATGAAAATCATTTCAAGAGACTAAATCAAGTAGAAAGCGGATGCTCATGCAATACAAGGGAGAAGTATACTCACAGTGGCTAGTCCCGCCCGGGACCGATGCAAATAAAGTAAACATGTCATGATATGCAAAGGGAACGAGAAGACTTACATTGGTTGACTCAAGCGGAGTCGCGAAAGCAAAAAGAATGGAAACGTGCAATGCAATCATGCAACAATCCTAGATAAGATGTCTCTAACAAATAATCATATAAACGGAGACTATCCTAAAGGAATTGTGTCGTTGAAATCAAAGTTGTAAACCTAGAAAAATTCTAAAAGAAAGGATAGAGATAGTACATGATACATGGGCACTAAGCCACATGTAGACGAGGCAAACCACAAATCGAAGTCCGGGTCCGAGGCACTTAATTCTCTGCACTAATACACCAAAGAATACCCAAGCATTGCAAAAATACAAGCAAACAAATGATATGCATGATAAACAAAGGAAACATGTCATCAATCAAATTTCCAGATTCAGCAACCTCTAATGAATCCTATCAAAAGTGGTCGTAAACATGAGCTGGATAAAAACCCTTTTACAGAAAGTTAGATACATGTCTTAGGGAACTTCTCCAAAAAGTGGGACCTCAATATCAATTTTATTGTTTGAGAAATAAATGTTTTGGGAATAGTGGATCAGGACTGTCCACTGTTCTTGTAAAAATCATAATTAAATCTACAAAAATCATATGAAGCTCTATTTGGTGTCAAAAGAAAGCTATTTCACTGTAGTATATGATAAAAATAAACCCATGGACATTCTGTAATCACAAGGTTTCTGAAAAAGGGTTTTAAACAGACTCTGTTATTCTGGAAATTTGGTATCATTTGACAAATGAATGCAAAACATAATAGAAGTATAATAGAAGTTCATGAATCATGTTAACCAAGTTGATTTAAGCTTTTGATCTCTCATCCATTTATCCTAGGTGATTTCTAAACCAAGTTTTATTCATCAATTGTTGTTGAGTGATCAAGGTATGACCATTTTGTATACATAATCATATTTGTAATTAAACTTAGAAAATTCCAGAATAGTTGTATCAACTTTAAACGCTTAGAAAACGATCCTAACTCGATCGTATGCTCACGATTTTACATCGGCATATAGATATATGAGTTAGGAATCATCCCCAAAAAGCGGAACGTCGATAACTATTATAGATTTTCTGAAATTCAAGCACAAAGAGACGATGTTCAAATCTGTCAACCGATTTCTCAACAATTTCTAAAAATAGTATATGAATCCTAAAAGCTCTCAAAACGGACCGGATGAAAGCTAATTCATCAAAGTTTACCCAGAAAATTTGAAATCCATCAAACTATGGGTTTTGATGGACCAAATCTAATGGACAAAACCAATCTGCTTTGCTGAATTTTTATCTAGTTCATTTTAAAGTGTGAGGAAAACATTTTAGTGATAGTTGAAGCTTATTAGAGAGATCAAACTCATAGATCAACTTAATTATCATGATTCCCAATCAATTTAGCCCTCAAGTTCTATGAAGAACTTTTAGATCAAGGATCAAAGGGACTTATAAATATCATGTTGGAGATGAAATTCAATAGGAATCCTAGGTAATAGGAATAATCAAGAGATAGGTATGAACATAGAAATCATCCTTCTCATAGACCATATTTCCAAACCATCATGGAATTCAAAATAGATATATGTATATATATATAATCATGTATGCATGAATCTAAACTAAAATTGAAGAATGAAACCAAAATTGAAAATCAAAGTGAAAAACAATCTCTAATTGTAAATTATCAATAAAAATCAAAGAGATTTGGATCTAACTATGTGAGTGTGTGAAGAACATGAGAGGAAGAAGATGAGTGTTCTAATAAGTAGAAATAGAACTAAGTTAGATCCAAATCTTATAGATCTATATATACAAAGTAGGAATTAGAGATGAACTATAGTGTTTACCTCTTGGAGGATTCTCAATTACAAGACCAAAATTGATTTGAAGATCTTCTTCTTCAAGTGTTATTCAAGTGTTCTTCAAGCACTCATCCATGGAAGTTGAGGGAGGCAATTGATGTTCAAATTGTGGTCTAATTAGCCTAAGTTAATCTAAATTCAATTCATAATTTTCTCTCTCTAGAATTCACCTAAATTGAAAGTATATTCAAAGTATACTTATCTCTCTTGTATGTGCTTCTATGTGTGTTTGTATCTCCAAGTATATTCAAGTGTATCTCTTCCAAGTGTCTAGTGTGTTAAGATGTGTGTGTGTGTGTGTGTGTGTGTGTGTGTGTGTGTGTGTGTGTGTGTGATCTCATATGAGATGTATGAGATCTTATATAGAGTTTTGAAGACTTAGCTCTTAAGTTTCAGGGTTAAAACAGGATTTTTAGAGCTTAAAAGAGGGTTAAAATGGCCATTTCGGAGCTTAAACGCAATTTCCAGGCAATTTCCTCGCAGTGGGAAGCTTCTAGAAGGGTCTGGAACTCAAAAAGCTCCGTGGAGGACACAAATGGAAGTGGCGGTTATGGTGGGACCCGCCACCCCCATACCCAAAACCGCCACTTACTATTTGGGTCCCTCTGGTCACCCACAAGCTCTGTTTCAAATTTCATGCGCACTGCTTTTCCAGATTTTTGTAAAAATGCTTTTTGGTGTCCGAAATCGTCCGTTTACGTACCGTTGGAAAGCTGTCAGGTTGAATTTCAGTATAAAAATATTTCCAGAGGTTTTATAATGAGAATTGAAGTCCAATTGAAGTCCGGAAGTCCTCCGGAACTTTCGTTGTCTTTTTGAAATCAAATGACGTCTTTTCCAAAATTGCTTTCAAATGTGCGTCGATTTCGAACTTTTCTTTAAAATTGAATCTCTGGATACCTAGAATACTGCGTTTAGAACACTTAATGTTCATATAACCCTGAGAGAATATGAATTCTGAGAGATGATTTTGACAAAACCGGGATTTATCCATGGAAAAGGGCTTTTCTGAGCTTGAAGTCACTTTCCGAAGTCCGATCTTCTGATTGTGTGGAATCCAGTACCTTCCACGGGGTACTTTTCATCATCGAATCCTCCAAGACGTTGTCCACCCTAAATCCTATCAGTGTGGTCAAAATTGGGTGTCTACAGGACTTCCCATTATCAAGATACACTAAAACACAACTTTTTTGCCGCGTAGACTTTTAAAAACTAAGTTTTTGGGATTTGGAGGGTAAAAATCCAAACCGTCAATCATATAGCCACGAAATTTAATTCACACCTAACACATATCTAAAGAAAATTGTAGGAAGAAATGGAAAGAGAATCGGACTCCAAGTTATGAAGATACACTAAAAATAACTTTTTTACCACGTAGACGTTGAGAAATAATATTTTTGGATTTTGGGGGGTCAAATTGCAAACCGTCAATCCGTTTGCCATGAAACTTAACTCGCACCTCGCATATGTCGAAAGAAAGTTGTAGGAAGAAACAGTAAGGGAATCGAACTAACGGTAATCAAGATACACTAAAAAATAATTTTTTCACCTCCTCAAAAATGAAAAACTAAGTTTTTGCAGCATGGGGGTCAAAATACAAACCATCGATTGGATAGCCACGAAATTTAACTCGCACCTCTCGCACGTCTAAAGAAAGTTGCAGGACGAAATGGAAAGGGAATTGAACACCAGGTTATGAAGACACACTAAAATAATACTTTTTTACCACGTAGACTTTGAAAAATAAAGTTTTTGGGGGGTGAAAATGCAAATCGTTGATCCGTTAGGCATGAAACTTAACTCGCACCTCTCACACACGTCTAAAGAAAGTTGTATGAAGAAACAAAATGGGATTTGGACTCCCAGTTATCAAGTTACACTGAAAAAACAAAATTTTCACCTATTTGACTTTGAAACACCATATTTAGGAGATTGGGGGGTCAAAATACAAACTGTCGATCCAATAACCTCGAAACTTAACTCTCATCTCCCACACATCTAAAGAAAGCTTTGGGATGAACAGAACAAGAATCAGACTCCCGGTTATCAAGATATCCTAAAAAATAACCTTTTCACCTCCTCAACTATGAAAAATAAAGTTTTTGGGGTATGGGGGTCAAAATACAAACCGTCGATCCGATAGCCATGAAATGTAACTCGCATCTTACACACATCTAAAGAAAGTTGCAGGAAGAAAAGGAAAGGAAATTGAACTCCTGTTTATGAAGATACACTAAAATATAACTTTTTTACCTCGTAGATTTTGAAAAACAAAGTTATTGGGGTTTGTGGGTGTCAAAATGCAAATCGTCGATCCGTTAGCCACAAAACTTAACTCCCAACTCCCACACGTCTAAAGAAAGTTGTAGGAAGAAACGAAAAAGGAATCGGACTTCCCATTATCAAGATACACTAAAACACAACTTTTTTGCCGCGTAGACTTTTAAAAACTAAGTTTTTGGGATTTGGAGGGTAAAAATCCAAATCGTCAATCATATAGCCACGAAATTTAATTCACACCTCACACATATCTAAAGAAAATTGTTGGAAGAAATGGAAAGAGAATCGGACTCCAAGTTATGAAGATACACTAAAAATAACTTTTTTACCACGTAGACGTTGGGAAATAATGTTTTTGGATTTTGGGGTGTCAAAATGCAAACCGTCACTCCGTTTGCCATGAAACTTAACTCGCACCTCCCATATGTCGAAAGAAAGTTGTAGGAAGAAACAGTAAGGGAATCGGACTAACGGTTATCAAGATACATTAAAAAATAAATTTTTCACCTCCTCAAAAATGAAAAACTAAGTTTTTGTAGCATGGGGGTCAAAATACAAACCATCGATTGGATAGCCACGAAATTTAACTCGCACCTCTAGCACGTCTAAAGAAAGTTGTAGGACGAAATGGAAAGGGAATTGAACACCAGGTTATGAAGAAACACTAAAATAATACTATTTTACCACGTAGACTTTGAAAAATAAAGTTTTTGGGGGGTGAAAATGCAAATCGTCGATCCGTTAGGCATGAAACTTAACTCGCACCTCTCACACACGTCTAAAGAAAGTTGTAGGAAGAAACAAAATGGGATTTGGACTCCCAGTTATCAAGTTACACTGAAAAAAACAAAATTTTAACCTTTTTGACTTTGAAACACCATATTTAGGAGATTGGGGGGTCAAAATACAAACTGTCGATCCAATAACCTCGAAACTTAACTCTCACCTTCCACACATCTAAAGAAAGCTTTGGGATGAACAGAACAAGAATCAGACTCTCGGTTATCAAGATATCCTAAAAAATAACCTTTTCACCTCCTCAACTATGAAAAATAAAGTTTTTGGGGTATGGGGGTCAAAATACAAACACCGATCCGATAGCCATGAAATGTAACTCGCAGCTTACACACATCTAAAGAAAGTTGTAGGAAGAAAAGGAAAGGAAATTGAACTCCTGGTTATGAAGATACACTAAAATATAACTTTTTTACCTCGTAGATTTTGAAAAACAAATTTATTGGGGTTTGTGGGTGTCAAAATGCAAATCGTCGATTCGTTAGCCACAAAACTTAACTCCCACCTCCCACACGTCTAAAGAAATTTGTAGGAAGAAACGAAAAAGGAATCGCACTTCCCATTATCAAGATACACTAAAACACAACTTTTTTACCGCGTAGACTTTTAAAAACTAAGTTTTTGGGATTTGGAGGGTAAAAATCCAAACCGTCAATCATATAGCCACGAAATTTAATTCACACCTCACACATATCTAAAGAAAATTGTAGGAAGAAATGGAAAGAGAATCGGACTCCAAGTTATGAAGATACACTAAAAATAACTTTTTTACCACGTAGACGTTGGGAAATAATGTTTTTGGATTTTGGGGGGTCAAAATGCAAACCGTCAATCCGTTTGCCATGAAACTTAACTCGCACCACCCATATGTCGAAAGAAAGTTGTAGGAAGAAACAGTAAGGGAATCGGACTAACGATTATCAAGATACACTAAAAAATAAATTTTTCACCTCCTCAAAAATGAAAAACTAAGTTTTTGTACCATGGGGGTCACAATACAAACCATCGATTGGATAGCCACGAAATTTAACTCGCACCTCTAGCACGTCTAAAGAAAGTTGCTGGACGAAATGGAAAGGGAATTGAACACCAGGTTATGAAGACACACTAAAATAATACTTTTTTACCACGTAGACTTTGAAAAATAAAGTTTTTGGGGGGTGAAAATGCAAATCGTCGATCCGTTAGGCATGAAACTTAACTCGCACCTCTCACACACGTCTAAAGAAAGTTATAGGAAGAAACAAAATGGGATTTGGACTCCCAGTTATCAAGTTACACTGAAAAAAACAAAATTTTAACCTTTTTGACTTTGAAACACCATATTTAGGAGATTGGGGGGTCAAAATACAAACTGTCGATCCAATAACCTCGAAACTTAACTCTTACCTTCCACACATCTAAAGAAAGCTTTGGGATGAACAGAACAAGAATCAGACTCCCGGTTATCAAGATATCCTAAAAAATAACCTTTTCACCTCCTCAACTATGAAAAATAAAGTTTTTGGGGTATGGGGGTCAAAATACAAACACCGATCCGATAGCCATGAAATGTAACTCGCAGCTTACACACATCTAAAGAAAGTTGTAGGAAGAAAAGGAAAGGAAATTGAACTCCTGGTTATGAAGATACACTAAAATATAACTTTTTTACCTCGTAGATTTTGAAAAACAAAGTTATTGGGGTTTGTGGGGGTCAAAATGCAAATCGTCAATCCGTTAGCCACGAAACTTAACTCCCACCTCTCACACGTCTAAAGAAAGTTGTAGGAAGAAACGGAAAAGGAATCGGACTTTCCATTATCAAGATACACTAAAACACAACTTTTTTGCCGCGTAGACTTTTAAAAACAAAGTTTTTTGGGTTTGGAGAGTAAAAATGCAAACCGTCAATCATATAGCCACGAAATTTAATTCACACCTCACACACATCTAAAGAAAGTTGTAGGAAGAAATGGACAGAAAATCGGACTCCAAGTAATCAAGATACACTAAAACTAACTTTTTTACCTCGTAGACGTGGGAAAATAAAGTTTTTGGGTTTTGGGGGGTCAAATTGCAAATCGTCAATCCGTTTGCCATGAAACTTAACTCGCACCTCCCATATGTCGAAAGAAAGTTGTAGGAAGAAACAGTAAGGGAATCGGACTAACGGTAATCAAGATACACTAAAAAATAACTTTTTCACCACCTCAAAAATGAAAAACTAAGTTTTTGCAGCATGGGGGTCAAAATGCAAACCATCGATCCGATTGCCACGAAATTTAACTCCCACCTCTCGTACATCTAAAGAAAGTTGCAGGAAGAAACGGAAAGGGAATTGAATACCAGGTTATGAAGATACACTAAAATGTAACTTTTTTACCACGTAGACTTTAAAAAATAAATTTTTTTTTTTCGGGGGGGGGGGGGGTCAAAATGCAAATCGTCGATCCGTTAGACATGAAACTTAACTCGCACCTCTGACACACGTCAAAAGAAAGTTGTCGGAAGAAACAAAATGGGATTTGCACTCTCAGTTATCAAGTTTTACTAAAAAAAACAAAATTTTCAACTATTTGACTTTGAAACACCATGTTTTCGGAGATTGGGGGGTCAAAATACAAATTGTCGATCCCATAACCTTGAAACTTAACTCTCACCTCCCACACATCTAATGAAAGCTTTGGGATAAACAGAATAAGAATCAGACTCCCGGTTATCAAGATATCCTAAAAAAAAACCTTTTCACCTCCTCAACTATGAAAAATAAAGTTTTTGGGGTATGGGGGTCAAAATACAAACCGTCGATCCGATAGTCATGAAATGTAACTCGCAGCTTACACACATCTAAAGAAAGTTGTAGGAAGAAAAGGAAAGGAAATTGAACTCCTGGTTATGAAAATACACTAAAATATAACTTTTTTACCTCGTAGATTTTGAAAAACAAAGTTATTGGGGTTTGTGGGGGTCAAAATGCAAATCGTCGATCCGTTAGCCACGAAACTTAACTCCCACCTCCTACACGTCTAAAGAAAGTTGTAGGAAGAAACAGAAAAGGAATCGGACTTCCCATTATCAAGATACACTAAAACACAACTTTTTTGCCGCGTAGACTTTTAAAAACTAAGTTTTTTGGGTTTGGAGAGTAAAAATGCAAACCGTCAATCATATAGCTACGAAATTTAATTCACACCTCACACACATCTAAAGAAAGTTGTAGGAAGAAATGGACAGAAAATCGGACTCGAAGTGATCAAGATACACTAAAACTAACATTTTTTACCTCGTAGACGTTGGAAAATAAAGTTTTTGGGGTTTGGGGGGTGAAATTGCAAACTGTCAATCCGTTTGCCATGAAACTTAACTCGCACCTCCCATATGTCGAAAGAAAGTTGTAGGAAGAAACAGTAAGGGAATCGGACTAACGGTAATCAAGATACACTAAAAAATAACTTTTTCACCACCTCAAAAATGAAAAACTAAGTTTTTGCAGCATGGGGGTCAAAATGCAAACCATCGATCCGATTGCAACGAAATTTAACTCGCACCTCTCGTACGTCTAAAGAAAGTTGCGGGAAGAAATGGAAAGGGAAATGAACACCAAGTTATGAAGATACACAAAAATGTAACTTTTTTACCACGTAGACTTTGAAAAATAAAGTTTTGGGGGGGGGGGGGGGGGGTCAAAATGCAAATCGTCGATCCGTTAGACATGAAACTTAACTCGCACCTCTGACACACGTCTAAAGAAAGTTGTAGGA
Source organism: Hydrangea macrophylla (assembly GCA_033977485.1). Classification (NCBI taxonomy): domain Eukaryota; kingdom Viridiplantae; phylum Streptophyta; class Magnoliopsida; order Cornales; family Hydrangeaceae; genus Hydrangea; species Hydrangea macrophylla. Next base: position 22,618,128 of record CM066985.1, read on the forward strand.
AGAAACAAAATGGGATTTGGATTCCCAGTTATCAAGTTTTACTAAAAAAAATAAAATTTTCACCTACTTGACTTTGAAACACCATGTTTTCGGAGATTGGGTGGTCAAAATACAAATTGTCGATCCCATAACCTTGAAACTTAACTCTCACCTCCCACACATCTAATGAAAGCTCTGGGATGAACAGAACAAGAATCAGACTTCCGGTTATCAAGATATACTTAAAAATAACCTTTTCACCTCCTCAACTATGAAAAATAAAGTTTTTGGGTATGGGGGTCAAGATACAAACCGTCGATCCGATAGCCATGAAATGTAACTCTCAGCTTACACACATCTAAAGAAAGTTATAGGAAGAAAAGGAAAGGAAATCGAACTCCTGGTTATGAAGATACACTAAAATATAACTTTTTTACCTCGTAGGTTTTGAAAAACAAAGTTATTGGGGTTTGTGGGGGTCAAAATGCAAATCGTTGATCCGTTAGCCACGAAACTTAACTCCCACCTCCTACACGTCTAAAGAAAGTTGTAGGAAGAAACGGAAAAGGAATCGGACTTCCCATTATCAAGATACACTAAAACACAACTTTTTTGCCGCGTAGACTTTTAAAAACTAAGTTTTTTGGGTTTGGAGAGTAAAAATGCAAACCGTCAATCATATAGCCACGAAATTTAATTCACACCTCACACACATCTAAAGAAAGTTGTAGGAAGAAATGGACAGAAAATCGAATTCAAAGTTATCACGATACACTAAAACTAATTTTTTTACCTCCTAGACGTTGGAAAATAAAGTTTTTGGGTTTTGGGGGGTCAAATTGCAAACCGTCAACCCGTTTGCCATGAAACTTAACTCGCACCTCCCATATGTCGAAAGAAAGTTGTAGGAAGAAACAGTAAGGGAATCGGACTAACGGTAATCAAGATACACTAAAAAATAACTTTTTCACCTCCTCAAAAATGAAAAACTAAGTTTTTGCAGCATGGGGGTCAAAATGCAAACCATCGATCCGATTGCCACAAAATTTAACTCGCACCTCTCGTACGTCTAAAGAAAGTTGTAGGAAGAAATGGAAAGGGAAATGAACACCAGGTTATGAAGATACACTAAAATGTAAATTTTTTACCACGTGGACTTTGAAAAATAAAGTTTTTTGGGGGGGGAGGGGTCAAAATGCAAATCGTCGATCCGTTAGACATGAAACTTAACTCGCACCTCTGACACACGTCTAAAGAAATTTGTAGGAAGAAACAAAATGGGATTTGGACTCCCAGTTATCAAGTTTTACTAAAAAAACAAAATTTTCACCTATTTGACTTTGAAACACCATGTTTTCAGAGATTGGGGGGTCAAAATACAAACTGTGGATACAATAACCTCAAAACATAACTCTCACCACCCACACATCTAAAGAAAGCTTTGGGATGAACAGAACAAGAATCAGACTCTCGGTGAACAAGATATACTAAAAAATAATCTTTTCACTTCCACAACTATGAAAAATAAAGTTTTTGGGGTATGGGGGTCAAAATACAAACCGTCGATCCGATAGCCATGAAATGTAACTCGCAGCTTACACACATCTAAAGAAAGTTGTAGGAAGAAAAGGAAAGGAAATTGAACTCCTGGTTATGAAGATACATTAAAATATAACTTTTTTACCTCGTAGATTTTGAAAAACAAAGTTATTGGGGTTTGTGGGGGTCAAAATGTAAATCGTCGATCCGTTAGCCACGAAACATAACTTCCACCTCCTACACGTCTAAAGAAAGTTGTAGGAAGAAACAGAAAAGGAATCGGACTTTCCATTATCAAGATACACTAAAACACAACTTTTTTGCCGCGTAGACTTTTAAAAACTAAGTTTTTTGGGTTTGGAGAGTAAAAATGCAAACCGTCCATCATATAGCCACGGAATTTATTTCACACCTCACACACATCTAAAGAAAGTTGTAGGAAGAAATGGACAGAAAATCGGACTCCAAGTTATCAAGATACACTAAAACTAACTTTTTTACCTCGTAGACGTTGGAAAATAAAGTTTTTGGGTTTTAGGGGATCAAATTGCAAATCGTCAATCCGTTTGCCATGAAACTTAACTCGCACCTCTGACACACGTCTAAAGAAATTTGTAGGAAGAAACAAAATGGGATTTGGACTCCCAGTTATCAAGTTTTACTAAAAAAAAACAAAATTTTCACCTATTTGACTTTGAAACACCATGTTTTCAGAGATTGGGGGGTCAAAATACAAACTGTGGATACAATAACCTCAAAACATAACTCTCACCACCCACACATCTAAAGAAAGCTTTGGGATGAACAGAACAAGAATCAAACTCTCGGTGAACAAGATATACTAAAAAATAACCTTTTCACTTCCACAACTATGAAAAATAAAGTTTTTGGGGTATGGTGGTCAAAATACAAACCGTCGATCCGATAGCCATGAAATGTAACTCGCAGCTTACACACATCTAAAGAAAGTTGTAGGAAGAAAATGAAAGGAAATTGAACTCCTGGTTATGAAGATACACTAAAATATAACTTTTTTACCTCGTAGATTTTGAAAAACAAAGTTATTGGGGTTTGTGGGGGTCAAAATGCAAATCGTCGATCCGTTAGCCACGAAACATAACTCCCACCTCCTACACATCTAAAGAAAGTTGTAGGAAGAAACAGAAAAGGAATCGGACTTCCCATTATCAAGATACACTAAAACACAACTTTTTTGCCGCGTAGACTTTTAAAAACTAAGTTTTTTGGGTTTGGAGAGTAAAAATGCAAACCGTCAATCATATAGCCACGAAATTTATTTCACACCTCACACACATCTAAACAAAGTTGTAGGAAGAAATGGACAGAAAATCGGAATCCAAGTTATCAAGATACACTAAAACTAACTTTTTTACCTCGTACACGTTGGAAAATAAAGTTTTTGGGTTTTAGGGGATCAAATTGCAAATCGTCAATCCGTTTGCCATGAAACTTAACTCGCACCTCCCATATGTCGAAAGAAAGTTGTAGGAAGAAACAGTAAAGGAATCGGACTAACGGTAATCAAGATACACTAAAAAATAACTTTTTCACCTCCTCAAAAATGAAAAACTAAGTTTTTGCAGCATGGGGGTCAAAATGCAAACCATCGATCCGATTGCCACAAAATTTAACTCGCACCTCTCGTATGTCTAAAGAAAGTTGCAGGAAGAAATGGAAAGGGAAATGAACACCAGGTTATGAAGATACAGTAAAATGTAAATTTTTTACCACGTAGACTTTGAAAAATAAAGTTTTTTTTTTGGGGGGGGGGGTCAAAATGCAAATCGTCGATCCGTTAGACATGAAACTTAACTCGCACCTCTGACACACGTCTAAAGAAATTTGTAGGAAGAAACAAAATGGGATTTGGACTCCCAGTTATCAAGTTTTACTAAAAACAACAAAATTTTCACATATTTGACTTTGAAACACCATGTTTTCGGAGATTGGGGGGTCAAAATACAAACTGTGGATGCAATAACCTCAAAACATAACTCTTACCTCCCACACATCTAAAGAAAGCTTTAGGATGAACAGAACAAGAATCAGACTCTCGGTGAACAAGATATACTAAAAAATAACCTTTTCACTTCCACAAATATGAAAAATAAAGTTTTTGGGGTATGGGGGTCAAAATACAAACCGTTGATCCGATAGCCATGAAATGTAACTCGCAGCTTACACACATCTAAAGAAAGTTGTAGGAAGAAAAGGAAAGGAAATTGAACTCCTGGTTATGAAGATACACTAAAATATAACTTTTTTACCTCGTAGATTTTGAAAAACAAAGTTATTGGGGTTTGTGGGGGTCAAAATGCAAATCGTCGATCCGTTAGCCACGAAACTTAACTTCCACCTCCCACACGTCTAAAGAAAGTTGTAGGAAGAAACGGAAAAGGAATCGGACTTCCCATTATCAAGATACACTAAAACACAACTTTTTTGCCGCGTAGACTTTTAAAAACAAAGTTTTTTGGGTTTGGAGAGTAAAAATGCAAACCGTCAATCCTATAGCCACGAAATTTAATTCACACCTCACACACGTCTAAAGAAATTTGTAGGAAGAAATGGACAGAAAATCGGACTCCAAGTTATCAAGATACACTAAAACTAACATTTTTTACCTCGTAGACGTTGGAAAATAAAGTTTTTGGGTTTTGGGGGGTCAAATTGCAAACCGTCAATCCGTTTGCCATGAAACTTAACTCGCATCTCCCATATGTCGAAAGAAAGTTGTAGGAAGAAACAGTAAGGGAATCGGACTAACGGTAATCAAGATACACTAAAAAATAACTTTTTCACCTCCTCAAAAATGAAAAACTAAGTTTTTGCAGCATGGGGGTCAAAATGCAAACCATCGATCCGATTGCCACGAAATTTAACTCGCACCTCTCGTACATCTAAAGAAAGTTGCAGGAAGAAATGGAAAGGGAAATGAACACCAGGTTATGAAGATACAATAAAATGTAACTTTTTTACCAAGTAGACTTTGAAAAATAAAGTTTTTTTTTTTTGGGGGGGGGGGGGGTCAAAATGCAAATCGTCGATCCGTTAGACATGAAACTTAACTCGCACCTCTGACACACGTCTAAAGAAAGTAGTAGGAAGAAACAAAATGGGATTTGGACTCCCAGTTATCAAGTTTTACTAAAAAAAACAAAATTTTCACCTATTTGACTTTGAAACACCATGTTTTCGGAGATTGGGGGGTCAAAATACAAATTGTCGATCCCATAACCTTGAAACTTAACTCTCACCTCCCACACATCTAATGAAAGCTTTGGGATGAACAGAACAAGAATCAGACTCCCGGTTATCAAGATATACTAAAAAATAACCTTTTCACCTCCTCACCTATGAAAAATAATATTTTTGGCGTATGGGGGTCAAAATACAAACCGTCGATCCGATAGCCATGAAATGTAACTCGCAGCTTACACACATCTAAAGAAAGTTGCAGGAAGAAAAGGAAAGAAATTGAACTCCTGATTATGAAGATACACTAAAATATAACTTCTTTTACCTCGTAGATTTTGAAAAACAAAGTTATTGGGGTTTGTGGGGGTCAAAATGCAAATCATCGATCCGTTAGCCACGAAACTTAACTCCCACCTCCCACACGTCTAAAGAAAGTTGTAGGAAGAAACGGAAAAGGAATCGGACTTCCCATTATCAAGATACACTAAAACACAACTTTTTTGCCGCGTAGACTTTTAAAAACAAAGTTTTTTGGGTTTGGAGAGTAAAAATGCAAACCGTCAATCATATAGCCACGAAATTTAATTCACACCTCACACACGTCTAAAGAAAGTTGTAGGAAGAAATGGACAGAAAATCGGACTCCAAGTTATCAAGATACACTAAAACTAACATTTTTTACCTCGTAGACGTTGGAAAATAAAGTTTTTGGGTTTTGGGGGGTCAAATTGCAAACCGTCAATCCGTTTGCCATGAAACTTAACTCGCACCTCCCATATGTCGAAAGAAAGTTGTAGGAAGAAACAGTAAGGGAATCGGACTAACGGTAATCAAGATACACTAAAAAATAACTTTTTCACCTCCTCAAAAATGAAAAACTAAGTTTTTGCAGCATGGGGGTCAAAATACAAACCATCGATCCGATTGCCACGAAATTTAACTCGCACCTCTCGCACGTCTAAAGAAAGTTGCAGGACGAAATGGAAAGGGAATTGAACACCAGGTTATGAAGACACACTAAAATAATACTTTTTTACCACATAGACTTTGAAAAATAAAGTTTTTGGGGGGTGAAAATGCAAATCGTTGATCCGTTAGCCACGAAACTTAACTCGCACCTCTGACACACGTCTAAAGAAAGTTGTAGGAAGAAACAAAATGGGATTTGGACTCCCAGTTATCAAGTTTTACTAAAAAAAACAAAATTTTCACCTATTTGACTTTAAAACACTATGTTTTCGGAGATTGGGGGGTCAAAATACAAATTGTCGATCCCATAACCTTGAAACTTAACTCTCACCTCCCACACATCTAATGAAAGCTTTGGGATGAACATAACAAGAATCAGACTCCCGATTATCAAGATATACTAAAAAATAACCTTTTCACCTCCTCAACTATGAAAAATAAAGTTTTTGGGGTATGGTGGTCAAAATACAAACCGTCGATCCGATAGCCATGAAATGTAACTCGCAGCTTACACACATCTAAGAAAGTTGTAGGAAGAAAAGGAAAGGAAATTGAACTCCTGGTCATGAAGATACACTAAAATATAACTTTTTTACCTCGTAGATTTTGAAAAACAAAGTTATTGGGGTTTGTGGGGGTCAAAATGCAAATCGTCGATCCGTTAGCCACAAAACTTAACTCCCACCTCCCACACGTCTAAAGAAAGTTGTAGGAAGAAACGGGAAAGAATCGGACTTCCCATTATCAAGATACACTAAAACACAACTTTTTTGCCGCGTAGACTTTTAAAAACTAAGTTTTTTGGATTTGGAGGGTAAAAATCCAAACCGTCTATCATATAGCCACTTTTTTACCACGTAGACGTTGGAAAATAATGTTTTTGGATTTTGGGGGCTCAAAATGCAAACCGTCAATCCGTTTGCCATGAAACTTAACTCGCACGTCCCATATGTCGAAAGAAAGTTGTAGGAAGAAACAGTAAGGGAATCGGACTAACGATTATCAAGATACACTAAAAAATAAATTTTTCACCTCCTCAAAAATGAAAAACTAAGTTTTTTGCAGCATGGGGGTCAAAATACAAACCATCGATTGGATAGCCACAAAATTTAACTCGCACCTCTAGCACGTCTAAAGAAAGTTGCAGGACGAAATGGAAAGGGAATTGAACACCAGGTTATGAAGACACACTAAAATAATACTTTTTTACCACGTAGACTTTGAAAAATAAAGTTTTTGGGGGGTGAAAATGCAAATCGTCGATCCGTTAGGCATGAAACTTAACTCGCACCTCTCACACACGTCTAAAGAAAGTTGTAGGAAGAAACAAAATGGGATTTGGACTCCCAGTTATCAAGTTACACTAAAAAAAACAAAATTTTAACTTTTTTGACTTTGAAACACCATATTTAGGAGATTGGGGGGTCAAAATACAAACTGTCGATCCAATAACCTCGAAACTTAACTCTCAGCTTCCACACATCTAAAGAAAGCTTTGGGATGAACAGAACAAGAATCAGACTCCCGGTTATCAAGATATCCTAAAAAATAACCTTTTCACCTCCTCAACTATGAAAAATAAAGTTTTTGGGGTATGGGGGTCAAAATACAAACACCGATCCGATAGCCATGAAATGTAACTCGCAGCTTACACACATCTAAAGAAAGTTGTAGGAAGAAAAGGAAAGGAAATTGAACTCCTGGTTATGAAGATACACTAAAATATAACTTTTTTACCTCGTAGATTTTGAAAAACAAAGTTATTGGGGTTTGTGGGGGTCAAAATGCAAATCATCAATCCGTTAGCCACGAAACTTAACTCCCACCTTCCACACGTCTAAAGAAAGTTGTAGGAAGAAACGGAAAAGGAATCGGACTTTCCATTATCAAGATACACTAAAACACAACTTTTTTGCCGCGTAGACTTTTAAAAACAAAGTTTTTTGGGTTTGGAGAGTAAAAATGCAAACCGTGAATCATATAGCCACGAAATTTAATTCACACCTCACAAACATCTAAAGAAAGTTGTAGGAAGAAATGGACAGAAAATCGGACTCCAAGTTATCAAGATACACTAAAACTAACTTTTTTACCTCGTAGACGTTGGAAAATAAAGTTTTTGGGTTTTGGGGGGTCAAATTGCAAACCGTCAATCCGTTTGCCATGAAACTTAACTCGCACCTCCCATATGTCGAAAGAAAGTTGTAGGAAGAAATAGTAAGGGAATCGGACTAACGGTAATCAAGATACACTAAAAAATAACTTTTTCACCTCCTCAAAAATGAAAAACTAAGTTTTTGCAGCATGGGGGTTAAAATGCAAACCATCGATCCGATTGCCACGAAATTTAACTCGCACCTCTCGTACATCTAAAGAAAGTTGCAGGAAGAAATGGAAAGGGAAATGAACACCAGGTTATGAAGATGCACTAAAATGTAACTTTTTTACCACGTAGACTTTGAAAAATAAAGTTTTGGGGGGGGGGGGGGGCGTGAAAATGCAAATCGTCGATCCGTTAGGCATGAAACTTAACTCGCACCTCTCACACACGTCTAAAGAAAGTTGTAGGAAGAAACAAAATGGGATTTGGACTCCCAGTTATCAAGTTACACTGAAAAAACAAACTTTTCACCTATTTGACTTTGAAACACCATATTTAGGAGATTGGGGGGTCAAAATACAAACTCTCGATCCAATAACCTCGAAACTTAACTCTCACCTCCCACACATCTAAAGAAAGCTTTGGGATGAACAGAACAAGAATCAGACTCCCGGTTATCAAGATATCCTAAAAATAACCTTTTCACCTCCTCAACAATGAAAAATAAAGTTTTTGGGGTATGGGGGTCAAAATACAAACCGTCGATCCGATAGCCATGAAATGTAACTCGCATCTTACACACATCTAAAGAAAGTTGTAGGAAGAAAAGGAAAGGAAATTGAACTCCTGGTTATGAAGATACACTAAAATATAACTTTTTTACCTCGTAGATTTTGAAAAACAAAGTTATTGGGGTTTGTGGGTGTCAAAATGCAAATCGCCGATCCGTTAGCCACAAAACTTAACTCCCACCTCCCACACGTCTAAAGAAAGTTGTAGGAAGAAACGGAAAAGGAATCGGACTTCCCATTATCAAGATACACTAAAACACAACTTTTTTGCCGCGTAGACTTTTAAAAACTAAGTTTTTGGGATTTGGAGGGTAAAAATCCAAACCGTCAATCATATAGCCACGAAATTTAATTCACACCTCACACATATCTAAAGAAAATTGTAGGAAGAAATGGAAAGAGAATCGGACTCCAAGTTATGAAGATACACTAAAAATAACTTTTTTACCACGTAGACGTTGGGAAATAATGTTTTTGGATTTTGGGGGGTCAAAATGCAAACCGTCAATCCGTTTGCCATGAAACTTAACTCGCACCACCCATATGTCGAAAGAAAGTTGTAGGAAGAAACAGTAAGGGAATCGGACTAACGATTATCAAGATACACTAAAAAATAAATTTTTCACCTCCTCAAAAATGAAAAACTAAGTTTTTGTAACATGGGGGTCACAATACAAACCATCGATTGGATAGCCACGAAATTTAACTCGCACCTCTAGCACGTCTAAAGAAAGTTGCAGGACGAAATGGAAAGGGAATTGAACACCAGGTTATGAAGACACACTAAAATAATACTTTTTTACCACGTAGACTTTGAAAAATAAAGTTTTTGGGGGGTGAAAATGCAAATCGTCGATCCGTTAGGCATGAAACTTAACTCGCACCTCTCACACACGTTTAAAGAAAGTTGTAGGAAGAAACAAAATGGGATTTGGACTCCCAGTTATCAAGTTACACTGAAAAAAACAAAATTTTAACCTTTTTGACTTTGAAACACCATATTTAGGAGATTGGGGGGTCAAAATACAAACTGTCGATCCAATAACCTCGAAACTTAACTCTTACCTTCCACACATCTAAAGAAAGCTTTGGGATGAACAGAACAAGAATCAGACTCCCGGTTATCAAGATATCCTAAAAAAGAACCTTTTCACCTCCTCAACTATGAAAAATAAAGTTTTTGGGGTATGGGGGTCAAAATACAAACACCGATCCGATAGCCATGAAATGTAACTCGCAGCTTACACACATCTAAAGAAAGTTGTAGGAAGAAAAGGAAAGGAAATTGAACTCCTGGTTATGAAGATACACTAAAATATAACTTTTTTACCTCGTAGATTTTGAAAAACAAAGTTATTGGGGTTTGTGGGGGTCAAAATGCAAATCGTCAATCCGTTAGCCACGAAACTTAACTCCCACCTCCCACACGTCTAAAGAAACTTGTAGGAAGAAACGGAAAAGGAATCGGACTTTCCATTATCAAGATACACTAAAACACAACTTTTTTGCCGCGTAGACTTTTAAAAACAAAGTTTTTTGGGTTTGGAGAGTAAAAATGCAAACCGTCAATCATATAGCCACGAAATTTAATTAACACCTCACACACATCTAAAGAAAGTTGTAGGAAGAAATGGACAGAAAATCGGACTCCAAGTTATCAAGATACACTAAAACTAACTTTTTTTCCTCGTAGACGTTGGAAAATAAAGTTTTTGGGTTTTGGGCGGTCAAATTGCAAATCATCAATCCGTTTGCCATGAAACTTAACTCGCACCTCCCATATGTCGAAAGAAAGTTGTAGGAAGAAACAGTAAGGGAATCGGACTAACGGTAATCAAGATACACTAAAAAATAACTTTTTCACCACCTCAAAAATGAAAAACTAAGTTTTTGCAGCATGGGGGTCAAATTGCAAACCATCGATCCGATTGCCACAAAATTTAACTCGCACCTCTCGTACATCTAAAGAAAGTTGCAGGAAGAAACGGAAAGGGAAATGAACACCAGGTTATGAAGATACACTAAAATGTAACTTTTTTACCACGTAGACTTTAAAAAATAAAATTTTTTTTTTCGGGGGGGGGGGGGGGAGGGGTCAAAATGCAATTCGTCGATCCGTTAGACATGAAACTTAACTCGCACCTTTGACACACGTCAAAAGAAAGTTGTAGGAAGAAACAAAATGGGATTTGCACTCCCAGTTATCAAGTTTTACTAAAAAAAACAAAATTTTCAACTATTTGACTTTGAAACACCATGTTTTCGGAGATTGGGGGGTCAAAATACAAATTGTCGATCCCATAACCTTGAAACTTAACTCTCACCTTCCACACATCTAATGAAAGCTTTGGGATAAACAGAATAAGAATCAAACTCCCGGTTATCAAGATATCCTAAAAAATAACCTTTTCACCTCCTCAACTATGAAAAATAAAGTTTTTGGGGTATGGGGGTCAAAATACAAACCGTCGATCCGATAGTCATGAAATGTAACTCGCAGCTTACACACATCTAAAGAAAGTTGTAGGAAGAAAAGGAAAGGAAATTGAACTCCTGGTTATGAAGATACACTAAAATATAACTTTTTTACCTCGTAGATTTTGAAAAACAAAGTTATTGGGGTTTGTGGGGGTCAAAATGCAAATCGTCGATCCGTTAGCCACGAAACTTAACTCCCACCTCCTACACGTCTAAAGAAAGTTGTAGGAAGAAACAGAAAAGGAATCGGACTTCCCATTATCAAGATACACTAAAACACAACTTTTTTGCCGCGTAGACTTTTAAAAACTAAGTTTTTTGGGTTTGGAGAGTAAAAATGCAAACCGCCAATCATATAGCTACGAAATTTAATTCACACCTCACACACATCTAAAGAAAGTTGTAGGAAGAAATGGACAGAAAATCGGACTCGAAGTGATCAAGATACACTAAAACTAACATTTTTTAGCTCGTAGACGTTGGAAAATAAAGTTTTTGGGGTTTGGTGGGTGAAATTGCAAATTGTCAATCCGTTTGCCATGAAACTTAACTCGCACCTCCCATATGTCGAAAGAAAGTTGTAGGAAGAAACAGTAAGGGAATCGGACTAACGGTAATCAAGATACACTAAAAAATAACTTTTTCACCACCTCAAAAATGAAAAACTAAGTTTTTGCAGCATGGGGGTCAAAATGCAAACCATCGATCCGATTGCAACGAAATTTAACTCGCACCTCTCGTACGTCTAAAGAAAGTTGCGGGAAGAAATGGAAAGGGAAATGAACACCAAGTTATGAAGATACACAAAAATGTAACTTTTTTACCACGTAGACTTTGAAAAATAATGTTTTGGGGGGGGGGGGGGTCAAAATGCAAATCGTCGATCCGTTAGACATGAAACTTAACTTGCACCTCTGACACACGTCTAAAGAAAGTTGTAGGAAGAAACAAAATGGGATTTGGACTCCCAGTTATCAAGTTTTACTAAAAAAAATAAAATTTTCACCTACTTGACTTTGAAACACCATGTTTTCGGAGATTGGGGTGTCAAAATACAAATTGTCGATCCCATAACCTTGAAACTTAACTCTCACCTCCCACACATCTAATGAAAGCTCTGGGATGAACAGAACAAGAATCAGACTCCCGGTTATCAAGATATACTAAAAAATAACCTTTTCACCTCCTCAACTATGAAAAATAAAGTTTTTGGGGTATGGGGGTCAAGATACAAACCGTCGATCCGATAGCCATGAAATGTAACTCTCAGCTTACACACATCTAAAGAAAGTTATAGGAAGAAAAGGAAAGGAAATTGAACTCCTGGTTATGAAGATACACTAAAATATAACTTTTTTACCTCGTAGGTTTTGAAAAACAAAGTTATTGGGGTTTGTGGGGGTCAAAATGCAAATCGTCGATCCGTTAGCCACGAAACATAACTCCCACCTCCTACACATCTAAAGAAAGTTGTAGGAAGAAACGGAAAAGGAATCGGACTTCCCATTATCAAGATACACTAAAACACAACTTTTTTGCCGCGTAGACTTTTAAAAACTAAGTTTTTTGGGTTTGGAGAGTAAAAATGCAAACCGTCAATCATATAGCCACGAAATTTAATTCACACCTCACATACATCTAAAGAAAGTTGTAGGAAGAAATGGACAGAAAATCAGACTCAAAGTTATCACGATACACTAAAACTAACTTTTTTACCTCGTAGACGTTGGAAAATAAAGTTTTTGGGTTTTGGGGGGTCAAATTGCAAACCGTCAACCCGTTTTCCATGAAACTTAACTCGCACCTCCCATATGTCGAAAGAAAGTTGTAGGAAGAAACAGTAAGGGAATCGGACTAACGGTAATCAAGATACACTAAAAAATAACTTTTTCACCTCCTCAAAAATGAAAAACTAAGTTTTTGCAGCATGGGGGTCAAAATGCAAACCATCGATCCGATTGCCACAAAATTTAACTCGCACCTCTCGTACGTCTAAAGAAAGTTGCAGGAAGAAATGAAAAGGGAAATGAACACCAGGTTATGAAGATACACTAAAATGTAAATTTTTTACCACGTGGACTTTGAAAAATAAAGTTTTTTGGGGGGGGAGGGGTCAAAATGCAAATCGTCGATCCGTTAGACATGAAACTTAACTCGCACCTCTGACACACGTCTAAAGAAATTTGTAGGAAGAAACAAAATGGGATTTGGACTCCCAGTTATCAAGTTTTACTAAAAAAAACAAAATTTTCACCTATTTGACTTTGAAACACCATGTTTTCAGAGATTGGGGGGTCAAAATACAAACTGTGGATACAATAACCTCAAAACATAACTCTCACCACCCACACATCTAAAGAAAGCTTTGGGATGAACAGAACAAGAATCAGACTCTCGGTGAACAAGATATACTATAAAATAACCTTTTCACTTCCACAACTATGAAAATTAAAGTTTTTGGGGTATGGGGTCAAAATACAAACCGTCGATCCGATAGCCATGAAATGTAACTCGCAGCTTACACACATCTAAAGAAAGTTGTAGGAAGAAAAGGAAAGGAAATTGAACTCCTGGTTATGAAGATACACTAAAATATAACTTTTTTATCTCGTAGATTTTGAAAAACAAAGTTATTGGGGTTTGTGGGGGTCAAAATGCAAATCGTCGATCCGTTAGCCACGAAACATAACTCCCACCTCCTACACGTCTAAAGAAAGTTGTAGGAAGAAACAGAAAAGGAATCGGACTTCCCATTATCAAGATACACTAAAACACAACTTTTTTGCCGCGTAAACTTTTAAAAACTAAGTTTTTTGGGTTTGGAGAGTAAAAATGCAAACCGTCAATCATATAGCCACGAAATTTATTTCACACCTCACACACATCTAAAGAAAGTTGTAGGAAGAAATGGACAGAAAATCGGACTCCAAGTTATCAAGCTACACTAAAACTAACTTTTTTACCTCGTAGACGTTGGAAAATAAAGTTTTTGGGTTTTAGGGGATCAAATTGCAAATCGTCAATCCGTTTGCCATGAAACTTAACTCGCACCTCTGACACACGTCTAAAGAAATTTGTAGGAAGAAACAAAATGGGATTTGGACTCCCAGTTATCAAGTTTTACTAAAAAAAAACAAAATTTTCACCTATTTGACTTTGAAACACCATGTTTTCAGAGATTGGGGGGTCAAAATACAAACTGTGGATACAATAACCTCAAACCATAACTCTCACCACCCACACATCTAAAGAAAGCTTTGGGATGAACAGAACAAGAATCAGACTCTCGGTGAACAAGATATACTAAAAAATAACCTTTTCACTTCCACAACTATGAAAAATAAAGTTTTTGGGGTATGGTGGTCAAAATACAAACCGTCGATCCGATAGCCATGAAATGTAACTCGCAGCTTACACACATCTAAAGAAAGTTGTAGGAAGAAAAGGAAAGGAAATTGAACTCCTGGTTATGAAGATACACTAAAATATAACTTTTTTACCTCGTAGATTTTGAAAAACAAAGTTATTGGGGTTTGTGGGGGTCAAAATGCAAATCGTCGATCCGTTAGCCACGAAACATAACTCCCACCTCCTACACATCTAAAGAAAGTTGTAGGAAGAAACAGAAAAGGAATCGGACTTCCCATTATCAAGATACACTAAAACACAACTTTTTTGCCGCGTAGACTTTTAAAAACTAAGTTTTTTGGGTTTGGAGAGTAAAAATGCAAACCGTCAATCATATAGCCACGAAATTTATTTCACACCTCACACACATCTAAAGAAAGTTGTAGGAAGAAATGGACAGAAAATCGGAATCCAAGTTATCAAGATACACTAAAACTAACTTTTTTACCTCGTACACGTTGGAAAATAAAGTTTTTGGGTTTTAGGGGATCAAATTGCAAATCGTCAATCCGTTTGCCATGAAACTTAACTCGCACCTCCCATATGTCGAAAGAAAGTTGTAGGAAGAAACAGTAAGGGAATCGGACTAACGGTAATCAAGATACACTAAAAAATAAATTTTTCACCTCCTCAAAAATGAAAAACTAAGTTTTTGCAGCATGGGGGTCAAAATGCAAACCATCGATCCGATTGCCACAAAATTTAACTCGCACCTGTCGTATATCTAAAGAAAGTTGCAGGAAGAAATGGAAAGGGAAATGAACACCAGGTTATGAAGATACAGTAAAATGTAAATTTTTTACCACGTAGACTTTGAAAAATAAAGTTTTTTTTTTTTGGGGGGGGGGTCAAAATGCAAATCGTCGATCCGTTAGACATGAAACTTAACTCGCACCTCTGACACACGTCTAAAGAAATTTGTAGGAAGAAACAAAATGGGATTTGGACTCCCAGTTATCAAGTTTTACTAAAAACAACAAAATTTTCACCTATTTGACTTTGAAACACCATGTTTTCAAAGATTGGGGGGTCAAAATACAAACTGTGGATACAATAACCTCAAAACATAACTCTCACCACCCACACATCTAAAGAAAGCTTTGGGATGAACAGAACAAGAATCAGACTCTCGGTGAACAAGATATACTATAAAATAACCTTTTCACTTCCACAACTATGAAAAATAAAGTTTTTGGGGTATGGGGTCAAAATACAAACCGTCGATCCGATAGCCATGAAATGTAACTCGCAGCTTACACACATCTAAAGAAAGTTGTAGGAAGAAAAGGAAAGGAAATTGAACTCCTGGTTATGAAGATACACTAAAATATAACTTTTTTATCTCGTAGATTTTGAAAAACAAAGTTATTGGGGTTTGTGGGGGTCAAAATGCAAATCGTCGATCCGTTAGCCACGAAACATAACTCCCACCTCCTACACGTCTAAAGAAAGTTGTAGGAAGAAACAGAAAAGGAATCGGACTTCCCATTATCAAGATACACTAAAACACAACTTTTTTGCCGCGTAAACTTTTAAAAACTAAGTTTTTTGGGTTTGGAGAGTAAAAATGCAAACCGTCAATCATATAGCCACGAAATTTATTTCACACCTCACACACATCTAAAGAAAGTTGTAGGAAGAAATGGACAGAAAATCGGACTCCAAGTTATCAAGATACACTAAAACTAACTTTTTTACCTCGTAGACGTTGGAAAATAAAGTTTTTGGGTTTTAGGGGATCAAATTGCAAATCGTCAATCCGTTTGCCATGAAACTTAACTCGCACCTCTGACACACGTCTAAAGAAATTTGTAGGAAGAAACAAAATGGGATTTGGACTCCCAGTTATCAAGTTTTACTAAAAAAAAACAAAATTTTCACCTATTTGACTTTGAAACACCATGTTTTCAGAGATTGGGGGGTCAAAATACAAACTGTGGATACAATAACCTCAAACCATAACTCTCACCACCCACACATCTAAAGAAAGCTTTGGGATGAACAGAACAAGAATCAGACTCTCGGTGAACAAGATATACTAAAAAATAACCTTTTCACTTCCACAACTATGAAAAATAAAGTTTTTGGGGTATGGTGGTCAAAATACAAACCGTCGATCCGATAGCCATGAAATGTAACTCGCAGCTTACACACATCTAAAGAAAGTTGTAGGAAGAAAAGGAAAGGAAATTGAACTCCTGGTTATGAAGATACACTAAAATATAACTTTTTTACCTCGTAGATTTTGAAAAACAAAGTTATTGGGGTTTGTGGGGGTCAAAATGCAAATCGTCGATCCGTTAGCCACGAAACATAACTCCCACCTCCTACACATCTAAAGAAAGTTGTAGGAAGAAACAGAAAAGGAATCGGACTTCCCATTATCAAGATACACTAAAACACAACTTTTTTGCCGCGTAGACTTTTAAAAACTAAGTTTTTTGGGTTTGGAGAGTAAAAATGCAAACCGTCAATCATATAGCCACGAAATTTATTTCACACCTCACACACATCTAAAGAAAGTTGTAGGAAGAAATGGACAGAAAATCGGAATCCAAGTTATCAAGATACACTAAAACTAACTTTTTTACCTCGTACACGTTGGAAAATAAAGTTTTTGGGTTTTAGGGGATCAAATTGCAAATCGTCAATCCGTTTGCCATGAAACTTAACTCGCACCTCCCATATGTTGAAAGAAAGTTGTAGGAAGAAACAGTAAGGGAATCGGACTAACGGTAATCAAGATACACTAAAAAATAAATTTTTCACCTCCTCAAAAATGAAAAACTAAGTTTTTGCAGCATGGGGGTCAAAATGCAAACCATCGATCCGATTGCCACAAAATTTAACTCGCACCTGTCGTATATCTAAAGAAAGTTGCAGGAAGAAATGGAAAGGGAAATGAACACCAGGTTATGAAGATACAGTAAAATGTAAATTTTTTACCACGTAGACTTTGAAAAATAAAGTTTTTTTTTTTTGGGGGGGGGGTCAAAATGCAAATCGTCGATCCGTTAGACATGAAACTTAACTCGCACCTCTGACACACGTCTAAAGAAATTTGTAGGAAGAAACAAAATGGGATTTGGACTCCCAGTTATCAAGTTTTACTAAAAACAACAAAATTTTCACCTATTTGACTTTGAAACACCATGTTTTCGGAGATTGGTGGGTCAAAATACAAACTGTGGATGCAATAACCTCAAAACATAACTCTCACCTCCCACACATCTAAAGAAAGCTTTAGGATGAACATAACAAGAATCAGACTCTCGGTGAACAAGATATACTAAAAAATAACCTTTTCACTTCCACAACTATGAAAAATAAAGTTTTTGGGGTATGGGGGTCAAAATACAAACCGTCGATCCGATAGCCATGAAATGTAACTCGCAGCTTACACACATCTAAAGAAAGTTGTAGGTAGAAAAGGAAAGGAAATTGAACTCCTGGTTATGAAGATACACTAAAATATAACTTTTTTACCTCGTAGATTTTGAAAAACAAAGTTATTGGGGGTTGTGGGGGTCAAAATGCAAATCGTCGATCCGTTAGCCACGAAACTTAACTCCCACCTCCTACAGGTCTAAAGAAAGTTGTAGGAAGAAACAGAAAAGGAATCGGACTTCCCATTATCAAGATACACTAAAACACAACTTTTTTGCCGCGTAGACTTTTAAAAACTAAGTTTTTTGGGTTTGGAGAGTAAAAATGCAAACTGTCAATCATATAGCCACGAAATTTATTTCACACCTCACACACATCTAAAGAAAGTTGTAGGAAGAAATGGACAGAAAATCGGACTCCAAGTTATCAAGATACACTAAAACTAACTTTTTTACCTCGTAGATGTTGGAAAATAAAGTTTTTGGGTTTTGGGGGATCAAATTGCAAATCGTCAATCCGTTTGCCATGAAACTTAACTCGCACCTCCCATATGTCGAAAGAAAGTTGTAGGAAGAAACAGTAAGGGAATCGGACTAACGGTAATCAAGATACACTAAAAAATAACTTTTTCACCTCCTCAAAATTGAAAAACTAAGTTTTTGTAGCATGGGGGTCAAAATGCAAACCATCGATCCGATTGCCACAAAATTTAACTCGCACCTCTAGTACGTCTAAAGAAAGTTGCAGGAAGAAATGGAAAGGGAAATGAACACCAGGTTATGAAGATACAGTAAAATGTAACTTTTTTACCACGTAGACTTTGAAAAATAAAGTTTTTTTTGGGGGGGGGGGTCAAAATGCAAATCGTCGATCCGTTAGACATGAAACTTAACTCGCACCTCCGACACACGTCTAAAGAAAGTTGTAGGAAGAAACAAAATGGGATTTGCACTCCCAGTTATCAAGTTTTACTAAAAAAAACAAAATTTTCACCTATTTGACTTTGAAACACCATGTTTTCGGAGATTGGGGAGTCAAAATACAAATTATCGATCCCATAATCTTGAAACTTAACTCTCACCTTCCACACATCTAATGAAAGCTTTGGGATGAACAGAACAAGAATCAGACTCCCGGTTATCAAGATATACTAAAAAATAACCTTTTCACCTCCTCAACTATGAAAAATAAAGTTTTTGGGGTATGGGGGTCAAAATACAAACCGTTGATCCGATAGCCATGAAATGTAACTTGCAGCTTACACACATCTAAAGAAAGTCGTAGGAAGAAAAGGAAAGGAAATTGAACTCCTTGTTATGAAGATACACTAAGATATAACTTTTTTACCTCGTAGGTTTTGAAAAACAAAGTTATTGGGGTTTGTGGGGGTCAAAATGCAAATCGTCGATCCGTTAGCCACGAAACTTAACTCCCACCTCCTACACGTCTAAAGAAAGTTGTAGGAAGAAACGGAAAACGAATCGGACTTCCCATTATCAAGATACACTAAAACACAACTTTTTTGCCGCGTAGACTTTTAAAAACTAAGTTTTTTGGGTTTGGAGAGTAAAAATGCAAACCGTCAATCATATAGCCACGAAATTTAATTCACACCTCACACACATCTAAAGAAAGTTGTAGGAATAAATGGACAGAAAATCGGACTCCAAGTTATCAAGATACACTAAAACTAACTTTTTTACCTCGTAGACGTTGGAAAATAAAGTTTTTGGTTTTTGGGTTTTGGGGAGTCAAATTGCAAACCGTTAATCCGTTTGCCATGAAACATAACTCTCACCTCCCATATGTCAAAAGAAAGTTGTAGGAAGAAACAGTAAGGGAATCGGACTAACGGTAATCAAGATACACTAAAAAATAACTTTTTCACCTCCTCAAAAATGAAAACCTAAGTTTTTGCAGCATGGGGGTCAAAATGCAAACCATCGATCCGATTGCCATGAAATTTAACTCGCACCTCTCGTACGTCTAAAGAAAGTTGCAGGAAGAAATGGAAAGGGAAATGAACACCAGGTTATGAAGATACACTAAAATGTAACTTTTTTACCACGTAGACTTTGAAAAATAAAGTTTTTGGGAGGGGTCAAAATGCAAATCGTCGATCCGTTAGACATGAAACTTAACTCGCACCTCTGACACACGTCTAAAGAAAGTTGTAGGAAGAAACAAAATGGGATTTGGACTCCTAGTTATCAAGTTTTACTAAAAAAAAACAAAATTTTCACCTATTTGACTTTGAAACACCATATTTTCGGAGATTGGAGGGTCAAAATACAAATTGTCGATGCAATAACCTCAAAACATAACTCTCACCTCCCACACATCTAAAGAAAGCTTTGGGATGAACAGAACAAGAATCAGACTCTCGGTTATCAAGATATACTAAAAAATAACCTTTTCACCTCCTCGACTTTGAAAAACAAAGTTTTTGGGGGTATGGGGTCAAAATACAAACCGTCGATCCGATAGCCTAACTCGCAGCTTACACACATCTAAACAAAGTTGTAGAAGAATTGGAAAGGGAATTGAACACCTGGTTATGAAGATACACTAAAATATAAACTTTTTTACCACGTAGATTTTGAAAAACAAAGTTATTGAGGTTTTTGGGGGTCAAATGCAAATTGTCGATCCGTTAGCCACGAAACTTAACTCCCACTTCCCACACGTCTAAAGAAAGTTGTAGGAAGAAACGGAAAAGGAATCAGACTTCCCATTATCAAGATACACTAAAACACAACTTTTTTGCCTCGTAGACTTTGAAAAACTAAGTTTTTGGGATTTGTAGGGTAAAAATGCAAACCGTCAATCATTTAGCCACGAAATTTAATTCACACCTCACATACATCTAAAGAAAGTTGTAGGAAGAAATGGAAAGAAAATCAGACTCCAAGTTATCAAGATACACTAAAAATAACTTTTTTACCACGTAGATGTTGGAAAATAAGGTTTTTGGGTTTTGGGGGGTCAAAATGCAAACCGTCAATTAGTTTGCAATGAAACTTAACTCGCACCTCCCATATATCGAAAGAAAGTTGTAGGAAGAAACAGTAAGGGAATCTGACTAACGGTTATCAAGATAGACTAAAAAATAACTTTTTCACCTCCTCAATGAAAAATAAAGTTCGTGCAGCATGGGGGTCAAAATACAAACCATCGATCGGATAGCCATGAAACATAACTCCATAACACCCACATTTGTGTTATTGCATTTGCATTACATTGTCATGCATGATAATGTGATGTGGCGTGTCTTATGACACATGTTTGGGTGAGTTTTGACTCACGAGTTGATTTGGGTGTCTGTATTAGAGAACCCTCTGAGACTGTGGTGATTTAGAATTTGTTGTTGTGACATCTCTCCGAGTGTGAGACGGTCACTGTGCAACACTTTAAATGTTTATCTGAAAATAAATGTTTACCTGTGTATTTCAATATCTGTATTATTTTCTGGCTTAGAATATATTTCTGATGTTAGATTTAGTATCTTGGTGAGGACGAATTAACACGCTATTAATTTGGTAGGCTAATTAGCAACTTCGGAAACGTCATATAGAAATTCGCGTTTTAGCGACCAAACGAAACTTAGTCGAAAACTTTTATAATTTTGAGGTTTCACTCGTAAAGCTATGAATTAGCTGTATAGAAAGTTTCAGAGACTTTTACAATGTAGAGATATGAATGCGGACATGTTTATCATTCATGTACATATGTTGATTTATTCACTAAGCTTTAGCTTAAACAAATCGAAATATGTGTGGTTATTCAAATAACCATTGCAGGTATAAATGCTGGCGAGGAATCGCAGAAGTGAGCACGTGGGTTGGGAGTTCTTTTAGAAGGCAACTTGAACGTTAATCTTGTAGTTTTGAGACAATAGGAAATGTTGTAATAAGAATTCTTATGGTTTTAGTTATGTTTAACTTGGTATGTTAGAACGAATATAAAACGTTGTAATAGTTAGTAACATGTTGTAACTGTGCTTTGGTAATATGTTAATACAGTTAGGATTGCTTTGGATTACTTTTGGAACTGTGTGTTTGATCGCCGTTCGAATTCAAAAGCTTTTAAACTTATAAAACTCTGCAGAATGTGCTGCTACCATAAATCAGTCGATTGGAGCCTCTATTTTCAGCAACTCTCTGCATTGTTTCATAGAGGATCAGTCGACTGGGTCCCCGACACAGTCGACTGGATCATGTTTTCAATTTATATTTTTCTACCAGGCTGGACTTCATTCGACTGGACCGTATCAGTCGACTGAAAATTTGAAGCCCCAGTCGACTGGGTGTAGAAAGCAGTCGATTGGATGGTGTTTTAAAACCCAACTTTCTGCTGAACCAGGATCAGTCGACTGGGTCTGAGGATCAGTCGACTGGACGAATAGTTTTCAAAAATGACTTGTTTATTCCACTGCGTGTGTTCTTCAAACTAATTTTTGGGAACGTTAATGATTTGGTTTAGCCTCGGTGGCGTGCCACGGGCTCCGGTTCCGCTATTATGGGACCGGGCTGTGACATTTAGTGGTATCAGAGCATAAGTTTAGAGCCTTGGGAACGAGTGACGTTATATATGCTGAGTGACGTCGAGTGGAGTGTGTAATTGTGAAGATAATTGTTATCTTTGTAGAAATGCTTCATGTGTTAGCCTTGTTGATTGTAATGAACTGTGCATATATATCTATATTGTGGCATAGCATGCATGGTCATTATGCATTGAACTCAACAGGGGAAATATTTGAAACGTTATGGCTGATCCACCAAGAGAATTGTCACCGCATTCGCGGATGGACCAAATAGTGAATATGGTGGGAAATTTCATACAAGCGGTAAGTGAAAGAGAACAGATGAACGTTCAGCCTCCGCAAGTGGAAATTCGTTATGTCAATGCATCATCGGCACCGCGACCTCAACACACAATCGTGGAACAGTTTCATAAGAAAAAACCGACGTTGTATCATGGGCAAGTTGATATAGACTTGGCCGATCATTGGATGATGGACATGGAAAGACATTTCTGTCAGGTAATATGTACCGATGAGGAGAAAATTTTATGCGCATCCGATACGTTGATGGGCGAAGCATTGGTTTGGTGGAACAACGTACTTGAACAAGGGAAGCCGACCACGTGGGAAGCATTTAAAGAAGAATTCAACAAACGTTTCTTCCCGCAATCTGCTTATACTCAGAAACGTCAAGAGTTTGCGAGTTTGATTCAGGGAGATATTACCGTAGGTGAGTATGTTTCTCATTTCAATGCCTTGTTACGATTTGGGAAAACTACCGTTCCGACTGATAAGGATAAAGCTCGTAAGTTTGAGGAAGGGCTTAGAGAGAATATCCGTGGCCGTGTGGACATGTTGCAACACCCGACCGTTTCTCTCGTTGAGGAAGTTGCCCGTATTGCTGAGAAAAGTGTCGACAGATATCGACAGGGACAAAAAGGGAAGAGAGCAAATGACAGTCGGAGTAAGGGTCAAGGGAATGCGAAGAAACCGTTTACGCAAGGTTCGGGATCATATATGAGTAGCCAAGGAGGGAGTACGTTCATGGGGGACCCGAGACCATTGTGTCCAACATGTAACCTGCGACACAGAGGAACCTGCTATCAATTGATCACTTGCTATATTTGTAAACAATTGGGGCATGTGTCTAGAAATTGTCCTTTGAACGCAAATTCGACTACACCAAACACAACCTCGAACGCCAAGAGCAATAACCCAGAGATAAGAGGGAAATGTTTTGAGTGTGGCCAACCGGAGCATATAGCGAAGAATTACCCAAGTAAGAGACAACCAGGAATGAGTACCGGGGCATCGAGTGTGCCAAGAGGATCAAGGGTAGAACCTCGAGTGGATAAAGGGAAAGGAGTCGCGCAACAACAAGGATGATACTTACAGCTCAGGCCGGGGAATACGGATGATACCGTTGTATCAGGTATTCTTCTTATTTGTTCGTATCCTGCACGTATACTTATGGATTCTGGTTCAACGCATTCATTTGTATCACGTGATTTTGTTAAGCATTTAACTGTTAAGTCAGAACCGCTAGGATATGACTTGTGTGTATCATTGCCTAGTAGTGAACCGCTAGTTACTTCTTCGATATTCAAGTCATGTGAGATCAAGATAGGTGATAAAGTCTTGAGCGTTGATTTGATTCCGTTGACAGTGAATTACTTTGATGTTATCTTGGGTATGGATTGGTTGTCGGTTAATCAAGCCAGAATCGATTGTGAACAGAAACGGGTTAGTTTCTATCCGTCAGGACGAGAGGAGTTTACTTTTCAGGGTAAGGGAGTGATCATACCGCCATACTTGATATCGGCGATTCAAGCAAGTAAGATGTTGAAGAAGGGTTGTTCGGGTTTCTTATGTTCAATTGTCGACACGCGAGTTCTTGGACCACTAATAGAAGACATTTCAGTAGTTCGAGAATTTCCAGATGTTTTTCCCGATGAGTTACCCGACGTATTGATTGAAAGAGAGCTTGAGTTCACAATAGAAGTAGTACCAGGGTCACAACCGGTATCCAAGGCACCGTACCGAATTGCACCGATAGAGTTGAAAGAATTGAAAGTTCAGTTAGAAGAATTGTTGGAGAAGGGCTTTATCCGACCGAGTGTTTCGCCGTGGGGAGCTCCAGTCTTGTTTGTGAAGAAGAAAGATGGAACAATGCGTATGTGCATCGACTACCGGGAATTGAACAAGTTGACCGTCAAGAACAAATATCCGTTGCCGCGAATAGACGATTTGACTTATCAGTTACAAGGGGCTCAGGTATTTTCGAAAATCGACTTGAGATCCGGTTACCACCAATTGAAAGTCAAAGAGGAAGATGTTGAGAAGACAGCTTTCAGGACTCGATATGGTCACTTTGAATTTTTGGTTATGCCATTTGGAGTGACTAATGCACCAGCTGCTTTCATGGACTTGATGAACCGTGTTTTCAAAGACTACTTAGATGAGTTCGTTATCGTGTTCATAGATGACATCCTAATCTACTCCAAAAGCGTTGAAGATCACGAGTATCATTTGCGATTAGCTTTACAAAGACTGCGTGAAAAGAGATTATTCGGCAAATTGAAGAAGTGTGAGTTTTGGTTGACAAAGATTGCTTTTCTTGGACATATTGTATCAGCTAAAGGAATTTCTGTAGACCCTCAGAAGATAGAAGCAGTTACCAACTGGGTCAGACCAACGAATGTGACAGACATCATAAGTTTCCTAGGATTAGCTGGGTATTATCGGAGATTTGTAAAAGACTTTTCGCGTATAGCAATGCCGATGACACAGTTAATGAGGAAAGATATTGCTTTTGTTTGGAGTCCAGAATGTGAAGAAAGTTTCCAAGAGTTGAAGGGTCGACTAGTGAAAGCACCAATTTTAGCCGTTCCGTCAGGGACTGAGGGATTTATTATTTACAGTGATGCTTCATATAGAGGTTTAGGTTGCATTCTTATGCAAGGTGATAAAGTCATTGCGTATGCGTCGAGACAACTTAGACCGCACGAGAAGAATTATCCAACACATGATATAGAATTGGCCGCCGTGATTTTTGCATTGAAGATTTGGCGTCATTATCTATACGGAGAGAAATGTGAGATCTATACGGATCACAAGAGTTTGAAGTACTTGTTTACACAACGAGATTTGAATATGAGGCAAAGGAGATGGTTAGAGTTGATGAAGGACTATGACTTGTCAATTTAGTATCATCCGGGCAAGGCGAATGTTGTCGCCGATGCTCTTAGTCGCAAAGTACCAACCAATACCGCATCAGATTTGACTTCTCAGAAAGAACTGATACGAGATATGGAGAATTTGGAGCTTGAAGTGATACCGAGGATTGAAAGTGGCTTGATGTCGACGATGGTGGCACAACCACTCTTGATTCACGAGATTATAGAGAAACAACTTCAAGATGTGGCTTTGAAGAAGATTTGTGATGAGATTCCGATGGGCAAACAACCGGGATTTACTTTTGAGAATGATGTTTTGAGATTGAGGGGTAGAATTTGTGTACCTAGCGAGAAGGAGTTGAAACGAAACATCCTAGAGGAAGCACACAACACGAAGTATATCGTTCATCCGGGAAGCACCAAGATGTATAGAGACTTGAGACATGTTTATTGGTGGCCGGGAATGAAGAGAGAAATAGCACGTTATGTTTCGCGTTGTACTAGTTGTCAACAAGTAAAGGCCGAACGCCAAGTACCCTCAGGATTGTTACAACCGTTACCGATAGCCGAGTGGAAATGGGAGCACATAACAATGGATTTTGTTAGTGGGTTTCCGAGATCGAAGAGATCGAACATTATTATTTGGGTGATTGTTGACCGTTTGACGAAGTCGTCGCACTTCCTACCCATCCGAACAACTAAGCCAAGGACGTTAGCTAAGTTGTATATTCGCGAGATTGTGAGACTACATGGTATCCCAGTTTCTATCATTTCGGACAGGGATAGCAGTTTTACATCGAAGTTTTGGAGAGCCTTGCAAGAAGCAATGGGTACCAAATTGCACTTTAGTACAACTTTTCATCCTCAGACTGATGGCCAATCAGAGAGAGTAATCCAGATTTTGGAAGACATGCTTCGGTTATGTGTACTTGATTTTCAGGGTGATTGGGAAGACCATTTGCCGTTGATTGAGTTCGCATATAACAACAGGTTTCAGTCGAGTATTGGGATGGCTCCTTATGAAGCTTTATATGGTCGTGTATGTCGTTCACCGATTAGTTGGACGAAAGTCGGAGAAAGAAAGATTGAAGGGCCAAAAATTGTACAAGAGACGACGGATAAGATAAAGGTAATTAGACAACGGTTACTGACAGCCCAGAGTAGGTATAAGAGTTATGCCGACAAGTGCAGACGGCCGTTGGAATTCGATGTAGGAGACTTGGTGCATTTGAAGGTGTCGCCTTCAAAGGGAATAACCAGATTTGGTAGATACGGGAAACTCAATCCGAGATATGTAGGACCTTTTGAAATCATTGGAAAGGTTGGACCCGTAGCTTATCGTTTGAACTTGCCGAGCGAGTATGCTCAAGTTCATAACGTGTTTCATGTATCGTTGTTACGCAAACAATTAGTGAAAGATAGAGACCAAGTGATGACTCCGACATCGAATGAGATTCAGAGTGATTTAACGCATGTCGTGTATCCGGTAGAGATCTTGGATCGGAAGGATCAAGTCTTACGGAACAAAGTAATACCCAAAGTGAAAGTGTTATGGCGTAGCCAAACTACGGAAGAAATGACATGGGAGATAGAAGATGAGATGCGTACTCAGTATCCACACCTTTTCGAGACATGAGGTATAAGTTTGGGGACAAACTTCTTTTAAGGGGGAGAGTATTATAACACCCACATTTGTGTTATTGCATTTGCATTACATTGTCATGCATGATAATGTGATGTGGTGTGTCTTATGACACATGTTTGGGTGAGTTTTGACTCACGAGTTGATTTGGGTGTCTGTATTAGAGAACCCTCTGAGACTGTGGTGATTTAGAATTTGTTGTTGTGACATATCTCCGAGTGTGAGGCGGTCACTGTGGAACACTTTAAATGTTTATCTGAAAATAAATGTTTACCTGTGTATTTCACCTATTTGACTTTGAAACACCATGTTTTCGGAGATTGGGGAGTCAAAATACAAATTGTCGATCCCATAATCTCGAAACTTAACTCTCACCTCTCACACATCTAATGAAAGCTTTGGGATGAACAGAACAAGAATCAGACTCCCGGTTATCAAGATATACTAAAAAATAACCTTTTCACTTCCTCGACTATGAAAAATAAAGTTTTTAGGGTATGGGGGTCAAAATACAAATCGTCGATCAGATAGCCACGAAATTTAACTCGCAGCTTACACACATCTAAAGAAAGTTGTAGGAAGAAATGGAAAGGGAATTGAACTCTTGGTTATGAAGATGCACTAAAATATAACTTTTTTACCACGTAGATTTTGAAAAACAAAGTTATTGGGGTTTGTGGGGGTCAAAAAGCAAATCGTCGATCCGTTAGCCACGAAACTTAACTCCCACCTCCCACACTTCTATAGAAAGTTGTAGGAAGAAACGGAAAAGGAATCGGACTTCCCATTATCAAGATACACTAAAACACAACTTTTTTGCCTCGTAGACTTTTAAAAACTAAGTTTTTGGGGTTTGGAGGGTAATAATGCAAATCGTCAATCATATAGCCACGAAATTAAATTCACACCTCACACACATCTAAAGAAAGTTGTAGGAAAAAATGGACAGAAAATCGGACTCCAAGTTATCAAGATACACTGAAACTAACTTTTTTACCTCGTAGACGTTAGAAAATAAAGTTTTTGGGTTTTGGGGGGTCAAATTGCAAACCGTCAATCCGTTTGCCAGGAAACTTAACTCGCACCTCCCATATGTCGAAAGAAAGTTGTAGGAAGAAACAGTAAGGGAATCGGACTAACGGTAGTCAAGATACACTAAAAAATAACATTTTCACCTCCTCAAAAATGAAAAACTAAGTTTTTGCAGCATGGGGGTCAAAATGCAAACCATCGATCCGATTGCCACGAAATTTAACTCGCACCTCTCGTACGTCTAAAGAAAGTTGCAAGAAGAAATGGAAAGGGAAATGAACACCAGGTTATGAAGATACACTAAAATATAACTTTTTTACCACGTAGACTTTGAAAAATAAAGTTTTTGGAGGGGGTCAAAATGCAAATCATCGATCCGTTAGACATGAAACTTAACTCGCACCTCTGACACACGTCTAAAGAAAGTTGTAGGAAGAAACAAAATGGGATTTGGACTCCCAGTTATCAAGTTTTACTAAAAAAAAACAAAATTTTCACCTATTTGACTTTGAAACACCATGTTTTCGGAGATTGGGGGGTCAAAATACAAACTGTCGATGCAATAACCTCAAAACATAACTCTCACCTCCCACACATCTAAAGAAAGCTTTGGGATGAACAGAACAAGAATCAGACTCTCGGTTATCAAGATATACTAAAAAATAACCTTTTCACCTCCTCGACTTTGAAAAACAAAGTTTTTGGGGTATGCGGGTCTAAATACAAACCGTCGATCCGATAGCCACAAAATTTAACTCATAGCTTACACACATCTAAAGAAAGTTGTAGGAAGAAATGGAAAGGGAATTGAACACCTGGTTATGAAGATACACTAAAATATAAACTTTTTTACCACGTAGATTTTGAAAAACAAAGTTATTGGGGTTTGTGGGGGTCAAAATGCAAATCGTCGATCCGTTAGCCACGAAACTTAACTCCCATTTCCCACACGTCTAAAGAAAGTTGTAGGAAGAAACGAAAAAGGAATCGGACTTCCGATTATCAAGATACACTAAAACATAACTTTTTTGCCTCGTAGACTTTTAAAAACTAAGTTTTTGGGATTTTTAGGGTAAAAATGCAAACCGTCAATCATATAGCCACGAAATTTAATTCACACCTCACATACATATAAAGAAAGTTGTAGGAAGAAATGGAAAGAAAATCGGACTCCAAGTTATCAAGATACACTAAAAATAACTTTTTTACCACGTAGATGTTGGAAAATAAGGTTTTTGGGTTTTGGGGGGTCAAAATGCAAACCGTCAATTAGTTTGCAATGAAACTTAACTCGTACCTCCCATATATCGAAAGGAAGTTGTAGGAAGAAACAGTAAGGGAATCGGACTAACGGTTATCAAGATAGACTAAAAAATAACTTTTTCACCTCCTCAATGAAAAACAAAGTTCGTGCAGCATGGGGGTCAAAATACAAACCATCGATCGAATAGCCATGAAACATAACTCTATAACACCCACATTTGTGTTATTGCATTTGCATTACATTGTCATGAATGATAATGTGATGTGGCGTGTCTTATGACACATGTTTGGGTGAGTTTTGAAGCCCCAGTCGACTGGGTGTAGAAAGCAGTCGACTGGATGGTGTTTTAAAACCCAACTTTCTGCTGAACCAGGATCAGTCGACTGGGTCTGAGGATCAGTCGACTGGACGAATAGTTTTAAAAAATGACTTGTTTATTCCGCTGCGTGTGTTCTTCAAACTAATTTTTGGGAACGTTAATGATTTGGTTTAGCCTCGGTGGCGTGCCACGGGCTCCGGTTCCGCTATTGTGGGACCGGGCTGTGACAAACTCGCACCTCTCGTACGTCTAAAGAAAGTTGTAGGAAGAAATGGAAAGGGAATTGAACACCTGGTTATGAAGATACACTAAAATATAACTTTTTTACCACGTAGATTTTGAAAAACAAAGTTATTGGGGTTTGTGGGGGTCAAAATGCAAATCGTCGATCCGTTAGCCACGAAACTTAACTCCCACCTCCCACACGTCTAAAGAAAGTTGTAGGAAGAAACAGAAAACGAATCGGACTTCCCATTATCAAGATACACTAAAGCACAACTTTTTTGCCTCGTAGACTTTTAAAAACTATGTTTTTGGGGTTTGGAGGGTAATAATGCAAATCGTCAATCATATAGCCACGAAATTAAATTCACACCTCACACACATCTAAAGAAAGTTGTAGGAAGAAATGGACAGAAAATCGGACTCCAAGTTATCAAGATACACTGAAACTAACTTTTTTACCTCGTAGACGTTGGAAAATAAAGTTTTTGGGTTTTGAGGGGTCAAATTGCAAACCGTCAATCCGTTTGCCATGAAACTTAACTCGTACCTCCCATGTGTCGAAAGAAAGTTGTAGGAAGAAACAGTAAGGGAATTGGACTAACAGTTATCACGATACACTAAAAAATAACTTTTTCACCTCCTCAAAAATGAAAAACTAAGTTTTTGCAGCATGGGGGTCAAAATGCAAACCATCGATCCGATTGCCACGAAATTTAACTCGCACCTCTAGTACGTCTAAAGAAAGTTACAGGAAGAAATGGAAAGGGAAATGAACACCAGGTTATGATGATACACTAAAATATAACTTTTTTACCACATAGACTTTGAAAAATAAAGTTTTTGGGGGGGGGGGGAGGGGGGTCAAAATGCAAATCGTCGATCCGTTAGCCATGAAACTTAACTCGCACCTCTCACAAACGTCTAAAGAAAGTTGTAGGAAGAAACAAAATGGGATTTGGACTCCCAGTTATCAAGTTTTACTCAAAAAAACAAAATTTTCACCTATTTGACTTTGAAACACCATATTTTCGGAGATTGGGGGGTCAAAATACAAACTGTCGATCCAATAACCTTGAAACTTAACTCTCACCTCCCACGCATCTAATGAAATCTTTGGGATGAATAGAACAAGAATCAAACTCCCGGTTATCAAGATATACTAAAAAATTACCTTTTCACCTCCTCGACTATGAAAAACAAAGTTTTTGGGGTACGGGGGTCAAAATACAAACCGTCGATCCGATAGCCATGAAATTTAACTCGCAGCTTACACACATCTAAAGAAAGTTGTAGGAAGAAATGGAAAGGGAATTCAACTCCAGGTTATGAAGATACACTAAAATATAACTTTTTTACCACGTAGATTTTGAAAAACAAAGTTATTGGGGTTTGTGGGGGGTCAAAATGCAAATCGTCGATCCGTTAGCCTCGAAACTTAACTCCCATCTCCCACACGTCTAAAGAAAGTTGTAGGAAGAAACAGAAAAGGAATCAGACTTCCCATTATCAAGATACACTAAAACTCAACTTTTTTACCTCGTAGACTTTTAAAAACTAAGTTTTTGGGATTTGGAGGGTAAAAATGCAAACCGTCAATCATATAGCCACGAAATTTAATTCGCACCTCAAACACATCTAAAGAAAATTGTAAGAAGAAATGGAAAGAGAATCGGACTCCAAGTTATGAAGATACACTAAAAATAACTTTTTTACCACGTTGACGTTGGGAAATAATGTTTTTGGGTTTTGGGGGGTCCAAATGCAAACCGTCAATCCGTTTGCCATGAAACTTAACTCGCACCTCCCATATGTCGAAAGAAAGTTGTAGGAAGAAACAGTAAGGGAATCGGACTAACGGTTATCAAGATACAGTAAAAAATAAATTTTTCACCTCCTCAAAAATGAAAAACTAAGTTCTTATAGCATTGGGGTCAAAATACAAACCATCGATCGGATAGCCACGAAATTTAACTCGCACCTCTCGTACGTCTAAGGAAAGTTGCAGGACTTAATGGAAAGGGAATTGAACACCAGGTTATGAACATACACTAAAATATAACTTTTTTACCACGTAGACTTTGAAAAATAAAGTTTTTGGGGGGGTCAAAATGCAAATCGTCGATCCGTTAGCCATGAAACATAACTCGCAGCTCTCACTCACGTCTAAAGAAAGTTGTAGGAAGAAACAAAATGGGATTTGGACTCCCGGTTATCAAGAAACACTAAAAAAAACCAAATTTTCACCAATTTGACTTTGAAACACCATGTTTTCGGAGATTGGGCGGTCAAAATACAAACTTTCCATCCAATAACCTCGAAACTTAACTTTCACCTGCCACACATCTAAAGAAAGCTTTGGGATGAACAGAACAAGAATCAGACTCCCGGTTATCAAGATATACTAAAAAATAACCTTTTCACCTCCTCGACTATGAAAAATAAAGTTTTTGGGGTATGGGAAGTGGGAGAATGGAAATTGATAGGGCCTAAAATAGTTCAACAAACTACAGAAAAGATCAATGTGATACAATAATGAATACAAATGGCCCAAAGTCATTACAAGAGTTACGCGGACTTAAGAGAAGATTGGTAGAATTTGAAGTGGGAGACTATGTATTCCTGAAATTATCACCTACAAAGGGAGTTGTACGGTTTGGGAAGCAAGAAAATTGAATCCGAGATATGTAGGACCGTTTGAAATTACTAGAAGATTTGGACCGATGGCATATCGATTAGATTTGCCTCAAAAGCTAGCTAATGTACATAACGTGTTTCATGTTTCAATGTTACCAAAATGTGTATCGAATTGGAGTCAAGTGATTGAACCAGAGTCGTTGGAAATCTGGTAGGACTTGACATATATTGAATATTCAGTCAAAATTCTTGACCGCAAAGAGCAAGTGTTAATGATAAAGACTATTTCACTGGTCTTGTGGTGGAATCACTCGGTTGAGGAAGCTACATGGGAAACTGAGAAGGAAATACGAGATTAATATACATACCTGTTCGAAATTTGAGGTACAGTGAGTTTGAGGACAAACTCCTTTCTAAGGAGGGGAGAGATGTAACACCCGCTCTCGCGGGCAGTATTTAATTGCATTTAGCATGTATGACTAGCATTAATTAATGATGTGTTTAGATGTGTTAAATGAGTTTTAACTCGCTAAGGTGATAGGGGTTTCCAGTTTGGAACCCAGAGATAGGCCAAGTGGCAGTTGCAGTTTGGGACAGTGATGATAGGTCCCCGTGTGATGGAAAATATATGGAAAGAAATAGAAAATACTTTTGCCCACCCAAAAAATGGTACACCAATGCTCACCCAAGCATCTCATTGGCCAATGCAGTGGAACCCATGATTAAACAAATTTTATTTAAAGTTGTTTAATCCTGGGTCCCACTACATTGGCCAATGGGATGCTTGTGTGAGCATTGGTGTACCATCTTTTGGGTGAGCAAAAAGTCTCTCAAAGAAATAATCTTTATGTGCTTAACTGTTTATTAAGGCATATGTGAAAATTTTAATATGCTGCTTTAATGACATATTAATTGTTAGAGGCTACTTCGGTGGCCATTAGGGATACTTTTGTGAGAATGAATTAGATATGTTGTATAATTAGTAGGTTAATTAGTAACTTCATAAAATTATGTGGGACAACTTATGGGACTCATGCATGACATAGACAAACACCCATTTAAGTTTGGGATAGTTTTAAAAAGTTTTATAATTGGCAGGGTATGTTCGCAAAACTTATAAAATATTGAGGAAGTCATCATAGAAACTTGACTTTGAGTTATATGTTGAGTGACAAGTATCTATGACTCACCGAGAGTCATTAGCTTCATCTTCTTGGTTAGGAAATTTACAGAGACAACGAGTTCGCACAAAATTGACGACAGAAAATTCGACGGAGCATTTGACGTCAATTGAGGTGCTTAACGACGTTCAATTTCAAAACAGGCTACATATTTGGACTTCTGCAGATGAGTCTAACATAGTAGTACTAATCTTATTGCATTTTGAGACAGTTTTTCTGTGCCCTAATTTGGGATCTTAGCTCATAACTTGTAATTTGTATATAGGAATTGTACATGGAGATTATTGGGTTTCTAATTTGGTTAATTTGAGCAAAATCTTTGTGATGATCAACAGGTCTATTTGTATAATTTAGCATGTTTAGTTATTAGTGGACAAACCCATGTGGTTAATAAGACCCATTTGTTTTGGAGTTAATTAGTATAAAGTCTAATTTAGTCTAAGATTTTTGCAATAGGCCCAGCCCAAGATACATTTTAGTGAGTGGTCCACACACATATTTTTGGACCGAAATACTCTTTGTGTGCACCATATCACTTTCCCCTTCAAATTTCAGTATTTAAACTCCAACCCATTTACCAAAATCAAGCCAAGATTCTAGGGTTTTTCAAAATTCAAAAATCCAATAGATTTGTGGTGAAAAATTAGAAAGAGGAGCAAATCACACATTCTAGCATGGCTACCCATCTCTCTCTCCATGGATGCCCCTGCCTCGGATCCGACATTGTGTTGTACCTCTGCCTGTGCTTCTGCAGCCGCTGTGCTCTGGCGATGCGCCTCCGATCCGCCACTGTGCTCCGTTACCTCTCTCTCTCTCTCTATATATATATATTGTTATATATCTTAAGTCTTTTTATCATTGATTTAATATTTTTTTTTGTTTTCTTTTGGTGGGATGAACAGATTTGAATCAAAAAAAAAATGGAAACATCTCTTGATGCCACAACAATAAATAAGCAAAATGAGGACACAATGGTGATCGATCGAATAAGGGAAGCCAAGTGTACGTGCCAAAGCAAACAAGAATAGCAATAACATCAATAACATAAGAAGATGAAGAAAGAAAAGCAGTGATTGGTCTCCGGTTATGGATGGAGTACTTCCTATTCCTATTCCTCCATCTTGGAACACCTGTTAGAAAACATACACACGCACACACAATAGATACGATTTATAGTGTGAAATTTAACACTATATGTAGGTTGTAGTGTGAAATTTAATACTCATGTTCTTGCTTCAAAGGTTGTGGTACGAAATTGTATACTATGTGAAGTAAAATTGTGAGTTTGTGGATAAGTCTTTAGTTCCAACGGTGAAGTTACTGGTATGTAGGTGCCAAGCACTCTATGTGCTTGAGAAAAGTCCTAAGAGAGTGAAAGGTTTATTTTATGTAAACTAGAGGTTCTTGAGTGATTTTTGGTGTTTGTGTGTATTTTTTAGTACCATCAATAAAATTTCTATTCTTCAAAACAAAAGTTATTGTGAAATTCCTCAGTCTAAAAAATCATGTTCATTTTAATGTGAAATTTAACTCGAATGTGAATGTAAAATTTAATTATGCTAGTGTGAAATTTAACACTCATATTCTTAGTTCTATGTTGTGTTGTGAAATTGTATACTGCTAGTATGTACTAAAATTTCTACTCTTCAAGACTAAGTTATTGCAAAATTCCTCAATTTCAAAAATCATTTTATTCTAGTGTCAAATTTAGCACTCGTGTTCATTCTAGTGTGAAATTTAACACTATTTTTTTTGGTGATATTGATGGATGACTGTAAGATCATCCAAGAATGGTGAAAATGCAAAATTAAAAAAGATCTATGCAAGAATAAACAGAATCTAACGTAAAAAGCCCTACAATCATGACATTTAGTAACTTCCCAAAATATATGCAAGATTTATGGGATTTAGTTTGGTAACTTCCCAAAATATATGCAAGATTTTTGGGATTGAGTTTGACCGAAATATACATATTAGCATTGTATATATCATTTAAGGGTAAAATGGTAAAATTATCAATCACTAATTTGGGATTTTGGACTAATCTCTAACAACAATTACAATTATAGGGCCTATTATTATGGAGTACTAATTGGTGGGTCTATTACAATAAACATTAGTAGAATGAGATTTTTCACTAAATTTTTCTTTGTTTTGAGTAATTTGGTGGTTCTTGTATAATTTGTGAATTGCACGGTGTAATAACTACATGAGCATGTTGAGTTGTATATTTTGGTCAAAGGGGAAGTTGTACTTGCCATTGAAGCGATGAGACCAGGTGCCAAAATTGGCCACGGGATTGCATGCCTGAAAGAAAGAGGTGTGGATCTTGTTTAGTCGCGCAACTAATGGAGTACTCGCGGGAAAACGTGAAAGGATGGCTGGTACTTGCATTCCCAGAGACCATAGTGATGTGTAGAAAACATGAGACTGAGCATGTTTATTTTTCATGTTCATAATTATTGGTGATAATGCCAAAATTTGGTTAAGATGAATTAGAGCTGTTTAAGGAGAGAGATAGTGAGAGACAGGTTTTTGTATATGGTTCTGCCCTGTTAATGAAGGTACCTACGTCCACGTGTGTGTCTGAGCACGTTCACTATACTGTAAAAGAACCAGGGGCCTGTGGTGAACCAACAAGTTTGGAGCTACCGTAGGCCGGCCGGGCATGTTGATGAATGCTAGAAAGGTGATATGTAGACTAAAAAGTCGGCCCCTTCAATGGGGGGTGAGAGGTCTCTTTTATAGATGTACGAGACCTACTCGTACAAGGAAAATGAAACATAATCCAATTGATATAGAATGGCATTAATTATAGGGGTTTCCTAATTGGATTTTGAAATAGTTTTCACTTTCCATTAGTCTTCTAGCTTGAGTAAGAAACTGCTCGGAATGCTTTGGATCATACATGTGGGCCTGGATGAGCTGTTCCCACGGTGGGATGTCCCTGTGCGGTCTTCCCGACCTATTGGCTGGGTCGTGGATGAACTGCTCGGGAGGCATCAGGTGGACCAAACCGCTCGAGATGAGGCTTGTCAGTAGTTGTAGAATAGAACCGCTCGGGCATGGGCTGATTTTGGGTGTATCAGTTGCCCCCCATTTCCAAGGTTGGCTGGATGCTATATCGGGGCAAGTTTGGAAATCTTCCTGATGCCAGTCTATGTGCTCGGGGAAGTTGCTTCGGGGCTTCTGAGCCTGCTGAGTCCTCAGGAACTGGCTGAGAGTTGAGACCCAGCCTAGCTCGGGACCTTTAATTACTCGAGAACTGACCGGGAGTTGAGACCCGGCCTAATTCGGAGTCTTTGAATGCTCGGGAAGTGACCGAGAGTTGAGACTCGGCCTACTTCGGAGTCTTTGAATGCATTAGCTCCCAGGATGGTTATCTTCTACCCGTAAACCTTTGAAAAGCTAACCTAAAGCGTATTGTATTAGGGTCATTTTATGTTAACTCCCCAGGATGGTGGTCTTCTGCCCAGCCAACATTCGTCAAGACTATAGGAGAAGAGCTTTACCATGTTGGTTGAGCCGACCTAGAGCGTGTCGCTGTAGGGTCCTTTTTGCTCCTCTATCGTGGGCCAACCTACGAGATTTTAGTTACCTCTATCGTCGGTTTGGACCTAAGTGGAGTTAATGCCTCTGAGTACTGTAGGTGTTCGGGTTGTCCAAGATTTTGACTTGGTTATCCGCAAGGCCTGTAGATACCCGGTGTGATTGCCTGTTTAGTTCACTACGCCATCTTGCCCCCCAAGCTTTCGCTAAGATGAGGGTCTTACAGAGGCTATGACTGTAGGTAACCGACCTGGAACATGGTGGATGCAGGGTCTTTTGAAACTTGCCAACATTAGCCACCTAGGGGGTTTGCCCCCACCGTCGGTTGGACCTAAGCGAAGCTTGTGCCTCGGGGCTAGGCCCGAGGTCTTTGGATGCCTCGGGGTTAGGCCCGAGGTCTTTGTATGCCTCGGGGTTAAGCCCTAGGTCCTTGTATGGGCTCTCTGACAATCGGTGGAGCCTCATGTAGT
Source organism: Hydrangea macrophylla (assembly GCA_033977485.1). NCBI lineage: Eukaryota > Viridiplantae > Streptophyta > Magnoliopsida > Cornales > Hydrangeaceae > Hydrangea > Hydrangea macrophylla. Next base: position 22,656,013 of record CM066985.1, read on the forward strand.
GATCAGGCAAGTACCACTATAGTCGGGCTCATCTAGACCGATGGAGATAGGGGGTCGGATCAGGATCGCCGGGCTCCTGATTTCTCTGTGCTGGAGACAAAGTTAGAACTGCTTGATCCTAACCAATGTGAACTGGAGGTCGGGTCAGGGCTACCGGACTTAGACCGCTGTGAACTGGAGGTCGGGTCAAGGCTACCTGACCCGAACTGCTGTGATTTAGAAGAACTATCAGAACTCCCAGGCTGATCTCGCTTTTGCTTACTTCTGGAAGACTCGTTGCTTTCTTGCCTGGGGTCTTTGATCTTTAGAAATTCTTCAGTGTCAACGTATTTTCCAACCCTCTTTGCGAGCTCAACCAAGGTTACCCGTCGGTTTCTGTGAAATGACGTGGCACACTTACTGTGTTGAACTCCTGAGCAGAAGGCTATAATAGCGGCGGTTTCATCAAGATCATAGATGTCGAGCTTCTCTTGATTAAACTAATCGGTAAATTCCTTGAGGGTCTCGTTATCCCTTTGTATGACTATCAGTAGCTGCATGTCAGGCTTTGGTCGTTCATGCATACTGATGAACTGGTTGATGAACAGCTTGCTGAGTTACTTGAAATTGCGGACCGATCGGGGTTTCAAGGAGTAGAACCATTGGGCAGCCGGGCCTTTCAAAGTGCTAGGGAAGGCTAGGCAATGTAGTTCATCGGAGTTGGTGGCTAGGGCCATCTGTGCCTTATAGGTCCGGGAGTGATCGACTGGGCTTCCCGAATAGTTAAAGGGATCTAGGCGAGGCTGCTTAAATTTGCGCGGGATGGCAAATCTCGTGATCTGGCTGGAGAATGGTGACTTTGTCTCGGTATTGGCTTGATTCTGAGCGCGGTTTTGACCAAGCTTTTTAGCCACTCCATCAATCTATTTCTACAAGTCCTGGATACAGGCCACCACTCTTTCCCGACCGGTATCGGGGGGGTTGGTCGGGTTGGTAGATGAGGCTTCTTCTTCATGGTAGTGCGCTGTCCTCTGGGATCGGGCTTCGCTATGACTCCGGTGGATCGTGTGCCTAAGGACACCTCAGCTCTTGACCGAGTGACCCTGGACTGATTCCCGGGCTAGATGCCCCTGCCTTTCCTCTCGGGCAGCACGCCTACTGTTGATATCTCTGGCATCCTCAATGCAGGACGGGTTAGCTCGGGCACGTTGTCTGGTTAAGGTCGGTTCTCGACCATATGCAGCGTTCTCGGGTCGTTTCCCGGCCACTGGAGGACTGATTTGCTGGGCCAGCAGGGCTTCGATCTGTTGCTGGATTTGACCCTGGCCCTCCAAGAGTTGCTCGAGGGTTGCGGTGATCTGCTCAGATGTCATGACTGCCACAGCCAGTGCTGGGGTCGGCAGAACATCCTAGTTGTCCTGCTGTACAGTCTTCTCACTCTTCTTCGGAGGCATGGCTACCAGCCAAGAGATTTGTTGATGAGAAGACTTGTCGCTTCCCATAGACGGCGCCAAGCTGATGATGCCAAAATTTGGTTAAAATGAATTAGAGTCGTTTAAGGAAAGAGAGAGTGATAGACAGGTTTGTGTATGTGGTTCGACCCTGTTAATTAAGGTACCTACGTCCACGTATGTGTCTGAGCACGTTCACTATATTGTAAAAGACTCGGGGGCCTGTGGTGAACCCACATGTTTGGAGCTACCGTAAGCTGGTCAGGCATGTTGATGAATCCTATAGAGGTGCTGTGTAGACTAAAACGTCAGCCCCTTCAATGGGGGGTGAGAGGTCTCTTTTATAGATGTAAGAGACCTACTCGTACAAGGAAAATGAAAGATAATCCAATTGATGTAGAATGGGATTAATTGTAGGGGTTTCCTAATTGGATTAGGAAATAGTTTGCTCTTTTCATTAGTCTTCTAGCTTGAGTCGGAAACTGCCCGGAATGCTCGGGATCATACTTGTGGGCCCGGATGAGCTGTTCCCGCGGTGGGATGTGCCTGTGCAGTCTTCCCGACCTGTTGGGCGGGTCGTGGATGAACCGCTCCGGAGGAATCAGGTGGACCAAACAGCTCGGGATAAGGCTTGTCAGTAGTTGCAGAATAGAACTGCTCGGGCTTGGGCTGATTTTGGGTGTATCAATTGGCATTCACCAACATATAGCTGATATATTGTAGTGGTTATTAAACAACCATTGTAGGTGATAAAGGCAAGATGGCGAAAGAATAAGAAAATGGAATCAGCAAGGCAACAGGGGATATTCGGGGTAGTTATGCTTAGTGTAGTTAATTTTGGAAAAGACTTGTTAATGTTCACTTGTAAATTATGTTTTAAAAGTTAAGTGGTGGGTTGGTTTCTAACCTTTGTAAGCTTTTGGTATTGTATATGAAGCTTGTTTTATGTTAAACCGGTTTCTAATCTGGGTTAAAACTTGTAGTAATCTTGACTGAGTAACTAGTAGGTGTTAAATGGTTGTACTTTATCTCCATGAGTTGTGAGTATGAGTTTTGGGTTGTTTTATCAAATGATGAGGATGTTGGTTTGGTTTTTAGTGCTGCTGAGAATTGGGTTCTGCTGCTGCGAATCAGTCGACTAGATCGTGTAGCAGAATTCAAAACTTCTAGGGTTGAGGGTATTCCGTCAACTGGACCGGATGTTCAGTCAACTGGGCCTCTAATTTCTCAGTCGACGAGATCTATCAGTCGAGTAGACTAGTGGGTTATCGGAAATCTACTCTCTGCAATTTGCATGTCCAGTCGACCGGGTCCCCGATAGGCTTTGTTTTAAAAGTGCTTTTAATGAGAATGGCATTTTATAACTCTAATTTATTACTAATATGGTTGACGTACGAGTGTAATGGGAGCCTTGGTGGCGTGCCACGTGTCCTAGGATCGTATGCCCAGTTCCAGGGCATGACACGGGCTAATGTCAAGCAAGTAGCCACTTCGGGCAAGATAACAATTTAACCAATGCCGAATGGAATAAGATTGGGATTACAAAGTAATGAGGCCATAAGGCATATGTCAATTAGCCATTGGGCACGATTACAAGGCAACGGATATCAATTAGCCATTTGGACACAATGACAAGATGGTAACCCATGACCGGAAAGCGGAGATATTCCAGGCCAATGACACTAGTGCCGGATGCATGCAAAGAGTCGTATTTGTGAAAGATTGGGCATATAGCCCAAAGATTGGATCGGCGATCCAAAGAGTTGAGAACAAAGATTGAACTTGTGGTTCAAAGCAAAGTATCTGAGTCAGTTTGATTGGGCTATAGTCCTAAAGAAATCAATCGATTTATCAGTTGTGTTCAAAATCTGAGTAATATCATTGAGCATTTCCTAAAGCGAATGCATTTCCTTGAGATTAGGATAATTCATAGTTAAAGACATGTTTTACTAAAGCAGAGAAATGGAATGTTTTACTTTCTCAATAGATTAACCACTATTTTCTGAGCTCGTTCAGTGTAGTAGGTTTACTTACTCAACTTGCAGCAAAGCTAACGACTTTCGACAATCAAACGTCTAGATCTCGCAGAGGCAGGTTACCTGGATGAGGTATGCCGAGTAAGGCTATGGGTTTGCAAGCTAGCTACTGGGAGTGAAGACTTTTGTTGTATATCATTTGTAATCGAGGCACTGAATGTGTCACGACCCATCCCGCAATGCGCGAAAATAGGACACGTGGCACGCCACCAAGGCTCATCCAATTCCATTAAAGTAAAATAGGAGCGGAAAATATATGTAAATTCCATTAAAATTAGAGTTGTAAAAAGTTTTTCCCAATTAAAATTGTTTAGAAAAGAATTCAGTTTGAGAAACAGAGGTCTTGTCAACTGATTGGGGGTCTAGTCGACTGAAGACCTGAAGCAGAAAGTAAGAAAAGTTTCCCAGCTCTGTCTAGTCAACTATGACTGGGGTCCAGCCGACTGGGGCCTCAAATTTTCAGTCGACTGGTGCCTTGTCCAATCGACTGGGCACTGTGCATGCAGAATGTGGTGTTTTCGTGTAGGAAACAGTTGACTGATAACCCCTCCAATCGACTGAAACCCTCGAAAACTGAAAGGGAAAACTGAAGAACACAGAGATCCAGTCGATTGAAATGTGGACCAGTCGACTGATTCATCTTAGCAAAGCCCAATTCTGCAGCTTTCAAAACCAAAGGTCTCCAAACCAATTCCCAACAACAACATGATTATAATCCACGATTCAACATATTTATACAAAAGCATTACAAGTACTAATCCAACCCATAACAAGATTCGTTTTCAACATTATCATCAATCCAATTTTTATTACAAGTTGGAAAGGAAACAAAAGTATAATAAGAGTGTTCCCTCGGCATTCCTCGGCCTCATTCCTCACGCTTCTTCTTTCCTCGCTTCTTATCACCTGCAATGAAGTAAATCTCCACTGTTCAGCTATATGCTGAGTGCACAATTCTAAATGTATGCTTATATGACAATTCATGGTCTAAGCATCTAAAACACATAAAAATAGTCTCTAGGGTGAGTGGTACACATTCATCCGGTAATGAAACCGATACCGTAGAAGGCACACCTCTCCGACGCATCCCATACACTGGTTGGGCCTTCCTCCATACCAGACACAACCACAATCAAAATCTTCAAATGCTCAAGGTTCGAGGAGCTTACAACCCCAGTTGAAATTGCACCAAACCCCCCTTTGACCCAATTAGACATATAGCATGCTCACATAAAAAGTTATACATGCTTTTCATATAATTTCACGTGCATAATTAACAGGCCTAATTAACACATGAATTTCGCCCGAATCCAAAATATCAAAGTCGATATTCAAAACATGAAAATCTAATATATTTTATAGATCTAGAATTCATACCTCGTGCGATCTCTCTAAAACTTTGAAGGATCAACTAGTGGCCCGAATAAGAGTCGGATCTCGGATTATATGGAATTCCTACAAGTTTACAGGGGTTTTTCCCAAAATTCCTAGAAATTAGATTTTTAGAAAATATTCCCAAATGCGGCCTAACAAGTATCAAAACGAAAGTTTTACCTCGAGGAGTTCAAATCTAAAATCTGGTGAAAATCTGACAGACGAACGGTCGTCGATCGATGTCGTAAAGTCGTAGGCACCAAATCTCCTTTTTCTCTCTCCTCTCTATATATTTTTAGAAAGTGTGAGAAATGAAAATCTCATCTTTTCTTTTTATAGACACAACTTTCGTAAATTATGTATACCTCCCCACGAGTTTCCAAAACTTGTAATGATCTCCCGAAACGTCTTATATGTCTACTTTATTATTTCACGAGTAAAAACTAAAAGTTATAAAAGTTTTCAACTAAGTTCCATTTGGGTCCCAAAATAAGGATCCAAAACTAAATTCCATGGAATCTCTATACCACCTACCTTTTTATTTAACATGTCACTCACGTTCAAACCAAAATTTATAAAATGATAATTACCAATAATCAGAACTACCAGAACTCATACGAAACAGGTATAATCACTATTCACAAGAATACCAGATATTTCAAATAATATTTAAATAGTATAAATGTCATTTAACCATGCCAATGCAACATGACCTTTTAAATTTCCGTGTCTCCACTGACACCTCACTGTTGACTCACAGTCAACTCCAGCTCAAATTATCAATAAACATTAATAATTCCACAAAATACCACAATGCCATTCTTAAAACATATAATTTTAGAACGGTTGTGACAACTCTCCCCTCCAAAAAGGAAGTTTGTCCCCAAACTTTACCTCATTAGTCAAAAAGATAGGGATATTTGTTCCTCATTTTCTCTTGGTTATCCCACGTAGCTTCCTCGACTGTATAAGCCATATCACGTTCACCATTGGTATCGTTTTCATTCGCAACACTTGCTCCTTTCGAGCTAGGATCTCTATCGGTTGCTCTATATAAGTCAGGTCTTCTTGAATTTGTAATGGTTTTGGTACTATGATCTTACTCGTATTTGACGCACACCGTCTCAACATCGATACATGAAAAACATTATGTACATGCTCCAGCTCTGACGAAAGAGCTAATCTATAAGCCACCAATCCTACTCTCTTTAGGTTCTCAAAAAGTCATACAATTCTCGGATTGAGCTTTTCCCTCTTTCCAAATCGAACAATGCCCTCTGAGGGCGATACTCTCAAGTATACAAAATCTCCCACTTCAAATACCATAGGTCATTGCTTAGAGTCCGCATAGTTCTTATAACGACTCTGAGCTACCTTAAGTCGCTTTTGGATCATCTTTACCTTCTCAGTGGTCACCTGTATTAACTCAGGTTCTAGTAACTTTCTTTCTCCAATCTCGGTCTAACAAATCGGTGAACGACACTTTCGGCTATACAAAGCTTCATACGGTGCCATTCCAATACTCGACTGAAATCTGTTATTGTAGGTAAATTTAATCAACTATAGATGTTTCTCCCAATCACTTTCGAAATCCAGAATACACAATCCTAACATATCCTATAATGTCTAAATCATACGCTCTGACTATTCGTCGGTCTGAGGATGAAATGCGGTACTAAAAATCAACTTCATAGCCATAGCCTTCTGTAGACTTCCCTAAAATCTCGATGTAAAACTACTATCATAATTTGATACGATCACTACTGGAATCCTGTGTAGTCTCACAATCTCTTTCACATACAACTCTGCTAGTCTAGATGGCTTAGTCGTCTTGATCAGGAGAAAATGAGCTGATTTTGTCAATCGGTCTACTATAACCCAAATCTTATCATTCTTGTTAGTCGAACATAGAAATCCTGAAACAAAATCCATTATGATATGGTCTCATTTCAACTCTGACACAGGTAATGGTTGTAAAAATCTTGCAGGTACTTGTCTTTCTGCTTTGACTTGTTGACATACTGATCATTCGGATACAAACTTGGCAACTTCACGCTTCATACCTTTCCACCAAAAGTTCTCCCATAAATTTTGATACATCTAGTTACTTCCTGGGTGTACTGAGTATCTGGTACCATGTGCTTCCTCAAAAAGTTGTTCTTTCAGGTCCTTCACATTTGGTAGGCATAAATGATTCCCAAGCATTAGTACTCCTTATTGCACCGTAAACCCCGGTCGCCTTCCCAAAGGTATCTCGCCTCTCATTTTGCACAGGTAGACATCGTGAAACTGTTCCTTCTTGATCTCATCAATAACATTTGGGTATGTTATGATCGCCATCATCAAGCCACCACTAGTCTCTAGGATTTCCAAACATTCCATCTCCTTTACCAATTCTTTTTGTTGAGTTAGCTCGTCGACTAAATTCCCTGTCGTCTTCCGGCTTAAAGCATCGGCTACTGCGTTAGCCTTTCCTAGGTGATACTCAATCGAAAGATCATAATCCTCACTACACCAAAAGAGCACATTTCTAACGGTAATTTACCGTTAGTAAAATTATTCCTAACGGTAATTTACTGTTAGGAATAAAGCGTGGCTAATAATTCTAACGGTATTTCTAATGGTAATTTTCCGTTAGAAAAAGTATTTTTACTAACGGTAAATTACCGTTAGTATTATGTTTACTAATGGATATTTTCCATTAGTAATTTATTACTCCTAACGAAAAAATTCCGTTAGTAATATTTATTCTAACGGTTTATATTCTAACACTTTGATATACAAAAATACTAATGGTAAATTACCGTTAGTAATTTCATTATAAATGGTATGTAATATGACAGTTTCTAACACTTTCGAGACAATTACTAACGGATAGGTTTGTTTTCGAACACGTGTAAGAATACTAACGGAAATTATCCGTTACAAATTATTTTAAATATGAAAAACATAAATACTAAAATATGCTCCCAAATTTTATTTGCACCTAATTTCCATCACAGCCACATCACATTTACTATAAACATATATAATAAGTTGAAATCCAAACCATAATGAATACAAGCTCAATCTATATTAAATACAACAAATATAATCCAAAATAGGCATAATTATCCTTAAATACAAACTGTTTCTAAGTCTAAACCAAAACTAACAAACCATGTCTGAAATTGAAAGAGTAAATTCATCCAAAACTAAACTAAACCAACTGACAAATAAACCATGTCTAAAATTTAAAGTCAGAGAAAATAATACAAACATAGTCAACCAATCTTTAACCAACACTCAAGCCAAATCACAAATCCCCCTTGAACAAAGTCTGCCAATGTATCTTGTCCATCTTGAGGATCCCACAAACGAGCATCGGGCTCAAATTCTTCCTCAATATAAACTTTCTTTTCACCAATACCAACTTGTTTGGAGTGACAAACATTAGCTATAGCATCCGTCACAACATACCCTTTGCCAATTATTTACCAAACTTATCAACTAATACACATGGGTACTTATCGCTGGGAGGAGGCATGGTAGGAGGCATATGATGAGTAGAAGGTGAAACACCCGTGGCAAAAACATTATTCAAGTTTTGAGTTAAATGAGTAGCAAAATTAATTGAATTTGATCCATAATCACTTGAGGGAGTAGTAACCACAGGTGGGGTACTCACATTTGAGAGTTCCGAAACTAAAGACATAATTATACCTTGCATATCGTGAAATTTTGAGTCAATGTGAATGACAACCGGGGGTATTTGTAAAATATAACTGTGCTAAAATAAAGAAATACACCAGTTTAGTCTATAAATCCCTTGCAAAGCTGCAGTTTCGATTACAACGCCAACTTTTACGTAATATGATTAATCTATGATAAGTTGTATTGTTTTAACTATAATTTGTGTAGATCACTGCTTGTTGTTTGAAGAAATGAATAAACAGGATAAAAGGGTTGCTGGATTTTAAGGAAGACAATTCAAACATGAAAAGCGAGTCTCAAGCGATCGATGATCCCTCAAGCGATCGAACTTTCGATCGATCGAAGACAATTAAAGCACCGAAGATTCCAGAAGTGTGATCAATCGATAAAGGTTCGATCGATCGAACATGGCTTTTATCAGAACTTACGCGCACGCAGCGGGGACGTCTGTTGTAACCCTAGCCTTAGGTTTTTCTATATATACCAGTTATATTCACGTCCAAAGAGAGCCCACTTTAGTTTTTATCAGTTTTAGAGAGAGTTTTAGGGAGTTTTACATGTTTTGTAGGTTTGAGGCTTGGATATTGCTTTTGGGATTGCTTCATATTGTTTAATATCAGTTTTCCTATTCCAGGTTTTGCAATCTCGATTTATTTACATTCCAATAGCTTAAAAGTTGTAGTTTAATCTGTTAGCATTGATAGTATTGTAGTAGTAACTCTAATTCACCATTGTTTTTCACAGATTCTATGCTTAAATCACAACCAAACACAACCTTAATGGATTTTTACGTTAAAACTGAATCTGTGACACTCCATACCATGTCTGAGTAGTCCCCAGATTGGGAGATCACGATGAAACAGTGATCTCCAGCCTCTGCCATGCAGTAGTATAAAACTTGCATTCGATCGATCGATGTATTTCGATCGATCGAATTATTTTGATCGATCGATCGAAGCAGACGCATGGTTAAGCGATCGAGACTGTTCGATCGCTCGAGAGATGATGATTTTCAATCGATCGAAAGCGCGTCGATCGATCAAACTGTCAGATTCTTGAATAGTCCTTTTCCAGTATTCCAAGACTTTTTGCTTTTGGGATTTGTTATCAAACTATCCCCAAATGCTCAATTTTTCAAACAGTTTCATTACTTTAAGCCTTAAGGCATTTTTCTTAAATAACTTTTGCAAACCATTTTGAAAGCTAACACCATTCAGAATGCGAGACTCAACTATTGATTTAAACCGCTTCATGTGTTTCGGTTTAACTGTGATGACATAGTTTCGGCTATGAAAAGACTATTGATTCTTATTTTTAGGGAAATACGGAATGCTGTAGAGAGACACACTCCTTAGAGCTTAAATGTAACTACATGGTAGCTGGCATGATCGCTGCGGATTCGTGTGATCCCAACATTCCCTTTATGTAATGAAAATAATTTTTAAAATATTGTTTTTGTTAATTAGTTAATCATTAGTTTACTTTAATTGCTCTAGTAGTTATAGTTGTTAGGGATATATACTAAAAGCCATGCTTTATGTAGTTGATTTATTATTCATTTAATAAAATCAGTTAATCCATTTTTTTTATGAGAATCTGTGTAGGCAATGTTTGTATTATATTATTTATGTATTTATGTAATATTATGCATGCGTGTCTCTCATTCTATATAGTAGGTGGTTTGGTGTGTAGAGTTCGGCTTACACACGGAAGATCAGGCCATTAGATATTATAGAGTGTATGATTTTGGTTTACAGTCTTAGATGGGATTGGACACACCATCGGTAGGCCTGCAGCATGGTGTTGTAGTAGGTTTGTCTTGACTACGGAAAACGGTATAGTTTCAAATCACTATGCTAGTACACTTTGTGTATTAAACGGGACTGACTTGGGGTAATTATCTTTATACTGACTTATAAGATAATTAATACCTCATGGCTATTATGAGTGCTTATACTCTAAATCCTAAGTTAATTTGCAGACACGTACATTTGATATTTACACTTTGATCCCTAAAACGGTGAGATCCTTAAATGGGTCAATATCTCATTGGATTGGGTGGCAATATTAATTGTGTGGTGGATATTAATTAATGATGGAATCCATGTCTCAATTTTGAGATTGATGATATCCCCTTGAGAAAGCTTATAAGTTTTGATTATGTCAAACCCTGCAGGTGGATTTTGTATCCGACATATCAGATAAGTTAAGCAGAGGATCTCAAGGAATTTTAAGAAATTAATATGATTGTCAGTAATTATATTTAATTAATGGATATCTGTAATCTTAACATGGGGAGATAATAAGCATTTAATAACATGGAGCTCAAAATATATTTTTGAGATAAGGGTAGGAGTGAAATTATAATTCTTTAGTGGAATGAATTATAATTTATGGAAATAGGAATCTGATTCAGTTCGAATTAGGGTTTCCTAATTCCATAAGGAAGCCTATTCCTTATTGACTTCTTATGGTCCCTATCGTAGCCTATATATATGCTACTTTGGCTCTCTCCTCAGTTAGCATTTTTCTATATAGAGAATTATAACTCGGAATAGAAAAGAGAGCGTAAAAGAGGGAGAGCAGAAAACAGAAAGGATTTCGAAAGAGCCCACACTCAGTTCGATATTCTGGCAGCAAAGGAATACGGTAGAAGATCGTGAGCTGTTATCGAGCCCGTGTTCTCGATTTGTCTACTACAGCAATCCGTTTTAGCAGTTTAAGGTAACCCTAGTTCCGCCCTTGTAGGGTTATTGTAGTTTTCACGTAATTTTTTTTGCAGTACAAACTTATACGCGCTGACAATGGATTCTGGGAACGCAGTTTCCTAACAATAGTATGTAGAACTTCGTGTTCTACACCATGTTATAATTCTTGGATTTTCCTTTACCTTTAGAGTTTAATCTAAGTTTTTAGTTTAAAACCTTCCCTGTGGGATCGGCCTGGTCTTAACTAGATTAATACTTGCACGATTACCTACACTTGGGTATAGCACACAAGCGCACACAATTTTTTTAGTCGTGTCAAGTTTTTGGCACCGTTGCCAGGGAAGGCGATTAGTTAATACTTAGATTACCTTAATCTGTCTTATCTATTTCTATTTTCTTTTTCTTTGAGTTCTTTAGAATTAAAATCTCCTTAGGAATCTTTTCATTTTCATGTCTGATAATTTCATTGAAGGAATTTTTGGAAATCCATTCTACTTAGCCGATTTCTCTGATTCTATTAATCCCATAGCCACACCTACCAATTCAATGGGTGATAATCAAAGTGAAAATGGGGAGAATGTGGTTGTACCAATTGATGATTCGCTTCGTCCTTTGTGTGATCTCATGACACCTGAACACGCACCTACACCTTCTTGTATTCTCATTCCACCACATGCAGGCAAATTCTAATTTCACAATGGAATGATTCAACTCCTTCCAACCTTCCATGGAATGGCGAGCGAGAAGGTATATCTACATGTCAAGGATTTTGAGGATGTTTGTAAAACATTCTCGCAAAATTGTTCTCTAGCTGTGACTCGCCTAATGTTATTTCCTTTAACCTTGAAGGATAAAGCAAAAGCGTGGTTGCTCACCTTGAAGCCGAATTCAATCTACAACTGGTATGCGATGAACACTACATTCTTAAAGAAATTCTTTCTACCTCGCATGACCACCGAGCTAAAATGACAAATAAACTCTTATAAACAAAAGAGCAATGAAACCTTCACCCAAACGTGGTAGCGTTTCAAGGATTTGCTTCTCTCATGCCTACATCACGGGTATGAAAAATGGTGAACCATAAGCTACTTTTACGAAGGGTTAAATGGTGAAACTAAAAAGTTGGTCGAAACCATGAGTTCTGGGCCATTTCTTCGCAAAAACACTGAAGAAGCTGAACATGCTCATGAATGGTCCAATTCTGAAGATGTTCCACGCTCACAGTTTCCTGTGTAGAGGAGAAAAGTTTATACCAATTAAAAAGTGAGGATCATCTAAAGAACAAATATGAGGAACTAGTTAAGAAAGTAGAAGAGTTAGGAATGAAAGGAGAGAGTTCTAGGCAGGTTTTACCTGAAGAACCATGCGGCACATGTAACATGTTGGGACACACTAGTCAATACTGTCCCAATGTATCATACTTTCAAGAACAAGCCCCTATGGAAATGAATGCCATGCAAAGGTATAGGGGGCCGACGAATTCCTATAATAATCATAATTCACAAAATAATAACAATCGATGGAATCACCTCGGTTTTGATTGGAAAAACGATGTTGGGATCCAAAATCAATACCAACAACAACAGCCCTACAATAACAATAATCACTATCAAGGGCAATACAATAGGCAGCCCCAACCATTCAATCAAAATAGATCACACAACTACAACCAAGCTCAACCCTCTAACAATCAGCAATCAAATGTTTACGTGCCACCTCACAAAAAGGTGCAAGAGAAAGATCCACTCTCTAATGTGAATTTAACATAACAGTTTATTCAAATGATGAGTAAAATGTCCGCGACATTAGAGAGAATGGATGCACGACAAGAGGGGTCGAGTGGAACGTTTCCTGCTCAACCACTTCAAAACCTTAAGGGATTCAACAATGGTCCTAATAATCATGAACAGGCAAAAGATGTGACTACTCTGAGAAGCGGCAAGATTATAGGGTGCAATACACCTCTCTCTACTCCCAAAGAGTATGAAGAAGATGAAGTGGTAACTAAAAACAAATCGTCCACTCAAGAGGAGGAGCAATTCAATAATAACAAACCATTAGAATCAAATGATGATGATCCTAAAGAAGTGGAAGAAGTTAAGAGAAGGCCCAGGAAGGAGCCTGTCATTAACGAATTACCTAAATGCCTTTTCCCCACACCTTACCCTCAAAGGCTTAAGAAACCCAAAAATGAGGCAAAGAATCAGAAGTTCTTGGAATTGTTTAAGCAAGTTAAAATCAATCTTCCACTCCTTGATGCAATCAAACAAGTGCCGGCTTATGCTAAGTACCTTAAAGACTTATGCACAGTCAAGAGGAGGCAAAGTGCTCAGAAACACGCCTATGTTGCTTGCCAAGCAAGCGCAATCATCCAAATTGAATTGCCTCCGAAACTCAAACACCTCGGTACCCAAACTGTCTCGTGCCGAATTGGGAATCAAAGAACAAACAACGCCCTCCTTGATTCAGGAGCTAGCGTAAACCTGCTGCCATACTAAGTTTATAAACAATTAGGGTTGGGTGAACTCAAACCTACCCGAGTTATGCCCTCCTTGATTCAGGAGCTAGCGTAAACCTGCTGCCATACTAAGTTTATAAACAATTAGGGTTGGGTGAACTCAAAACCTACCCAAGTTATGTTATAACTGGCAGACAGGTTAGTCAAATACCCTAGAGGAATACTGGAGGACGTTCTAGTGCATATAGATTCATTTATCTTCCCGGTTGGTTTTGTGATCTTGGACACTGAACCTGTGTCCAATCCATGTGCACAAATCCTGGTAATATTTGGATGTCCATTCCTCAACACCATAGACACCACAATCAAAATAAGAAGTGGTATTATGACCATCGTATTCGGGAACATGACTTTAAATGTCAAGATTTTTTCGAATCCCCAACCTGAAGAATACGAGGATGAGGAAGAAATCAACTACATCGAAATAGTCATTGAAGATGAGACCGACTTCGTTGATTATAAAGACCCTTTGGAGTTTGCCCTTCGAACTAATATGTGATGCTAGCAACTACGCCATTGGTGCAGTCCTAGGACAAAGGAAGGATAATAAGCCCTATGTAATTTACTATGCTAGTCGAACACTTAACGAAGCTCAAATGAATTATACGACTACCAAAAAAGAGCTATTGGCAATAGTCTTTGCTTTAGATTAGTTCAGGTCATATCTAATAGGGTCCCCTATCGTCTATTTTACAGACCACTCGGCCCTCAAGTAACTGTTATCTAAGAAGGACGCGAAACAAAGTCTTATCCGGTGGATACTCCTACTCCAAGAATTCGATATCATTTACTGACCATTTGTCTCGGTTAACATTTACTGACAACACTGAATCCATACCAATTAAGGATGAATTCCCAAATGAGCAACTGATGGTTGTTTCCAGTGTGCCTTAGTATGCGGATATAATAAATTATCTTGTTACGGGAGAGACCCCTAGTCATTGGTCAAATCAAGATAGGAAACGGTTCTTCTCATTTGCACGTCACTTCTTTTTTGATGGCCCGTACTTATTCAAGTACTGTGCTGATCAGGTCATTAGACGATGCGTTCCAAATGAGCATATAACCATGATTTTGCCATCTTGCCATTCTGAATCCTGTGGAGGCCATTTTTTTTCGCAAAAGACTGCACAAAAAGTCCTACACAGTGGTTTCTACTGGCCCACTGTGTTTAAGGATGCTCATTCTTTTTGTAAATCGTGCCAACACTATCAAAAGCTAGGCACAATTTCAAAAAGGAACTCTATGCCTTTAACTCCCATTATCACAATTGAAATATTTGATTGTTGGGGCATAGACTTCATGGGCCCATTTCTGAAATCAAACAACTGTGAATACATACTCCTAGTTCTGGAGTATGTATCAAAATGGGTAGAAGCGATACCGACAAGATACAATGACCACAAAATGGTTATGTCCTTTCTTAAGGAACATATTTTGTCGCTTTTTGGAACCCCAAGAGCACTTATAAGTGACCAAGGCAAGTATTTTTGCAACTGACCTTTGGAGTCACTCCTCAAGAAATATGGTTAAACCATAGGATCGCTCTAGCTTACCACCCATAAGCTAACGGGCAGGCAGAGTTGGCTAACCGAGAAATTAAGCATATACTCGAAAAGACGGTTAGTTTCAACAGAAAAGACTGGGCTTACAAATTGACTGATGCTCTATGGGTGTACTGTACTGCTTATGAGACAAACCTAGGGATGTCCCCATACAGGCTAGTGTATGGCAAAGCATGTCACCTTTATGTCGAAATCAATCACAAAGCAAATTGGGCGACACGCTCATTGAACTTTGACATTAAAGAGGGAGGTCATCTATAAAAACTCCAGTTGGCTGAATTGGAAGAAATACGTTAAGATGCATATGACAATGCTAAATTACATTTGGAAAGGTTGAAATCTCGCCACGATAGAACAAATTTTCAAAAATCATTCGAGCTGGGGCAGAAAGTCTTGCTGTATGACTCTCGCCTTCACCTATTCCCTAGAAAACTCTGTTCATGGTGAACAGGACCATTCATAGTCAAATCTGTCTTTCCACATGGGGTTGTTGAGCTCATAAATCCCAAGAACGAAGATTATTTCAAGGTTAACGGCCAAAGGTTAAAATCATTCTTGGAGAACTTCCTACCAGAAGCTGAGCACATCGAGCTAGATGAGCCCAGCTATCCCTCTACCTAAAACACTAAAGCGTGTTCACATTTTGTTGTTGTATACCTTCACTTTTACTGCACTTTGTTTTGTTTCATTTATATATATTTTTTTAGTGTGACTCCAATTTTTAATCTGCTATTCCATTCTATCTCTCCCCTGTACGCTATTAAAAATGTGAGGGATGACAACGTCCATTCAATCGGGTCATGGGCTGATTCAAAATATCCTAACCCTCCATGGACTACTGAGGAGATTACATTATTCTTGTCTTCTTATCAAGGGCCAGGAGTAGATGATGTCATTGACTTGACCCAAGGGTACATCCCTTACGATCCTGTACTCCTCCACATTAATCCCTTCACGCATATGGACTTCCCTGAAGAGGAAGGCGAACCAGAGGGGTATTTTGTTGGGGAAGTTGATGATGCCCTCTTGGAACAATGGGAGAACGATTCAATGTGGGAACCATGGGAGGAAGATGATTTACAGGATGTGGTGCCTGAACGCCACAATGCTGTCTTCAGTTTTGTTGATGACTTCCTTGTCATCAAATTAGTTCTGTACATTTATATGCACATGAGTTATTTGCTGTTCCAGTTGCAATGCCCTCTACCTGCTAGTGTACATGGTTATATCATGCCAATAGTGAGGTTAATTCCTTGTCACATTTCTTTTTCTTTTTGTCTTTCGGTGTTTATCCCTTTCTATTAGTTCTTTCTCTTGTTTTACGTAATTTCTTCCTTTCTTTTTGGTGTTCTTTTTATTTTCCTTTGTTAGGATTTTCACTATGAATCAAATGTTACTGCCATTGTTCCTTCCGCATCAGCTGTTCCATAGATTTGGATCATACATAAGGTCCCTCGATAATCCACCGCAAGAGGAAAGTTTGTTGCGGTATTACACACTGTTATCTTTGTCTGCATTCGGATCACCTCTTGCCTATGCAATCAATTCTGTAGATATTTCTGACTCACTTGATGATGTCCTTGCTGCTTTCTGACTGTTCTGGGAAAGGGAATCATCAAGTTTGGAATCCACACTCGAAGATGTGGCAGAGAAAGAAGCAATTACGGAAGATGGAATATTCATGTGTTGGAAATTAGTGCTCCACTTCGGTTGTGTTTTGTCTTTTCGTCATTATTTCATCAGTTGAAGTGTAATCCTAGACAGTAGACTTATTAGTTTGGTTTTTATTTTATTTTTTCATTATAATAAGGTCTTAAGTACCAAAGTGGGGGATGTGATTTTGCACAAGGATGCTATTACAAAGTCATATTAATAAAATTTGCAACTTTCTTTTATTTTGATGAGGATTTCTGGCCTATATGTCCTGTGAATGCACTATTTTTATCATTTTTCTGTATGTCTAGAACAACCTTGGTTAGTTGGGGGTGCATAGATTTTCCATTCAAAGAGATCTTAGAATTTTCAAGTTCAATCGATCGAACTGACATCGATTGATCGACGGTGTCAAATCCTCAAGCGCTTTAACAGGTCTCAATCGATTGAGAGGTCGATCGATCAAACTGTCTCGATCGATCGAGACTTGTATTTAAACTAAGGGTCTAGTGTACACCTCTTCAGTTTCTCTTTCTCTCCCTCACTCTCGAGCACTTGAAGCCAGAGAGGGAGCCTGACAATTTTCCTCTAACGTCCATTTCTATCATTCGAGGGTCGTCCCTACTCCTCCACAACTCTCATCATCATCATCACCTCCTCTCCGCTGCACTTAGATCGAGGGAAGGTCCCAAGAATCCCCTCCTATTCAATTTCATTCGAATTCTTGTGGGGGTGCTCCCCATTGGTCCTAAGACCTAATTAAAATCTTAGAAATCTTAGATTCTTGCTTCTTTCCAGTTATCTATGTTTCTTTTTTTTTTTTACAAAATCTCGCTGTGCTCAATCGATCGATCTGGTTTCGAGCAATCAAAGCCAGCTATATTTTGATCGATCGAGCTGTTTTCCAGCGATCGAAGGCAGCAAGTTTTTGATCGATCAAAAACGGTTTGATCGATCGACGTGATGCTGTGGCAGTTTCTTCTTTTCTTTTTAATTTCTTGTTTTAATTAGTTTTTTTTTCTTTTTAAGGGTTTCAACTATGAATCCTGTCACTGGGTACCACAAGTCCAAGCCTATAGACCTCACTATACCTGACCCGGTACCAGATAATGGGCTCAGAAATGTGGAGGAATGAGTTTGGTACACCCGATACTTCCAGGGATGGAAGGTGATGATGGAGCGCCCACTTGAGGCTGTGTGGCTTTTTGTCTTGTGGTTTCTTGCACGGATCCGTGCTATTGCCTAGATGGTTTGAGATGTTGACGCAGTCTAAGAGAGTCAACATCAATTGGGTACGGGAGGCATGTGCGACCATGATTAAGGATCCTGCGGTTTCGTTCACATACCGATCATTCTTCAGGGGTTACAAGATCATTTTCAGCCCAGCCATAGTTACCTCTGATTTGGGTGTACCGGAGATGCCTGACCACTTCTACCCTCACATACCTAGTACACCCGAGACTATGCCCTCTGTAATTATCTAGGAGATTACCGGCGGTGCGATCCAGATCTAGAACGGCATTTCCCTGATTGAGGACCATTTTTTGTCAGAGCAGTATCATCTCCTCCACTTGGCGCTTGCCAATTACATAGTAATGACTTCTTACCATGAAAAGGTGGCGCCATGGTATGCTCAGGTTCTGTATGCAATTGGGACAGGATGGTGTATCTGCTTGCCCCGACTCTATATCGACTTCTTTGTCCAGCCCAGGCAGTACACTGCCGCTAAGCGCCATCTGAAGGGCGCTTGGCCCATCCATCGGGTGATTGAGCAGGCTGGATTACTCCCATTGGCCACTGACACGATTTCACAGGCCTTGAGTCAATTTGGAGAGACAGTAGCGCACCGTTTGGATGCGCAGAAGAAGAGGAAGCTGAAAGGAAAGGCAAAGGTGGGAGCGAAGAGGAAGAGAGGGGGTTGCACCGACATAGAGGGTGCAGCTTCTGGGACACCTACTGAGGTTGAGGAATTAGATTTAGATGATGAGGACCCCGTTGCTGACGTGCAGTAGTTTGAGCTGAGATAGCGGTCTCAAGCTCAGGCCCAGGGAGAGTCGACTTCTGTATCCCTCCAGACTCTCCACTCATTGCTTATTGAGGAGAGGGAGGCACGGATACGGCTCGAGGGCAAGATGGATCAGATGACGACATTGCTGGAGGCAATCTTGATACAGATCGGGGTAGGTCAGTCTGTTCATACGGCTTCACACCCACCCTCTGCCCCTTCTGCACCACCCACCACTGGTCCATCTTCTTCTGTTCTGCCAGCATCTTCTAATCCAGCTGATCTATCTACATCTACCGTTCCGCCTACTATCTCTGTTACTCCACTACCTGTTGATCCCTACGCCCCATCATCATCATCTGCACCACCTCCAGTCGTGGCTGACCCATCATTGTCTACATCAGCTGCCCTGATTGTGAGTGACCCGGGGACGGCTACTACTGTTACTAAGGGTGGAGATGAGGATGTTCCTGCTGCACCCATCGTGATTCTTTTCGATGTTGGTGATGATTAGACTATGCCTTGGGAGAGTGACATTTTTTGTTGTAATTTGTTTATTACTGTTCTCTCTTTTCTCTTGTAGTTTTTTGGGGTCTGTGGATATGTTAGAGTATATGATTTTGGTTGGATATTTATCACTGCTATAATTTTATTGTTTTATCATCCCAGTGATTAGTTTTTATATTATAGATGGATCTCATGTTTTGTCATGTATTATTTACGTTCTATTCATCTTGGCTGCTTGGAGTGTATATGTTTTCTTAAATAGATTGCTATGCTTGAAGTTATTGCTTTGCTTTATCAGGTGATACCTCTCTATCTATTCTTGAAAATCTACTTCTGAGGGCATCGCAATTTTCAGTTGGCGGTGGGATGTAGATAGATAATCATCACCAACACATGTTTATACTTAGCAATCTGAATAACTTTATTGCATATATCGTTCAGTCTCTATTAGAATTAAATTAAACTCACATAAAAAAAGTAAAAAAACAATTTTGAAATTCCGAACATTATTAGTAGATCAACTTTGAATATTCACTTCTATTTAGCTGTCATCAAGCAATGATACATTCATGTTAATCTCATCCTTTTATGGATTAAGTCCATGCATTTCTCTAGTTCTACTAGGATGATTGCATTTGTTAACCTTTCATGTATCCAACATACAATTGCACTAGTTGGTAGCTATGTTGAAAGCCTAAAAATGAGTTAATATGACTATTGTGCTAAAAGAACAAGTAGTAAAAACTATTTAACCCTTAGTGAGTTTTTGATCTAATCTTTGTTTCTGAGGGAATTTTCACATAAATTTGAATAGTCTTTCTTGATTACACATATTACATTCGTTGCACTAGTCTCAGTTATTTTTTTTTCAATTTTGGCTGCTTATTAGAGGAGAATGTTCAGGATTTACCAACTAAACTCAATGAACACTGAAGTACTAAAATTAAGAAGTTAAGAAAATGATTTAAGCCATCGTTATCCGCTCTTTAACCTTTTCATCTACTTGTATCAACATTCTAGAATCTGCGTTGTTCTCAACCCCACACCTAGTAATTACTGCCAAGTCTATTATGAAAATTTAAATCCCCAATCTTATACTTGGACCTCAATGAAACCCATTGCACATCTAACGTGATTAAATTGTTGAAGTATGTGACGAGGAGGGAGTAAATGTGGGAGGGACCGCATAAAAGAGAAAAGGAAAGAAGAAGAAGTCCAGGTTAAAAAAAAAGTCAAAGCCTTAATGATTTTTAACAACTTAGTTTGAATATGAACGTGTAATTTGAGTTATCCACGGTATTTCGCTCCTCTAGTGAGTCGTATCCTTTTTATGAGACTATACACTCTAAATGTTCGTCCTTTATTGAGTCAGGTGTGAGAGCACTAGTAACCATAATTTCATTCTTAATAAAGCTTTCACATCATGTGCGATCATTATTAAACCAGTTTCTGTGAGATTTTCATTTTTTAGCGTAAACCCATGTGAGAATTGAGTTGAAACTACAAGTTCTGAGAGAATAATAGTCTAAACAACTCTAAATAAGGTTGGATGCATAGCAGTTAATTTCATACGCAAACAGAAACATAATTGTGATGCATATGTTGTGTCTATCTTGGTGGCATGAGGAGAATGTGGGTTTCTTTCATGGTTTGCTTGAGGTTAATATATTTTTGTGGAGCTAAGTTAACAGTTGAAGGGAAGAGAGTGTTTAAAAGTTTTTCTATGTCTTTTTTATTTTATAATTGAGAATTTTGTGCGTATTTTCACTGTAAATCTTCACGAGACAACACTCATCCACTAGGGGCAACCTAGGGGTTTAACGGCTTGTTGCATTCGCTAAATACAACCGCGATTCCTGCGAAAGTGAGTTGGGTAGTTTCTCTTTCTATTTAGATTAGTCGCTTTAGTTTATTTTGTTTTTGTTTAGTCGTTTTAGTATTAGTTTAGCTTGTTTGATTTTCGCTATATTGCTAGGGCCTACCAATTTGCTAGTTGGGGGTTGTGACAAGCGGGGGTATTTGTAAAATATAACCGCACTAAAATAAAGAAATACACCAGTTTAGTCTATAACTCCCTTGCAAAGCTGCAGTTTGGATTACAGCGCCAGCTTTTATATAATATGATTAATCTATGATAAATTGTATTATTTTAGCTATAATTTGTTCAGATCACTGCTTGCTGTGTGAAGAAATGAATAAGCAGGATAAAAGGGTTGCTGGATTTTAAGGAAGACAATTCAAATATAAAAAGCAAGTCTCGAGAGATCGATGATCCCTCAAGCGATCGAATTTTCGATCGATCGAAGACAGTTAAAGTGATCGAAGATTCCAGAAGTGCGATCGATCGATAAAGGTTCGATCGATCGAACATGGTTTTTATCAAAACTTACGCACACATAGCGGGGACGTCTTTTGTAACCCTAGCCTTAGGTTTTTCTATATATACCAGTTATATTCACGTCCAGAGAGAGCCCACTTTAGTTTTTATTAGTTTTAGAGAGAATTTTAGAGAGTTAATTTTACATGTTTTGTAGGTTTGAGGCTTGGATATTGCTTTTGGGATTGCTTCATATTATTTAATATCAGTTTTCCTATTCCAGGTTTTGCAATCTTGGTTTATTTACATTCTAGTCGCTTAAAAATTGTAGTTTAATCTGTTAGCATTGATAGTATTGTAGTCGTAACTCTAAATCACCATTGTTTTTCATAGATTCTATGCAAAAATCACAACCAAACACAACCTTAATGGATTTTTACGTTAAAACTGAATCTGTGACACTCCAGACCATATCTGAGTAGTCCCCAGGTTGGGAGATCACGATGAAACAGTGATCTCCAGCCTATGTCATGCAGCAGTATAAAACCTGCATTCGATCGATCGAAGTATTTGGATCGATCGAAGCAGACGCATGGTCAAGCAATCGAGACTGTTCGATCGCTCAAGAGATGATGATTTTCGATTGATCGAACTGTCAGATTTTTGAGTAGTCCTTTTGCAGTATTCCAAGACTTTTTGCTTTTGAGATTTGTTATCAAACTATCCCTAAATGCTCAGTTTGTCAAAACAGTTTCATTACTTTAAGCCTTAATGCATTTTTCTTCAATAACTTTTGCAAACCATTTTGATTGCTAACACCTTTTAGAATGCGAGACTCAACTATTGATTTAAACCGCTTTCAGGTATTTCGGTTTAACTGTGTTGACATAGTCCCGGCCATGAAAGGACTATTGATTCTTATTTTTAGGGAAGTACGGAATACTGTAGAGTGACACACTCCTTAGAGCTTAAATGTAACTGCATGGTAGCTGGCATGATCGCTGCGGATTCGTGTGATCCCAACATTCCTCTTATATAAAGAAAACTATTTTTAAAATATTATTTTCGTTAATTAGTTAATCATTAGTTTACTTTAATTTCTCTAGTAGTTATAGTCTGTAGAACTTCGTGTTCTACACCTTGTTTTAAATCTTGAATTTTCCTGTACCTTTAGAGTTTAATCTATGTTTTTAGTTTAACACCTTTCCTGTGGGATCGGCCTGGTCTTAACCAGATTACTACTTGCACGATTACCTACACTTGGTTATAGCACACAAGCGTACACAAACTTTTTAGTCGTGTCAGTGAGAAATGATCTTAACCTCCAATGCGGCAACTTCTTTAGTTATCTTCTTTTTTTCCTCACTTTGGACATTGGCAACCCAATATGAAGTAGTTGCCTCTTAGAGATGTGTGAACCCATATCACGAACCCCTTCCCTTTTGTCCTTTCCAAATACTTGAGTTAACTCGTCATTGTCAAAGTCTTCACAATTATTACTACATCCCTCGTTAGTCAAGTCACTGCTTTTTCTTAAATTTTCAATTGCCTTTATTTCATCCTGTAGTCATTTAAAGTAAATATTGTGATAATACACTAAAAGAATTAAGCTATGAATTAAAACCTACAAACAATATGTTACTCACATATTTACTCTTAGCACTCTCTAAGACACTCCCATCACTATGCTCATGTGCCGCCAACCATTTGTCAACACGACTGTAGTGTTTGCCAGGATTTTCTTTTCGTTAGACATTGAAATTTGACGAGTTAGCTGTGGAAAACTTGCATTAAATAGAAAAAGTGTAAGGAATTATATGCACCATTAAGTATAGTTTTTGAGCATAAGAATGACGCCTAAGACAATGGGGAATCTTAAGTTTTTTTCTGTTGTTCAAATTTCTAGCAATTTGCTCCACCTTTGTTGGATCTCTCTCATTTTCTATAGACTTTGCCCATAAATGTGGATCAACACATTTTGGCACGTCATGATGACCTTTCCTCACAAGGTTCTGCAAGTTGTTTTTGTATGTCCTATATTTTTGGGGCCATGACTTCTCCGCAAATGGGCGAGCCACGGATTGTGAAACACCAAGTTCAAATTCAACCTAGTAGTGGAATAGAATAGTTATGTTAAAAAGAAAATATTAACTAAACCAACTAATTAAACAAAGAGCCTACACAAAAAAGTTTACCATTAAAGCAATCTAAACATCGTCTTTGAAATTCTTTGGCACTTTTCACCAATCATTATGGCTAATTGGAATGTGATTTCTCACAAAATCTCCCATACGACTACTCCATATCTTCGAGTATTCACCCACCACAGTCCCGTCATTTTCAATTGTGACTTTCATTTTTTCTTTTGGGGCTTTGCCTCTCAATGACTCAGATGCGGGCGGGACTGAAGAAGATGGTTGAGATGAACTCGGGTTAAAATTTCCTCCACTTGATGTCATAATTCCAATACCTGTCATTTGAAAACAAGGTGGTAGTATGCGAACAACAATGATAACAAAGAATAATAATTAAGACATAACAATCATCTAAAGAAAAGTAAAGTTTTGATTTGAATTACGTAATAGTACAAAAAGTCGTACAATCCAAACAAAAATATGGTTAAAACTCGACATAGAGGCAATTAATGCAAGATAAATAACACTAGGCAGAGCCATGCTGCTTCAACAGATCTTCCAAATGAGGTTGGTCTTCAAGAGTAGATTGGAAGACACTTGGTATCTCTAACTCGTCTACTCAACTGCCAATATCTTTAGTGAATGCATAACCACCCACCAATTTAGATTTCTAAGGTCTTTTGAATAGAAGACTTGGCTCGCCTCGAAAGCAAGAATGACAGGCTCATCGAGATCACTGGCATTACTCTTTAACTTAGAAAAATTTACCATCACCAAGTTAGAGTCCGTACAGTGTTTACAACCATTGGTCTTGTCCTCCACCGCCACCCAATCGCAATAAAATACTACCTCTTTAAATATTGTATAGTCTAACTCAATTATTTATTTGATAACCCCATACCACATTGTCCAACTATTTCCCGACCAACCAAATTGCTTCTTAATGTTGTGTAGTTCCACTATCGCAGAAAGACTTGTATCCTCACATGAAGGGTACAATGTCTTAGTTGATAATCTTTTATATTCATTGTATTTCTCATTACCCACATAAGGTTCTTTTGAAACTCCAGTTTAACCACTGTCAACTACATGAGTTTCTTCATGCATTTCGTAAGAAGCGTCAACAAGATTCTCCATCCCAAGCCCTCCAACCTCAATGTTTTCTTCTTCAATGTTTTCTCCACAAACCTCTTCTACTGGTGGTTGATCTATCGAATTCATAGATGGTTTTTCACCATGGAAAGCCCATAGAGAATATGTCCTATCAATGCCCCTCCTAACGAGATGATTTCTAACATCTAATGGTGTGTGTCAATTTCTATTTCGACACTTTACACATGGAAAAGATAACGTTGACAACTGTCCAACATTATTTGTAATCGCAAATTCAAGAAACTCGTCAACCCCCTTTGTATATACTGGACCAACTATATTGCTTTCATTCATCCACTCTTTGTTAATGGGTCGTGACATTCTGCAATTCAACATGAACTAGGTGAGAGGTCGTTACGGTTAGGTTTCTGTTTGTTTTCCTTTTCCTTTTGATTTTTTTTGTGGAGGTTCTGAATTAGACCCGGTTTTAAACAAAGAGAAAAGGGAAAGGAAAATAATTAAAAATGTCCCCTTTAATATGGTCTAATAACCAAAAAAAAAAGAAAAGGGACAAGGGGAGAGGAAAAGGGCACCTGCAAACAAAGAGAATCCCGGCAAGGGATACAATCAATATGCAATCAACATTGTAAATAAAATCGGGTCCACAGGGGGAACACCTAGTAATTGTTAGAAGGGACTGCCCCTTCCCACTCATCGTCCCAATTACGGCACACACATTGCGACAAGTCACGGGGGACTTGCCGCGTGTTCAGAAACAATGTACATAAATTCAAAATTAGCATGTGTGATACATAGCCTCACTTTCCTAAGGCTCTATTTTATAAAAGCAATGAAAGCATACAAAAAATAGCTAGGGAAAAGCCAAACCTTTGAGTGTGTTCCTTGCAAATAGTAGCAAGCAAAATAGACAGGATGGAGGGGGATCAAATCCACAAATCCTAATGGAAAATCATATATAAGTGTAGAAAGAACAGGCTAATGACCGTGTTTGCAATCTATAAGCATGTTGGGTGTAAGAGAGAGACATGGAGATGAATATAATGACCGTATAATACATAAAGCAACAAAAGAATTAAAACAAGTCCAACAAACTTAAAGTGGAGGAAGAAAGAGGATTGTTGTAAGTATGAGTTAGAGCTTAAAAGGTAGTTTAGTAGTGTCCAAATGGAGATTAAGGTAAGGTGGGTTCTAAATTCCCTTTCTCATTGTTACTTTACTTTACCAAAATTCAAAAAGAACTTCAGCAAAAAGAACTTCAACAAACCATGACATTACATGATCTCTCTCTCTTTATTCCTATTTTTCTAGATCAAGTTCTTATCCTCCCTCTACATCAACTCAATGTTTACACCAAATATCTTAATTTTTTAAATAAGTTAAACGAGAGTTTGGGTCTGAGAAAGTGGGGCTAATTTGGGTGCTGGTTAAGGGTTGATTATAGGGGCTGATTTAAGGGCTGCTAGAGGTTGATTAAAAGAATGGGGATGCTTATGTTGAAAAATGAGAATCCATTGATGTCATGACAAGGTTTTTTCCTAGTTTCCTGTACGAATCAAATGTGAATTAGAAACTAGTGTCATATCCACTTAAAATCAAATGTGAATCATGAAATAGTTGATGTGGGTTTCTATTTTTCACTCACTCTCCTTATTAACCAAACAAATAAAATGCCCTGAATCAATGATTCAAATATATCCTAAACAAAATAAGCATAGAATTCCTTTAACAAAAAAGAAAAATGAAAAAAGAAAAGGTAAGAAAGTGATTAAGAAGGGACATAAAAGATATCCTATACACTGTATAGCCGAAACAGAGGAAGAGACGTAAAAAATTCCAATGTTGACAAAATCTTCCTTTATGTTTGTTATGCTATTTTTTAATCCCCTTGATATTAACTAAAATTTCCTCTCTCTCTCTCTCTCTCTCGATTAATCAATCTCTCTCTCTCTCTCTCTCGATCTCTCTCTCGATCTCTCAACATGTACACATAGACACAAGTACATATGTATGAAAGATGACTTTTGTCGTCGGAATCAGCCACTTGGAGTTGCGCGTGTTCTTAACGTAAACAAAACCAAGTTGTAAGTCATTAAGCTTAATGCTTAAGTCAAGTGGACAAGTATAGACCATACTAGATGTACCTGATTTTATTAGCAAATTAGGCAGATGTCAATGGCCATTCTTATTTATCCACGTGGAAGTTTATCAACAAACCAAAGATCTTCTCATACAAACGTGTGTTAATCATGTTTTGAGTAATATTCTATCGCAAAATTCAACTCTTTTCATTTTTTCTATGCAACCACTACAAGAAAAAAGACTTTTTATGTCACTTTAAAACTTGTATTTATGTCACTTTTATTTTGAGTGACATAATTATTTCTTGTAGGGTCTTTTTATGTCACTTTTTAAGTATTTATGTCGGTTTTTTAAAAAGTGACATAAATACTTGATTATTTATGTCATTTGTTTAAAAAAGTGACATAAATAATAATGTTTTTATGTCACTTTTTAAATAAGTGACATAAATAAAAATGCGGTGGCAATTTTGTAAATAAAACAATTTTTTTTATGTCAGTTTTTGTAAAAAGTGACATAAATAATGCATTAACTTATAAAGACCCTAAGTTTTTATGTCACTTTTTTTTAAAATTGACAAACATTTTCAAAAAGTGACATAAAAAAAATTATGCGCACGCGGGAAACCAAAAATAAAAAGTGCAGAAGCTTCTTTACCTTCCTCTCATCTTCCTCTCATCTTCCAAATCTTCCTCTCATCTCTGGTCTCTCATCTCCCGCCGGTATAGAGGCATAGGAGGAAGCATCTTCCTCTCATCTCCTCTCAGTCTCCCGCCGGCCATCACCACCAGCTTCACCGCCGCTGCCGCCGCAGCCTCTCGCCGGTGTCGCCTCCTCTTCTCTGGCCTTCGTCAGTTGTTCCTGCACCGATGTAATCTCTCTCTACTCTTAATTTCTCTCACTCTGCTCTCTCTCACACACACACACACATAAAATCTCTTCTCGCAACACACACATGGCCGAACAGATCTGAATCTGAGTTTTTCACACTACTCTCTTTCTCTCTCTCTCTCTCTCTCTCTCTCTCTCTCTCTCTCTCTCCTGCACATATAAATAACCTTCATTTTATTTCTATTTATCTATTTTTCCATATCTATACATTTGAGATGTTGAAATTGAAGGTTTCTAGATTTCTGTCGTGTGGTATTCTATGGTGATGCATGCGGCTACTCTGAGGTATAATTTTTCTGGACTCTTTGATATTTGAGTTAATTATAGACTATCTTAGTAATTTTGGAAATTTGTGGCTCCGTGTACATCTAATTCTAGGTTGAGATTGAGTTATCCCCTTAATTTTTTTAGCTTTAACGTAGAAATTAGTTTGATAATCCACAGACTCACAATCATATATCACGTGCATTAGCATAATTAGCTGATCACTCCAATCCAAGATCCATGGGAAGGCCTAACTGAAACCTTCGGATTATTGACCTCAAGTGTGCCTTTGATACACACATTTGTCCTCAAGGTATTTGAATAAATTAACCTAGCTACCAACTAACCTATTTTATTTTATTTTATTTTTACTAAATTAATCCTTATATACCTAAGGGTTCTCTATGTTACTGTGCCAAAGGATTAGATAGGTACTCTATGTTTGGTAAATTGCCACTGCCTAATCTTCATATTTATACTTCAATATTACTATAATCACATTTGGTACAATTAATCATCCTCCCTTTTTTTGAGCCTATGTTTGAAGTTGAAGTTCGTAAGTATTCTCTTTTTCTTTCTACATTTTGTAAGTACCCAAATGCTTATGCATAATGCCATGTTTTGATAGCTCCCAAATGCGTGTGAGTAATTCCATGGTTCTCATATTTGGTTCTCAATTGCTTTGATAGTTTTTTTAAAAACCATAGTATAATTAGTACTAAGCGTTGGAAGAGAATACTAAGATTTGTGGCTGAATTTGTGAAGACAGTTGGCTGAGCTCTAGTTGCTCTCTTAATACAATATAGGTAACTTTTGACAATGTTGTCTATGTTTTAATTGGCCCTCTTTTTATACCTGAAGGCAACCTGTGGTTTGCACAAAAACATTTAGGTTTTAGGCATGGTCTTTGGTTCTGTGTCAGAGAAAGAGAGTTTTAGGCATGGTCTTCGATTTTAGGCATGATATTCCAACAGTTCTGACTAGGATGTTCTTTGACCTATTTGGTTCTATATGTAATTTATCTGATCAGGGTCTGATTGGGGCTTTTTGAGCTCTCAATTTCTCATCGTTATTATGGAGTTGATTCATTTTAGTGAATGGTAATATAACAAACGAATTATAATTATGTTCATTGTTTACTACAATTTGCATATATGTTTAAACAATTGGTTACTATGCATGTGTGACTTCTCTCCACTTCCTTTTAAGGTTCTGGTTCTCTTTCTGTCTCATCTCTCTGTCTAACCTGACTGGGTTCCTTACTTGAGCTTGGTGAGGGAAAGGAAGTATAGAAAGCTCCCTTATTTCATAGTAATTAACATTTTGATCATAACTGTCCATTAAAATTAGACACTTTGGACCCTTGGATTTCACAATCCTAAGGCTGAGATCTGCCTCTCTAACACCATCCTCTCACCTATCCTATCACCTCTCTCATGGATTCAAAAAAATTTGAATTTGCCTTATTTCTCTCACACGTGTCTGGGCACAACATTTACATGACCATGTTCATAATTCATGTATATTCTAAATAGAGAAATGTGAGAGGAACACAATGTCATGATGTTTTCTTCCCTTTCATGTAGCCCTTTTAGTGTGTTTCTTGAATTAATGCTATATTTAGAGAGTAGACAGAAATTGGCACACACTTTATCAAGGAGAATATTAGTAGTGGAGTGCTCTGTACTCCGTTTGTGAAGATTGGTGATCAACTTGCAGCCATCCTTGCAAAGGGAGTTTGGATAGGCCGTTTCACTTTGCTCTTAGCAATTTGTGAATGAGAGATATATTTGTACCAGCTTGAGGGGGAGTGTTAGAAGTTATTTATTATTATTTTTTTCTTTAGTTTCTCTTGTTATTGACCAAGGGTAATATTGTACTTTCTTTTCTTTTTCTTTTCTTGTTTACATATAATAAAATAGAGGAGACACAGTATGTGCTCCTTAGTTTTTTTCCCTAATCAACTTCTACAGTAGTAACTTATTCCCAAAAAGAAACTGAAATATTTGAATCTGGATCCCAATATGGACATAATGATGTTGATGTTGATTTAAGAAGAATAAGAAGAACAAGATATTAAGTTTACACGGTATGGTTGTAACTCGTACACAGGCCTACACCTTTCGGTGTGGTGGTAAGATTGTTATTGTCCAGACCTACATTGTGAGTTTTTTTTTTTTTTTTAAATATTTCCTGTTTGCTACCATTGACATTTTTCTCACATTTTCTTCTCAAGTGACTACGAAACGGTTATAGTGAATAGATTGAAATGTAAAGTTACAATTGAGCACATGACTAACTTCTACTACTCAGGAGTTGGCCAAGGCTAAGTATGCCCCTGAGGTAGTGTGGGCTAGTGTAATGATAGCTAGTGCAGACACAAACAAGTTTTTAATATGTGACTTATGCAATCTTTTCATTTCTACTTGATGGAGTATTAGCTATTTGAAGGCATTACAAAAGGGTGACTTCATTGAATTTTTTCTGCAGATTTTTTGTCATCTTGGCATGGCATGGGGTTTGCGTTGGACAACTTCATGTGAGAAAATAAAATCTACTACGGAGATACACGATGTATTATCCAAACCTCTCACCCCTACTATGGACCAGGTATAATGTCATTAAGCGCATCATTCTAATTTAATTTGTTTCGACTGGCAACCATAATCAAATGCGACAGTCAGGTGAATCATTTATGATCCTTCCAAGATCATTTGTAATTTTGGTGCTTAACAATTTAAATGAATTTTCATGGTTGTAAAATATATTTGGTCCATAGAACTCATTGTAGTTCAACGAAGTTAAGTTCAATAAATGGAGATTAGTTTTGAGAGAGAGAGAAAGAGAGAGGCGGGGAGGATAATCGAATGAATAGAAGAATAGTCAAAAATAAAATGACAAAGGATAATTTCCTAGCTTCCTAACAAATGATTTTGATCCCGTCTAACTAGTTGTAGTGGTTAACCATGGATTGGAGCTGCATTTTGGAACGAGCACAACTACATATGAATTTGTTAGAACCATTCATAGCATTCAGAAGAGTATTACTTCAAATTCTGAGTTGCAAGGGAAGTATAGTGCAACATCTTGTGGAATCTGCATCCACTCTTCGGAAAGTATCATCTTAAGGATTAGTATATTCTCATAGCAGTTTAGAAAACTTATTCACGTAATCTGATACATTATTTCATCTTCCAATTGATTATATGTACAATTTTTATCTGAATGTAGACAGTTTCTTGTGGAATCTGGTAGAAAGGTCGGAGTAGAAGGGGCAGCCGAGTTTCTTGATGACTCCAATGTAAGTAAATGCGGTATTTTTTTGAAAAAGACGCTTATGATTTGATATTGTCAGAATCAAGATGTAAAAAGTATTCTTTACTTTTCTAAAGATTTGCAGTGTGGAAGTAAAGGTCGAACCCACAGAGATTGTTTACTACAGCTCTTAATTTTAAAACCTAAGTCTAATTAATTAGGAAAAACGGATTTGAATTTGAATTTAATTAAACTAATAACAATAAAAATAAATCTAAACTATGAAAGCAATTTAAAGTGTTTTAAATAATGTTTAAGGAAACCTAGGATTGCAAATCCACCACTAGCTTCATAATAGGAATATTTATGAATTACTTTAGCTTATTATGTTGGATGAATATGGGGAATTGTAGCTACAAGCCCAATTCCTCCGACAAGAAGATAATCATGGTTCAAGCACCAACATAATCCATCTTCGGGTAGCACGAATTATCTCACACTAAACTAGGGTTGTGATCTAATCCGTCTAACCTAGGCATGGACTATTCGGATACTTGATAGCACGAATCAATAAAGCACCATCACATGTAAACAACCTAAACAAGCACAGCAAGAATAGATCGTTGAGCACATCACAGTCAAAATAGATCTAAGACAAGAATAAACTTTGAAAGTAATGATTTAATCACTAAAAGTACGATTTATTTATAAAAATCCTCTAAACATGTGACTGTCATCCATACATAATAAAACTAAAATAAAAGCATAAATAAAACCCTATTACTCATCTAGGGCTTCATTGAAACCCTAGATCAATGATCTAGCCGTCCATAGAAGTAGTAGATAGCAAGAGGTTGATGGAGGAGGCCATGGAAATCCTTGGACTTCTTCTTCTTTTCCTTGCTTCCTTCCCTTCAATGGCTGGAAGTATGTGTGTAGAATGTGTGTATATTAATTGCCAACCCTCTAATTGAGTAAATTTAGAGTTTATACAAGCTTTGGAAGGCTTCCCAACCCGGAACGAACTGAAACGCATGTATTTTACAGTCTGGACGTCATTTAGCAGTTTCGTTTGCACAGGAGTCTTCAGTACACTGAAATACGCAACTTTGGTTTTTCCACATATCGCGCGAGCGGGTCGCGCGAGCGCGACATTTGGCCTTTCGCGCGGGCGGATCGCGCGAGCGATTCTGGGAATCTCGCGCGAGCGGATCGCGCGAGCGATTTCTGGGTTTCGCGGGCACGGGTCGCGCGCGCGACTTGTCTTTTTCAGCTTCTTCAACTATGCTTTTTCACCCTGTTTAGCCTGGTTTAGTTGATTTCTTCCAAAACCTGTCAGAAACTGGAAAACAAAGTAAAAATATACAAAAACAAGATAAAATGTACTAACAAATGCGCGTTAAAGGCATATAATTAGGATTAGTTCTCTCCCGATCACACCCCCAAACCTACATTTTGCTAGTCCTTGAGCAAAACTAAAATAAAAACTACTCATAAAAATCTATTCCATTTTCGTATGGATCACGATTGCATTTAGCATATGCAACAAGCCTTTTAAACCCCTAGGTGTCCCTAGTCGGACGAGTGAAGTCTCGTGAGGGTTCTCATCAACAAGTTACCCACAACCATCTTTATTAACTTGTAAATTTTAAAACAAATTTTATTAAGAACCAAAAAACTAATAGTCAATACTCCTTATTATAAAACAAAGATTTGAAATAGAATAACGAACAAGAAGAAATGGAATCAAACGTCCACTTAAATCATGAAAAACAATCCCAAGCACATGCATCGTATAAATCAATAGAGTTTCTCATAAAATTGCACGTGTGTGATATGGTAGTCAAATGAACACGCGCATGTCATGAACTTGGAATATAACTCGGATGACCATCTAACTATGTCTTGACTACGAATCTCACAATGTCAATTACACTCTTCAAATGAAACACTCAGAAACAGGTGTAATTTTTCTAATATATGGGAGCAAAGGAAATATATTTTCAAAACGATAAATGCTCACATATGACTCAAAAAAGAAGCATGACACGAAAGAACAATAGTCTCATGGATAGGATACCAATCAATCAAGAAAAATTAATTATTACCGTGTTTTAATCCCCCTCCCATCGTTTTCATATCCAAACCATGTTTTCTAGGATCAATTAGGACTTTTCAAAGGTTGTAATGTGGCTCAGGCAATGAAAAAGGATAGAAAGGATTAATTGGGTAGGTTTACGAATGGCATTGTAAGGCATGTTCGATCTCTCTCATTCTTCTTCTACAAACTTTTCATCTTTTCTTTCTCTTCATTCCTTTTCATTCATTTTTCTTCTTTTTTCATTTTTTTTTTTCAACCTTCTCTTCTTTATTTTCTTTCTTTTCCTTTTCCTTTTCTTGCTTCTCAAATGATTATTCATCGAATACCAAGCAACTACCCCAATAGCATCTTATTTTCTTCTTCTTCATCAACACATCGCCTTAATACTACTAAAAGTTGATCACTCTTCTAGTGGTATACTCCAAGTTGATCAAGTTGGAGCTTTTAAAGAGGATAATGGTGAACAAAGAAAAAAAAAGACATTGTAACGGCTCAAAGGGCGAACTAAGGAAATTTTTATCTTTTATCGGCCGGCAGTAAACAAAGAAGGGCCTAAAATCACTTCCTAGGGTTATATGGTTCTTCAATGTTTACAATGGAAGATTATTTAGCATGGTAACAAATATTTTAACTTGACTATCAGCCAAAATAAGAATAATGAGACTAAACAACAAGTTAATGCGCTATTTCAATGAAATTTGACAAACACAATGTGTACTTATAACCCTCTAAAAAGAAAAGATAGGCTCAAAATCTCACAGGATCTAGTCTCCACCTTGTGTTATCTAGAAATCCGAATTATATTATAGTTCACATCAGACATGTATTCAAGCAACTACGTGCAGTGCATAGGTTTGTGTGCAAATCTATGATATAAAACTACGATTCAAACAATACATAACTTAAAACGGTACATCATAACTTCAGCAAATGTTTAATCACATCTTATCTTGTTTACCATTTTATAACAATCCAAAGTTCTCTAACAAAAAGTATCAAATTGATATTCTAAAAACGTCGGTAACATCGTTCATTTAAACACACTTATTGAAAAATTTTAAAATTTTGCATAAACTAATGTGCATGTGTGAGTGCATACCCCCAAACCTAAACCTTTCATTGTCCCCAATGAAACAATAAAATGAAAGAAAGGAGAGTATGTAAGAAAGGAACGATAGTACCTCGATCTTGACAAGCATAGAACAGGTGAACACAAAGGTATATGGCTATAAAGTTCCATGTTACCTGTGAATACTCGGTAAACGAAAAAGAAACTAACAAAACAATATGAAAAGTAAATGAAACCAAAATATAACATAGAAATCTAAAAACTAAGTTAAACTAAACTAAACTAGCAAAGGAAAAGAAATAAAACGAAAAAGTATAAATGAAATAAAGAAAACAACGACACAAACTATACTGAACCAAATAAACAGAAACAGAAAAAGAAACACAAAGAAAATAGGTAGGGGAAAAGATATAGGAAACAAAAGAGAAAAACAGGAAAAAGGGAAATCGCGCGAGCGGTCCGCGCGAGCGGCCGTCGCGCGCGCGAACTCCCATGTTTTTTTTTTTTTTTTTTTTTTTTTTGAATTCGCGCCAGTGAGGTACCTCGCGCCCGCGATTCCAGGCGCGAGGAGATCCTGAGGCCTCATAAAAAGAAAACAACGAAAAAAACACTAAGGGGCAATCTCGCGCCAGCGGGCCGCGCGCGCGAGAATGATATTTTTAACTTTTTGGCTAAAATTATGTATATATTAATAAAGTAAATTAATTCCAACCCCCAAACCTATCCAGAATGTCAAAAACAGACTCAAAAATGACCCAAAAATAAGAGAAACGAACAAAATAAAGCTTGGGTTGCCTCCCAAGAAGCGCTATCTTTTACGTCTTTAGCTAGACCTTTCTAGCACAAGACTCATGGAGGCCGTAAATCGGACTGTGTACCCCTAAGGATGTCAGGTAGAGCTCGATGGTAAGTAGAAATAACATCGCTTTGAATTAAATCGATTAACGGTTTGTCATTATGTTCGAATCGATTTCGTACCTTCTGAGTAGATTCAGCATTAGGGTCCGAGATATTAGGATTCATCCACTCATCATCGTCCGCTATATTATTTTCCCCACTCGCATTTATTTCTTTGGTAGGCTCAATATTCCGTTTTACCTCACCTTCCACCTCACATAGGGAATCGTCGTCTTTAGGAGGTTGATCCATAGCATTAAAAACGTTTAATTTTAAATTCATGTTCCCAAACGACACTTTCATTACCCCTGTCCGGCAGTTAACACGTGCGTTAGCGGTTGCTAAGAATGGACGGCCTAGAATGACAGGAGTATGTTTCCTAGCATCTAGCACGGGTTCAGTGTCAAGGACCATGAAGTCGACAGGATAATAGCATTTATCAACTTTAACCAATACATCCTCGACGATTCCTCTAGGTATTTTAATCGACCGATCCGCTAATTGTATTGTAGCGGCCGTAGGTTTAAGCTCACCTAGACCTAATTATTTATAGACATGATAGGGTATGAGATTAACACTAGCTCCTAAGTCAAGAAGAGCCCTATGGATGACAGTGTCACCTATGACACATGAAATAGTAGGTGTACCGGGATCCTTATACTTCGGAGGAGCGTGTTGAAAAATTGAACTTACTTTTTCCGTAAGGAAGACCTTTTTAGGAGTATGACTACGTATTTTGCGCTTTTGAGTACAAAGGTCTTTTAGACATTTAGCATAAGCGGGAATTTGTTTTATAGCGTCGAGGAAAGGAATATTAATTTTAACTTGTTTGAACACCTCGAGTATATCTTCCATTTTTGACCCTTTCTTGGGCAATTGTGACGGTCCCTCAACATTTGGTGGATATGGCATTCTAGGAATATAATTTGTTGAGACCGATTCATTTTCTTTTCTACCTTGATTCACATCCTCACCCTTCTTCGTATTAGAGTTGATATTCATATCTATCACATTCTCATTCTTATTAGGAATTTCTACCACCTCCTCTCGTGTAGTCATCCTAGTTGAGACGGCGTTTACTTGTTCATTCGACCCCTTAACTTCATATTGTCCCTTAGGGTTTTGAATTGTTTGACTCGGCAACGTCCCCTCGTTTCTACGACTCACTACAGTAGCTAATTGTCCCATTTGGGATTCAAGCTTCGCAATGGATTGTGTGTGAGAGTGCACTATTTGTGCTTGTGCCTGTACTTGCGTTTCAATAGTCTTAAGGGACGCCAACACCTTTTCCTCAAAAGCATTACCCCTTGAAGGATTCGAATTAGGAGGCGGGTGTTGGTATTGATTAGGTTGAAATTGAGGTCGATACGCATTTGGAAAATTAGTCGCCTCATTAGGATTATTATTATTATTTTTCCAAGAGAAGTTAGGATGGTTTCTCCATGGCGCATCCGGATTATTAGTAGTTGCATTATAATTATTTCGTGGGTATTGTTGAATAGAATTAATGTGCTGCTCCACGAATTCCGGAAATTGACTCGCCGATGGACATGCAAGTATCGAATGTGAAGGATCAGAACATAATGCACAAATTTCACGAGCGGGTGAGGCTGTCGTTTGGTTCATTGTCATAAGTCGGTCAAGTTTTTTAGATAATTCTTGAAATTCAATAGAATGCCTCGACTCAAACTTCACCTCTCGTTTGGTTGGAGGAAGATATCCTTCCGAACGTACCGACACAGCCTGATGCATCGAGTTCTCGCTTAACGTTTCAAATATTTTCCAGGCCTCATCGGCGCTTTTGTGTAGGAAAGTTCCCGCACAAACGGCATCAACGGTATTACGGACCGAGGGAATAAGTCCTTCATAGAAGACCTGAACAAGTTGCCACTTAGGAACCTGATGATGTGGACACGAGCGTAGTAATTCTTTAAATTTTTCCCACGTGTCGTAGAGTGATTCCCCATCTTGCATCACAAAGTTTGTTATTGATTTTCTTATCTGGTTTGTACGCATAATCGGGAAAAACTTTTGTAAAAATGCGGTGTGTAAGTCTTCCCATGTTCTAATTGTGTTTGGCTCCAAAGATTGGAGCCAATATTTAGCTTTGTCCTTTAATGAGAATGGAAAGAGCCGCATTTTTAATTCATCATCAGTAAAATTTTGAATTTTCAAAGTGGAGCATATGTCCTGAAAATCTCCTAAGTGTTTATATGGATCTTCATTTAGACGGCCATGGAAAGATGGAAGCAGCGAGATGGTAGACGACTTTATCTCAAAGTGAGATGCCGTCGCCTCCGGTAATTCAATACATGTTTGTGGCATGTACGTCGTAGGAATAAAGTAGTCTTTAAGCGGAGGTGGTGGTGGTATATTAGGATTATTCATATTAGCTCCGTTGTTATTTTGGTTGTTGTCGTTATTATTTCCAATGTCTGCCATTTTAATCGGTTCTATGTTATTAAAGCGTGGTTTCTTTAGTTTTTGAAGAGTACTACGTATTTCAGATTCAAACAAAGACGTTGGTTTTGGTGTCAAATCGTCGTCTATTACCAACCTAGTTCCAGAAGTTCAGTTTGAAGACTTGTTAAGTCTTAATGTACGTTCAAGTTCAGAGTCTAAAGGTTGTAATTCCGGTTTGTTTGAACGTGTACCTAACATAAACTAAAAGAAAAGAAAAGAAATTAAAAACAAAAACTAACTAAACAAAATAAGCAAATAACAATCACGCAAATAAGATAACAAGCACTCAACTACTATGATGCATGCAAATTATCCTGTAATGCAATGACCGCGTCAAGCCCAGTGCCCCGGGTTTCCTAGCTAATGCAGTGCAATTAACCCTAAACTAATGCAAATAGTGCGTCACAGCGCCCTGACTTACAGTGGTTTAAAGCGAATTTCACAAGAGCAATTTATTTAATTTTTATTTTTATTTTTATTTGCGTAAGCTCCTTTGATGTAATTAGCTGCTCCACTCGGAAACGTTGACTACAAAATAAAAGAACAAGTTAGTAACTAAAAATCAAAAACGGAAAATAAGAAAATTAGTACCTATTCTAATATTTACGAATTAACTAAACTAAGATTCTAAAACTAAAGGTAGTAATTTGCAATCCCCGGCAACGGCGCCAAAAATTTGATATTGTCAGAATCAAGATGTAAAAAGTATTCTTTACTTTTCTAAAGATTTGCAGTGTGGAAGTAAAGGTCGAACCCACAGAGATTGTTTACTACAGCTCTTAATTTTAAAACCTAAGTCTAATTAATTAGGAAAAACGGATTTGAATTTGAATTTAATTAAACTAATAACAATAAAAATAAATCTAAACTATGAAAGCAATTAAAAGTGTTTTAAATAATGTTTAAGGAAACCTAGGATTGCAAATCCACCACTAGCTTCATAATAGGAATATTTATGAATTACTTTAGCTTATTATGTTGGATGAATATGGGGAATTGTAGCTACAAGCCCAATTCCTCCGACAAGAAGATAATCATGGTTCAAGCACCAACATAATCCATCTTCGGGTAGCACGAATTATCTCACACTAAACTAGGGTTGTGATCTAATCCGTCTAACCTAGGCATGGACTATTCGGATACTTGATAGCACGAATCAATAAAGCACCATCACATGTAAACAACCTAAACAAGCACAGCAAGAATAGATCGTTGAGCACATCACAGTCAAAATAGATCTAAGACAAGAATAAACTTTGAAAGTAATGATTTAATCACTAAAAGTACGATTTATTTATAAAAATCCTCTAAACATGTGACTGTCATCCATACATAATAAAACTAAAATAAAAGCATAAATAAAACCCTATTACTCATCTAGGGCTTCATTGAAACCCTAGATCAATGATCTAGCCGTCCATAGAAGTAGTAGATAGCAAGAGGTTGATGGAGGAGGCCATGGAAATCCTTGGACTTCTTCTTCTTTTCCTTGCTTCCTTCCCTTCAATGGCTGGAAGTATGTGTGTAGAATGTGTGTATATTAATTGCCAACCCTCTAATTGAGTAAATTTATAGTTTATATAGAGTTTATACAAGCTTTGGAAGGCTTCCCAACCCGAAACGAACTGAAACGCATGTATTTTACAGTCTGGACGTCGTTTAGCAGTTTTGTTTGCACAGGAGTCTTCAGTACACTGAAATACGCAACTTTGGTTTTTCCACATATCGCGCGAGCGGGTCGCGCGAGCGCGACATTTGGCCTTTCGCGCGCGCGGATCGAGCGAGCGATTCTGGGAATCTCGCGCGAGCGGATCGCGCGAGCGATTTCTGGGTTTCGCGGGCGCGGGTCGCGCGTGCGACTTGTCTTTTTCAGCTTCTTCAACTATGCTTTTTCACCCTGTTTAGCCTGGTTTAGTTGATTTCTTCCAAAACCTGTCAGAAACTGGAAAACAAAGTAAAAATATACAAAAACAAGATAAAATGTACTAACAAATGCGCGTTAAAGGCATATAATTAGGATTAGTTCTCTCCCGATCATGCTTCAATTATTTTCTTCGGAGACATTGCAAAACAACTTAAACATGAAATTATATGCGAAAGCTGAACTGAATTGGTATATGTTATTGAAAAAAATGAAGAATAGGAATGTAACTTTCTATGTTTATACCTACTTGCTTAGTTTAACAGCAATTGTTCAAACAATTCTACAAAACCACAATTTTGTTTGGAGGATTTGACTAATGTACCAATTTTGTTTGGAGGATTTAACAGCAACTGTTCAAACAATTCTATGTTTTTTGTTTTTTTGCAGTAATGAATAATTACTTATTATCAAATTATTTGGATTGGATGAACGCTTACTAAGTTGTCATATGTATAGTGCGGCAGTGCTTTACAAATGTGTGGGCAAGTTTGGCCTAAAATTTACTGGGATTGTTATATAGAAAAGCCCCAAAAAGATGACCATTTTGTTTCTTTCCTCGTCACATGCTAGACAGTGTTTTGCAGGTGAGGAGGGTTGAAAAAGTTGATATCATTGAACTCTTTCCCCAACAGCTTACTCTTCTCTCAGAATGTAATTGTTTAAAATAAAGGCTATTAAATGGTTTCGAGGTGAATGCGTTCTTAACTTGTTTGGTATTCAGGTCAATTCCCAGCTCATTAGCAACGTCTGCACTGATGCTCTCTCTACAGAGAAGGTAATTGGACTTGATTCACTTAATTATGTGTCCTCCTTAGTGGCTTCTAACAAAGCGAAGTAACATTTATGCTCATTAATCAAGCGCTTCCACAATTTCACAATGGATTTGAGTTTTTGCTTCTGCTCTCTTTTTCTCTCATGTGTTGCTCATTTTCTGTTTTTTTTAAATGATTGACAACAATCTGATAATTTGTTTTTTTGCTTTCTAGTATTATTACTTTGTCAGAATTATGGGAAGGAAGGCATCAATCTTCTTTATAGGTTATTCTTGGCGAGGAGGTTGCTGCATCAAAGCTCACTCTTTTTGACCTCACAAAACAAGTTTGTGATGTAGTGCAAGCCAGGGCGAAACAAGGTTGGAGCTCTCAGTCTCCATTTTGTCATGGTGGGCATTCTTTTCTAACTACTGTTGTTATCTAACCCACTTTTTTTTAGGCCATACAAGAACCATGGTGTCATCTTACTGCCAGAGGGGCTTATAGAAAGCATTCCTAAAGTGTATGCTCTATTGAAGGTAAAACATGCATTTCTATAATCACTCCATATCTTCCTACTCTCTTGTTCTCTCATGTGACTAAGCAAGAGAAATCCTACCCATTAGTAAGGAAAACACATTTCTTTGTTGGTTAATATGGGAAAGTAAGGAAAAGGAAATGATCTTCCTATTATCATCTTGAGAAAATTTATCTTTCATTGCATGAGAAAGTTGATCTCAAATACCATTCATGAATTGGAATTAGGTTCCTACAAGTCTAGTTAGGTGAATCGTGATGGAGAGAGAGAGAGAGAGAGAGAGAGAGACGACTAGAATTCTCAATGGTGTATATGTG
Source organism: Hydrangea macrophylla (assembly GCA_033977485.1). NCBI lineage: Eukaryota > Viridiplantae > Streptophyta > Magnoliopsida > Cornales > Hydrangeaceae > Hydrangea > Hydrangea macrophylla. The sequence continues at coordinate 22,697,617 of CM066985.1, forward strand.
GCAAGGTAATCCTCTTTCACTTTAATTCTCAATGGTCTTTCAAGTGGATAAGATGACTAGAATTCCCAAGTGTTTTCCTAAGTAAATACCATTAGAAATTTAAAATTTTCAAAATGCGAAATTCAAGAAAAATTTGAGGGAAGTTATTCCTTCCTAGTTTCGTCGTTGCTTCCCTTAAAAACACCTAACAAAGAAAAGTGTGTTTTCTTTTCATTCCCCTCACTAAATCTATGCACCAAACATTGGGTTTTTTTTTGGCGGAATGAATTAATTAATAAATAGAAAAGGATAAAAGGCATTGTACAAAGGTACAAGGGGCATACCCCGGGATATACAACGAGATCAAAACGTGCATAGAAAACTACGCTAGCATGGCACCAAACAGAGTTGGTAGCACCTGTTTTATCATTTGAGTTAAAAGTACCTCTTAGTGGGTGGAAGTTCATGTAAAGAACTTGCAAGATGAGTTGATAGGGCTTGTCTCAGATTCAGAAATGTTATATGTTGAGATTAGACTTGTTATGTGTTGAAAATTTTCATCCGAAGTAGTTAATTCTGGCTCTTATTGTCACTTTGTTGTCGTGCGCTGTTGTCAACCTTTTAGCAGAGGGCGACCATACCATTTCTGATTTCCCACATATACATCTTCTTCATTACTTATTACACTTGGGTGTTCTTTGTAATATCCTGTCATTGGTTAAAATTTGTGATGCGTCTTTTAATTTTCCAGGTGGTGTCATGGGAGTTTAGTTCATAGATACGACCTTTATGCTCTTCAATGGATCATTGAAGTTAATGGGAAACCAACTCCTGATTTAGATGCCTTTGTTGGTGTGACAAAGGTATCTTTACTCTTCGTTTTCACTCAAGAATCCAAGATGCATTTAGGAATTTAATGATTATTTTATTTTATTTTTATAATTTGAAAAAATTGCCACAAATAATATCTAATCAGAGCAGGAGGGATGGATTTGGACCTTAGGTAAAGTGCTGGTGGATGAGCTATGCACATTGGAGGTGCTTCATAGTTTTAAGGCACGTGAGAATTCTATAAAGAAGAATTCTCAATTAAAGTTCAAATGCTAAGTCACTTAAACGCGTCAAATCATATAGTATTTATTTCAACTTCCTACAGACCGGACATAGAATTGAGTTTGTGTGATTTCTCTCTCTTCTCCCCTTCCTCCTCTGGTTCTGCAACTTAAGCTCAAGTGGGGTCCTTTCGCCTCATTGGAATTTCATATGATGAGTCAATTCCAACCAAATTTTTGGAAAGATACTATACTTTCCCCCCTTGAATCTATGAAAGAATTAAAAGCGAGGAGCAACTATACACAATACCAAAGAAAGATTGCAAAGCAACTTTTCTTGCTTGCGTTATCCACTTTCCCATTACTTACCCAACCAGAGACTTAAGCTCTGTGACTAGTGAGGAATCATGCAAGATTGAGAAAAACCTTTTCTCAGATTTGAACTGAAAAATGTTATCTCTTATCAAAGCTTTTATCTAGCCGAAAGTTGAAAATTTTCCATTACTTTTAGTTTAGTACAAAATAAAGTTGTGACTATAGAACTGATAAAGTTGATTTTTCTAGACATCGAATGATTGAATATTTTAGGCAACATTCTACTCCACCCAAAAAAAACTGGGGTTGGGGAAAAAAATCAAATAAATAAATGGGGTCCAAACAAGCAATAAACTTTCTCAGTACCTGGTCATTAATTCATCCAATATGTTCCTTTACCTGGTAATGAAGGCTATGGAAATTGACTTGCCACTTACCAGATACAAGCTCTATTACAATTGATGAAAAGACAGACAGAGAAATGTTGTTGGGATAACAGTAGATCAACTTTAAAAGAACAAATTCTAAGGGTTACTAGAAATAGGGATAGGATAATGTCAAGACAGTAAGATTCTTTACCAGCATCGGAGATCCTTCCCCACCTCCCAGCAATTACTGCTATAACTCTACAGTCTACATCAAGGGTAGTTAGTCCCTAAGTGAGATTTCTTGTTTAAGAGTCCTTTCCTTTATAAGAGTCCAACTAGGTCCCCTCAATCGTCGAGGGACTCGCTGCAGCGTTACCTCCCATACCAATAACAAGAAATAATTAAGCGAAAATGAACCATAGGCTATAGTTCGAGGATTACTCGTTCTAAGATATTTTTAACATACTTGGTGAATATATAAGTAGGATTAGATAAAAAAAAAATTAAAGCCAATCTTGAAAACATGTTGGATGAATTAATTCAAGGAATAACTATGTCTAAGATCATGTTTATAAGAGTAGAAATTTAGATCATGTACGAAAGAAAAAGAAACAGTAGCATGTGAGATGATGCATGGTGGACATGGGTTATAAGGATTTGTATATTTTGCAGTAGAATATGCCTTATGATCGCAAATGTTCATTAAAAAGAAGAGACGAACATTTAATTACCTTTAGGTGTGGATCACATACGAGTTAGATTGATTTTTCTTGAATAGACAAATAGATAGACTAGCTTGTCAACATGGTGTGGTAATCTAATGAGAGAATTTGACCTCATAAAATAGACTACTTTTTATGTGTACTTTAAAGTGAATAAAAAACATAAGGAAGAACAAGAAGAAGAAGAAGAAAACGTGTTGGTTTTTTTAAGAAAAGGTAGCAGAATCTTTAAGAAAACAAAATGTTTAAAGATGTATCATGAAATCAGAGGTTCAAACTAGAATAATGTGGAAGATAATGACTTTTTACTGAGTATATTAAAGGAATATCAAAGTCAGTCCTTGGAGAATTAAAAGGAAAGGTACCATTATCTAAATAAACTTGGTGATACACATAAGTTAAAACTACTAACTAGCATAAGAATAAGAGTAAGTTAAAACTAGCATAAGAACAAAAGGAATGTGGAATAGGATGTGACCAAAAACTAGAAATGAAGAAACTTTTGAAAGATGCAAGAATAAAAGAAAATAGTTACAAAGTGGTAAGGGAGGCTAATGCCAAACTACGTAGGAAAATATGGAGAGATGATGATGAACAAAATGGACATAGACATACAATTAACTAATCAACTTGTAAAGAATAAATAAGAATACAACTATATGGCTGCCCTAATTGTGAGATTCAATTTTTGTTATTGCTTCAGCAATTTGCAGATAATCATGCCTTAGAGTTGATTATATGACCAAAGCTTTAATTAAGCTAAACTCTGGTTTGCTGGATTGGAAAAGCCCTATGTTAACTTCATTCATCGTCTCCTATGGAAAAACAGATGAAGACTGTTGAGTAATTATTTTCTTTTCTAAATGTAGTGTACCTTGAAAATTAAAGAGAAGAGAGAACAGAGCCACTACACAAGGTCTACCTTTGGCAACAATCTGTTGGTGATCCCAACGAAGAATTTGAACTTCTTTCACTGGTAAGTTTTAATCATTTTCTCTCTCTTTAAATATATGAACTAAACACAGCCTAAGGTTAAATACACATATGCTACTTCTATGTTACTTAAATTGCACCAAGGAAGGAAACAAACATATGGTATAAACGTACATAATTGAACAGCTCATACTTTCTGTTACACTTCACCTGTTGAATTTATCTTATAATCCTTTTGTATCAGCAGTCGGTACTAACTACTACATGTTAGATCATTGTTTCCTACAGAAGCTTAAACTGATGGAAAATGGGTCTTATTTTGGATATCAACTTGTCAAGCTCTCAAACTACACTCTTGACATGAGCTGACACATATAGAAATATCACAAAGAGAAGGAAAAGAAGATAATTAATGGCATATAATTGGAAGTAGGGGCATGGCCTATGTTAGGTATAGTGCATTTAGGAGCACGGTGGTAACATTTCTATACTATGGTTGATGTTATTTTATTTCCATTAGTCCCGAATTAATGAAGGTCGGATAGTTTTGTCTTTAACATCTAATTCTTGTCCATCTACACTCCTTCTAGAGTAATTATTTATGGTGTGAATCATTTCTTGCATGGTAACTTTGCTTGAAATTGCTTGCAGAATGACCTTCTTGTGATATATTACCTCCCATAAGCTCAATTAGATGGACTTCTAGCTTAAAGCTATTTGATGTGTGCTAGTAATGTGCATAAATGAATTAATGGTACGAAGGCATTCTAATTTTATCCTTGTGTATCTGGTTTTTGTGAGAACCACTCGTATATTGGTTTACTAAAATACCACTCGTATATTGGGAATGGCAATGTGAATTCTTTGCTAAGATAGAAATGTTAGAGGAAGTAACTTGTTTTCTGTTGCTTTTCTTACTCTTTTATTCTCTGTTGGTTCATGGAATTAGAGAGGCAAAGGGGAAAAAAACTCATTGAGGAAAATACTTTTCTTAGTAGGTTGATAAGGAAAAGAGTAAGTAAATTTGGAACGAAAAGAAAGACATGTAAATTGTTGTCAAATTTGTAAATCACTTCACTTCCTCTTTTCTTGAGTTTCTATAAGATTTCAATTTTTTTTTTTGCTTTTACTCCTAATGTTATTATAGAATGGACTAAAACACTTGGCAAATAGCATTCCTTTTCATTTTCCTTCTCTAAATTGACAAATCAAACGAAGCCTTAAAGAGTAGTTTCTTTTCTTGATTCAAACGTGAGATTTTTTTTATTGATTTAAACAGGCCTTGGTGAGATTTCAAGGATTGCTCTTCCCCACCATCCCTCATGTTTGCAAATCTTGGGTGCTTATTCCCTCTCTGATTTCTACATATCCTACTGCTAGAGCAAACGCCAGGTGGTGAGTTACTATATTTTCTTCCTTTTTTTTTCTTTCATAATAGATCTCTATTTTTTGGAATACTTAAGAAAATTCTAATGGTATGAGACGTGCACAGGACACATGCATAGTAGCACAACACACGCACATACACAGCAGCACAGCACAGACACACATGCACAGCAGCATAGCAGTATAGCACATGCACATCAGCACTGTCACATAGCACACATGCACAGCAGCACAACCCACGTGCACAGCACAGCAGCCCACGTGCACAGCACGCGCACAACACACGTGTAATGCACACTTGCACGGTAATTCAAAGATGAGATGATACCAAGTTGTATCAAGATTCACCATACCTCGAGTGGACCCGATGAACATTCTGCATATATGTGTCTTTCTTGGAACTGAATTGATTTGCTAGTTTGTTCTAGAATTTGGGAAGTTGTTTGAATGTGAAATATTTTCTTAGGATCATGTATAAGCTAAATTTGAGAGTGATGATGAAGAGTAGTTTGTTCTTGCCATTGATGCAGTTGAAGTTGCAGAGGTATGCTTTAACTGATAGGACTTTATATCTTGAACATTGTAGTAAAAGAAATACATTTACAGACTTTAACGTAGGAGTGCCTTTTTCCTCTTGTAAGGTCGGATAATTCATGTAGTATGACTTGTGATTTAGAATAGCATAAGCTCATATGGGCTAATTAGATGAAGATCCAAAGTGCGGTGTACAATTCTATAAAAAAAAAAAAACTCATTATTATTTGAGTTTTAGCCCTTTTTTTTACTTGTCCCCAATCAGCTCCTAACAATCCCCTGACCAGCCCCTTAATCATCCCCTATAATTAGCCCTTACATAGCACCCAAATCAGCCCAATAATTTGTGGAAGTATAGGCCTAAATCCCCAAATCCCCTATAATCAGCAGTAAAGTATATGGTTACTTGAGGCAAGTTTGATGAGTAACACAAATGTAAGATAATTTGTGAAAGTATAGGCCTATTATATTTCTGTTTAATGTATGTATTTTCCAGACTATTATTTACTTTTATGACGTGTATGACTTATATAAGCATGACTTATATATACAACTAATTAATAAAAACTTTTTCTTTTTTGTAGGTACAAAGTTTCACATTTTGATGGAAAGTTCTAACAAGTACTGAACCACTTTTTTTGTTGGGCTAATTTTTTGTTGTTGCTTTCATAGTTTTCTTAGTACTTTTTGATGAATATGTAATATGTATATGTTATTAGTTTAGCACTTGACTCGGATCGATTGTATATGTTTTTTCTTCATTTCAATATATTAATTGGTTGATATTTGTATGAATCGATAAAATTTAGTAGTTAAAATAGATCATTAATTGAGTTGAATTAAATTTTGTACAGGGTGGTATTGTATATATGTACAGGGTGGTATATATTGTTTTTACAGGGTGGTATTTATGTCATTTTTATAAAGTATTTATGCCACTTTTACAGTATTTATGTCACTTTTAAGACTTTGATGTAATAATTTTGTTTGGTATTTTTATGTCACTTTTTTACTTTTATGTCACTTTAGGTTAAAAGTGACATAAATAAAATGGTATTTATGTCACTTTTAAGTATTTATGTCACTTTTAAGACTGTGATGTAATAATTTTGTTTGATATTTATGTCACTTTTTTACTTTTATGTCACTTTAGGTTAAAAGTGACATACATAAAATGGTATTTATGTCACTTTTAAGTATTTATGTCACTTTTAAGACTGTGATGTAATAATTTTGTTTGGTATTTATGTCACTTTTTTACTTTTATGTCACTTTAAGTTAAAAGTGACATAAATAAAATGAAACATTTATGTCACTTTTAAAACATTTATGTCGCTTCTATTTATGTCACTTTTTACTGGGAAAAAAAGTGACATAAATACCTATTTATGTCACTTTTTAAGTGACATAAAAAGCATTTTTCCTTGTAGTGAACCATTCCAATAGTATATGTTATCCCTTGGTTATTAGTCTACTACTGAAATGCCCACTTTGAAGTGTGGCCTTTAAATTGACTAATAAATAAGTGAAAACATGACCAAAATGCTTGACAATACTTTAGTAGTGTACACAATTGTTGAAGTATGGCATTGGTGGATGAAAATACATATTAGATTACACAGCTGTGGCAGATCACATGATCTATAGTAGGTTGAGGTTGGATAGTAGGTTCTACATAAAAATGTGCAACCACAAGAGAGGTTTATGTGGGTCAGTAATGTTGGACAAAATGCAACCACAACATGGGATGTATTACTAGATTTTACTATATCATATGGGCCTCCTGTCTTGTGCAATTTTTCAAAGTGACTTTATTGTAGTGAAATAATGTTGGCCTCATGTGCTAGATTTGTTCACTGGGATGAAAATGTCAGAATCCATGATCTGTGTGCATAACAAATGTACCAAATTTCACTTGGTCTCAATGTAGTTAAATAAGAAGTCAAACATAGATGAAAATTCATGCATTATTTAATGGGATAATTACACTTACACCCCCTAAACTATGGCCCAAAAAACACACACCACCCCAAACTATAAACCACAATGAGTTACTCCTCATTGTTGACTCCGGCAAACGGTGTAAATGAAAACATTAAAAAGACCAAGGCTTAGTTTGGCCCCACGTCGCTTTTTAAAAGGAGCTTATGAACCTTATTACTAAGTTGTTTGATAATTTTATACAAGTAACGCAGTATTATTCAAAAAGACGTCATGAAACCAAAAGAGTAACCTTGAGCTTTTAAAAGCTCCATTTCTAGACTTTTAAAAGCTCCCACCAAAAAAGCCCTACATATGTTCAATTTTTGCAAAGCTCATAAATTAGTTATCAAATGAATTAATATGAAATTGTGCTTTAAAAAAGGAGAAGCACCAAAATGAGGGCCAAACTAAGCCTAATTTACCCCTTGTTTTTCTTTGTGCTTTACCAATTCCATCTCCACCTTTTACAAAATAAAAACTAAAAAACCTATCAAATATAAACTAAATCACTGGTTTGCACACTACTCATTAGTAATTTTTTTTCTGTCCATCAATGAATGTCCATGGTGATAGAAAGAGATTTAAGGCAATTGTTAGAGAGAAATCTCATAATATAAAAATTGATCAATATGGCAGGGTATGAAAAATGCTACAGTATTGGGGAATGTAAGATAACGATGGTTGGTGTGGTTATGAGAAGAATATTACTTTATAAGTGAAAACATATTTATTCCTCAAAAAACTACAAACAAAAAAAAATCAAAATTCAAGAAATTTAGGCTTCCACTTTCCATTTGCGAGTGACCAAAGAGGCAAAATAGAAGGAGAAAATGATGATAAGGAATTCAATCAGTGGGTGTGTTTAGTGTGTGCAAACACATACAGTGGAGAGGTTCAGATTGCGAGTGTGTGCGTGGAGGCGGCGAGAGAGGTTGAGATCTCACCTGACCAGAGCGGTGCTAAGGCAGAGTGGCGGAGCGGCGCTGAGGTGGAGTGGCGGAGCGGAATGTTGAACTGAAATCTCTCCCTACTACACCAAATGATAGGAGACTGTGAACTGAAATCAAATTCAAAACCCATAAATCGTGAACTGTAATCTTCAAAACCCATAGTAATATATCTAATTTATGTATACCTGGTTCGCAAATCCATGGCCTCGATCACCTAGGGTTCTTCATATTCGGCCAATCCACCACATTGAGATTCCTCTCTCTTTCTCTCTCTCTCTCTGTCTCTCTCTTCTCCTCCCCTTTCTTTTCTCTCTCTTTAATCTCTATAGAGGTGTGTATTCTCCCGCTCACCAAATATTATAGCCTATTCTTTCTTTTTTTTTGGTTATTTTCTTTTTTTATTTATTTATTTTACCCTAAATTTGTAACGGTAATTTTCTGTTACTATTATTTTTACAACCGTTAGAAAATTGATAATACCTCTTGTAAAATATTACTAACGGATTTTGTTCTTTTCTAACGGAAATTTACCATTACAAATTACCAACGGTAAATTACCGTTAGAAAACCAAAACTATCTGTGTTACAAAAGTGGTCAAATGGTGTAGTGCCTCCATTAACTCCAACCATCTTCTCTATCTCATATTCAAATCTCGTTGAGTGAAAAATTATTTCAAACTCTTGTTGTCCGTGAATATCTCACACTTTTCCCCGTACAAATAGTGTCGCCAAATCTTCAAAGCATAGATTATTGCGGCTAGATCAAGATCATGAGTTGGATAGTTAACTTCGTGTGTCTTTAACTGTCTAGAAGCATAAGCAATTACTTTCCCACCTTGCATAAGTACACATCCCAACCCTTGATGCAAAGCATTATTGTAGAACACAAACCCCTCGGCTCTAGATGGTATCGTCAATATAGGTGCTCTCATCAACCGTGTCTTTAACTCTTGAAAACTGTCTTTACACTCTTGACTCCACACAAAAGTAATACCCTTCCTCATCAACTTTGTCATAGGCAATGATATCTTGGATAAATTTTCAATGAATCTACGGTAGTATCCCGCTAATCCTAAGAAACTCCGATTCTCAGATACGGATGTTGGCCTCTGCCAATTAGTTACGGCTTCCAACTTGTGAGGATCAACTGAAACTCTATTCTTGTTTATCACGTGACCAAGAAAAATAATGCTTGGTAGACAAAATTCACATTTCTTAAACTTCCCAAATAGTTGCTTCTCCCGTAATCTCTGAAGTATCAATCTCAAATGATTCTAATACTCTAGTTCACTCAGCGAGTAGGCAAGAATATTGTCGATGAACACTATTATAAAATCATCCAAGTAGTCATTAAAGACTCGGTTCATAAGATCCATGAACGCAGCTGGTGCATTTGTAACCCCGAATGGCATGATTAAGAACTCATAATGTCCATAACGCGTTCTGAAAGCTATTTTTCTCTACATCTTCCGCTTTTACTTTCAACTGATGATAGCCACGAAGTTGATCAAATAAATCATCAATTCTCGATAATAGATACTGGTTCTTGATCGTCAACTTGTTTAACTCTTGGTAATCAACACACATATGCATTGAACCATCTTTCTTCTTCACAAATAACATTGGAGCTCTCCGCGGTGATATACTAGGTCGAATGAAACCTTTATCAAGTAATTCTTGAAGTTGGATTTTCAATTCCTTCAACTCTACAGGTGCCATCCTATACGGTGCTTTTGATACAGGTCTTGCGTCTGGCATTATTTTAATAGTAAACTCAATCTTCTTCTTGATCAGAACATCTGGCAAGTCATCTGGGAATACATCTAAATGCTCTCGTACCACTGGAATATCCTCTATTTTCAATTTAATTGACAAAATATCAAGTACTGAGCACAGGAATCCCTGACATCCCTTTTTTCAACAACTGACCCGCTCGGATAGCTGAAATCAAGTACGGTGGCAGTCCCACTTCCCTGAAAACAAAAGTCTCCATATACTGGTGATCGAAAATTAACTTCTTTCCATTCACAGTCTATAATAGCTTGGTTAAGTGCTAACCAATCCATTCCTAGTATCACATCAAAGTGGTTCACAATAATTGGGATAAGATCTACGGTCATCAACTTCTCACCTAGTTGGATTTCACAATCCTTATAAATTATAGATGTTACCACTGGCTAACTAAGCGACACAGTAATGGATAAATCGTATCCTAGTGGTGCAGACTTAACATTTAAATGCCCAACAAAAATATGCGATACGAATGAATGCGTAGACCCTGAGTTAACAGGTATGCGTGCTATGTGCGAACATACAAGAACCATACCTAAGACCACTGTATCAGTAGCAGCCACGTCTCCAGGGTTCATCTTAAAAGATCTCCCTTCACGCTGGACTGTTGAGGCTTTGATCCATTGGAAGACATGGAACTTGCTCCTTATTGAAAAAGCTTTGAGGACAATCCTTTGCTCGATGTCCCAACGTACCACAATCAAAACACTTGAATTGCAAATAGGATGCAAAACTTGTACTGTTCTCCCCTCTAGATTTACCCTGGGAGTTAGTCAGAAAACATTAGCCAGTGTGTGGTCGATTATAAAGCGGACACAATGGTATATTTCTAGGTGTTCTTCGAGAATCACTCAAACTATAAACAGAGCCTCGTGTAAATGACCTCTTAAAAGATCCACCCTAGTGTCGGTCACTACCCTCATAACCCCGCTTTCCTTGTTGATTTTGTCTCGATCTTTCCTATCTACTTTCCACATCAAGCGCTATTTGTTGTACTGCACCGACAGTTGAGTACTCATACGATTCCACTCTTAGACGAATGTTCTCCCTTAATACTTCTTCAAACTTCCTTGCTCTATCTTTTTCTTCTAGTACTGCGCCCTTATCGAATCTTAGTAATGCATTATACTTGGAAGTATACTCAATTGCGGTCATATCCCCTTGCTTAAGATTATCAAACTCTCTCTTTTTGCATTATGGACAACCCAGCCCGCGAAAAGAATCGGTGATTGAACTATACCTTGAATCCCTCCCAAGTTATCGGTGCCCCTTGGTCCAACACATTTACCCACCAATTCTTGGTTTCACCCTTCAGTACATCACTTACATTTTCTATCTTTAGCATATGAGACATTGGAATAGTCCTGAATATCCTTTCCATATCCATAACCCAATGCTCTGCCAGCGCCATGTCAGAAGTCCTATAAAATTCTGTCGGTTTCTTTCTAGTAAATTGTTCTGATACAGATCTCATACCTCTATTCTTAGGTACATGTACTACAACTACTTCAATTAGAGGCATTGGAGGTAATCGTTCAGCTATATTTCGTATCCTATCTCCCATATTTCCTATCATTTCTGCCATTTCATTCATACGCCGGGTATGCGGTGATAATTCTCGATCACTCATGGTTGTAACTCCTGTAAGTCTCGATGCATAAACACTATGTATGTCCAACAATATCGATAACATGTATGTACAACAACATACATATGCATCAAACATCTCTACCATGTATGAATGCACTCTAGGACGTGTGACAATTTACTCAACACTCCACTCGTCGTCGAACATTCCCAAAGGTTTTGTTACCTATTGCTCTGATACCAATAAATGTCACGCCCCATCCTGCTATGTGTGGAAATAGGATAGGTGGCACGCCACCAAGGCTCATCCAATTCCATTAAAGTAAAATAAGAGCGCAAAATATATGTAAAGTCCATTAAATTAGAGTATAAAAAGTTTTGCCCAATTAAAATTGTTTAGAAAAGAATTCAGTTTGAGAAACAGAGGTCCTGTCAACTGATCGGGGGTCCAGTCGACTGAAGACTTGAAGCAGAAAGTAAGAAAAGTTTCCCAGTCCTGTCCAGTCAACTGTGACTAGGGTCCAGTCGACTGAGGCATCAAATTTTCAATCGATTGGTGCCTTATCATCGACTGGGCACTATGCATACAGAATGTGGTGCTTTCGTGCATGAAACAGTCGACTGATAACCCCTCCAGTCGACTGAAACCCTCAAAAATTGAAAGGGAAAACTGAAGAACACAGAGATCCAGTCGACTGAAATACGGACCAGTCGATTGATTCATCTCAGGAAAGCCCAATTCTGTAGCTTTCAAAACCGAAGGTCTCCAAACCAATTCCCAACAACAACACGATTATAATCCACACTTCATCACATTTATACAAAAGATTTATAACTACTAATCCAACCCGTAACAAGATTCGATTTCAACATTATCATTAATTCAATTTTTATTACAAGTTGGAAAGGAAACAAAAGTATAAACAACAGTGTTCCCCCGGCATTCCTCGGCCTCACTCCTCACCCTTCTTCTTTCCTCACTTCTTATCACCTGCAATGGAGTAAATCTCCACTGCTCAGCTATATGCTGAGTGCATATTTCTAAATATATGCTTATATGACAATTCATGGTTTAAGCATCTAAAACAGATAAAAATAGTCTCTAGGGTGAGTGGTATGCATTTATCCGATAATGAAACCGATGCCGTGGAAGGCACACCTCTCCCATGTATCCCATACACTGGTTGGGCCTTCCTCTATACCAGTTACAACCATAATCAAAATCTTCAAATCCTCAAGGTTCGAGGAGCTTATAACCCCGGATGAAATTGCACTAGTGACCCAATTAGACACTTACCATGCTCACATAAACAGTTATACATGCTTTTCATATAGTTTGATGTGCATAATTAAAGAGCCTAATTAACACATGAATTTTGCCCGGATCCAAAATATCAAAGTCGATATTCAAAACATAAAAATCTCATATATTTCATAGATCTAGAATTCATACCTCGTGCGACCTCTTCGAAACTTTGAAGGATCAACTAGAGGCCCGAATAAGCGTCGGGTCTTGGATTATACACGATTCCTACAAATTTACAGGGGTTTTTCCCAAATTCCTAGAAATTAGATTTTTGAAAAAGTTGGCCAAACACGGCCTAAGAAGTATCAAAACAAAGGTCTTACCTCAAGGAGTTCAAATCTAAAATCTGGTGAAAATCTGACGGACGAACGGTCGTCGATCGACGTTGTAAAGTCGTAGCCACAAAATCTCCTTTTTTCTCTTTCCTCTCTAGATATTTTTAGAAAGTGTGAGAAATGAAAATCTCAGCCTTTCTATTTATAGACACAACTTTCGTAAATTATATCGACCTTCCTACGAGTTTCTAAAACTTCTAATGATCTCCCGAAATGTCTTATATGTCTACTTTATTATTTCACGAGTGAAAACTAAAAGTTATAAAAGTTTTTGTCAAAGTTCTGTTTGGGTCCCAAAATAAGGATCCAAAATTAAATTCCATGGAATCATGGAATCTCTATACCACCTACTTTTTTATTTAACGTGTCACTCACGTTCTCACCACAATATACAAATGATAATTACCAATAATCAGAACTACTAGAACTCATACAAAATAGGTATAATCATTATTCACAAGAATACCAGATATTTCAAATAACATTTAAATAATAGAAATGTCATTTAACCATGCCAATGCAACATGACCTTTCAAGTTCCCGTGTCTCCAGTGACACCCAAGGGTGGATTTAGAAAATAATTCTAGGGGGGTCTTGATACAGGTGTTCGGGGGTAGCTGTAACACCTGTAATTTTTCTTTCATTAATAATATCAGCTTTTTGAATTTCTTTATTAGACCGGCTATATTATTATATTAGTTGGGTGACAATTTTGACGTATCTTAGGATTACTGATTAGACTGTAGTAACCATACCAACTCGACCATAATAAGATTTAACTTAGTCCCATACCCGGACCCGGACATTAGAAATAATACCCGATTGTACGTAAATCGAGACTGACACGTACACCGAGAAACTGATGCACGTAAACTGAGAAAGTGGCATATAATCCAAGATGGGCCCATATGGCCGGCCATGTGGTAGCCACATGCCACCCTCTTGGACACATATCCACTTGTAGGACACATGTCATGGCATATACACATGCCACATGACACCTAGCTCCTAGGATTTCTATATAAGCATGCATATAGCATGCATTATACACACTTTGTCTCTATGACCACCACTTAAAATCTATGAGAGAGAGCTGGAGTTTTAATTCTTGAGAGAAAGAAGAGAAGAAGTCATCCTTGAAGTTGAAGTTCAAGCTCCATTAAGCTCAAGAACAACATCAATCTTAATTTCAAGCTTTTGTGATTAATTAGTGAGTAAATTGTGAGTAAATTGTGAGTAATTGTGAGTAATCTAACTCAATTTAGAACATATATAGCATTTATTAATGTTTAGTAGGAGTTTGATGTTGTTGTGTTGAAGTTTTCATGACATGCAAGACAAATCCTTAAATCAGAGAAACAGAAACTTCCAGCAGAATGTAGCTTAGTAAAATGAATGTTTTGTGTAGCTTAGAAATCCTAATTAAGCTAGGATTTTTTGTGGAGAAAGGTAATTCATATATCTACAAATAACTCTTGTAGAGCTTAGTCTAGAAATCACTCCTTCATGGGTGAAATGCATGTACAACACAAGGTTATGAATATGAGAAACAGAAACTTATAGCAAAATGTAGCTTAGTAAAATGAATGTTTTGTGTAGCTCAAAAATCTGAATTAAACTAGGTTTTTTTTGTGGAGAAAGGTAACTCATATATGTACAAATAACTCTTCTATATCTCAGTCTAGAAATCACTCCTTCGTGGGTGAAATGTACAACGCAGTGTTATGAATCTGGGAAACAGAAGCTTTCAGCAAAATGTAGTTTAAGAAAATTAACATTTGGAGCAGCAGAAAAATGAGAATTAAGCTAAGTTTTTTTTTTGTGGAGAAAACTAACTCATTTATCTACAAATAACTCTTCTATAGTCAGGTCTAAAAATGAACCCTTCATAGGTAAAATTCAAGTATAACACCGTGCTAAAAATCTGGGACAGAATAGTCCGAGATATAAGAAATGTCTTGTAAAATAAATATTTTGAGTAGCTCAAAAATGTAATTGAAGCTAGATTTTTTTTGTACATGAAGATGATCCAAATACATATATTGTTATAGTTTCAAGTTTAATCTACAAAGTAATTTATCATGCCCAAATAAATCATATTAATTCAGTCAACACAGTGAAAATATATCCTGGTAAATTGTACAGCTTTTTGTAAGATGTTTTGTTTGTGCATGGTGTTGATTGTTGATGCTAGTTTTTCGGTACCTGTGTTGTTATGAAAATCTTTTGCTATGGTAGTGCTATCACGTTGATGTGTATGTTAAGGGTTTCATCTATATGCTTATTGGTATTAAATCCATGTTATAAATCCATGAGCTACGTGCTATGTTTTTCCATTGTTATGAATATAGTTTAGTGACCGTTGGAAAGTTCATACCAAAACTATAAGTATGTTATATGGCATGATTATTGCATTTGTAAGTGATTGGGAAAGTTTCCAACGTAAGCATATTGAGAGGTAAAACGGAATGTCAAACATAAAGCGAAATATTGACGGTTATAAATGGATGATATTAATGAACTAAACTACGAAATGTACGAATGTGTAAAATAACAATAAAACCTGATACGCCCATAAATATTCTGCTACAAGTCAAACCGTCAGCAGCTAAGCACCCGGATTATCCGGCAAGGGAACCTATGGCCCCTTGATCCTGGGGTGTTTCGAGTGCTACTACTCGGGGTGTTCGCACAGCCCGGGAATGCAGCTCAGCAGCTCCCCACAAAGTGCAGATTGAGAGCCAACCTGCTCAGTAGTTTCCTAAATCAGTCAGAAGACTAAAGGAAGGAATAGATAGTTTCCTAAGCCATTTAGGGAACCTCCCATGATTTGTGCTCATCAACTTGTAATTAGATTAGGCTTCCTTATCTAATCAGTTGCCTAATGCGGATGGTCTCTTACACCTATAAAATAGGCCACTCACCTCCATTAGAAAGGGATCACATTTTGAACTTGAAGAATAGCATATACATTCATCTCATACACATACACTCGGCCGGTATTACTGGTAGTGCCGCCCCAATTGTAGGCTCACCAGGCCCGCCAGTAATCTGCTAGTGAAGTGCACTGACGCACCCATGGACATAGGTCACCTTATTAACGGGGCCGAACCACATACAATTGATTATGTCACAATATCTCTCTTCTTAATCCCTCTTACCAATTTTTGGCATCATCAGTTTGGCACCGTCAGTGGGAAACGACAAGTTCCTCACCAACAAATTCCTTGACTGATCAACATGCCACCGAAGATGGGTAAGAAAAACACTGCTCTGGTCAGTCAGGAGAACTTGTAGCTCGAGCAGCAGGCCGCCTCCATGACCTCCGAGCAGATAACAGTGACGCTTGTGCAACTCCTAGAAGGCCAACGGCAAACCCAGCAGCAAATCGAAGCGCTGTTGGCCTTGCAGGAAAAGCGCCCTCAATCAGAGAATCAGAACGGGAAGAGTGCTCCCAATCGAGAGCCCGGAAGAGTCTGGAACCATACCCACTCCATGCCGGTATCCCCGTCGGATTGGGAACATGCCTGGGATGGTGACCGTAACAGAGTGCCCAGGCGCCCCAGGTGACGAGCTCGTTCCAATCCTCGTCGGGTGGAAGATGCCAGAGACATCATCAGCAGGCGTCGCACCACCAGGAGGGAGGGATCAGGGCCGAAGCCCCGAGAATCACCCAAAGACCCTCCTTCCCAGAGCTAGGGGGATCTTAGGCATACGATTCCCTAGAGCCGGAGCCAGGTTCTATCCCCGAGGTCAACACACTTCAAAGAGGAAGCCTCATCGTCTGATCCGACTTACTGCTCGGATATTGACAGGAAAACCGAGCGGGAGGACGTGAATGCTCAAATCCAGGGTTTGCAAAAATAGATCGAGTAATTGAGCCGCAAGCAGCGTCCTGACCATACCAACATAGAGACTGAGTAACCCTATACTTCTTAGTTCACCAGATTTCCCATCCCACGGAAGTTAAAGCCACCACATCTTCGTTCTTATGATGAGACAGGGAGCCCAATGGATCACATCCGTACCTATAAGGCCCAAATGGCGTTGGTTACCACTGTCGATGAATTATTATGCCTGGCCTTCCCCAACACTCTCAAGGGGCCAATTGTGCAGTGGTTCCACGCCCTCAAGCCCCGAAAGGTTGATGACTTCAAGACATTAAGCAAGCTATTCATTAGCTAGTTCGTAGGGATGCTTGACCGGTCGCAGCCGGACACTCAGCTATTGACCGTCAAGCAGCGTAAGGGTGAATCCCTAAGGGAGTATGTGGATCGCTTCAATCAGCAGAGGCTCCAGATCCGTAATTTGAACGAAACAGCAGCCATCATGGCCTTCTGCTTGGGGGCTCAACACATCAAGGTTGCTACGTTGTTCCATCGAGACCGACCGGCAACCCTGGTGGAGCTCTCAGAGAGGGTCAAAAAATATATAGACACTGAAGAATTCTTGAAATCCAAACGCTCCCGCTTCGCGGGAGATGAGTCCCCGAAGGCCAAGTGGAGGCGTAAGGGCTCTAAGAAGGGCCCGGTAAAAAAAGCAGAGGCAGGACCAACAGAGAGGAGGCTGGGATCAGCCCTAAATTGCTTTCACGCCTCTGTCCTGACCAATCCATGAAGTCATGTCCGCCGCCGAGGCGCAGAGGTTACTTCAACAACCGACAAAACTCAAATCCTCGCCCAGAAAGACGAATCGGGATAATTTTTACCGCTTCCATAGAGACCACGGCCATAACACAGAGGATTGGTTCAAGTTGAAGATAGCTATAGAAAAACTGATCGAGCAGGGTCATCTAACAGAATACGTCACCACGGATGGAGGGCCTACGCAAGGAGCCCGAGCTCCCAGTTAAATACAGCCTCTTGGTCAAATCAACGTGATCTCCAGAGGAACGTCGGGCGGCGGGGACTCACAGTCGACAAGGAAGAGGCATGCTCGTGCATCCCGGGTGGATGTCTGGCAGGTCCAATCCACCGGCTCCCCGCCAACTGACATACTGACGTTCACCTCCGACAATTTGAGAGGCGTCCACTGCCCCCATGATGACCCGTTGGTTGTGACGCTCTCCATAGCCAACTACGTGGTCAAGAGGGTGTTGGTGGACACAGGCAGCTTGACCGATATCATGTTCGTGTCAGCATTTGATCATCTTGGGAAGTCCAGGGATCGGCTCTGCCCGGTTGCTACTCCCCTGGTGGGTTTCAACGGATCAAGCACCCAGCCACTCGGTACCATGGAGCTCCCCGTGCTTATGGGAACTTACCCTCAACACGTCTCCCTACTGTCAAACTTTATAATAGTGGAGGTTCCATCTGCCTACAATGTCATTCTTGGGAGACCCACACTCAATAAAGCCAGGACCATCGTCTCCACTCAAAGCCTGACGGTCAAGTTCCCGAACCCTCAGGGACCCAGGAGCCTGCGTGGAGATCAGGTAACCGCCCAGAGTTACTATGTTAGTTACCTCCATTGGGAGGTCATCACAGAGACATTGAACGTCCAGGAGATGGACCTGAGGGATCAAAATGATAGAGTGGGCCCGATCAAAGAATTAGAACAAGTGGCGTTGAACCCACAACTCCCAGACCGAATGGTAAGCATCAGCACCCTGTTGGAGCCCCACCTTAGGGAGAAGCTGATTCAATTCCTGCAACAGAGTCTGGATGTGTTCGCCTGGTGCCATGAAGATATGCCCGGGATTGATCCCCGGGTAATGTCTCACCGGCTCAACATCGACCCAGACTCCCGGCCTATGAAGCAGAAGAGGCTATTGGGTTTGTGGCCTCAAACCATTACTTTATATAGGAGACATTGACATTTTAATATATGGATATCAGCTTTACATTTTGTTATGTATGTTTCTTTTATGAGATGATTGTTATCCTTAAGTATCATAGTAAGTAATGCGTGTATGTATGAGATACATACAAGTGAGATACGATTTGCTATTCTTTGTTACTTAGAACATGTCACAGTGGATGTTGAGACTAGGATATCTCATCAGGTTTACACTGTAGCATGATTAACTACCATTGGATGGAGTGATCAATCTCAAACACTAGAGTGTAACTCTTAGTTAATATGCTAGTGCTTATAGTGCATTGACGGACCTGAGCTTTCCTATTGACACTCAAGGCTGTTAATCAGTCGATAGGAACTCATAAGTTGTGTAAGGTACGTGTTCTCAATCTTGAGACGATTATGAACACAGACAGTGGATATGACTGCTTTGACTTACCAATCAGTGAGGTCTATAGAAGATCAACACCTGGGTATCTTGGGTATGTCATATTCATAGGGTTGTAAACATATATTGTCAAGACAGAATCTACCCTCTGTTTCAGAGTAAGCATTCCCTTGAGAATGTCACCAAGTCGATTACTGAGTACTACAGTCTTGTTGATAAGAGTTATCAACATGTTTGGTAATCATGAGAGGTGAATGGGACTCAAGGAATTCAAGAAGTAATCATATTTCAGGTTGACAGTAATAGTTATCCGACTACCTGAATATGAATACGAATGCTGAAGGTAGAGGGACATTAGTACAACATACAAGTCTAGTTATCGCTTCGGATATGTTCTTTTGCGTTGGAGTTCAGTTATCGTTTTATAGTGGAGTAAACGTTAACTGACCAGTTAGTTAGTTTGCTGATCAAAGAGTTTGGTCATGGTAATTAACAAACTGGTTTGAGCCAACAATTAAGAGCCTATGAGGTCCTACTCTTAACTCCGCCAGGATACTTGGAAAGACACATGAGGAAGTTGTCAAGACAAGTTCGATCGATCAAAGGATGTTCGATCGATTGAAGTCTTGGAAGTCTCGATCGATCGAGAATGGTTCGATCGATCGAAGGTTCGATCGATCGAAGGTCTTCGATCGCTTGAAGTCTAGGTCGGTTCTGGGAATCTATAAATAGGGTAGCTACGTTCTAGAAAAGAAGTTCATCATTTTGAACGTCAGAAGCTGCAGAAACTATTTTAGAGCACCAAACCATTTCCTTCCTCTCCATTAGGGTTTCCACCAACCCTAGTCCTTCCTGCGAGCATCCATAGGTGTCATAAGAGTGAAGGCCATCTAGTGGAAGCTGCTGGAAATCAAAGAAAATCAGAATTGGGTTCAAGACACTAAGGTCTAACTCTTGTCCCCTCTTGTGCGCATCTATGGAATTAACGAGTAGTAGATCCTGGGCTACCAATCAGTTATTATAACTGAATCTTTTCCGCTGAGCATTTAAAATAATTTTAAACCTATTTTTTTCCATCAATTGGTATCAGAACTAGGCTCGTTTGGATCTATAGATGCATTTTTGGAACACTATATTGATTTGCATGTTGATTTTAGAACTGTTTTCAAAACGGCATTGTCACAGATTTGTTTCTGTAGTGTTATCGCAGCAGAATACAAATCTGTGATTGCATGGGATGCAAGGCGGGTTCGATCGATCAAACATCCTCTGTACTCGAGCGATCGAACAGTCTTCGATCAATCGAAACCTTCTGGTGTTCGATCGATCGAATGAAGTTAGATCGATCGAGACAGATTCTTTGTCAGACTCTCTGTTTCACAGTTGTAAGGTGTTTTGAAATTAAAAGCTTTATTTTTAAAAGTATTCTGCAATTTTTTTAAATCATTGTATGAAACAAAAAGTTCAAGCGATTGAATAGAGTTCAATCGATCGAAGGTTCGAGCGATCGAACGGTCTTCGATCGATCGAACTGTGATAGAGAAGTAAGATGCTGTTTTAAGTTCTAATTCAGTATGTAAAGAGTTTATATACTATGTGAATCAATTAAGTATTCCAATAGTTACATATATTTGTTATATATGTATGGATGCGTGTACGACTAACCCTTTTGCAGCTAGTTTAGTCACTATCTCCCATGGCACCAAGACTTTTAAATTTTGTATTTAAATTGTTTGAGATTGGTGCATGTTGTAATTTAAGTTTGGTTTGGTTTTAAGGCATATGTAAAGGGCGCTACGACTTCAATCCTACGAAAAGGAAAGTCGCACCGATTTCCCTAGCCTTTTATTTTGTTGTTGCTATTTCTATTTCTAGATAAATTGTAAGCTTCGAAAGAAGCATAGGACAAATGTAATAGAATTAGAAAATCCATGAAGATGGAGCAAGGAGCATTTGTCCATGAAGATGGAGCTGGAGGCGATCAAACCAAAAAGGAGGTTCTATGAAGATAGAGCCATGGGAGATAGAGGCATCGTTTGGATGTCTTTATTTTCAATTTTAGTTTTTGTTTTATGTGCTTGGTTGTGATTGGCATTTAATTATATTGTTACTACTTGCATGCACGTAAAACAAGTTTTCTAAAATAAGATTCAAAAATTGTTTTTAACGCATTAGTAAACATTGGATGTTTATGGGTAATGTATAAAAACAATTTTTTTTCTAAAAAGAAAAATCCTTAATTTACCAAATCTAGTGGGAGAGGGTCTTATTTATTGACACCCACGATCTTCCATTAACGGTTCACTATAAGATGAGTAGTGCATTCTGTGTCACCTCGTCAAGGGTGATCATTCCATACGGAGGGTGCATTACTTATTGGTTACTAGATGTGAACTTCTTTTGATAGGATCAATCAGACGTGTTAGAGGGTGACCACCACACGGAGGCGCTACTTGAGACGATTGTGATTGGATCTTAGTTAATGGTACACACTAGCTAAGCTATGGATAAGGGATCCCACACGGGGCATTGTTCAGAAACTTAGAGATCAAACTGGATCGGGAGTCATAACTTGTTTTTACAAGAGTTGCATAGCGGACAAGTCTTGATTAATCGAAAAATTGAAAATTGACCACCACACGGAGGCTTTATTCTTTTGTTTCGATATTCCGGCGACTTTGTTTTAAAATAAGAGTTTTAAGGATTCTTTTATTTCAAACTGTCAAATCCTGATATCCATATTTATTTTGTTTGTTTGATTTTCAGTAATCATAATGTCTGGATCTGCATTTAGTCCACTTGCCACCATACTCACTCAAAACAAGTTAACTGGAAACAACTACACTGAATGGAAATGTAACCTTGACATCGTGTTAACTGCGGAGGATCACATATATGTCCTCACCACCCCATGCCCCGAAGAACCCGCGGTAAATGCTTCAGCACCTGCCAGACGCGAGTTCGACAAATGGAAAAAGTCGAATGGAATGGCTCGTTGCTATATTCTGGCCTCAATGGCTGGTGTGTTGCAACACCAGTTCCAATCGAATGATTCTGCCAGTGACATTATCACATCCCTGAAAAAGATGTTTGGGGAGCATGGCAGGCCTGCCAGACAGGTAGCCATGCAAATGATAATGAGTGCAAAGATGTCGGAAGGGACTCGAGTCAAGGAACATGTTTTAAAAATGATTGGTTATTTAAACGAGCTGGAGACCCTAGGTGCCAACATCGATGCACAGACCCAAGTTGATATGATCCTCAATTCGCTATCGCCTTCATTCGCTCAATTTAAACTTAACTATAATATGAATCAAATGAATTTTTCAATGAGCGAATTGATGAGTCCTCTTTTGGCAGCGGAAGGGGTGATCAAACCTGGGGTCAACGTTTTGAACGTTGAGAAAAGCGCTTCCTCTTCCCGATCTACATCGAAAGGAAAGAAAGGGAAGAAGAAGGCTAGTACTGGTGGTCCAAGTGTTGGACCGGTCCCTAAGATTGCAAAATCTAAGGGAAAAGGTAAGGGCAAAGGGAAGGTGGGTGGCCAAGGCAAAAGAAAGTGTTTCCAATGCGGAGAGAAGGGCCACTGGAAGAGGAACTGTCCAGAATTCTTAGCTACAAGAGTTCAAGGTATGATTGAATCACATGTGATTGAAGTAAGTTTTATTACGGATACTTCAAACACTTGGTGCATTGATTCTGGTGCGACTAACCATATCTGTAATTCATTGCAGAGGTTCAAATCAACCAGGAGGTGCAGTGATGGGGAAATCGTACTTACTCTAGGTTCTAGCGCAACCGTTTCTGCTGTTGCTATAGGAGTCGTAGTTTTAGAATTTCTAGACAATAAAGTTTTGATTTTATCAGATGTACTTTACGTCCCTTCAATGAGACGTAATTTAATTTCAGTTTCTAATTTATCGAATAATGGTTATTCTTTTCATTTTGGAACTGAAGTTGTGATTAAAAGAAATAGTTCTTTTATATGTTCTAGTGTTAAATCAAATGGTTTGTATGTGATTACTCCCAATATTTCTAAAGATTCTTGCTTAGAACTTAATAACTCAATTGTAACTACACCATCTAAAAGAAAAGAACCTTCCACTAATCCAACAAGGCTTTGGCACATGAGGCTTGGCCATATCAATCTAAATAGGATTGGCAGACTAGTCAAAGAAGGGATCTTAGGCGATTTGGTTCTCGAACCAATGGAAGTCTGTGAGTCTTGTTTAGAGGGTAAGATGACCAAAAGGCCCTTTCCCGCAAAGGGCAATAGGACCAATGCATTGTTGGAATTAGTTCATACTGATGTGTGTGGACCAATAAATATTAGAGCAAGGGGTGGTTATGAGTATTTCATAACATTTACCGATGACCACTCTAGGTATGGATATGTGTACCTAATGCAGCACAAGTCTGAAGCCTTTGAAAAGTTCAAAGAGTTTAGGGCTGAAGTGGAGAAGCAATTGGGCTCACATATCAAAGCCATTCGATCTGATCGAGGTGGCGAGTACCTCTCTAATGAGTTTATTGATCACCTCGTACAGAATGGGATTCTGTCACAGTTGACTGCACCTACCACGCCTCAGCAGAATGGTGTAGCTGAGAGAAGGAACCGGACTCTTTTAGACATGACTAGGTCAATGATGAGTTATTCAGAGTTGCCATTATTCCTTTGGGGTTATGCTTTGGAAACCGCTGCATACATACTAAATCTAGTGCCAAGCAAATCTGTTCCCAGGACACCATGGGAGATGTGGATTGGGCGCAAGCCTTCTTTGCAACATCTCCGGATATGGGGGTGTCCGGCACATGTGCTGAAAGGAAAGATGAGCAAGTTGGATTCTAGATCAGAAGTATGTTATTTTGTAGGGTATCCAAAGGGTACTTATGGATGGTATTTTTATGATCCAAGAGAACAAAAAGTGTTTGTTAGTACAAATGCTATTTTCTTAGAGGATGATTATATCATGAACCGTAAACCTAAGGGAAGGATAGATCTGAGAGAAATAGAAGGAGAGCCCTCAGTCCAACCCGCAGTTGATAACGATGTAAATAAAGAAAATACCACTTCTCCACCCATTTCTGCACCGGTACCTCGTCGTAGTGGGAGGATTATCAGCCAGCCTGATAGATACATGTTCTTAGGAGAAGTTTTTGAAGCTGTCTCCATAGAATCTGAATCTGATCCTGCCACATACGAAGAGGCAATGACTGATGTTGATTCAGAACATTGGGTTAAAGCTATGAAGGCTGAATTAGAATCTATGGATTCTAATCAGGTCTGGGATCTTGTAGAACTTCTAGCCAATATTAAACCCATTGGTTGTAAGTGGGTCTACAAGAGGAAAAGAGCATCTGATGGAAAGGTTGAGACCTTTAAGGCTAGGCTTGTAGCGAAAGGTTATACTCAGAGGGAGGGCATTGACTATGAGAAAACCTTCTCGCCGATAGCCATGCTCAAGTCCATCAGAATACTCTTATCCATTGCTGCATGCCTAGATTATGAGATCTGGAAGATGGACGTCAAGACTGCATTCTTAAATGGCAATCTTGAGGAGGACATCTTTATGCAACAACCAGAAGGGTTCATAGCTGGTCGGAAAGGTAACGTGGTATGCAAGTTGCAAAAGTCCATTTATGGGCTTAAGCAGGCATCCAGGAGTTGAAACATCCGATTTGACCAAGCGGTCAAGTCGTTTGGTTTCATACAGAATCTGGATGAACCTTGTGTATACAAGAAGTGTGAAGGAAAAGTGATGGCCTTTTTTGTGCTTTACATTGACGATATTCTACTCATTGGGAATGATGTAGCGGCATTGTCAACGGTCAAGGTTTGGCTAGCTAGTACTTTCGATATGAAGGATCTAGGAGAGGCGAGCTATATTCTTGGGATAAAGCTCTTTCGGGATCGCAAGCAAAAGATAATGGGATTGTCTCAAGCTGGTTATATCAATAAGGTGCTAACTAAGTTTTCAATGGATAATTCGAAGAAAGGTTTGTTACCTTTTAGGCATGGTTTAGCATTCTCCAAGGACCAGTGTCCCAAGACACAGGAAGAGAGGAATCGCATGGCAGGAATTCCATATACTTCGGCAGTTGGAAGTCTCATGTATGTGATGTTATGCACTAGACCAGATATCTGTTTTGCCGTTGGCATGGTTAGCAGATATCAATCGAATCTAGGTCCAGAGCACTGGACAGCCGTTAAGCACATTCTTAAGTACTTGAGAAGGACTAAAGATTGCATGCTTATGTACGGCGGTAATGAGTTAATTCCAGTTGGATATACTGACACGGACTTTATGTCAGATAAAGATTCGAGGAAGTTAACATCCAGACATCTCTTTACCTTAGGAGGTGGTGCTGTTAGTTGGAGGAGCATTAAGCAAAAATGCATAGCAGACTCAACTACAGAAGCTGAGTATGTGGCTGCTTGTGAAGCCGCAAAGGAAGCTGTTTGGCTCAAGAAGTTCCTTATGGAGCTCGAAGTGGTACCAGCGTCATTGTCACCTATTACGCTTTATTGTGATAATAGTGGGGCAGTGGCTCAGTCCAAGGAGCCAAGGAACCACGGAAAAGGGAAGCACGTAGAGCAGAAATATCATCTTATCCGAGATATTGTTCAATGTGGAGATGTGACTGTCACCAAGATTGCCACCGTTGACAATCTTGCTGATCCGTTTACAAAGGCTTTGCCACAGAAGGTCTTTGATCGTCATCTAGATAGTCTAGGTCTCAGATGTAATCCTGTATGGTTGTGAGTGCAAGTGGGAGTTTGTTAGGTTTGTGCCCTCAAACTATTACTTTATATAGAAGACATTGACATTTTAATATATGGATATCAGCTTTACATTTTGTTATGTATATTTCTTTCATGAGATGATTGTTATCCTTAAGTATCATAGTAAGTAATGCGTGTATGTATGAGATACATACAAGTGAGATACGATTTGCTATTCTTTGTTACTTAGAACATGTCAGAGTGGATGTTGAGACTAGGATATCTCATCAGGTTTACACTGTAGCATGATTAACTACCATTGGATGGAGTGATCAATCTCAATCACTAGAGTGTAACTCTTAGTTAATATGCTAGTGCTTATAGTGCATTGACGGACCTGAGCTTTCCTATTGACACTCAAGGCTGTCAATCAGTCGATAGGAACTCATAAGTTGTGTAAGGTACGTGTTCTCAATCTTGAGACGATTATGAACACAGACAGTGGATATGACTGCTATGACTTACCAATCAGTGAGGTCTATAAAAGATCAACACCTGGGTATCTTGGGTATGTCATATTCATAGGGTTGTGAACATATATTGTCAAGACAGAATCTACCCTCTGTTTCAGAGTAAGCATTCCCTTGAGAATGTCACCAAGTCGATTACTGAGTACTGCAGTCTTGTTGATAAGAGTTATCAACATGTTTGGTAATCATGAGAGGTGAATGGGACTCAAGGAATTCAAGAAGTAATCATGATTCAGGTTGACAGTAACAGTTATCCGACTACCTGAATATGATTACGAATGCTGAAGGTAGAGGGACATTAGTACAACATACAAGTCTAGTTATCGCTTCGGATATGTTCTTTTGCGTTGGAGTTCAGTTATCGTTTTATAGTGGAGTAAACGTTAACTGACCAGTTAGTTAGTTTGCTGATCAAAGAGTTTGGTCACGGTAATTAACAAACTGGTCTGAGCCAACAATTAAGAGCCTAGGAGGTCCTACTCTTAGCTCTGCCAGGATACTTGGAAAGACACATGAGGAAGTTGTCAAGACAAGTTCGATCGATCGAAGGATGTTTGATCGATTGAAGTCTTGGAAGTCTTGATCGATTGAGAATGGTTCGATCGATCGAAGGTCTTCGATCGCTCGAACTCTAGGTCGGTTCTGGGAATCTATAAATAGGGCAGCTGCGTTCTGGAAAAGAAGTTCGTCATTTTGAACGTCAGAAGCTGCAGAAACTATTTTAGAGCACCAAACCTTCTCCTTCCTCTCCATTAGGGTTCCCACCAACCCTAGTCCTTCCTGCGAGCATCCATAGGTGTCATAAGAGTGAAGGCCATCTAGTGGAAGCTGCTGGAAATCAAACAAAATCAGAATTGGGTTCAAGACACTAAGGTATAACTCTTGTCCCCTCTTGTGCGCATCTATGGAATTAACGAGTAGTAGATCCTGGTCTACCAATCAGTTATTATAACTGAATCTTTTCCGCTGCGCGTTTAAAATAATTTTAAACCTATTTTTTTCCATCAGAGGCGGGGCATGGCCCCCGAGCGACAGAAAGTAGTGTGTGAGGAGGTCGAGAAGCTCCTCAAAGCCCACTCCATACGAGAGGTCCACTACCCCGATTGGCTAGCCAACGTAGTACTTGTTAAGAAAGGCAACGGGAAGTAGAGGATGTGCGTGGACTTCACTGACCTGAACAAAGCCTGCCCCAAGGACTGCTATCCACTGCCTAGGATAGATCTCCTTGTGGATTCCATGGCCGGTCATTCACTCCTCTCGTTTATGGATGCCTATTCTGTGTATAATCAAATCAGCATGTACCCCAGGGACAAAGAAAAGACCTCGTTCATCACGGACCAGGGAACCTACTGCTACAAAGTCATGGCTTTCAGCCTCAAAAATGTCGGGGCAACTTATCAATGCCTGGTCAATCACATGTTCAAAGACCTGATTGGGAAATCAATGGAGGTGTACGTCGATGATCTATTGGTCAAAAGCCGGGACGAGTCCGACCATCTGGAACATTTGGCCGGGGCCTTCAGCATTTTGAGGAACTTTAGGATGAGGTTGAACCCGGCCAAGTGCACATTCGGCGTCTCATCCAGAAAGTTCTTGGGGCACCTAGTTAGCAGGCGGGGCATTGAAGTAAACCCCGAGAAAATCCAGGTCCTCATCAACATGCGATCGCCCAGGTCGACAAAAGAAGTACAGAGTCTGGCCAGACGGGTTGCCGCACTGAACAGATTTATCTCCACAGCTACTGACCGGTGCCTGCCATTTTTTAGGATCCTCCGTAAGGCGTTTCAGTGGTCTGAGGAGTATGAGGAGGCATTCCAGGCACTCAAGAAGTACTTGGCATCTCCCCCTCTACTCTCAATACCCGTACCGGGAGAAGAATTGTTCCTATACCTGGCAGTATCACCCACAGCGGTTAGCTCAGCACTCATCATAGAAGAGCACAGGATAAAGTTCCCAGTGTACTATACTAGCCGGGTGCTCCAAGGTGCGGAGAGCAGATACTCCCGCATCGAAAAACTTGCATTCGTTCTCATCACCTCCGCCTGGAGACTCCGTCCGTACTTTCAGGCCCATGTCATTGTGGTTCTTACCGACCAACCTCTCCGTACGATCTTAAGCAGGCCTGACATGTCCAGCAGGCTCGTCAAGTGGGCCGTGGAGTTAGAGGAATTTGAAGTGGCCTACCGCCCCCAGACGGCAATCAAGGGGCAAGAAGAGTAGCAGACTTTCTAGTTGAGTTCACATATCTAGAAGACCTAGTTGAAGAACTCGACCCACCGGTCCGACCGCTCCGGTTACAGGCTAACATCCCCACTTGGGTGCTGCATGTGGACGGTTCCTCAAACCAGCAAGGCAGTGGGGCAGGAATCATCTTCACTACGCCTAACGGCATCTAGCTCGAGTATGCCCTAAGGTTTAGGTTTTGTGCCTCTAACAACGAAGCTGAGTATGAAGCCCTATTGGTCTGATTGCAGTTGGCCACTTCCATGGGTGCGCAACAGGTCCAAAGTTATAGCGACTCTCAGCTTGTGGTCAATCAAGTCAACCAAGAGTACGAAGCCCGGGGAGACAATATGGTAGCCTATCTAGCCCTTGTTTGAGCAGTTTTGAAGAACCTTTAGGGTTTCTGTATCATTCAGATACCCAGAGAGGAAAACCCCAGGGCCGACCGGTTAGCCTGCCTCGCTTCGTCTTCTGAGTCAGACTTGCCCGGGATAAGGGTAGAATACCTGCCCGAGCCAAGTGTGATCAACTCAGAATGCATAGAAGTGGAACCAGACGCCTTGGGACCTAGCTGGATGGACCCGATCGTAGCATTACTGACAATGGGCATGTTACCAAACGAGAAAGAGGAGGCCCGCCGGGTCAGGTACCGGGCGGCCCGATATCATCTTATAGATGGAATCCTCTACAAAAGGGGATTCTCTATACCTCACCTCCGATGCGTCCATCCCGCACAGGTCCAATCAGTGTTGTACAAAATCTATGAAGGAGTGTGTGGGAATCACATCAGAGGTCGGGCACTTTCTAGAAAGGCCTTACTGCAAGGATATTACTGGCCGACAAAGGCCCCGGATTCTCAGGAGTATGTCAAAAGATGCGACAAATGTCAGAGATACTCTCCCATGATCAACCGACTGGGAGAGCTTCAGACACCGACCCAAAGCCTCTGGCCCTTTGCTCAGTGGGGTATCGACATTGTCGGACCCCTACCGACGGGAAAAAGACAGGTCAAGTTCGTAGTCATCGCCATTGACTACTTTACCAAGTAGGCGGAGGCTGAGCCCTTGACAACAATAACTGAGAGAAAAATGGAAAGCTTCATGGAAAAAGAACATCCTCTGTAGGTTCAGCTTTCCCCGGGTTCTGGTCAGCGATAACGGTAGGCAATTCGATACCCCATTGTTCAGGCAGCTCTGCTCGGGCTATGGGATACATAATCACTACTCCTTCCCTGAGCACCCTCAAGCCAATGGTCAAGCCGAGGTGACAAACTGAACGATCTTACAGTCGATTAAAATAAGACTTGAAAGCTCCAAAGGACTATGGGCTAAAGAACTGCCAACCCTCCTGTGGGCCTACCGAACTACGACCCGAGCGGCAACAGGTGAGACGCCGTTTTCCTTAACCTACGGGTTTAAGGCAGT
Source organism: Hydrangea macrophylla (assembly GCA_033977485.1). Lineage (NCBI taxonomy): Eukaryota > Viridiplantae > Streptophyta > Magnoliopsida > Cornales > Hydrangeaceae > Hydrangea > Hydrangea macrophylla. Next base: position 22,727,946 of record CM066985.1, read on the forward strand.
GGTCCCTATAGAGCTTGGGTTACCTACTTACCGGGTGGCAAATTACAACATGCCAGACAATGAAGACGCTCTCAAAACAGAACTGGACTTAGTGGAGAAGAAAAGAGAGATCGGGCGTATCTCAAAGTTGCAGCCTCCAAGCAGAACGTGTCTTGGTACTATAATAGCAGGGTAAAGCATCGCAGTTTCCTGGTGGGGGATCTAGTCCTCAAGGCCGTCAATCAGTCCTCAAGAGTCCCGAGCCATGGATAGTTGGGGCCAAACTGGGAAGGCCCATATCTTGTTACTACGGTAAACTGCCCGAAAACTTACTGGCTTCGGAGCCTGGATGGACGTGATCTGTCTCACCCTTGGAATCTGCAACACCTTCGCATGTATTATCAGTAACCTAGAGACGAGGTCAGTTTAACACTGATTAGAAAATTTTTGTAGCTCTATTTGAGCATTCATTGTAAATTCTTGAATAAAATAAAAGACTTTACTTTGCAAAATTACTCCTATCACTGTCCCGTCCAATATTGACAGACCTCGGGCCTAACCCCGAGGCAAAAAACCTTGGCTCAAAACCAAGGCACAAAGACCTCGGGCCTAACCCCGAGGCAAAAGACCTTTGCTCAAAACTAAGGCACAAAAACCTCGGGCCTAACCCCGAGGCAAAAGACCTTGGCTCAAAACCAAGGCACAAAGACCTCGGGCCAAATCCCGAGGCAAAAGACCTTGGCTCATAACCAAGGCATAAAGACCTCGGGCCTAACCCCGAGGCAAAAGACCTTGGCTCAAAACTAAGGCATAAAGACCTCGGGCCTAACCCTGAGCTACGGCTTCGCTTAGCCCCAACCAGGAACGGGGGCAAACCCCCTAGGTGGCTGACGATGGCAAGCCTCAAATGACCCTACAACCACCCATGTTCCAGGTCGGTTTCCTACGGCCATTCACTCCCGCACACCCGCCTTAGCAAAATGATTGGGGGGCAGGGACTGGGCTAAAATAGGAAATCATACTGGTCATTAAAAGGACTTGGAATCCTAACATTCCTAAGTACTTACAGTGATTAGAGATAAAACATCCCGGACGGTAAAATAGGATCTTCCCATAATACACCGGGCCATCCCAGACGGTAAACCGGGAGAGTTCCTATGATATACCAGGCAGTCACCTTTAAAACAGGTCGGTAAAACCAGATGTTCTACCGGTTACAGCTCTAAACCATTTGCTAAGGCAGGAATTTGTGTCAGTCAAAACTAGGCGGACACTGGCAATCACAAACAGGCACACAAGTACAAAAATGGTAAACAGTTAATGGAAAAGACGGTCTCAAGGACCTTTTCATTAGTTAAAAACTATTTGTACAGGGCCTGGGGGCAGTTGTAGTAGCCTCCCCCCCCCCCCCCCCCCCCCCCCGCCAAAAAAAAAAAAAAAAACTACAATATAGACGAAAACAGGTCGGGGACCTTAGTCATCCACCTTGACCACGTCTTCGGTCTCCCCAGCCTCCTCTTCGGGGGCAGCTCCGATTCCAGGTTCCGAGCCCCCGTCCGAGGCAGGTACAGTAGCTCCATCACCAACAGGAGGACCGACGTCCCAATAGTCTGAGTCAATGCCCTGATAGGACAAGATGTCCCACTCGGGGTGATCCCGGGCTACCCTTCATTTCAGGTCCTCGTAGCCTTGGAAGAAGTCGTCGTCAAACGCTTCTTCTATGGCCCCTGCGGCTGTCACCTCATCTGCGGCATTTGCTCAGGCCTCAGCCTCCGCCGTGAGGGCTCGGGAAGCCTCTAAATCAACCTCAGCCGCCGCCAGATCAGCCTGGGCTGCCCCCAAACTCAAGGCCAAGGTTGTGGTCTTTCCTATCTCGATGGCCAGAGCAGCCTTCCCGGCCTCTGATTTCGCCCACTCTTTTGATAAGGTCGATTCGGCGGTGCTGGCCTTCCAGGCCAGAGAGGATAGAAGAGACTCGGACCTTGCGGCCATGCAGCTAACCTGCAACGAAAGAAAGGAGACGGGTCAGTAAACAAGGAAAATAAAAAAAAATAGCCAATACTCAAGGGGCAGAAGTGCTTACCAGGTGGGAAAGGCTATACAGCCATCCTTGGAAGTCCTCAGGAGACAGGTTTGTATATGTCTCCACTTAGCTCGGGATAAGGGCTGACTTCACCCTTTCCCGGATCTCGGCGGGACCCCCAATCGATAAACCGGACAGTATGTCTTCCCAGGGAGTGCTCTCCTCCATAGCCACCGCCTGGGAAGCTGACGTCCCCACAGGTTTTGGGCGGTTAGCTGTCCCATGGCGAATGTGCCTTAGAGGGCGTTCGCTACCCGGGGCTTCGGCGGTGGGTCTCTTTCCTTGCACCACCGCCAACCGGGCAGCAGCAGCTACTCCAAATTCCTTTTTGGAGCCATTTTTGTAAAGAAAAAAAATGCTTGGTCAGAAAGTGATAAAGACAGCAAAAGGAAAAATGCGAAACGGGAAGACTCGTAGCTCGGACAATCACCAGGAATGATCGGTGAGAAAGTGGGAGCCTGAACTGGTTCTTCTGAAGAATAAGACTCGACAAATTCACCCGTCCGGGACAGCACGTTGGAGATGGGGGTGGGCAGCTCTACCAAACCCAAGATCCTGGCTTGGCACACTTCAGGGATTTTGGGAGGTTCTGTTGACCCAGCTGTAAATAGGAACATGGAAGCAGTTAGTAGACCAATAACCTCCTAAAGTAAGGAGAAATGAAAAGGAGCATACAGGGCGGTCTTACCCCTCAATTGCCTTACCTTGGAAGTAGTCAACTGGGATCCTGGGGCCCGATCACAGAGGCAAAGAGCGAACACCTGGTAGAATTTATTCTTCCACCCCTTGTTATTACTCGGGCATTTGTTAATGATCTTCCTACCCGGTCGGGCGGAAAAAGAAAAGAAACCAACCTCCCTGTGCACGAGAAAAGGCCAGTGAGCCCATAAAAACTCCCGGAGGGTGATTTCATATCCGAAGACCTAGGGCCACAGAGAGATGGACCCCATCAGGAACCTCCACCCGTTGGGAGTTAACTACTTGGGGGTAATCCCGAGGTAAATCAGAATGTCCCAGGCGACTAGATAAAGCAGAAGGCAGAGGCCAGCCATCAGTACATCCTCAAATAGGGTGACGAAGCCTGGCTGGTAAAGATGCGCTCCGCCGAGGTTAACGGCTAAGGAAGAATCGTAGGGGAGCAAAATACCTCTCCCTAATGCGCACAAGGTCTTGGGAGCGCAAGGTAGAGGAGGTGGACTCACAGGCAAACACGTCCTTAGGGTCGGGTCTGCCCCGTGTCTCATCGCCTTCCCCACAGAAAACAGAGGCAACAGGGGCCTCCTGGATGGAATCGCTATCAGACACACGAGTAGGAATCCTGCCCTCACTTTAGTGATCAAAGGGGGACGAGGATGGCAGACTCAGACTTGTGTCCTGCTCCTCTGATCCGGACCGTTCATCCTTTGACCGGGAGGACGAGTTAAAATCGGAGTGACACATTCTTGGGGTTTCGGTAATAGGGCTGGAAAGAAGGTGATGACCAAGGTATGGGTCAGGAACCCTGAGCCTGGTATACAGAGGGGATAAGGTCACTAACCTAAAGGGTAAAGAGTGAATGGAACTTAGCACTAGATGGAACTCTCTCAAGACTACTCCGGGGGGCAACCGCTCGGTTTAACTGTCCTAAGGATCCACCTGACTTAAAGAAAAAACAGAACCTAAGGAGGAAGAAATCCCACTCCCGCTCAAAGCCTACCGGGTTCGCTCCCTACAACCTCATAGCGAAAAGAAAGAGAACGAAGAGAATGGCAAATTAAAACTCAGAAAGGAAAGGGACTTACAAAAATTAACGCAAGAAAGGGCTCGAAAATCTTGACCGAGAATTGTTTGCTTTTAAAATTGCTCGGGAATGTATGTCTTTGCAGTAAAGAGTTGAAGAAATGAGCAAGTGTTCCTTTATATAGGAACCACGGACGGTTCAGATCAAAAAAGATCCAACGGCTCATATGCTTCCCGCCCAAAGTGGCTGACAGTTGTTGCCTCGGGCACGTGAAGCGTCGCCTCAAAAGGCGTGCGTATTAAATGCACAACGAGACGGTTTGGTTACCGTATAAACGGTCCAGTTACACCCACGCTGGTATCGTTCGATCCTGACTAGGCCAGTTATAAGTTAACATGTGGCGCAGGTAAGACTCGGGCCCACAAACTCAATGCTCGGTCCATACCCCAGCTGACCACAACGACCGGACTCACCCCGGTTTGAGTCCCGGTCTCTTATTGGACGGTTCCTCAAAAGCGATCTTAATTTTCAAACTTCATCTTATGGGACATCACATCAACTTCAAAAATGGGGGGCAGCTGATACACCCAGAAATATTCTGCTATAAGTCAAATCTCCACGTCAGCAGCTAAGCACCTGAATTATCCGGCAAGGGAGCCTATGGCCCACTGATCCCGGGGTCTTTTGAGTGCTATCGGTCAGGGTGTTCACACAGCACAGGAATGTGGCTCAGTAGCTCTCCACAAGGTGCAGATTGATAGCCAAGTTGCTCAGCAGTTTCCTAAATTAGTCAGAAGACAAAAGGAAGATGTAGACAGTTTTCCAAGCCATTTAGGGAACCTCCCATGATTTGTGCTCATCAACTTGTAATTAGATTAGGCTTCCTTATCTAATCAGTTGCCTAATGCTGGTGGTCTCTTGCACCTATAAAAGAGGCCACTCACCTCCATTAAAAAGGGATCGCATTCTAAACTTAAAGAATAGCATATACATTCATCTCATACGCATACACCCGACCGGTATTACTGGTAGTGCTGCCCCAATTGTTGGCTCACCAGGCCTGCCGGTGATCTGCTAGTGAAGCGCACTGACGCACCTACGGACGTAGTTCACCTTATTAATGGGGCTGAACCACATACAATTGATTGTGTGACAATATCTCTCTTCTTAATCCCTCTTACCAATTTTTGGCATCATCAAAACCTTCAATAACAGATTTTATGCGAATAAGGAACATTGGGTCTCATTTCTAGTCGTGTGACTATTGGTCAAAGTTGATTTGTGAACTTTCGTGTCGTGTTTGGATATTTATTGCAAAGTTGGTCTTTCGATAATTCCATAGAGTCGATTGGAGAGTCATGTTTGTGTTCGGTCAAGTGCGGATGATCTGAGGATTGTCATGATGTGTTCAATCAAGTAGTTGATTATTTTTTCGCACCCTTGGACTGAGGATCGGCATGACGTGTTTGGTTATGTACGGGTGACCTGAGGATTAGCATGACGTGTTCGTCCAACTGATTGTTAATATCCCGCACACTTGTTATGAGGATCATCAGCAATGCGTTCAACCAAGCGATTCATTGTCGAGTGTTGTTCTTTCTTGTCCGGTAAATGCGTTCGGAGTTAAGTCTTCTTTCATCCAATGTCATTTGTCAGTTCAGTTGTTAATTAAGTTTTGAAGGGAATGATTGGGTTTAAACAAGGTATAGTTTTGAGAATAAGAAAAGATTAACGAGACATAGTTGAGAATAAGAAGAAATAAAGACTAACTTACCTTAAGTGGTGGTAACCTTAAGGGGACCCTCACTTAGCTTAATCGCTAACAGCTTTTCATGCCGCTGGACCTTCCACGTCTAGCCTTTGCAGGTCCAAACGGAGCCGATTGCTATCAAGATGCGGGCTATACTACTGAAGAGTATACTGGTGAAGATTACTATGAGGAAGGCTATGGTTTCGCCAGCTGAATACTTTGGAGCTTTTCTTTTGTTATAGTTCTCTTATTGTTATGTTAGTGATGTAATAGTTTAGCTGGTCTTGTAATATGTAACTTTTGGATATCTTTTTGGTCTGTAACATACCACTGATGTAAGTCTTGGATGTTTTAAATTTCTGCTTCCGCTGAACTTAGTCACTTTCCCATATCACATTATTGTTATCAGCATGTTTGGACAATCAGGTGACACTCTCAACTAATCACGTATCTACAAACCCATCAAGGAAATTCATTTTTCCCTATTTTTGGTACTTTGAGGTTTGACAGGGATTTTTGGTATCAGAGCCTTAGGTTTTGACGCACTCACTGATTGTCCTACACCTTAAGTTATGAGCATAAGATTTACCTCGTATTCGTACTGACACTAAGTTAGTTCCTTTTACAGGACAATGGAGCCAATCTTTGTTCACGATGATTTCGGAGGGCACTATATTCTCGATGGTCGTATCCAGCCTACCGACCCTGTACTATATTGACAGCGGATCCGCCAGAGGGCGAGGCACATTTTAGAGGAGGACTTCGGAGAGCCGTGCATACCAATGCACTGTAGTATCTAGATCAAGTTCAGCTTGAGTCGATTCATGCTTTAGAGACCACCATACTTATCCACCAGGAGCTTATCAGTATGGCTCAGGACAAGGCAGTATACAACGATATACTCTTCCCGATTATCATGGCCACACCAGCACCACCATTCTCACCCGAGCCCATACCAGAGTCAGATGCAGATTCAGACCCCATGGATACAGATAACGATGATGACAGAGTAAGTAGAGAGGATTCTGCAGGCAGTAGCCACACAGTAGACGACCCATTTGATGGTGACAACATAGATGATGACGATGACCTGATGATTGAGGACGACCAAGTGTGTAGCGATGATGAGCCGATCAAAGAGGCCGATCCAGTAGAGGATGCTTAGGGACCAGAGGATGATGTATACGATCATCCAGTACTGCCAGCTGATGAGGATGTGATAGTACCGATACCCGAGTAGGACCACGGGGCAGATCCAACTGATGTTGAGGAGGACCCGGAGTAGGAGTTCTTAGAGGACCGCATAGACGATCCAGTTATAGAGCTGATTCAGGACGATCTCAATGCACAGCCTGACCTACACGACGACATGGATCCAGATGAAGTCGTTAAGCCTGACGAGTTAGCTGTCGAGTTGGATGATGCACCACCAGAGGATGTAGAGCTAGACGATGAGGATGACATCGACTTGGATGGAGTTAGCGGAGATGGCATAGCACTAGGATGGATATTACTAGATGGTGGACCAGATGAGTTTGACCAGTGGCTGGATTTTATGCTAGCGGAGGTAGTTACCATTCCAGGGGACGAGATACCACCTACAGTTACCGATAATGAGGAAGACTTCTATTCCCTACCATGTTGATATGATCTTCAGAGAGCTACTATTACTTCTATATAGTAATGTGCATATTAGTTTTGTTTGGTGTAGCTGATATTATAGATATTTCAGTTGGTACACATCAAGACCACTGATCGGGAGAGAATAAGTCCTCATTATACACCTTAATTCACATTTGTTAGTTGTTTTTATCCTGTTTTTGTATAATTTTACTTTGTTTTCCACTTTCTGTTACGTTTTAGGAGAAAGCAATGATTTTCGGTTAAATGGAGTGAAAAAGCAAAAAAGAAAGAAGCAGAAAAAGCCAGTTCGCACGAGCGGCCCGCTCGCATGAGAATCCAGCACATCGTTCGAGCGGCCCGCTCGCGCGACCTCCCATTTTACGTGCTCGCGCGGCCCGCTCGCGCGATCCGTACGAAAAAATGTAAAATGCGTATTTTGGAGTGCTGAAGACTCCTATGTGGACGAAATTGTTCAATTACGTCCAGAAAGCGAAATTTAGCAGTTTTACTGAGATTAGGTTTAGGAAAATCCTCCTAATCTCTCTATGACTATATATATCTCATTCTAAATCAAAGGAGGGGGACACATTCATTCATTAAAGACTTTTGAAGGCAAGAGGAAGGAGAAGAGCAAGCTTGAAGGTCTCTAATGGCTATCATCAAATCAATCTTCGTGCTTTCATCCACCATGTGCAACTAAACTCCTAATCTAGGGTTTCAATGAAACCCTAGCTATGTGAAGGGGGAATTCTATGCTTTTTTATTTTCGGATTTTATGTATTGGATAGTGATTGTATGTTGGTGGATTATTTATTTATAATCAGTTTTTAATGGTAATAATCAAGAGTATTTTGGATCTATTCTTGTCTTAGATTTTTTCTTATGCTTATTGAACTCAATAGTCCTTGATTTCTGTGATTGATAGGAGTATTTACATACAATAGTGCTTATGTGATTGTGACGTTTACATCTTTTATAATCTATGCTTAGGAAAGATGAGTTATGCTACACCCTAGTCATAGGTAGATAATTCATGTGAACTATATATGGATTATGCTTAGGGTAAACTAACGATATCATCTCGCTGATTCTACTGGGCTTGTAGCTACAATAGATCGTGACTATTCAAACATCGAACTTATAATAGAAAGTCTAGACCCCCGATGCATAGTTAGTGGTGGAATTGTAATCCTAGATCTCATCCACTCATAATTAAAACAATATTAAATTTTACATCAGTTTATTTAGATTTAATTCTTGAATTTATTTCCATAATTTCATAGTTTCATTCATAATTTACTTAGTAGTAAGAATCAAATCATCAATCAATCGAACTTCTATTTTTCTTATAACTATATAGATTCGATTTTAGAAATTAAAGGATTAAAAATTAACAATCTCTGTGGGTTCGACCTTTACTTCCACACTACAAATCTTTAGAAAGTAAAGCATACTTTTATATCTTGATTTTGACAAGATCAACCACCTATAAAGACTTGGTATGGAATCAAAGGATATAAGTAGTAAAACTTGTGCGTTGTTTTCAGATGGCTAGAGGACGTAGGGGGAACCGCAATGGTCATAATGAGGAAGAACCGGAGATACCTAATGAGATAGACCCTACAAGACTACTCTCAGCCTTGGTCAGAAGGATTGAGAGGGCTTCAAACAATATAGGAAACAACAACCACCCAACACCACCCCCAAGGCAGACAGGGGATAAGTTACTTGAACGTTTCTGCGCATTAAGACCAAAAAAGTTCAATGGGATGATGGAACCATGGAAAGCAGAGCAATGGCTATGAGAGATGGATCTCATCTTCGAAGCCATGGATTGCAGTGAGGCCGAAAAACACCGCCTAGCCGTATTTTAGTTGACATATGCTGCTATAGACTAGTAGAAAGCAGAAGAGACTACTTTGGGAGAAAGAGCCTTAAGGGAAATGACATGGACCGTGTTCAAGGAACGGTTCCTAGCAAAGTATTTTCCATTAGTAGAACGAAATCTGAAGAAGAAAGAATTCATGGAATTGGTTCAAGGAAACAAGTCTGTTCAAGAGTATACAACGTAATTCGAGCGCCTGTCCCATTTTGCGCATCACATGGTGGACACACCTGAAAAGAAGAATAAACAATATCACCAAGGTTTATCTCTTTCACTACAAGAGACGACTGCAGTTTACGTGAGTCAATCCTTTGAATCTTTGGTAGGGTTAGATACACAGATGGAGAATATACAGAAACAGAAGCAGAAGAGGTTTACCAGTAGGTTTCCATCACAAAATGTCCAAGGATCAAGGCCACCCATGCATTATCAGAATAACAAGCGCACTTGGAATGGAGAAAAGAAGCTGCAGCAAGCACGGAGGCAACCATAGCAAGCCAAAACTGTAGCACCACAAGCACTAGTCCCTGTTAGATATTAAGGAGATTATATCACCCAAGGAAAAGGTCCAAGGAGTTGCTTCAACTGTGGCATACCCGGCCACCATGCCAAAGATTGCAGAACCTCCAACAACCACGATCCGAGACTGCAAGGCACCGCGCTGAGGATACAATGGACCCAATGCTCAAGGGCAAGCTACCAAGACTCATCTAAATGTCATTATTCTGGAAGCAGCAGGCTTTGACGCCGAAGTGCATTAGAATCTAGAAGGTACACTCACTCTTTTCAGCAACGGAGTTAAAACCTTATTTGATACTGGAGCGTCGAATTCGTTTATTGCTAGTAGAGTCGTACAAGATTTGGGTTTAGTACCTCAAAACCTTATTGTACCATTGAATGCCACATCTCCGATGGGTACATCTGTTAAGTTAAATAGGGTATGCAGAAACTGTCCCATCAATATAGAAGATAGAGACCTATTTGTGGATTTGGTGATCTTGTCAATGAAGGAGTTCGACGTCATCTTAGGAATTGACTGGCTCACCAAGTACCATGGTAACTTGGATTATACCAGCAAATCGATTACCTTTATAATACTTAGAAGTCAACCCTTTTTCTTTCAGTGTAACCCGTTTAGTGATGGTTTTCACACTAGTCGCTTGGCTGCCATCTAGGGCACAAGCTCAGAGATCACGATCACAGAGATTCCGACAGTACGAGAATTCGAGGATGTATTTAAAGATCTCTCAAGTTTATCGCCAAATCGAGAGATAGACTTTTGCATAGAACTGCCACCTGGAACCATGCCTGTCTCCAAGACCCCGTACAGGATGGCACCGACAAAAAATGCAAGAATTGAAGAAGCAAGTACAGGAGTTGGAGGATTTGGGATTCGTGCATCCAAGCACATCACCGTGGGGAGCACCGGTACTGTTCGTAAAGAAGAAAGACGGATCGCTTCGACTCTACATAGACTACAGGGAGTTGAATAAGGTAACCATCAAGATTAAGTACCCGTTGCCACGTATTGATGACTTATTCAATCAATTACAAGGAGCCATGACATTTTTAAAGATCGATTTGAGATCAGGATACCACCAGCTATTAATTCGACCAGAAGACGTGTCAAAGACAGCATTTTGTACCAGATATGGACATTACGAGTTTCTTGTGATACCATTCGGGCTAACAAATGCCCCAGCAGTGTTTATGGACTTGATGAATAGGGTATTTATGCCCTACCTGGATTAGTTTATTATCGCCTTTATAGATGATATATTGATTTATTCCAAGACCAAGGAGGAACACGAATGACATTTGCAGATTGCCTTATAGACACTCAGGGGCAACCAACTGTATGCAAAGTTCAACAAATGCGAGTTTTGGCTTAAAGAAGTCAAGTTCTTAGGACATATCATCTCTCAGAATGGGATACCAGTGGATTCTTTAAAGATAGACGCAGTGGTAGATTGGAAAAGACCGAGTAATGCTTTAGAGATTAGAAGTTTTCTGGGTTTGGCTGGCTACTACAGGAGATTTGTAGAAGGATTCTCTAGAATCGCAGCCCCATTAACTAGTCTTATGAAGAAGGAGTCAAAGTTCGATTGGAAGGATCGACATGAACGTACATTTCAAGAGCTGAAGGAGAGATTATCTTTGGCACCCATGTTAGCAATACCCAAGAGTTGTAAGAGATATACCATCTACAGTGATGCTTCACACCAAGGATTAGGGTGTGTACTTATGCAAGATGGGAAGGTGATAGAGTATGGATCGAGACAGTTAAAGCCGCACGAGATGAGTTATCCAACGTATGATCTAGAGTTAGCCACAATTATGTTTGCACTGAAAACATGGAGACATTACCTCTATGGGGAGCATTTTGATTTGTTTTCAGACCACAAGAGCTTGAAATACTTGTTCTTTTAGAAGGAACTAAATATAAGGTAAAGACGATGGATGGAGTTACTCAAGGATTATAATTTCACTCTGCAGTACCATCCTGGAAAGCAAACGTTGTTGCAGATGCTTTGAGTCGTAAATCTCGTGAGATAGTTGCTAATCTCATGGTTCAAGAATGGAAAGCATTGGAAACCATAGTAGAATTTGATCTCCAACCCACAGAGACAGAAAGAGCACACCATTTTGAATGTTTTGTAGCACAACCAACGCTTCTCAGTCGTATTTTGGAAGCCTAGAAGAAAGACGAAGAGTGGAAGAAGTGGTTTACTAAAGTTTTGGCAAAGGAACCCAAGGAATGGAGCATAGGCTCAGATGGAGGATTTTGATGTAGGAACTACTATGTGTTCCTGATGTGGAGACTCTGAGGAAGGACATTCTGGATGAAGCACACAGGTCCTATTTGACCGTTCATCCTGGAGGTACAAAGATGTATAGAGACTTGAAGCAGAATTTCTGGTGGGAAGGCATGAAACGAGAAGTGGCAGAGTATGTTTCTAAGTAACACGACTAAAAAGTTGTGCGCTCTTGTGCAACACCCAAGTGTAGGTGATCGTGCAAGTAATATAGTACTGGAAGTCCAGGTCGATCCCACAGGGAAGGAATAGGAAGAATATCTACTAAGGTACAACCTAAAGCAAAAGAAAAGAAAATAAGAATATAGAAATGGAGGTTCTACGAATCCTAATTAATTAAAGTAAAGTAAATAATAAACTAAGCATATAGAAACATAACTGATGAAATAAATAAACTAAAGGTGTTGGAAACACGTGAATCCACATTGATCCTAACCATCTACCAAGCAAATTCATTAACGTTCTATGGAGTACATCCCTTTTCAGTATTCCGTATTTTTCTAAAGATAAAGAATCAATAGCCCTTTCATGACCGGGACTACATCATCACAAGTGATTTAAAATACATGGAAGACGGTTTAAAACAATGGTAATTACTTGCACTCTAAATGGTGTTAGCATTCAAAGTGGTTTTCAAAAGGCATTGAAGAAAATAGCCTTAAGGCTTTAAGTTCTAAAAACTGTTGTGACAAACTGAGCTTATTGGGACAATTTGATGACAGATTTCTAAAACAGAAAGTCATGGAATACTTCAAAGAATCATCTCAAGATTCTGCAAGTTCGATCGATCGAAGCGCTCTCGATCGATCGGACTGCATCATCCTTCAATCGATCGAACTATCTTCGATCGCTTGACTATCTCTGGTTCGATCGATCGAAATACCTTCGATCGATCGAACCCAAGGTTTCTAAAGATTGCATGGCAGAGGCTGGGATTCAATGTTTCATCACATATTCCCAACGTCTAAACTACGAAAACATAATAAAACTAATGCAGGAAAAGAAAACTAAAGTAATCAAAGCATCTAAACTAATAAACAATCAAATAGAGGGAAAGGAGAAGAAAAACCTGTAAATAATCTGAAAATAACTTGTAATAAACATGAAAGCAACTTTAATCTTCAATAATCTTCAGTAAATCAATGAAAACAAGGAGAAAGAACATGAATCTAACCTAAACTACTCCTAATCTAACCCTAAAACTACCCTAAACTGCTGTTTTTCGTGTTCTGGAGCGTCCCCCCTTCGTCTGGCGTCAAAACGACGTATATATAGGGTTCCCACAGAGTTTACGCAACTTTTGGGTGAATAAAAGGTTCGATCGATCGAGCTCAGTTCGATCGATCGAAGGTTCGATCGATTGAACCCTTCTTCAATCGCTTGAACTCTTCTGATTTTGACAGCACTGCACACCGATGGGAGAATGGCCATAACTTTTTACTCGGACCTCGGATTGACCTCCCGTTTGCGGCCACGCGACCGTAACTCAAAGATCTACATTTCTTGTCTCTGGGAAAATCTTCCAAATCTGAAGTCATCATTGTCAAAATTGCCATTTTCTCAGCTGCTTCTGTTGTTCTATCCACCAGAATCACTTTCTTTAGCTCCACTTCATTGATTTACATCCTAATACCTATAAAACCATGCAAAAACATATAGTTTAGCATTAACACAATAAAAAGAACATTGTTATTAGAATGAACCTAAATGTAGGGACTTTGGGGATAAAGTATGCATAAAATACTACGTAATACACTAGAAATATGCACTTTTCACCACGAATCACACCCCCCAACTAGCTCGTTGCTAGTCCCTAGCAATGAAGCGAACTGCAACAGTGTTTATTTAAACTCTAGAAATTAAAAACAAAATAAAGTAAAAATCCTAAATCACTTTCGCAGGAATCGCGATTGCATTTAGCGTATGCAACAAGCCTTTAAACCTCTAGGTTCCCCCTAGTGGACGAGTGTTGTCTCGTGAGGGTTTGCAGTGAATCTACCCACAAAATTCATGTTTATGGTAATGGTTCTCATTTAAATGTTTTCAAGGAATTTTCCTCTCATTAACAATATAGTTAAGCTCAACAATCTCATGAAACTCTCTAGTATGCCATAGCCATGCAACACACATATTACAGTTAATCTACTATCAAAGTCATTAGAATGTTCCATACCTATTAATCTTCAAGTGTGTGTGTGAATGGACAACCAAAATACAAAACTTTAATTTCAAAGCTTGCACAACCTAAGACACTATCAAGACGTTCATTTTGACTCAACTCTCACCGGGATTACACTCTTAAGATGAAATCACTCTGAATTAGGTGTAATAATTATCACTCATGATATGGAAGCTGTAAAGAGTAATTGTAAATGGAATCTAATGCTTCTCATATCTAAATAGAAAAACGGAAATTTTAGTGCATAAAGTCTCATGAAAGGATACTTTTCACTAGAAGAGCGAGATACCGTGGAGAACTCTCTAAGTACCTTAACTTCAAATCCATTTTACTTAAAATCATTAGGACTTTGAAAAAGAGGTATTAAGTGAAAGAAGAAAGAGGCTCGTGATATTCAATTGGGTCAAAGGATGTGATTGGAATGTCTACTATACCTTTTCAAACTTCCCACATCTCCAATCTCTCTCTTCTTCTTTTCTTTTATTTATTTTTTTCACACTCTTCTTTTCATTCCTTTTTTTCTTTTGTCACAACCATTGGCATTTTTTTTTCTTTTCATGCTTTTTTTTTTCTTTTATTTTCTTTTCTTTTTCTTTTCTTTTTTTTTTCATTTTTTTTTTCTTTGCCAACTTTCCCTTATTCACAGAACCAAACTTCTTGTCAAGAAAACACATTCCAATCACTCCTAAATAAAGAACTGAGACTTGAACTCCTAATTTGGAGTTAGGTATTGACTTTAGGATTGTGTAGACAATGCGATTATGATAAGCTCAAGAGGTGAAGTAAAGGAATAGCATAGAGGTAGGCCAAGGCTGTATTATCCATGTATGGTCAAAAGATGGCCTAAATCATCTTCTAAGTTAATAGGATAATTCATTTCAGTAAATTCAAGAGCTCTAAAGTTTGGTAAATCCTGAACGTTCTCTTCTAGTGATCAGTCAAAATGAAGAAGAAAAATGAGACTTTCAACGAATGAATACGCTTTTCGAAAAGTAAGAGTAATTTTAGAAAACCCTCAAAAACAAAAGAATGGTACAAAAGCTCACTTGGGTTATTAGTCTCCACTACAGTCTTTCAAGACACTTAAACTATGCTTACTAATCCATTTTAGCTATGTACAAGGTTGTCACAACGTGCTCAAAGTTGTTTGAAGATTAAAAAGCATAGAACATACTATAACTAAGATAGTAAACAAACTATCATAGTATTTCACATACTAATAACATACAGAAAGTAACACTAATGCATCATAACTAACTACATTAACTATGAGAGAAATACAAGAACCATTTTATTATATTTAAAAATAAAATAAAAAATTTTAAAATTTTTAACAATTTTAATTTACTGAGTTACATGTTGCTAAGCAGGTATATGACACTAAAGTACAACAAAAAGATATGAGGCATGCAATGACTCACTCCCCCCAACTAAAACTAGACATTGTCCCCAATGTTCTAAACTATGCACATGGACATGTAAAGTAAAGCGAGAGAAGGAAGGATGTTACCTCGAGGCATTAATATCCAATTTTTTCAAGTTACCTGCAAAATCATTAGTAGCAACAAGAAAAATAGAGAATATAATACAACAACTCAGTTAACTAAATTCGGTTAATCACGATTTTTGTCATAGATTAACAACCGAAATTTCTGAGGATCTTTCCAATTAAATAATTTAACAGTGAGAAGAATGTTGGGATCCTCATAAAGATGCAACTCCCCCCAACTAATGTCAGGCTCAAGGTCAGAGGAGATGATGCAAAACCTATGGCTTCCAAATTTTTTTGGGACAGTTATAAAAGGAATACCACACTTTTTAGGAATTATATGCAAGAAACGATCTTTGGTGTTGGTATTTCCTATAACAGCCTCTATTTTAATACTAAAAACAGGGGGAGGCCATGGTTCAATAAAAGAGGCAGGGTCGAAGTGATGTTCTAATGAAGCTTCACCACCCTCCGCTTGTCCTAGAACAGAATCTATGGAGATATAATCATAGGAATTGAATTTCTGTTCTATGCACATGGTTTTGGACTGGACTTGGATAAAGTTATCTATTTGGGCCTCAATGTCATAATCACTCAAGAAGGTCAAGCAGTCTAGAAGATTGCTAGCTTCTTGTTGAATTTTCAGATCATCTAAAGTGGGCCCAATATTTTCCAAGTCTTCTCTCAAAGAATTTTGAAAGTTAAAATTTTGTGAAGAACATGTGCTAGTATCCTAACCATCCTCTTCCACAACACCTTCTATTTGTTCACGAATGGGGTACACATAACATTCAAGCTCAGGACGAGAGCTTTGATTGATAGCAAGGATAGGTGATGGGTAACTTGGTGACACCACCTCTTCGGTCGAAAGAGGTGAGGGTTCATGAATATTAGAAGAATCTAAATCAGATTTAGATTTTTCAATTATGTCCTCTCTAGGGTCACTTTCAAAGGTAGTGGTAGAGTCAACAGGGGACTCTTCCTTTCCTAATTGCGTGCAATCACCTAAACTCTCGTCATCTTTTAAAACCTCATTCTCATCCTTGTAACTCTCCTCACTATATATGTCATCTATTGAGGTGCTCTGGACAAAGAGATTGTGCAGTTTTATCCAGGCAGTGAAGGAGTTGATGTTTGGGGTTGTATGTTGAGGAGAAGATAGTTCTACAACTTCATGCTCAATGGTTTGGTTTTGGAGTTCTTGTTGGGTTATCACTTTCTCAAATGAGTTGTTAACCTCACTCGGTATGAACCCATCATCGTCCTCTAATTCCATTCCATTGTTAGTGTCTTGAAATTCAGGTTGTAGCATTGAAGGACTGGTATAGTCTTCTAAAGGTTGGCTATCAAATGCTTGTTGATATCTAGCTCCTAATTTATCAATTGCACTCTCTAGCCTTTTCATTTCACTAAGCAGCAATTCTAACATACCATTATCCTCAACTTGGTTATTCTCCTCATTATAACTATATGAAGTTTCACCCCATTGTTGTTGGTAATAGTCCCCTTCCCATTGTGTTTGTGTGCAAGACTCCCCAGAAGGAAAGTCTTGGTGCATTTGGTAATCGTGGGAACTACTAGTATATCCTACACTATCATTTTGGTTATATCCCCATTGTGATTGATAGAACTCTCCAGGTGGAGGTTCTTGATACGTTTGATAACATGGGGGACTAACACGATGGTTTTCCCATTGTGGTGATTGGTAGCACTCAGGTTGATAATGTGCATCATATGTGGGTGCTTGCCAACTTGGGGTATAGTTCTCATTACCTAATATGTACCCATTCGTGGTATTTGTGTTGTATGGAGGGCAATATGGATAAGACATGTTTACCCAAAATATTTAAACAAAAGAAAATAAAAAAATTTCTTGTGAGAGAAAAAGTCCAATGATTTTTTTTTTTTTTTTTTTTTTTTTTTTTTTTTTTTTTTTAAAGAAAAAGGAAAAAAATGGAAATAACTTAGTAAAATCCTAACCTAGTTGCCTTCCCCGGCAACGGCGCCAAAAACTTAACACGACTAAAAAGTTGTGCGCTCTTGTGCAACACCCAAGTGTAGGTGATCGTGCAAGTAATATAGTACTGGAAGTCCAGGTCGATCCCACAGGGAAGGAATAGGAAGAATATCTACTAAGGTACAACCTAAAGCAAAAGAAAAGAAAATAAGAATATAGAAATGGAGGTTCTACGAATCCTAATTAATTAAAGTAAAGTAAATAATAAACTAAGCATATAGAAACATAACTGATGAAATAAATAAACTAAAGGTGTTGGAAACACGTGAATCCACATTGATCCTAACCATCTACCAAGCAAATTCATTAACGTTCTATGGAGTACATCCCTTTTCAGTATTCCGTATTTTTCTAAAGATAAAGAATCAATAGCCCTTTCATGACCGGGACTACATCATCACAAGTGATTTAAAATACATGGAAGACGGTTTAAAACAATGGTAATTACTTGCACTCTAAATGGTGTTAGCATTCAAAGTGGTTTTCAGAAGGCATTGAAGAAAATAGCCTTAAGGCTTTAAGTTCTAAAAACTGTTGTGACAAACTGAGCTTATTGGGACAATTTGATGACAGATTTCTAAAACAGAAAGTCATGGAATACTTCAAAGAATCATCTCAAGATTCTGCAAGTTCGATCGATCGAAGCGCTCTCGATCGATCGGACTGCATCATCCTTCAATCGATCGAACTATCTTCGATCGCTTGACTATCTCTGGTTCGATCGATCGAAATACCTTCGATCGATCGAACCCAAGGTTTCTAAAGATTGCATGGCAGAGGCTGGGATTCAATGTTTCATCACATATTCCCAACGTCTAAACTACGAAAACATAATAAAACTAATGCAGGAAAAGAAAACTAAAGTAATCAAAGCATCTAAACTAATAAACAATCAAATAGAGGGAAAGGAGAAGAAAAACCTGTAAATAATCTGAAAATAACTTGTAATAAACATGAAAGCAACTTTAATCTTCAATAATCTTCAGTAAATCAATGAAAACAAGGAGAAAGAACATGAATCTAACCTAAACTACTCCTAATCTAACCCTAAAACTACCCTAAACTGTTGTTTTTCGTGTTCTGGAGCGTCCCCCCTTCGTCTGGCGTCAAAACGACGTATATATAGGGTTCCCACAGAGTTTACGCAACTTTTGGGTGAATAAAAGGTTCGATCGATCGAGCTCAGTTCGATCGATCGAAGGTTCGATCGATTGAACCCTTCTTCAATCGCTTGAACTCTTCTGATTTTGACAGCACTGCACACCGATGGGAGAATGGCCATAACTTTTTACTCGGACCTCGGATTGACCTCCCGTTTGCGGCCACGCGACCGTAACTCAAAGATCTACATTTCTTGTCTCTGGGAAAATCTTCCAAATCTGAAGTCATCATTGTCAAAATTGCCATTTTCTCAGCTGCTTCTGTTGTTCTATCCACCAGAATCACTTTCTTTAGCTCCACTTCATTGATTTACATCCTAATACCTATAAAACCATGCAAAAACATATAGTTTAGCATTAACACAATAAAAAGAACATTGTTATTAGAATGAACCTAAATGTAGGGACTTTGGGGATAAAGTATGCATAAAATACTACGTAATACACTAGAAATATGCACTTTTCACCACGAATCACTAAGTGTCATACTTGTCAACAAGTCAAAGCAGAACATCAGAAGCCATTAGGATTGTTACAGCCAATACCGATTCCGCAGTGGAAGTGGGAACACATTATCATGGATTTTGTGGTAGGTCTGTCTCGATCTCAGTAGAGCCATGACTCTATTTGGGTGATTGTGGACCGACTCACCAAGTCAGCTCACTTCATAGCATACAGTATGACATACTCTATGGAAAAGTTGAGTCAGTTATACATACAACAGGTCGTACGATTTCATCGAGTACCCGTCAGCATAGTGTTTGATCGCGATTCTCAATTTACTACAGAATTTGGGGAATATTTCCAGACAGCTTTAGGAACTTCACTAAAATTAAGTTCAGCATTTCATCCTCAAATTGACAGGCAAACCGATGGGCAAATCGAGATAATCAATCAAGTAATGGAAGACATGCTCAGAGCTTGCGTGATTGACTTCGAGAGTTCATAGGAGACACATCTTCCATTGATTGAGATTGCCTACAACAATAGTTATCACTCAAGCATAGGCATGGCAGCATTTGAGGCATTGTATGGAAGGCCGTGTCTTTTCGCCATTATGTTGGGCTGAAGTTGGAGATGGCAAGCTTCTAGGACCGGAGATGGTTCGAGAGACTAATAAGAAGATAATTATTGTCAGAGAGAAGATGAAGACAGTACAAGATCGATATAAGAGCTATGCAGACAAACATCGCACGGATGAAGAGTTCAAGGTAGGAGAACATGTTTTACTTAAGGTATCACCAGTCTGAGGAGTAGTAAGGTTTGGACAGAAAAGAGGAAAGTTATCGCCACGCTATATCGGACCATTTGAAATCTTGGAACGCGTAGGAAGAGTTTCTTATAGACTCGTGTTGCCACCAAGGTTGTCAGGTATTCACAATGTTTTTCACATCAGTATGCTGAAGGAGTATCATCAGGGTGCGACACCACATATAATCGACTTCAAGGACATCGAGGTGAATAGCAATGTATCCTACACCGAGAGATCCATCAAGATTTTGGGTCGAGAGACCAAGAAGCTGAGAAACAAGGAGATTCCAATGGTGAAGGTTTAGTGGAATCATCATGACGAAAGAGAAGCTTCATGGGAAATGGAGTCAGAGATGCGAGAGAAATATCCTTTTCTGTTTTGTACCTAGATAAGCTCTGATTTCGAGGATGAAATCTTTTAATAGATGGTGGAAGATGTAACATTTGTAATTTTTCTTTCATTAATAATATCAGTTTTTCGAATTTCTGTATTGGATCGGCTATATTATTATATTATTATTTTAGTTGTGTGACGGTTTTGACATATCTTAGGATTACTGATAGACTATAGTAACCATACCAACTCGATCGTAATAAGATTTAACTTAGTCCCATACCCGGAGCTAGACATTATAAATAATACTCGGTTGTACATAAATCGAGACCGACATGTATACTGACAAACTTATGCACGTAAACCGAGAAAGTGGCACACAATCCAAGGTGGGCCCACATGGCCGGCCATGTGGTAGCCAGATGCCACCCTCTTGGACACATTTCTATATAAGCATGCATTATACACACTTTGTCTCTATGACCAGCACTTAAAATCTGTGAGAAAGAGCTGGAGTTTGAATTCTTGAGAGAAAGAAGAGAAGAAGTCATCCTTGAAGTTGAAGTTCAAGCTCCATTAAGCTCAAGAACAACATCAAGCTTAATTTCTATCTTTGATGAGTAAATAGTGAGTAAATTGTGAGTAATTATGAGTAATCTAACTCAATTTAGAACATATATAGCATGTATTAATGTTTAGTAGGAGTTTGATGTTGTTGTATTGAAGTTTTTATGACATGCAAGACAAATCCTTAAATCTGAAAAATAGAAACTTTCAGCAGAATATAGCTTAGTAAAATGAATGTTTTGTACAGGTCGAAAATCCGAATTAAGCTAGGTTTTTTTGTGGAGAAAGGTAACTCATATGTCTACAAATAACCCTTATATAGCTCAGTCTAGAAATCATTCCTTCATGGGTGAAATGCATATACAACACAGTGTTATGAATCTGAGAAACAGAAACTTACAGCAAAATGTAGCTTAGTAAAATGAATGTTTTGTGCAGCTAAAAATCCGAATCAAGCTAGGTTTTTTTTGTCGAGAAAGGTAACTCATATATCTACAAATAACTATTCTATAGATCAGTCTAGAAATCACTCCTTCATGGGTGAATGCATGTACAACGCAGTGTTATGAATCTGGGAAACAGAAAGTTTCAGCAGAATGTCGTTTAGTAAAATGAACGTTTGGAGCAGCTCAAAAATGAGAATTAAGCTAGGTTTTTTTATGGAGAAATCTAACTCATTTATCTACAAATAACTCCTGTATAGCCTGGTCTGAAAATGACCCCTTCATAGGTAAAATTCACGTATAACACAGTGCTAAAAATCTAGGACAGAACAGTCCGAGATATAAGAATTGTCTTGTAAAATAAATATTTTGAGTAGCTCAAAAATGTAATTGAAGCTAGATTGTTTTTGTACATAAAGATGATCCTAATACCTATAGTGTTATAATTTTGAGTTTAATCTACAAAGCAATTTATCATGCCCAAATAAATCATATTAATTCAGTCAACACAATGAAAATAAATCCTGGCAGATTGTACAGCTTTTTGTAAGATGTTTTGTTTATGCATGGTGTTTGATCTTGTCAGAATCAAGATATAAAAGTATTCTTTACTTTTCAAAAGATTTGCAGTGTGGAAGTAAAGGTCGAACCCACAGAGATTGATTAACTACCGTGTTTTAATCTTAAAACCTAAATCTAATTAATTATAAAAACGGTTTTTCATTTGAATTTAATTAAACTAATAACAATAAAAATAAATCTAAACTATGAAATCAATTAAAAGTGTTTTTGAATAATGTTTAAGGGAACCTAGGATTGCAAATCCACCACTAGCTTCATAATAAGGAATATTTATGAATTACTTTAGCTTATTACATTGAATGATAATGGGGAATTGTAGCTACAAGCCCAATTCCTCCGACAAGAAGATATTCATGGTTCAAGCACCAACATAATCCATCTTCGGTTAGCACAAATTATCCCACACTAAACTAGGGTTGTGATCTAATCCGTCTAACCTAGGCATGGACTATTCGGATACTTGATAGCACAAATCAATAAAGCACCATCACATGTAAACAATCTAAACAAGCACAGCAAGAATAGATCGTTGAGCACATCACAGTCAAAATAGATATAAGACAAGAATAAATTCTGAAAGTAATGATTTAATCACTAGAAGTACGATTTATTTATAAAAATCCTCTAAACATGTGACTGTCATCAATACATAATAAAACTAAAATAAAAAACATAAAATACTCCCTATTACTCGTCTAGGGCTTCATTGCAACCCTAGATCTATGATCTAGCCGTCCATGGAAGTGATGGATGGCAAGTAGTTGATGGAGGAGGCCATGGAAACCCTTGGTCTTCTTCTTCTTCTCCTTGCTTTCCTCCCTTCAATGGCTGGAAGTATGGTTGTATATTGTGTGTATAATAGTTGCTAATAATGTCTCACCCTCTAATTGTAATAAAATAGGGTATATATAGATTTACAACAAGTTTTGGAAGCCTTCCCAACCCGAAACGAACTGAAACTGATGTAATTTACAGTCTAGACGTCGTTCAGCAGTTTCGTTTGCACAGGAGTCTTCAATATACTGAAATACGCAACTTTGGTTTTTACACATATCGCGCGAGCGCGACATTTGGCTCCTCGCGCGCGCAGATCGCGCGAGCGATTTTGGGGATCTCGCGCGAGCGGATCGCGCGAGTGATTCTCTGTTTTTCGCACACCCGGCTCGCGCGCGCGACTTGGCTTTTTCAGCTTCTTTCTTTGTGCTTTTTTATCCTGTTTAGCCTGGTTTAGGTGATTTCTTCCAAAACCTGTCAGAAAATAGAAAACGAAGTAAAAATATACAAAAACAGGATAAAAAGGTACTAACAAATGCTCGTTAAGGCATATACTTAGGATTAGTTCTCTCCCGATCACACCCCCAAACCTACATTTTGCTAGTGCTCGAGCAAAACTAAAATAAAAACTAACTACTAATAAAATACTACTCCATTTTCGCATGGATTGCGATTGCATTTAGCATATGCAACAAGCCTTTTAAACCTCTAGGTGTCCCTAGTCGGACGAGTGAAGTCTCGTGAGGGTTCTCGTCAACAAGTCACCCACAACCATCTTTATTAACTTGTAAATTTAAAAAGTTTTATTAAAACGAAAAAACTAACATTCAATACTCCTTATTATAAAACAATGATTCGAAATAGAATAACAAACAAGAAGAAACGGAATCAAACGTCTACCTACATCATGAAACACAATCCTAAGCACATGAATCGTATAAATCAATAGAATTTCTCATAAAATTGCACGTGTGTGATATGGTAGTCAAATGAACACGCGTATGTCATGAACTTGGAATATAACTCGGATGACCATCTAACTATGCTTCGACTACGAATCTCACAATGTCAATTACACTCTAAAATGAAACACTCAGAAACATGTGTAATTTTTCTAATATATGGGAGCAAAGAAATATATTTTCAAAACAAAAAATACTCACATATGACTCGAAAAAGACGCATGACACGAAAGAACAGTAGTCTCATGGATAAGATGCCAATAATCAAGAAAAATTAATCATTACCATGTTTTAATCCCTCTCCCATCGTTTACATATCCAAACCATGTTTTCCAGGATCAAATAGGACTTTTCAAAGGTTGTAATGTGGCTCAGGTAATGAAAAAGGATAGACTAGGTAGGTAATCTTAGAATGGCATTGTAAGGCATGTTCGATTTCTTTCATTCTTCTTCTACAAACTTCCATCTTTTCTTTCTCTTCATTCCTTTTCATTCATTTTTCTTCTTTTCTTTCATTTTTTTCAACCTTCCTCTTCTTTATTTTTTTTTATTCTTTTCCTCCTCATTGATGTTGAAACCAATATTCAATAAATAACACGGCAACCACCCCAATAGCATCTTGTCTTCTTCTTCTCAATCACACATCGCCTTAACGCCACTAAAAATTGATCAATCTTTCAGGGGTGAACTCCAAGTTGGCCAAATTGGAGTAACAACAGGATAATGGTAATTAAAGAGAAATGGCATTTTAACGGCTCAAGGGGCGAACTAAGGACATTTTATCATTTATCGGTCGGCAGTAAACAAAGAAGGGCCTAAGATCATTTCCTAGGGTTATATGATTCTTCAACATTTACGACGGAAGATTATTTAGCATGGTAACAAATATTTTAACTTGACTATCAACCAAAACAAGAATAATGAGACTAAACAACAAATAGATGCGCTATTTCAATGAAATTCGACAAACACAAGATGTATTTATAACCCTCTAAAAAATAGAGATAGGCTCAAAAGCTCACTGGGCTTAGTCTCCACCATGTGTTATCTAGAAATCCGAATCATATTATAGTTCACAACCAACATGTATTCAAATGACTACATGCAGTGCATAGGTTTATGTGCAAATCTATGATATAAAACTACGATTCAAACAATACATAACTTAAAACATTACATCATATCATGACTTCAGTAAATGTTTAATCACATCTTCTCTTGTTTATCATTCTATAACAATCATAGTTACATAACAAGAAGTATCAAATTGAGATTGCAAAAACCGTAGGTAACATCGTTTATTTAAACACACTTATTGAAAAATTTTAAAACTTTTGCATAAAATAATGTGCATGTGTGAGTGCATACCCCCAAACCTAAACCTTTCATTGTCCCCAATGAAACAATAAAATGAAAGAAAGGAGAGTACATAAGGAAGGAACGATAGTACCTCGATCTTGACAATGACAAACAGGTGAAGGTATAAGAATATAGAGATAAAGTTCAAATGTACCTGTTAATACTAGATAAAAAGAAACTAACAAAAGAATATTAAAAGTAAATGAAACCTAAATATGGAATATAAAGCTAAAAACTAAACTAAACTAGCAAATGGAAAAGAAATAAAACGAAAAAGTATAAATGTAACAAGGAAAACAACGAACACGAACTAAACTGAACCAAATAAACAAAAACCTAAAAGAAACACAAATAAAATAGGTAGGGGGAAGGATATAGCAAACAAAAGGGAAAAAACAGGAAAGTGGGGAATCGCGCGAGCGGTCCGCGCGAGCGGCCGTCGCGCGGGCAAATCCCAAAAATTATTATTATTTTTTTTTTTAATGAAATCGCGCCAGCAGGACCCCCTCGCGCCCGCGAGGCTAAGCGCGAGTAAATGCTGAGAGCTCATATAAGGAAAAAGACAGAAAAAACACTAAGGCACATTCTCGCGCGAGCGGGCCGCGCGCGCGAGTTTAGGTTTTTCCATTTTGTGGCTAAAATTATGTATATAATATTAAAATAAATTAATTCCAAACCCCAAACCTGTCCAGAATGTCCAAAACAGACTCAAGCAGACTCAAAAACGACCAAAAATAAGACAAACGAACGAAATAAAGCTTGGGTTGCCTTCCAAGAAGCGCTAACTTTTACGTCTTCAGCTAGACCGTTCTAGCTCAAGAATCATGGAGGTTGTAACTCGAATTTTGTACCCCTAAGAATATCAGGTAGAGCTCGATGGTAAGCAGAAATTACGTCGCTTCGAATTAATTCAATCGACGGTTTATCAGTATGTTCAAATCGATTTCTTACCTTTCGAGTAGATTCAGCATTAGGGTCCGAGGTATTAGGATTCATCCACTCATCATCCACCGTATTATTCCCCTCATTGCTATTCATTATCTTTTTAGGTTCAACAGTTCTTCTAACCTCATTACCCTCAACACTTAAGTATTCATCGTCCGTTGGAGGTTGATCAGCCGCATTAAAAACATTTAATTTTAATTTCATGTTCCCAAACGACACTTTCATTACCCCCGTCCGGCAATTAACACGTGCGTTGGGCGTGGCTAAGAATGGGCGGCCTAGAATGACAGGAGTGTGTTTCCTAGCATCTAGCACGGGTTCAGTGTCAAGGACAATAAAATCAACGAGATAGAAACATTGATCAACTTTAACTAAAACGTCCTCGACGACTCCTCTAGGTACTTTGACGGAACGATCCGCTAATTGAATAGTAGCGGCCGTAGGTTTAAGTTCACCTAGTCCTAGTTGGTTATAAACATGATAGGGTAAGAGATTAACACTCGTACCTAAGTCAAGGAGAGCCCTATGAATGATAGTGTCACCTATGACACATGATATCATAGGCGTACCGGGATCCTTATATTTTGGAGGTGAGTGTTGAAAGATTGAACTTACTTTTTCCGTGAGGAAGACCTTTTTAGGAGTATGGCTGCGTATTTTGCGTTTTTGCGTACATAGGTCTTTTAAACATTTAGCATAAGTGGGAATTTGTTTTATAGCGTCGAGGAAAGGAATATTAATTTTAACTTGTTTAAATACCTCGAGTATATCTTCAGTGTTTGATTTTTTTTTTGAAAAATTAGACGGTTCCTCAACATTAGGTGGATATGGCATTCTCGGAATATAATTCGTTGGGACCGGTTCTTCAACTTTTCTAACTCTATCCACGTCTTCACCTTTTTCTTTATTCAAATTTAAATTTTTATTTTTCTGATCCCCATCTGGAATTACAACAACTTCCTCATCTCGAGTAGTCGTCCTAGTCGAAAAAGCGTTCACGCTCTCACTCGCACTCCCCACTGCATATTGCCCCTTAGGTTGCTGATTAGGTTGACTAGGCAACTTACTCTCAGTTAAGCGGTTTAGCGTATTAGCAATTTGCCCTACTTGGGACTCCAGTTTTGCGATGGATTGTGTGTGAGAGTGTACTAACTGGACCACCGAACCAAAGTTTTCAAGTGAGGCCAACACCTTCTCCTCAAATGCATTATTGCGTGGAGGTGGAGGAGGTAGTTGGTATTGGCCTTGTTGATATTGGGGTCGGTACATATTAGGAAAATTAGTTGACCTAGGATTATAATTTTTTTGTGGGAATTGTTGCATAGAATTAACGTGTTGTTCAACAAATTCCGGATATTGAGATGCAGAAGGACATGCAAAGATATTATGGGACGGTTCAGAACATAACGCACATACTTCTGAAGAGGGTGGATTAGACGTTTTGTTCATTTGCATAAGTTGGTCAAGTTTTCTATTTAATTCTTGTATTTGAACTGATTGACTTGACTCAACTGTCACCTCTCGCTTAGGTGGAAGATGACATCCCTCAAAACGTACCGACACAGCCTGATGTATCGAATTCTCGCTTAGTGTTTCAAAAATCTTCCAAGCCTCGTCGGCGCTTTTGTGTAGGAAAGTTCCCGCACAAACGGCATCGATGGTATTCCTAACAGAGGGAGTAAGCCCCTCGTAGAAGACCTGAACAAGTTGCCACTTAGGAACCTGATGATGTGGGCAAGAGCGTAATAATTCTTTGAATTTCTCCCAAGTATCATAAAGTGTTTCCCCATCTTGCATTACAAAGTTTGTTATGGATTTCCTTATCTAATTTGTACGCATAATAGGGAAAAACTTTTGTAAAAATGCGGTATGTAAGGCTCCCATGTTTTAATTGTGTTTGGCTCAAGTGATTGAAGCCAATACTTAGCTTTGTCTCTTAACGAAAATGGAAAGAGCCGCAATTTTAATTCATCATCAGTAAGATTTTGAATTTTTAAAGTAGAACATATATCCTGAAAATCTCCTAAGTGTTGGTATGGATCTTCATTTAGACGGCCATGGAAGGATGGAAGTAACGAGATCGTAGACGACTTTATCTCAAAGTGAGATGCTATCACCTCCGGTAATTCAATACATGTTTGTGGCGTGTAAGTCGTCGGAATAAAATAATCTTTAAGTGGAGGAGGTGGCGGTATATTAAGATTATTCATATTCGCACCATCATTTTGATTGTTATTGTTATTTCCACCGTCAACCATTTTAATCGGTTCAATTTGAAAAGTTCAAGTTTTCCTTAACCGTTCACGGGTACTCTGAATTTCGGCCTCAAACAACGACGACGGAATCGAAGTTGATTCGTCGTCTTGCAACCTAGCTCTAGAAGCTTGGGTTGTGGACTTACTAGTTCTTAAGGTACGTTCAAGTTCAAGATCGAAAGATTTTAATTCCGGTTTATTTGAACGTATACCCAACGTAAACTAAAATAAAGAAAAAGAAACTAAAAACAAAGACTGACTAAACAAAAAAAACAAATAGCAATCACGCAACTAAGATAACAAGCACTCAACTACTGTAATGCATGAATATTATCCTGTAATGCAATGACCGCGTCAAGCCCAGCGCCCCGGGTTTCCTAGCTAATGCAGTGCAATTAATCCTAAACTAATGCAAATAGTGCGTCACAGCGCCCTGACTTACAGTGGTTTAAAGCGAGTTTCACAAGAAGCAATTTATTTTATTTTATTTATATTTTTATTTGCGTAAGCTCCTTTGATGTAATTAGCTGCTCCACTCGGACACGTTGACTACAAAATAAAAGAACAAGTTAGTAATTTAAAACAAAAATAGAAAATAAGAAGAATAAGAACTAATCTAATATTTACGAATTAACTAAACTAAGATTATAAAATTAAAGGTAGTAACGCAATCCCCGGCAACGGCGTCAAAAATTGATCTTGTCAGAATCAAGATATAAAAGTATTCTTTACTTTTCAAAAGATTTGCAATGTGGAAGTAAAGGTCGAACCCACAGAGATTGATTAACTACCGTGTTTTAATCTTAAAACCTAAATCTAATTAATTATAAAAACGGTTTTTGATTTGAATTTAATTAAACTAATAACTTTAAAAATAAATCTAAACTATGAAATCAATTAAAAGTGTTTTTAAATAATGTTTAAGGGAACCTAGGATTGCAAATCCACCACTAGCTTCATAATAAGGAATATTTATGAATTACTTTAGCTTATTACATTGGATGATAATGGGGAATTGTAGCTACAAGCCCAATTCCTCCGACAAGAAGATATTCATGGTTCAAGCACCAACATAATCCATCTTCGGTTAGCACGAATTATCCCACACTAAACTAGGGTTGTGATCTAATCCGTCTAACCTAGGCATGGACTATTCGGATACTTGATAGCACAAATCAATGAAGCACCATCACATGTAAACAATCTAAACAAGCACAGCAAGAATAGATCGTTGAGCACATCACAGTCAAAATAGATCTAAGACATGAATAAATTCTGAAAGTAATGATTTAATCACTAGAAGTACGATTTATTTATAAAAATCCTCTAAACATGTGACTGTCATCCATACATAATAAAACTAAAATAAAAACATAAAATACTCCCTATTACTCGTCTAGGGCTTCATTGAAACCCTAGATCTATGATCTAGTCATCTATGGAAGTGATGGATGACAAGTAGTTGATGGAGGAGGCCATGGAAACCCTTGGTCTTCTTCTTCTTCTCCTTGCTTCCCTCCCTTCAATGGCTGGAAGTATGGTTGTATATTGTGTGTTTAATAGTTGCTAATAATGTCTCACCCTCTAATTGTAATAAAATAGGGTATATATAGATTTACAACAAGTTTTGGAAGCCTTCCCAACCCGAAACGAACTGAAACTGATGTAATTTATAGTCTAGACGTCGTTCAGCAGTTTCGTTTGCACAGGAGTCTTCAATATACTGAAATACGCAACTTTGGTTTTTACACATATCGCGCGAGCGGGTCGCGCGAGCGCAACATTTGGCTCCTCGCACGCGCGGATCGCGCGAGCGATTTTGGGGATCTCGCGCGAGCGGATCGCGCGAGCGATTCTCTATTTTTCGCGCACGCGGCTCGTTCGCGCGACTTGGCTTCTTCAGCTTCTTTCTTTGTGCTTTTTTATCCTGTTTAGCCTGGTTTAGGTGATTTCTTCCAAAACCTGTCAGAAAATAGAAAATGAAGTAAAAATATACAAAAACAGGATAAAAAGGTACTAACAAATGCTCGTTAAGGCGTATACTTAGGATTAGTTCTCTCCCGATCAGTGTTGATTGTTGATGCTAGTTTTCCGGTACCTGTGTTGTGATAAAAATCTTGTACTATAGTAGTGTTATCGCGTAGATGAGTATGTTAAGGGTTTCATCTATATGCCTATTGGTATTAAATCCATGTTATAAATCCATGAGCTACGTGCTATGTTTTCCCATTGTTATGAATATAGTTTAGTGACTGTTGGAAAGTTCATACCTAAACTATAAGTATGTTGTATGGCACGATTATTGCATTGGTAAGTGATTGGGAAAGTTTCCATTGTAAGCATATTGAGAGGTAAAATAGAATGTCGAACATAAAGCAAAATACCGACGGCTATAAATAGATGATATTAATGAACTAAACTACGAAACGTACGAACGTGTAAAATAACGATAAAACCTTTAATAATAGATTTTATGCGAATAAGGGATATTGGGTCTCGTTTCTAGTCGTGTGACTATCGGTCAAAGTTGATTTGTGAACTTTTGTGTCGTGTTTGGATATTTCTTGCAAAGTTGGTCTTTCGGTAATTCCATAGAGTCGATTGGAGAGTTATATTTGTGTTCGGTTAAGTGCGGATGACCTGAGGATTGTCATGATGTGTTCGATTAAGTAGTTGATTATTTTTCCTCACCCTTGGACTGAGGATCGGCATGACGTGTTCAGTTATGTACGGGTGACCTGAGGATCGGCATGACGTGTTCGTCCAAGTGATTGTTAATGTCTCGTACCCTTGGTCTGAGGATCGGCATGACATGTTCGGTAACGTGCGGGTGACCTAAGGATCGGCATGATGTGTTCGACCAAGAGATTGTTAATATCCTACACACTTGTTCTGAGGATCATCAGTGATGTGTTCAACAAAGCGATTCATTGTCGAGTGTTGTTCCTTCTTGACCGGTAAATGCGTTTGGAGTTAAGTCTTCTTTCAGTCAATGTCGTTGGTCAGTTCAATTGTGAGTTAAGTTTCGAAGGGAATGATTGGGTTTATACAAGGTATAGTTTTGAGAATAAGAAAAGATTAATGAGACATAGTTGAGAATAAGAAGAAGTGAAGAATAACTTACCTTCAGTGGTGGTAACCTTAAGGGGACCCTCACTTAGCTTAACCGCTAACGGCTTTTCATGCCGCTAGACCTTCCAAGTCTAGCCTTTATAGGTCCAGACGGAGCTGAATGCTATCACGATGCGGGCTTTACTACTGAAGAGTATGTTGGTGAAGATTACTACGAGGAAGGCTACGGTTTCGCCAGCTGAAGACTTTGGAGCTTTTCTTTTGTTATAGTTCTGTTATTATTATGTTATTGATGTAATAGTTTAGCTGGTCTTGTAATATGTAACTTTTGGATATCTTTTTGGTCTGTAATATACTACAGATGTAAGACTTGGATGCTTTAAATTTATGCTTCTGCTGAACTTAGTAACTTTCCCATATCACATTATTGTTATCAGCATGTTTGGACAATCAGGTGACACACTCAACCAGTCACGTGTCTACGAACCGATAAAGGAAATTCATTTTTCCCTATTTTTGGTACTTCGGGGCGTGACAGCAGCGCCCCTGAAATTTTTTTTTTTCGGCCTAATTATACATATTTGCATATATTTTAGACTTAATATAACAAATTTGTAATGTCATAGGGGGATTTATGACCTATTTAGACATATTTTGTGTATATTTTAGACCTAATATGACAAAATTTATAATGTCAGGGAGGCTTTTGGACCTATTTATACATATTTTGTATAAATTTAGACCTAATATGACAATTTTATAATGCCAAAGGGGACTTTTACATTTTTCATGGGGGCTTAACTGTAATAAAAAAAAACTTCTTTTTGAATACAAATGTTCAATTTTCCAAAAAGTTGGGGTGGGCTTGAGCCGCCTACCACTACACATAAATCCGCCCCTGCTGACACCTCACCATTGACTCATAGTCAACTCCAACAAAAATTATCAATGAACACTAATAATTCCACAAATTACCACAATACCATTCTTAAAACATATAAATTTTGGAACGGGTGTGACAGAATGCCAATCTTTTTTATTACTACTTTGTAGGGCTTTACGCTTGGGATATGGTTATCTTTCTTTTCTTTTTATGTGGGTTGTAATAGTAAACATAAGACTCTGATGTTTAATATTATGTAAGCCTAGAACCACCATGCTTATTATTATTATCGCTTGTATTTACTGCTTTTATCTTGGTTCTTTCTTGTATGGACGAGCATGCGATCCTTAAACCAGTCACGTATCTATGGACTCATAAAGGAAAATTTATTTTTCCCCATTTTTGGCTTACTCCGAGGCGTGAAAGACAGAGATAGATTGCCCCTATCAGGAACCTCTAGCCATTTGAGCAAGCTGCCCGGGAGCAATAGCAAGGTAGTTCAGTAGATCCCAGGTGAGCGAATGAAGAGGTAGGCGAAGACCCGTAATGAATGCGTCCTTATAAATGGTTACGGACCCCGGTTGGTGGAGGTGGGCCCCATCGAGTGGCACGGCAAGGAAAAAGCCCTTAGGGAAGTTGTACTTACCCCTAATCCTTTCTAAGTCTGACACAAAATAAACTACCGAAAGTGCCCTCACAAGGGAATACAATATCAGGCCTATCTGAAATAAAGGCTTCACCACCTGACCCCCGTGACTCTGTGGCTTCATGATACCTCTGACCTTCTTCCTCGCTGGACACTCGGTCAGGAACTATACCCTCACTATGGTGGTCATACGAGTCAATGAGGGAGGATCCGGGCTAGCACTTAGGCTCTCGAATCTCGAATACTCTTCCTCCGATCGGTATGAGGAGTTGAAGTCAGAATGACACATCTCTAAGTTCCATGTTCTAGGTCGGGGAAACGACTCGCGCCCAAGGTAGGAGTCGGGAACACTTGATCACCTAAGGTAAAGGGATGGAAGGCCAAGGAGCATAAAAGGCAGGATGTATCGAGTCCGAAAGGACAGATAACACTCAGAAAGGGATGGTTTAGGACACACTGACCGGTCAAGTTATTCTACTAAACTAAGGGAACCTCTCGTCCTAAGGAAAAAAGAAAAACCTAATGAAAAAGAAGTCTCACTCCCTTACGAAACCTACAGGGTTCCCGTTCTCCAGACTTGTTTAGGGACGAAGAAAAAAGAGGTGAAGGGAAGAAAAGTGCAATTAAATGAAGACTTACAGAGAGGAGTAGACAGAAGAAAGCTTAGGAAGTTGAGTCGGGCCTTTGGAACTACTCGGTATTTTCTCTATATGGACAACAAAAGGAATGAAAGCATCTAAGTATCCTTTATATAGGTAGCACGGACGGTCTAGATGATCTTAGATCCAATAGTCCAGGATTTTTCCCTCCTAAAAACCCGACAGTTAGCACCTCGGGCAGCCCAACTGACGCTCTGAAAAGCGTGTGCATTTATTGCACAACATAACAGTTCGATTTGTTCATGACAGTCTGGTCACCCTTGTACCACCATGGTTGGATCATGACCAGACTAACCCTTTCTTGACACATGGCAAATCGCACCACAAGCTCCCAACCTATCAGACCGAGTTAATAACCTGAGTTACCGAGGGGATCGGCTCAACCCTCTGTAGTAGTCTCGAGCTATACGAATTTCTAAGCCTATGAAGCACCAATCTAACATTTGAAATGGGGGCAACTAACACGCGTAAGAATAGCCAACCAATGAGAGCACAGCTTCACGACCACATTAGAAAGTATTGAGCCATCGAGGGGCTGATCATGCCATTTCCAGGGAAGAGGCCGACATTTCCCGAACTGTTTATCAGATTTCGTAGGTCCCGACTTATAGGTCGGGAGTGCCGCCCAAGTATAACTCGTCATGAGCATAGCTCAGCCAGGCCCCAGGACTTGGATGAGCCTACATCAACTAGGAGACTAAAGAAGCATATGGAATAGTATCCTAAACACATTAGGAAAACCCGCATGACTTGTGTCAATCAAACCTACAGATTAGCATTGCCTTATCTAAGTAGTTTCCATGTATGAGGAGGTTTCTTGCGTGTATAAAAGGGACCCCTCACCCCCTCAGAAAGATAATTGAATTCCTTACACAATACTTACATAGCATCAGACCCGACCAACCTCTGGTAGTGCCAGTCCATTGTTGGTTCACCAAGGTCACTGGCCACTTTACAATATAGTGAAAGTGCTCAGACACACCCGTGAGTCTCTTCATTAACAGGGCCAAACCACATACTAATTTTCTCTCATTTTATTTTCTTATGTTACACCAAAAGTACGCATCATCATATGTAATATACATAATTTTGACACAATAATAAATGTTACAATACATTATTTAACCAACACAAATATCATAATTAGTGCTGACAACAGTTTATTCTGATAAAAGTAAAACTTAAAGCAAAAGCATAAGCATTCCTAAACAGTCGTGTGGGTTTTTGGTGTAACTTTCCTCTGTTAAACCATTTGGCCCCATTTCTAACGGACAGATTTTGGTATTTCTAACGGAAAATTATTGTTACCAATTTGTAATAGTAAAAAACCGTTAGTAATACCACAATTCCGTTAGAAATATAAACTATCCATTCGAAAAGTGAAAGAAATAAAAATGCAGTGACATTTTGGTAAATAAAAAATCTAAATATTGTGGTGGCAATTTTGTAAACAAACCAACCACTAAAATTTTCCCCCACAATTTTTTTCCCAAAAATATCTTTCCCTCACTTTCTTTTTGTTCCTTTTAAGTTTTAACATCCTTGCCCTAATTCAAAAAGGAGAAAGAGAAAGAGAAAAGGGGAGGAGAGAGAGAGCATCTGCTGCCGTCGCTACTCTCCGGTCCGCTACCGTCATCGTCGACGTCCTCTTCCTCCCTTACCGTCGCCGTCACCATCACCGTCCTCTTCTGCCATCGCAGTCCTCTCCCTCTAGTGAGATCGCTCTCTCTCTCTCTCTCTCTCTCTCTCGCTCACACACACACTCTCTCAATCTCAGATCTGTATAGCTAGGATTTTTGTTAGTCGAATGGTTATTAAAGGTTGTGTCTTTGTTGTTCGAATTAGAAGTTACACATACTAACTACATATCTAAATCAATGTATGTTGTATATGTATATGTATCATGTATGTAATCGTTTCAATTTTTAGCGTGTGTGATTGATCTACCAAATCCACTCCTCCCAAATCAGATCATATGGCTGTAGAAATGCACACGTGTCCATACTCGCATCAGACATTTACAAGTGGCCGCCGATTTCCAGTCACCCCTTCATTCAACAACAACAACAACTGCTACTACTTCTCCATATACTGAAGTTCAAGCCTACCTGACAAAAAGTTTGAAACTACAAACAACTTTTACATATCTATTTCTCTCTCAACCTTTAACTTTTCCGGTAGAATCCTAATTTTCTTTTTTTGTTCGATGCTATTTGTCTTTTTGGGGTCTGAAATCATAAAGGAGTAGTATTTGTTTGGTATATTTGGATATTTGTGGTATGATCTGAAGAAGATGGGAGCTGAAGCTACTGAGGTCATGGTGGTTCAACAAAACATTCCCCCCGTATTGGATGTTCAATTCAGACGCCGTAGTAGTAACCTTCTTCTTCACAAGGTTGAGGTTCATGTTCAGGTTCAGGACATCATTTCTATTTCGTCTCCACCTTCTGACCCAATTCTCGCTGTCAATTCCATCTCCACCGACCTATCCGTGAGTTTTCTTTCTTAATCTGTTGCTACTAATTGGTATTATTATTATTATTATTATTATTTGTGATCAACTAGGTTTCCTGATCAGGGGTTCTTTGATTATTTCATTTCATTCTATTGGGGAGTCTCTCCTGATAAAAATAATAGTTAGTTATTATTTAGATTATTCAAGTCTTTTGTTAGAAACATTTTATAATTTCGTGCTTACATCTTGATATGGGATAAAGATCGACTGGCTATAATTGAGAATTGTTTCAAATTAGGATAATAAATTTCTTCTACATTGAATTGAGTCTACACATAAATTGACAAATTTGCTTTCACCACCTGCATCAGAAAAAGCTAACCCTTGTCCCTTTGAGCAATGGAGAATAATGCTTCGAATGGGAATCTCCAAACAACAGTTAAGCTACTGCCACCCCCATTTCCTTTGCGGAATTCCATATTTTTTAAGGTAATCTTTGTTCTTAGATTGTAGTTTTATTGACTATAAAGACCACATGATTATCAATTTAATTGTGCTTTAATTATGGGTACATCTAGTCTAGGCATATCTAACTCTGTTGTGGAAGTTTTAAATCTCTTTGTTCTATAGCTTTTCATTATTGTGCTGTTCTGGAAGCTTAATTTTTGTGTTTTAACTGTCTTTTCAAATATTTAATAAAAGGAAAAAAACTTCAGTACATTTCCTTCAGTGGTTGGTGTTGTTCCCCTCACATGAACAGTAAAAATAGTTTGGACAAAATTGTAATTTTACACTATTTTTATTGTTCATGTGAGGGGGGAACAACACCAACCCACTGAAGGAAATGTACTGCAGTTGTGTCCT
The DNA here is from genome assembly GCA_033977485.1 of Hydrangea macrophylla. NCBI lineage: Eukaryota > Viridiplantae > Streptophyta > Magnoliopsida > Cornales > Hydrangeaceae > Hydrangea > Hydrangea macrophylla. The sequence continues at coordinate 22,764,698 of CM066985.1, forward strand.
TAATAAAAGCCATCTTTTACCTCTTGTGCATTTAAGAAGGGTACTTGTTGGTCTATGTATATTTTGTCATCTTTTCAAAATGTGATTTTTTTATATGGTTATCAAAGTTGTCCTTTTTAATCCTTGCACTAAATTCATTTTATTGTTGAGTCACCACCTATACATCAACATGATCAAAGATATTTTACATTATTAGTTCTTTGTTTTCATTTATATCATATGCTTTAACTCCTGTCTTGATGGCAGTCCAATATGAGAATTTTGATTACTGGTGGAGCTGGATTTATTGGTTCTCACCTTGTAGACAGACTGATGGAAAATGAAAAGAATGAGGCAAGCAATCTTTCTTGTTTAATATGATTAAATAGGATATGGAGTACTTTTGTTATAACAAGCATGTGGGTAATACAATACAACTAGTAAAAATTAATAAGTTATTTTACTTTGTGTTTTGTTTGTGCCATGTCATGTATGATTTGAATGTCCTCCATAACAATTTTTATCAGGTAATTGTTGGTAATAATTACTTCACCACTTCAAAGGACAATCTTAAGAAATGGATTGGTCATCGAAGATTTGAGCTTATTGGTCACGGACCCACAGTACATTTCCTTTTTTCTCTCTGGTAGTATTGTGACATAGCATGTCGTGTATTCATCGTCGCTTGTGTCCGTATCTATATGAATTACTACTTACCTCTTCAAGTGTGAAAAAATATGGGATAGAATTATGGAAGCCAAACATGCATTAGGATTTTCGATCGATCGAAGCTCCTGTTCGATCGATCGATCTTCTCTTTGCCTCAGATTTTCAGAAGTTCAGAACTTACAAGCACATCTCTATTGAGTTGACTCATTGTCAAAGGTTAACCAACTGATGTAGCCATAAAGCTCAAGAGTGAAACAAAATTAAAGAAAAGTAATTCAGTTAATTTAGTTTCAAAGAAGGGCTAAATCAGGCTCCTAATGAAGAATTTGAAAAATATTTGAGGCATCTTAAAGGTAACAAATGCACTAGGGATAGGAATGAGGTAATGTGATGCCAACTTGGTAAGGTGATTAACTTTATGTTCTTTTTATTTGACGGGCAAAGGTAGTGTTCTGTCAAAAAAAATTAAATTGATCTTTACTTGCTAGAGTAGTAACTAATTATAGCTTGATATGTACAAAAATACTAGGTCAAAGTCAAGCCTTGCCACCTCAGAAAAGAGATATCAAGTCACCTTGAATCTGGGTTGACTATACAGCCATCCCAGGCCAATACGTAAAACTGCCAGGTTCGATCAAAAGCCCGGATGTTCGTTCTCGACTGGTCCCACATTGGTGCACCACCAGAGGGCGTGATTGCTTAACCAGCAAGCCTCCGGATAGTATCCTATCTTGGCTAGAAGACTAAATGGAAGGAGCATGCAGTTTCCTAAACCACTTAGGAAACTCTCCTAAATTCATGTTAATCGGTTTTAAACAGATTAAGCTTCCTAATCTATAGACTTACCTTGTACGGGTGGTCTCTTGCACCTATAAAAGAGGCCACACATCCCCATTGAAGGGGTCGCATTCTTAACATAGAGTATAGCAAGTTACAATACGATCACCCATATACCGGTTCTCTGGTAGTGCCACCCACTTTGTTGGCTCACCAATAGCCGTCGGTGATCTGTTAGTAAAAGCACACCGATGCACCCGTGGACGTAGGTCAACTCATTAATGAAGTCGAACCACATCCAAAGTTCATTGTGTCCATCTCTCTCATGTAATTACTCTTACCCAGATTTTGGCATCATCAGTTTGGTGCCGTCTGTGGGAAAAATGTCCACTTTCTCATCAACAAATCTCTTAACTGATCAGCATGCCCTCGAAGAAGGGTAAGAAAACTACCGCTCAAACCGGTCAGGAGCATCAAGTCAGTAAGGAGGACTCACAGCCTGTCCGGCCAACTGCCTCAATGACCTTTGAGCAAGTCACCGCAGCCCTCGCACAATTCCTAGAGGGCCAGCGGTGAACCCAGCAGCAGATTGAAGCACTGCTGGCTCAGTAGGATGAGCTCCCCCAAATCGAGGAGCAGCCCGAGAAAGGTGTGTTGAGTGTTATCTTAACTTTAGTTCTATTGAATTTTATTTTTATTATTTATCTTTAGTCAGGGGTCTCTGTGTAATTATTGTTTTCTTCTATATAAATAAAAGAGAGGGTCTCACTAATGTGAAACCTAAGCTTTCTGAAAAACTCAACATGGTATCAAAGCTACCCTAATAGGGGACTCGACCTCCCACCACCATAGCCACAACCCACAAACATGACCTGAGCACTATTCACCGACACTGTTCAAGGCACTATTCATCGTATTGTTCACGGCACTGTTCATCGCTACTGTTCACGGCACTATTAACTTTACTGATCATCACTACTCTTCATCGTTACTGTTCAAGTTTTCTAAACCCTAGGGTGGACTCATCATAATTGGGCTATTCTGATCGTAACCCATTTTTCTTCTTCTTCTTCGGCCCGTCTTCGGACCCTATGACTTGTCCATAGATTGGGTAATCGCACCCGATTGGTGCTTATAATTTCTAGGCTGCCTTGATTCCATTCATTATTTCTTATTGTTTAAGTGTCCCTCTTCAATATGTCAAAAGACGGTGTGACACAAAAAGATGCCATTGGTACAAGTTCTCTTGCAGGTAATGAGAGACTCATTATCGAGAACCCTGGGTCCAAGATCACCACAGTGTTATTTAATGGTGAGAATTATTTATCATGGTCTCAATCGGCTACATTTTGGCATAAAAGTAGGTCAAAGTTTGGTTATGTGAATGGAACAATCAAGGTGCCTAGTCCTGAAGATCCTACTTATGCAAAGTGAGAGGTTGGCAATTTTTTGGTAATGAGCTGGTTGACTCACTCTATGGAGCCAGAGATTGCAGATGGATTTTTTGGGATGGAGACTGCCCAAGACATCTGTGATACTCTTGCTGAAACTTATTCTCGCAAGGGAAATGTTGCCCAGATTTATGAATTGAGATGAACTGTTGAAGCCGAAGTCCAAGGAGATCATTCCAGGTTCCCTTTGGAAGAGGATTGATCATCTGATTACTCATCATCCAGTTTGTCCAGTTGATGTGGCTAGCTTCGAAACATATATTGAAAGTGAGGATTTTCAAGTTTCTTGCCAGTCTTAATCCAGAGTTCGATCCAGTGAGGAGCCGGGTACTTGGCATGGAACCGTTGCCATCACTTCGGGAAGCATTTGCCTATGTTCCGAATGAAGAAAGTCGCCGCTCCGCTATGCTTCCACAGTCATCTACTGACATATCTGCTTTGGTTTCTGCTAGTCATCGAGGGGGCAAGCCTTCAAATCAGCGTAAGGATTCTGGCTATGAGGTGGGTGATGAAAAGGATAAACTTTGGTGTGACCATTGCAGCCATCCTCGACATACCCGCAAGACTTGTTGGAGCCTTTACGGACGCCCTCTTATGTCAAAAGGGCGGGGTGGTAGCCATAGTGGTGGTCGTGGTAGTGGTGGTCATGGTGGACGAGGTAGTGGTGGACCACGTGCTCACTTGACCACAGGATCAGAGTCTGCTTATCAGGAAGACTTCTCAGCTCCTACTCCCTCGTCTGTGCCAAGCAGCATCTGTAGTACAGATATTGAGACATTGCAGCACATTTGACACAGTTAGACACCTCCACTAGTGCCTCTACTTCTTTTGCCCAGAAAGGTAATTATGCTAATTTTTTAAGTGCTTTGCATGCTAATTCTCCGCAACCATGGATCATTGACTCTAGAGCTTCTAATCATATGACCGGTCTTCCAAGTATTTTTTCCACTTATAATCCATGTTCAGGAAAGATAAGGTTAAAACTGCAGATGGAAACTTGTCTTCTATTTCTGGTAAAGGTGTCATTAATGTTTCTAATTCACTTGCTTTAACTTCGGTTCTTTATATTCCTAATTTTTTTAACTAATCTTCTTTCAATTAGTCATTTAACTCGTGATTTGAACTGTTATGTAACTTTCTTTCCATCTTACTGTGTCTTTCAGGACCTCTCCACGAAGAAGGTGATTGGCAGTGGTAGAAAGAACAATGGTCTCTATCTGTTGTTGCCTGATGGAGTTGAAAATGAGAGATTGATGAGTACTGCTCATACTTCATAGAGAGAAAATATTCCTCAAGATTTGTGGCTGTGGCATAAAAGATTAGGACATCCTTCCTTCTATTTGCTTCGTTATTTATTTCCTTCCTTAGTTTCCAATAATTGTGTTTCTGAGATTTCTTGTAAGGCTTGTCAACCTGGAAAACACCACTGTGCAACTTTTAATTCAAGTATCAATAAAAGTACTATTCCTTTTGCACTTATTCATACTGATGTTTGGGGCCTATCTCATATTACTACTTTGAATGGCTATATAGATGGTTTGTAACTTTTATTGATGACTACACTCGCACAACTTGGGTATATTTGATGAAAGAAAAGAGTGATGTTTTTTCTATTTTTAAATCTTTTCATAAGATGATATGTACCCAATTCAGTACTGTTATTAAAATTGTTCAGTCTGACAAGGGGGGTGAATATATCTACAGTGGTCTCACTTGCTATTTTTCTGAACACGCCATGATACATCAAACGTCATGTACCAATACTCCACAACAAAACGGAGTTGCTGAAAGAAAGAACCGTCACTTGTTAGAGTCTACTAGGTCTATGTTGTTCTCTATGGAGATCCCTAAGTCCTATTGGGGGGAGGCAGTCTTGACTGCTGCCTACCTCATCAATTGTTTACCTACTCGTGTGCTTGGTAAGAAAGCTCCTATAGAACTTCTTACCAATCCTTCTTCACTCTTTCCTATTCCTCCTAAAGCATTTGGTTGTGTCTGCTTTGTTCACAATCACTCTCCTCCCAGACGGAAATTGGACCCTCGTTCTCTCAAATGTGTCTTTGTCGGATATTCTTCTACACAAAAAGTGTACAAGTGTTATCATCCCCCTTCTCGTAAGTGGTTCGTGTCTATGGATGTTACTTTTGATGAAAATTTGTCTTACTTCCAGCCCTCTCTTCAGGGGGAGAAACAGTTCAGTCAAGAGAAGTCTGTAGAAACGGTGCCATTTATTGTAGGAGGAGAGGAGGAAGGCAGAAAAGGAGAGGAAAATAGGAGTGAAGAAAAATAGAAGAAAAAGAAAGTGAAAAAATAGATGAAGAAATAGAAGTTGAGAGTGAAAAAAGGAGAGGAGATGAAAGTGTAGAGGATAAAAGGAAGGAGTTGTTGACCTATTCAAAAAATAAAGGCAGAAAGATTTTTGGGGCAATAGATGAGAGGATCGTTTCTCCAATACCACTACAATTGACTTCTTCGAGTGATGAAGGTCCAGGTATTTCTTCTCCTCCTAACTCCTCTAGTCCTATTTCTATTTCTTCCTCTGAAAATGAGTTGGATATTCGTATTGCTCTTCACAAGGGCACTAGAGAATGCACCAAACATCCTCTTTCTAAGTTTGTTTCGTACTCTCAATTATCTCCGTCTTATAAAGCTTTTCTGTCCAAACTCGACTCTGTTTCTATCCCTAATCATGTACAGGAAGCTCTCACTGATACTAAGTGGAAATTAGCCATGGTTGAAGAGATGAAAGTGCTTTGCAAAAATGGTACTTGGGAGTTAACTGAGTTACCCCATGGGAAAAAGATAGTTGGGTGCAAGTGGGTATTCACTGTGAAACACAACGCAGATGGGACTATAGAGAGATACAAAGCCAGGTTGGTAGCCAAGGGCTTTACTCAAACCTATGGGGTAGACTACCAGGAGTCATTTGCTCCGGTTGCAAAGATGAACTCCATCAGAATCTTGGTATCTCTAGCAGCAAATTGGGAATGGCCCTTGCATCAGTTTGATGTGAAGAATGCATTTCTGTATGGGGATTTAGAAGAGGAGGTCTATATGGACATACCCCCTGGTTCGAGGATAATAAGACTAGAGGAAGAGTGTGTCGCCTCAGGAAGTCTTTATATGGCCTCAAACAATCTCCGAGAGCTTGGTTTGATAGGTTCTCACTAGCTATGATCAGATATGGTTTCAGACAGAGCCAAGGTGATCATACCCTCTTTGTTAAGCACTCTTCACAGGGTAAGGTAACAGCACTGATTGTCTATGTAGATTATATTATCCTTACAGGTGAAGATTTTGAGGAGATGAAGCTGCTAAAATCATATCTAGCTACGGAATTCGAGATCAAAGATTTGGGAAGTTTGAAGTACTTCTTAGGAATCGAGGTAGCTCGATTCAAGGATTGAATTTTCATATCTCAACGGAAGTATGTTTTGGACCTACTCAAGGAGACGGGCATGCTAGGGATTAAGGTCGTGGATACTCTAATGGATCCCAACGTAAAACTTGGTGATGATTCTGGTGGAGAACCTGTTGATAAGGGGAGGTGCCAGAGATTTGTAGGTAAATTTATTTATTTGGCTCATACGAAACCTGACATTGCTTTTGCAGTCAGCGTAGTGAGTCAGTTCATGCATGATCCAAAACAACACCATCTAGATGCTGTGTTTAGGGTCTTGAGGTACCTGAAGTTAGCACCAGGGAAAGGTTTATGCTTTGCTAAACATGGTTATATGTTAGTAGAGGCCTATACCGATGCAGATTGGGCCAGATCTATTACTGATAGGAGATCGACCACAAGTTATTGCTCATTTGTTGGAGGCAATCTGGTGACTTGGAGGAGCAAGAAGCAGTCAGTAGTAGCCAGATCTAGCGCCAAGGCAGAATTTAGGGCCATGGCCCTAGGGGTATGTGAGCTGTTGTGGATTCAAATTATGTTATCAAATCTTGGTTTCAGACAGAAAGACTCAATGAAGTTGTATTGTGATAATAAGTCGGCCATTAGTATTGCACACAATCTGGTTCAGGATGACTGGACAAAGCATGTAGAGATTGATAAGAATTTTATCAAGGATAAGCTAACTAATGGGAGCATATGTACACCTTTTGTGAAATAAGGGGAGCAGCTAGCTGATATTCTTACAAAATGCCTTGCAAGTCGACCGTTTCAGTTCATTCTTAGCAAGCTGGGCATGAGAGATATCTTTGCACCAGCTTGAGGGGGAGTGTTGAGTGTTATGTTAACTTTAGCTCAAATCCAGGACTTGTAGTAACAGATCGAGCAGCTGACCCACAAGCAGAGCCATGATTATACCAACACAGAGACCGAGTCTCCCTACACAGTTCGGGTAACCAGATTCCCCATCCCTCGAAAGTTTAAGCCCCCGCATCTCAACTCTTACGACGGGACGGGAAGCCTAGTGGATCACGTTCGTACCTACAAGTCCCAGATGGCGTTAGTCACCACTGTCGATGAATTACTATTCCTGGCCTTTCCCAGCACCCTCAAGGTGTCAGTGGCACAGTGGTTCCACGCTCTTAAACCCCAAATGGTTGATGACTTCAAGACATTGAGCAAACTTTTCATTAGTCAATTCGTGGGGATGCTTGACCGATCACAACTGGACACCCAGCTACTGATCGTCAAGCACCGTAAGGGGGAATCCCTAAAGGACTGCGTCGACCATTTCAATCAGCAGAGGCTTCAAATCCGCCAATTGAATGAAACTGCCGCTATCATGGCCTTCTGTTGGGGAGTTCAACACACCAAAGTTTCTACGTCGTCTCATCGTGACTGACCGGCAACCCTGGTGGAACTCTCAGAAAGGGTCGAAAAGTACATCGACGCAGAGGAGTTTCTGAAGTCCAAACGCGGCGCCTTCACAGAAGACGAGTCCCCGAAGGCTAAATGGAAATGCGAGGGCTCTAAGAAGGGTTCGGGAAAGAAGCCCAAGCAAGATCAGTAGAGAGGTGGTCGGGATCAGGCCCCGATTACCTTCACGCCACTTTCCCGGCCTATCCACGAGGTCATGGCTGTCGCCGAGACCCAAAGGCTACTCCAACAGTCAACGAAGCTGAAAAGCCCGCTCGGTAAGAGAAACTGGGATAAGTTTTGTCTCTTTCACAAAGACCTTGGACATGACACAGAGGATTCCTTTAAGCTTAAGATCTCCATTGAGAAGCTGATTGAGAAGGGCCACCTAGCCAAGTTCGTGGCGGAAGACAGACGACCTCGGCAAGACGCCCGGGATCCTGAGCAGCTGCGACCCCTCGGGGAAATTAATGTAATCTCCGGAGGAACTTCGGGCAAAGGGGACTTACAGTCGGCCAGGAAGAGGCATGCTAGGGCATCCCGGTCAGATGTCTGGAATGTCCACTCCACCCGCTATCCTCAAACCGATGTGTTAATATTCTCATCCGAGGACATCCTAGACCTACACTGCCCTCATGATGACCCTCTGGTGGTAACGCTCTCCGTAGCAAACTATGTTGTTAAAAGGGTGTTGGTGGACATGGGCAGCTCCTCTGACATCATGTTCGTCTTAGCATTTGATCAGCTCGGGTTATCCAGGGATCAACTCTGACCAGTGGCCACTCCCTTGGTAGGTTTCAATGCGTCCAGTACCCAACCGCTCGATACCATCAAGCTCCTGGTTCTTATGGGGACTTACCCCCAGCCGACATCTGTACTAGCAAACTTCGTGGTTGTAGAAGCTCTATCCACGTACAACGTCATCCTCGATAGACCAACTCTCAACAAAGCTAGGACGGTGGTCTCAACATACAGCCTGGTGGTTAAGTTTCAAACCCCTCAAGGACCTGGGATATTGCGTGGAGACCAGGCGGTCGCTCGGAGCTGTTATGTCAGTTCATTGCGTAGAGAAGCCATCAATGAAATGTTAAACGTTCAGGAGATGGACTTGAGAGACAAAAGTAACAGTGTGGGCCCAGTGGAGGAGCTGGAACAGGTGGTGCTAGATCCTCGGTTTCCCGATCGGTCCGTCAGCATTGGCACTCTCCTAGAGCCAGGACTCGAGAAGAAGTTTGTTCAATTCCTACAGTAAAGTCAGGACGTCTTCCCTCGGAGCCATGAGGACATGCCTGGGATAGATCCTCAGGTTATGTCTCACCCTCTTAACATTAACCCCGACTGCCGGCCGGTCAGGCAAAAAAGGCGCGGTATGGCACCCGAAAGGCATATGGCGGTATGTGAAGAAGTTGAGAAACTCTTGAAAGCAAATTCCATCCGAGAAGTCCACTATCCCGACTGGTTAGCAAATGTGGTACTAGTCAAGAAAAGCAACAAGAAGTGGAGAATATGCGTGGATTTCACCGACCTGAACAAGGCCTACCCCAAGGACTGCTACCCACTACCCAGGATAGACTTCCTTGTGGACACTACAGCCAGTCATGCACTCCTCTCATTCATAGATGCCTACTCGGGGTACAATCAGATCAGCATGTATCCCGAGGATGAAGACAAGGCTTCCTTCATCATAGATCAAGGAACGTACTGCTACAAAGTGATGCCCTTCGGCCTCAAAAATGCAGGGGCTATCAACGCCTGGTTAATCACATGTTCAAGGACCTGATCGGGAAATCCATGGAAGTCTATGTTGATGATCTCTTGGTCAAAAGCCAAGATGAGTCTGACCATCTAGAATATCTAGCCGGGGCCTTTAGCATTTTGAAGAAGTTCGGAATGAGGTTGAACTCGGCCAAGTGCACATTTGGCATCTCGTCCGGGAAGTTTCTGGGACACCTAGTTTGCAGATGGGGTGTCGAAGCAAACCCCAAGAAAATCTAGGTCGTCATAAGCATTTGGTCACCCAGGTTAACAAAAGAAGTTCAGAGCTTGAACGGGTAGGTCGCCGCATTGAACAAATTTGTCTCCCGAGCTACTGACTGATGTCTGCCATTCTTCAAAATCCTCCGCAAAGCCTTTTAGTGGTTAGAAGAGTGCGAGGAGACATTTCAGGAACTCAAGAAGTACTTGGCATCACTCCCATTACTCTCAACACCTATGCCAAACGAGGAATTGTTCTTATATTTAGTAGTGTCACCCTCAGCAGTCAGCTCGGCTCTCATCCGGGAAGAACACATGATACAATTCCTGGTCTACTACATTAGCCGGGCACTTCAAGGCGCCGAAAGCGGATATTCCCGCATAGAAAAGCTCGCCTTTGCCCTCATCCCTTATGCCCGGAGACTTCGCCCGTATTTCCAAGCCCACGCAATTGTGGTCCTCACAGATCAGCCTCTTCGGCGGATTTTGAGCAGGCCTGAAACATCCTGAAGGCTCATCAAGTGGGCCTTCAAGTTAGAGGAATTCGAAGTAACCTACTGACCCTGCACGGTGATCAAGGGATGGATAGTAGCAGATTTTCTCGTGGAGTTCACATACCCAGAGGATGAAGAGTTTTATAGAGAAAAACATCCTTAGCAGGTTCGACATTCCCCGGGTTCTGGTCAGCGATAACGGTAGACAGTTTGACACTCCGGTATTCAGGCAGTTCTGCTCGGGCTATGGGATTTCAAATCACTACTCCTCTCCCGAGCACCCTCAAGCTAATGGCCAAGCTGAGGTGACAAACCAGACTATTCAGTAGTCAATTAAAACTAGGCTTGAAAACGCCAAAGGCACATGGGCGGAGGAGTTACCGACCCTCTTGTGGGCCTACCGCACTACCCCCTGAGCGGCAACAGGCGAGACACCATTCTCACTGACCTATGGCTTTGAGGCAGTTGCCCCCATAGAGCTCAGATTGCCTATGTACCGGGTGGCAAATTTCAGCGAGCAAGATAATGAGGAAGCCCTCAGAGGAGAACTCAACCTAGTAGAAGAGAGAAGGGATCAGGCATATCTGAAAGTGGCAGTCTATAAACAGAGGGTCTCCCAGTACTACAATAGTTAGGTAAAGCACCGTAGTTTTCATGTTAGAGATCTTGTTCGAAGGCGATAAACCAGTTTACAAGAGTCTCGAGCCATGGGAAGTTGGGACCAAATTGGGAATGCCCAAACCTAGTCACCCGAGTAAACAGGCAGTATACCTACTGGTTACAGACTCTGGACAGACATGATCTATCTCACTCAAGGAACATGCAACACCTGCGCAAGTACTTTCAATGACACTTGGATAAGGGCGATCTAGCATTAGTTAGAAAATTTATAGCTTAATTTGGGCATTATTTATCGTGTTTTTAAGAAAACAAAAAAATATAATAAAGATTTTCTGTTCTTGCCACGAGATGCGACCCCTACAAGTGTTCTGCTCAAAGACCTCGGTCTAACACCCGAGGCAAAAGACCTTGAGATTAACCCCCGAGGCACCGGCTTTGCCTAGGTCCAACCGATGATGGGGGCAAATCCCCATAGGTGGCTGATGATGGTAAGTCTCAAAAGACCCTGGCTAAAACCCAAGGCATAAAAGACCTTGGGATCAACCCCCGAGGTACCGGCTTTGCCTAGGTCCAACCGACGATGGGGGCAAATCCTCCTAGGTGGCTGATGATGGCAAGCCTCACAATATCCTATAACCACCCACGTTCCAAGTCGGTTTCCTATGGTCACTCCCTCTATACACCTTCCTTAGCAAAAAATCGACGGGCAGGGAAATACCAAATACCAAACAAAAATAGGAAATCACACCGGGTATTAACAAGACTTGGAATCCTAGAATACCTAATATTCCTAAACACCTACAATACTT